>OX465282.1:73759038-74359038 GCA_949987705.1 Thereva unica | reverse complement strand
ATGGGAGGATGCCAAAAGCTTTGGTACCTTAAGACCAATTTATCTGGGGAAGCAGAGCGTCTCATAAGACATTTTACCATAACCGACGAGAACTACGAGGCTGCATGGGATATGCTAAGAGATCGATACAACAATACCAGATTACTTGTGACCGCACTTCTAAACAAGCTTCTGGCACAGCCGGTGCTCTCTACAGAAAGCGCGGCTGGGATAAAATCCTTACATGATGTAACTCAAGAATGCCTGCTAGGCCTTCAAAATTTAAACATATCTACTAATGATTGGGATCCATTATTGGTACATCTCTTAATCAAAAAGCTCGATAGAAATACTCATAGCCTATACGAGCAATCATTAAAGGAACCCAGGAATCTTCAGCCAGTAAAGGAACTACTGGAGTTCTTAGAGACGAGGTTTCAATCACTGGAGGCTTTAGGTAACAAAGGCAGACACCATGAGGCACACCAAGTGCGGCAGTCGACAGTTAAGGCGCTATCATCAACTTCCAGTGTACCACATAGTTGCAGCATATGCAAGGCCAGCCACCCGTTATATTTCTGCAAGGAGTTCCTCCAGTTATCTCCGAACAAGAGACTCAATTTAGTAAGAAGAAACAAACTTTGCGTTAATTGCCTCAAACCTGGGCATGCAGCTGCTGTTTGTAGCCTAAGGAGTTGCAAGAAATGCAACAGCAAACACAATTCACTTCTTCATATAGATAGAAACACCAATAGTGTGCCAGCAGTAAAGAATATACCAGTAAACCAATCAACTACTCCAGAGGCAGCAGCTAAGCCAGAAAACAAGACAGACAATTATTTCACTCTTGCTACACAAAACAATATGAGAGGAAGACGTTATGTACTATTAGGCACCGCCATGATAAATATCAGCAACGGCAAGGGCCTAACAATATCCTGCAGAGCTATACTAGATTCCGGCTCCCAGGTGAACGTTATTACCGAAAGAGTTTGTAAAAAACTTGGATTAACTCATCGACCGGCAGATACAATTATCGAAGGCATTTGGGAAATGAAGCAGAGAGCCCAAAAAAGAGTAAACGTACTGATGCAATCAACAACCTCAGGGTTCTCAAGACGTTTAGAGGCATTAGTGGTACCACAAATTATAGCTCCTCAACCAGCCGAGGAGATAGACACCAGCTTATGGGACATTCCAAAGAACATACCTCTTGCAGATTCTACATTCAACCATCGTGCAGCAATTGACGTATTGGTCGGAGCAGAATTCTACCATGAACTTTTATCTGTCGGCCAAATCAATTTAGGCAAAGGATTGCCAGTACTACAAAATTCTGTCTTAGGATGGATCGTCGCAGGAAGGATAGATGGAATGACACAACCCAAATCATTTTGCGGAATTGGAGGCAATCATGATATCAACAGCACCATAGAACGATTCTGGAAACTGGAAGAAGTTGACACTTCTCACGCCCCTTTGACACCTGCCGAAAAACGCTGCGAAGAGCACTTCATCCAGACCGTTAGAAGAAGCTCCGAAGGTCGCTTCATAGTAAAGTTACCCTTTAACCAAGATCCAGCGCAGCTGGGTGAATCGATCGACATTGCACTTAGAAGATTCACTTCACTTGAGAAGAAGTTAAGCCGACATGAAGACCTTAAATTGGAATATACGAAGTTCTTGGATGAATACTCTCAACTAGGGCACATGCAAGAAGTGCCTATTAGATCAATCCGTCACCCATACTACTTTCTCCCACACCATTGTGTCTTGAAGCCAGAAAGTAGCACCACCAAACTCAGGGTAGTGTTTAACGCATCGTGTAAAACATCAACCAATTTATCATTAAACGATGTTTTAGCAACAGGACCTACCATCCAGTCGGAACTCTTCTCCATATTGTTACGGTTCCGACTACCCGGGTTTGTCTTCACGGCAGATGTAGAAAAAATGTTCCGGCAAATCGAAGTGGCTGAGGAGGATCGCAAATACCAACTAATAGCCTGGAGAAAAGATCCTAGCCATTCTATGAAATTCTACCAGCTCAACACTGTTACTTATGGCACAACATCAGCACCATATTTGGCAACGAAGTGTTTACAAAGACTAGGCCAAGATAACGCGAATAGATTTCCTTTGGGCTCCAAGGCCATACAGAACGACTTCTATGTAGATGACTTGATGACCGGAGCCGACAGCTTATCAATGGCACTCGCCATCCAGGAGGAAGCAATAAAGGTGTTACAACAAGGACAATTTAAACTAAGGAAGTGGTGCGCGAATCACCCACAATTACTAATGGGTATACCATCCAACGATACAGAAGTCCAAATAAACTTCAAGGATGGATCATCTGAGGAACAAGTCAAGACGTTGGGCTTAACATGGATGCCTAAATCAGACTCTTTCTGTATAAAGGCAACATGGAACGAAAACGACAATGTCACCAAGAGAATAGTGGCCTCTAACATTGCACACTTGTTTGACCCCTTGGGCATAATGGGACCTGTTGTGATTATCGCCAAGTTATTCTTACAACGATTATGGGAATTGAAACTAGACTGGGACGCCGCCATACCTCAAGAGATGCACACCCGATGGATCAGATTCAGAGAAGGTATGAGGAGCCTGAACAACATCAAATTCCCACGACACATATTCAGTCAACAAGTTCCTGACACAATCCAAATGCATGTATTCGCCGACGCATCGGAACGAGCTTACGGTGCAGCAGTTTATCTCAGATCCACATTTGGCACCAACTGTATAAGAGTAGCACTTCTATGTGCTAAATCGAGAGTAGCCCCTGTCAAGAAGATAACTCTTCCTCGTCTTGAGTTGTGTGCTGCGAAACTTGCCTCCGAACTAGCCAAAAGAGTTAAGGAGGATTTAAAATTACAAAACTGCAAGACATTCTACTGGACTGATTCTGAAATTGTCCTCAACTGGTTGAACTCTGCGTCATCATCCTTCCAGAGCTTTGTTGCTAATAGGATAGCAGCAATCCAGGAGTTATCTGAAGCCAATCAATGGCGACATGTAGCCTCAAAGCAGAATCCGGCTGATGTATTATCCAGAGGTCTTGCTCCCGAGAAATTAGAAGGCCACGCGTTATGGTTCCACGGACCACCGTTCCTGCATGGGAAGGAATCCATTTGGCCGGCACAATATGTTCCTGCAGCGAGCGATTTGGAGAAGAAAAAAACGAAGATTATAATCCCAGTAAGCATGGTTGCAGGACTGGTTACCAAAACCATCAACCATCGTAATTCCTTTAGCCATATGCAGAGGGTTACGGCTTACGTTCTTAGATTTGTAAAGAACTGTAAGTGCAAAACAGAAACAGATAGAAGCAAAGGGCAGTTAACTGTAGATGAGCTAGAAGAAGCGCTAATTGTCCTTATTAAGGAAACGCAAGCTGAAACATTCAAGGAGGAGCTTCAGCAATTGAAAAAGTCAGCCATCGTACACAACGCAAGTCCCATCAGCAGCCTCAGCCCATTTATTGATGAGAATGGGATTATACGAGTAGGAGGAAGACTCGAGGAAGCCAACCTACCTTACGACACAAAGCATCCAATGCTATTACCTTACGCACATAGCACCACAAAGATGCTGATGGAACATTTACACCATAAAAATTCACATGCAGGCGCCCAGAACTTACTTGCAATAACACGAGAGAGGTTTTGGCCTTTAAAGGGTAAAACAACTGCAAGATCAACAGTCCAAAACTGCTTGCGATGTTCACGAGCTAAACCAAAATTACTTGCACAGTTTATGGGAAATTTGCCACAAACGCGAGTACAACCCGCAAGACCATTTGTAAACGCTGGCGTGGACTTCTGTGGTCCGTTCTGGATCCACTACAAATTAAGAGGGAAGCGTCCGCATAAATGTTACGTAGCAGTGTTTTGTTGTTTCGCCACCAAAGCTACGCATCTTGAGGTCGTTAGCGATCTAACAACGGCAGCTTTTATCGCCGCCCTCCGAAGATTTACCAGTAGACGCGGTAATTGTCGCAATCTATATTGCGACAATGCCACAAATTTCGTAGGAGCAAAACATCAACTAACGGAGTTACGAGATTCGGTGTATTCCAAGGACTCAGAAGAAAAAATTACCACATTCTGTACAGGAAATGGCATAGATTTTCATTTTATTCCTCCAAGATCACCACATTTTGGCGGATTGTGGGAGGCAGCGGTGAAGTCAGCAAAACATCTGTTAATAAGAACAGTATCAACGGCATCCCTTACATACGAGGAATTAGAGACAGTGATAGTGGAGATTGAGGGGATTCTAAACTCTAGACCACTAACCGTACTCTCGGAAAATCCAGACGATCTTTCGGCTCTTACTCCCGGTCACTTCCTCATAGGTGAACCGTTGACAAGTGTTATTGATCCTCAGGCCGAACAAACCAAAGTCACTCTGCTACAACGATGGAAGCTAGTAACCCACCTAAAGACACAATTCTGGCATCGGTGGACTAGAGAATACCTTCATGAACTACAACACAGGTATAAATGGAAAAATCGATGCCAAAACGTCCAACCAGGCACCATGGTTGTGCTCCAAGAAGATAACCTTCCAGTATTAAGCTGGCAACTAGGAAGAATCCTAAAAACCATTAAGGGCCAAGATGGTTTAGTTAGAGTCGCAGACGTAAAGACCGCATCCGGTGTCTTAAGACGCCCAATACATAAACTGGCACCATTGCCAATACCGTCTGAAGTGGAAACAGTGACCGTTTCAGATTTGAAGACGGACCAGGAAGACTCATCCCCAATTGGATCAATGGATTCCCGAGCTATTATGGCAGACATTCAGCCAGAACCTATCGCATCTGGTTCTGCTCCACAACATCAGCTAGAACCTTTGGCGAGCGTCTCAGAACATCCATCATCACGACCGAAACGCCGACGGGTCTCAAGGACTGCTCTAACCTTATCATTGTTAGCTTGCTTGATCTTTCCTGTAATGGGCTCCACAAGTCCTGTGGCCATAACTCCATTTGAGAACCAGCCTGGAATTTACTTTGAGGGTATGGGGCCAACCCACTTAATATCACATGAGTGGAACTTAGTCATCTATTATAATATGACGAGTTATTGGCGAGAGTATCATAATATCGGTTACGGGATCGAGAGACTAAAGCACATATGCAGTAGAATGACAGATCAATCGCAATGCAATTCTACAAACTTTCAATTCAGAAATGTTTTACAAGGCTTAAAGGATACAAATGAACTGCTTCAATCTCCAACAAATTCAAGGAAGAAAAGAGCCCCACTCGATATTGTCGGGAATATTGCACACTCCTTATTTGGGGTGCTCGACTCCAGCTACGCAGAGGAAATGTCCGAGGTTATAAACAAGGTAGAAGGAAACCAGAAATATCTTCTAGATCTCATCAAAAACCAAACCACGCTGATTGATTCAACGACGAACATAGTTCGAAGATCATACGACGACATCAACCAACAGTTCGAGGAATTCAATCGCTATGTTAACCGCTCCCTCAATACCATTGAGGAAGAATTGAAAGAGCAGCAATTAAAGGAATGGTTGAGCTCAGCCTCTCTTAGTCTGATCCTGATGATATCCAACTACCAAAGAATGCAGAATAGCTTATTGGACCTAATTATCGACACTCACCACGGTAAGATCAACCCTCAATTATTGACACCAAGGCAGCTACAAGAGCAGATAACCATTATCAAGGAGCACTTGCCTTCAACAGTTCGTCTACCAGGAAGTCAGAACAACTTATTGCAAGTATACAACCTGATGACAGTACAGGGTCGTTTGGTTAAGGATCACATCATATTCCGAGCGCGACTACCACTATTCACATATGAACAGTATGAATTGCTGCGCATTATTCCATTACCAATTGTAGCTAATGGAAGCTACATAACTATAGAACCCTCAACAAACTACCTCATTATCAACTTACATCGAGATCAATATTACCCGCTATCTGATCAAGAGCTTGCAAGATGTACAAAAATTGATTATTCCAGCTACATGTGTCAACAGCATCATCCTATCTACAGGAAAGCGTCCAACGTTAGTATATGCGAAGTGGAATTCTTAATGCATTCTTCAACGCCTCCAAATTGTAAATTGGTCCGATCACAGAATCCTCCCAGGTGGATACAACTATTAAATCCAAATAATTGGATTTACAATATGAAGGAATCTACCACCATAAACCTCGTATGTGGAAGCGCGGTCTCACAGCAATTACTGAAGGGGCAAGGAATGCTCACGCTACAACCTGGATGCACCATCAAGGACACGGGAACAACAATACAGTCTCACAATCTCTACCCAAGTACCATCAGAACAGCATTCCTGCCGTCACAGAACCTCACGGATATCATCCCATTTTCACAATTAGAAGAACTACTTCAACCGCCCAGAAACCAGCAAACCCTAGAAGAAGACTTCACTAAATTAAAAGAAGACATCAAACAACTCCAAACCGAGGAAGCTAATGGCCTTCATACGACACCGCATCATGTCCATTATTTTAGTTTAGGGTACTTGACAGTCTTTAGTACCTTAGCTGCAATAGGCTATATAACCTATAAATATGTCAAGAAAAGGCGTCAGAAAAAACCGCGCATCCCAATACCTCTTCCGAGAAGAAGACATTCCTTAGACATCAACACATCCGACTTTAACATCAACCCAGCGCTAGCAGACGATACACCAGTCTAGTTGAATCACAGATGATTCAACGCGGGGGAGGATGTTCAGATCACGCATTTATTTCTTCAGATCACGCATTTATTTTTAAGTCCATCAAAACCTAAATTTTCCAAAAATATTCAAATTCATTTTTTCTCACAAAACAATTCAATTTCATTACAGTAAAAATTTATTTTCTTGTTAACGTAGCATTTTTTCCACAATACTCTTATCAGTCAGACAGATCATATTACATTAGAACGTAAGAATTTAATTGTTGAATATGCACTTAAGTTTTCTTTAAAGGAAAATATTTTTTGTTGTAAATATTAAATTAGAGAAAAAAAATATGTTAGCCAGGTAGTATATAAGTCGAATTTTAAATGAATAAAGACCAGTTGACTTTCAACTTGAATAAAGCGTTTTTGGTGTATCACCTAAGACATTTTTTTCCCTTCTCGTGCACTAGTAGTGAACTAGGGCACTATTCTACAGCGCATAGGTTTTGTACCTAGGCGAAAAACCCCAAACAAAAGCGCATAGGTTTGTACCTAGGCGCATTTCCACCATCAATCAAGCGGGGAGAAAAAAGCTTCCCTCGCTATACAAAAACAGTTAATATACATTTTTAATAAAAATATTGTTACGGTATAGATTTGTGGTAAAACTTTCGAAAGGGAATAACCAAAACAATGTGGAAAATGAAATAAATGTAGAAGGGTCGTAAGTTATTTATTTCCATAACTTTAATATGGGCGTATCAAAACAAGATTGTTTTTAGGAAAACCACATCAACTCAAAGTTCTTCGGAAGAAGTAATAATAAAAAGGAAGTACGTACAAAAGGTACGCGCGGACTGGTTTCATGACAACCGGATTAAAGAGTGGATAGTAGGAATAGCAAATAATGAAACAAAGATTAGTTGTAAATATTGTAAAATTTGTGTCAATGCAAAACTTTCCGATTTGCTCAGGCATGCTAAATCAAAAAGTCATTTGGCTTTCAGCGATTCCAGGCAAGCCAAAATTATCTACAAAACCCTTTCAAAAATTTCGGACACTTCTAGTTTAGAGGTAAAAATTTCTATGTATATTGCATGCCACCAATCAATACACCCAGTAGACCATTTCAGTGACTTATTAAATTCACATAAAAAAATTGGGAATTCCATTCAACTTCATCGAACGAAATGTAGCAACATAATAAAAAACGTTCTCGGGCCTTATTTTCAAAAAATTCTTCAAGAAGACATTTGTGACAACTTTTATAGTCTTCTAATTGACGAATCAACGGATATATCTATTTCCAAGTTGTTAGGTATAACTATTTTATATTATTCTAAATCTAAAAAGAAAGTAGTGTCAACATTTCTCGCTTTTGTTGAATTAGTGGAATGTGATGCATTATCCATTGTTCACGCTATTAAAGTCGTGGTACGGCGATTTAAATTAGATTTATTAAAACTTTTAGCTATCGGTACAGACAATGCATCTGCAATGGTTGGCATTAATAGAGGAGTTTATGCTTTATTAAAAAAAGATATTCCTAATTTGATATTAATAAAATGTGTTTGCCATTCTATTCAACTTGGTGTTTCACACGCTACGAAGGTACTACCTAATGAGTTGGAGTTCCTAATAAGGGAAACCTACAATTGGTTCTCGCATTCAGCCGTAAGAAAGAAAAATTATGAGAAGGTCTGCAAATTAATAAACGAGGACACTTCAAAACCTTTAGCTTTAGTAAAAATATCTGATACGCGGTGGTTATCAATTTATGCAGCAATAACTCGAGTTCGCTCCCAATGGTTGGAATTAAAGACATTGTTTGATATTGAAAGCTTAAACTGTAAATCAGCTGAAATTTTGTCAAAATTGTATAAGGATCCTATCATTAAAATATATTTAACTTTGTTAGACCATATTCTAAAACAAGTAAATCAAGTTAATTTAGCATTTCAAGCTAAAACTTCTGATCCGTCCAAATTACTAAATGATTTACTTAGTTTAATAAAGTTTTTATTACGTATAATATGTACCGAAACATATTCATTTGATATTTTTACAGAAAATTTTGAAAATTATATTAACTGGTCTTCCTACTTGGGATACCAATTTGAACTAGAATTAGAATTAATCCCTGAGTGCAAAAGACATGAAATAAAACGAAATTGCATTGTATTTATCAGAGATTTAGTTAACCAGCTCAAAAATAGATTGCCAGATAATGTTGGTATTTTAAGTAAAATTAGTATTATAAATATTGATGAGGCATTAAAAAGAGTGAATCAACCGGATATTTTGCCTGTTGCCAGGTTATTTACAAATAATGGCGATGAGTTAACAGCTTTGAAATTCGAATGGCAAAATTTGTCCAATGTAATGTGGCAATCCCAAAATACATTAGATCTTTGGACAGAAATATATAAATATAGGGGCTTATTCTCCAATCCGTTTCACGTGAAAAAAAACTTCACCTGCATTATTTCACTTCATGTTATTGAGTCGATTCTGTGATTCACATGATTCGAAAGAAAAGTTTCACCTGGAACAAGTGGAACTGAAACTGTCAATCGTTATAAAAATGAAAATTTCAATCGTTGTAAAAATAAAATAGTTGTATTTTTGGAGTAATTTGTTAAAAGATCAATAGTTTTGACATGGCATGTGAAGAATTGTGGTTGAGCAGTAGTAATACTGATAATGATAGCAGTGATAACTTGGAAATAATATCCTAACGACATCGCCAAATAAGAGACAAAACATTTACAGTTCATATAACTTATACGAATAGCAGTTTACCTTCTGCCATTCGGTATCTTTCCTAGTTGTGGGCCTAAGACTTTTTAAGCGCACTGTAATCTCTTTCCATATTTCCGCGTATCGCTCTTTGGCCATAAAATGTTCGGAATACTTCTACCCTTTTGCTACAAGTTTGTGCTTTTCCATTTCACCCAAAAGAACATCAACCTGTTTCCTCCTCGTAATTTTTCTGTATACAAAAACAATAATTATCGGAAAATTGAAAATTTGAGTAAATAATTTTATAAATACGAAATACTCATTTCTTTGCTGCCATTTCGTACATAACTGCCGAAATACAACTTCGTAATAGGGTGTTCCACTTAGAAAAATTAGGTGAAACCCTTAATCACTTCACAACGAACGTATTCACCTCACGTGATTGCCAGAATAGTACTTTTGGAATGTGAACAATTTTTCACGTGAAACGAATTGGAGAATAAGCCCCATAAAGATTCATGTGGCATTAATCCTTTTAAAAATGTTGCGGAGCTCGGTATTAAACTCCTCTCCTTACCTTTTTCAAATGCTGATATTGAAAGAGTATTCAGTCAAATGAATATAGTGAAAACAAAATTGAGAAATAGAATATTATTACCTATGTTGGAAGCTATTTTACACATTAGATTTGGCTTATTGCTTTCAAATAAATGCTGCCATAATTACAAACTACCTCCAGAAATCTTGGAAAAGATAGGATCTTTAGACTCGTATAAGAATAATGATGAATTTAATGCAGTGGAAATCGATGAATTATTACGCATTTAGAAATTAGAACTAACGTAAAATATTGAAAGGTTAAAATAATAGGGGTATTCATGAAACCCTCATAAATCGCGTAAACGTAGTAAACGGCATAACTAATGCCAGATTAACATTAATACATCAATATGACATTTAGTTACGCCGTTTACTAGGTTTACGCGATTTACGAGGGTTTCATGAATACCCCTAATATGAAGAAATCTTATTAAAAGTGTATTATTTTGTTATTATAATTTTACATAATATTTTTCTGCTATGTTACGTTTTTGAAGTTAGAACTAACGTAAAATATTGAAACGTTAAAATAATAGAGGTATTCATGAATCCCTCGTAAATCGGGTAAACCTAGTAAACGGCGCAACTATATTAATGTTAATCTGACATTAGTTACGCCGTTTACTACGTTTACGCGATTTACGAGGGTTTCATGAATACCCCTCCCTAATATGAAGAAATGTTTTATTACCTAAAGGGTATTATTTTGTTATTATAATTTTAATATTTTTCTGCTATGTTACGTTTTTGAAGTTAGAACTAACGTAAAATATAATAATATGAAGAAATGTTTTGTTATCAAAAGAATTATTTTGTTATTATAATTTTAATATTTTTTTGTTATGTTTGAATTTATTAATATATTGTTCTTTGGCATAAAAAATGTTTTTTTTTTATTTAACTGCACCTAAATGTCTAAACGTGTGTCTATCATTCCCGCCCCGCCGCAACATAAAACTGGAAAAATATGACTATTTTTAGCGCTCTTTCATTTAAGTTGGAGCTAAATTTTAGCGCTCATTCATTTAAATTGGCGCTAAGTTTTAGCGCTCATTCATTTCGATTGGCGCTAAGTTTTAGCGCTTTGCCCCTAATATAATTGGCAACACTGATACGGGAAACCTTTAATATTCAAACTTTAGGAGAGTACTCTGATCTGACCTCTCTAAAAGTGAAGGAAAGCTGCTTCCACGAGATTTTCGATACTGAGTTCAACATTGGATTCGGAAGTCCGAAATCAGATGTTTGCTCCACTTGTCTTCGGCTGAAAGAAGAGATCAAAGTTGCCAAAACAAGCAGGGAAAAAGAGAAACTAAGAGAAGAACTTGATAGTCATGTTGCAGAGGCAGATCATTTTTATGAGTTTTTAAGAGAAAAAAGAAGTGGGCTCTTATCCATTTCTTATGATTGCGAGAAAAACATGTCTTTGCCGAAAGTTCCCGATCAAATGGCAGATTTTACTCGACAGCTTTCCCTGTATAATTTTGGTGTTGTTGTAGGTAATTCAAATGACAGTTTTAATAAACAAAACACTGTGTGGTTAGAAACGGAACACGCTAAGGGATCAAATGAAATCGCGTCTGCTTTGTTTGAGAGACTTTGTAATTTAAATTACAATCATATCAACACAGTCCGCTTAGTTTCAGATGGGTGTGTGGGACAAAATAAGAACACGAACGTTCTTGGGATGGTTTGTTATTGGTTAGCTACACGTGCTCCGCGACGCGTTACAAAAGTAGAAATGATTTATCCTGTGACCGGTCATTCTTTCATACCTCCTGATCGTGCTTTTGCGCAAATAGAGAAGCAAGTAAGACAGAAAAACCAAATTCTGCGACCTGAAGAATATGTGGGATTTATGCAAAATTCTACAGTTCTTAAAGTTGGCGCAGATTGGGAAGTCAAAAATTGGAAGTTAGAAGTTGTCGACCTAATGAAATCAGCGAATCAGTTACATTTCAAAATTACTCAGAGATCATTACGCATGACGAATAGAAACCGAGATACATGGAAAACTGGGAAAAAACGCGATATCTTCGGCGGCCATGTTATATTTTTTTGGATTTCGTTATTTTTTTCTTAAAATGTCACAAGGAAGCTGTCTACAAATTTTCAGCCATTTTGGAATTTTGTCTCCTTTTAATGCTAATTTCCCCGAACTATAAAGTACACAGCTGAAATTTTTGCGCCATTATATTTTTAGTCATATCGCCTGTATTTTTCGTCCGATTGGGCTCAAGTTGGACTTTATATTTTCGCAACAAAATTATCTTTCACCCTCAATGATTGACATATTTAAAAAAAATTTTGGAATAACTTAATACAACAAATAAACATGTGTAATTTTCCAAAATGCTTAAAAAATTCACTTTTTTCCGACTTTCAGGGCCTCACACTCAAAAAATACGACTCCAATTGACACAAGCAATACATCGTCGTAATGGGAAAAAAAAAACCTTTCGATTAGTAAAATTTTTAGATTGGTTAGATGTGTTGTTCTAGAGATTTTTAGCCATAACTGGGAAGAAAGCCGAAAAACATGTGTTTTGCTAATATCTCGAAAATGCTTCTTTGGAAAAATAAATGAGTGTCATTTTCGTTTTCAGCGACCTCAAATTAAGCTAAAAAACACTTTTGCTACTAGGTACATTTTTGGTGTAAACTAGTGTTATCTACTAATAGTTTTTTTATTATTGGAGAAAACATTGCACTCTGCTTAACTCACTGCAACAAATTGTGACAACGTGTCGTAAAATTCATCAGCTGAAAGTCATGATTACAGGCAGTACTGCTGTAAATTATCGCAGTACTGCTGCAAGCATCACTGCAAAAGCATCGGTACTGCCAATGCATGATGCATTTTTGAACTCACCCCAACTGTTAAAAGAAAACTCTTTGCTGTAATCAAGTTTTTTCAAGCTATGATTAAAAATGTTACAAACAAGATTATTACTTAACGGTCGGCAGTCAGAAAACCGACACCGAGTAGATAAGCTATGGGGGTTCTGGACCACTTTTGTATGGAAATTTGTATGGGCCTCTACATTCACATTTTCCGCCATTTTGGATTTTTGATGATGACGTCATCGCCTGAATATATTTTTATTTATTGGTGAGATGAAACTTGATGATGACGTCATCCCGGCAGAGATAATTAGCCGATCCTATACCCGAAGCCGATTCCGAAGCCAATTCCGACACCCGAAGCCGATTTCGATACCCGATTCCGATCGATACCCAAAGCCGATTCCAATACTAAGGCTGTCAGTTGATTAGTCAGACATCTTTCTATCGCTGGAAATTTAATGGCAGGACGATTTGGCCCAGTCATGGTCAGACAGTTTGTGACGTCACCATCGACGAAGTTTGATGTCACCTGACAGTAGTGCCCGAGCGATTTGTATCTTGTTGAAACTTGATGATGTTGAGATGACGTGATCGCTTTTATATGTTTTTATTTTTTTATTCCTGAAGTTGAAAATGTTTATTTTAAAAAAGTGCTGGGCCCGAGTAGGATTTGATCCCGAGTCCCACAGGCGGTTCATGAAATTAATTGAAGCTTTAGCCAACTAGACCAAGTCCATAGCTTCTGTTGCTTCTTCTAATTGTGTATATATATAGTAGCGCGAATTAAAAATGGTGTGCACCAGCGATCTAAGAATATATTTTTTAATTTTCCTTCGATCATGCTGTGTGTGAATCGAAATAATATGGTAAGCAGAGTGCCTGGTCGAGTGCCTGCTGGCCGAATGAGTGTAGATGAATATGATTGATAAGAGTTTGTTCGGTATATTCTTATGCAATGGGTCTCGGGAAAATTTTCGACAGGCCTCGGTCACGAGTGTGGGTTTGGATTTTTGTTTGATATTGTTGTTGTTGTTGCTGTAGTAAATAGTAGGAATTCGTTTTCATATGTGGAGCTTATCAGTAAATTTTTACGCGTAAGAGCTGAGCGAAGAAGAATAACAACAATGCTTGAAAACATTACGTTTAGCATTTATGTTTAGCTTGGGATATGGCTGATAAGAGTTTCTTTGCCTGTCTGCTAAATTCCCGCACGGTGAACCTCGAGAAAATGCTTGACCGGGGCTGTGGAGCTGAGCGTTGGTTTGCTCTTTTTTGTATGATAAATTTCATTGCTGGAGTTTATGCACGCCTGGTATCGGGCGACGATACGAATGTACACGATTTTGCGAATAATAGTACTTAAACAGACCTTTCTTGAGACTAGTCTTTCACCAAAAAGAACCCAAATACGTCAAAAGAGATATTACAAATAGGAGTGGTTTTCCATTTATTGTGATTCGCAACAAGAAAGCGATGCAGAAGTGGAGGTTATGATACAGCCCAAAAAATATTAATTAAAATGGTTATAATTATTATTAATCAGTTTCGATAGCCTATAACAATCATTTTCATCCCCATTAGTTGCGTATATCGAGCATACTACGTGCGAATAAAATGATTATCACATATTTTTAATTGTAGAGTATACAAGTTTCAATATTTTGGTATATTCTTATGCAATGGGTCTCGTGAAAATTTCAACAGACCTCGGATCCGAGTGTGGGTTTGAATGTTTTGTTTGATATTGTTGTTGTTGTAGTAAATAGTAGGAATTCGTTTTCATATGTGGAGCTTATCAGTAAATTTTTACGCATAAGAGCTGAGCGAAGAAATGTCCACGCGGTGAAAAAGGGTGATAAAAAGTAAGAATTTTTGAATGACTGAAATGGTCATTAGCGAAAAGCTTTGGATTGCTTACTGTTGTTGTTGTTGTTGTAAAGAATGAAAACGAATGTTGATGTAGGTCTGGGTTTTTCTGTTAAGGCGATCGACTGGGTAGAATTTTTTATCTGGGGGCAAGCGCCTGGCTTGCTGCTGATTTATGATCGCCGGGTGGAATACTGGGTTAAATGGTGAAGTTGATTTGATGGTGATCTATTGATAATTAGTTGATTAATTGATCAATAATTGTATGATAAATGTTTATCAATCTATGGTGGGTGTTTATATTCCCAAATTTCTCATCATAATATAATTCACATGTGAGAAGGTGAGCGTCAGGTATAAAATCAGGGCTGCAAGCTGGGTTATCCATTCATCCAAAGTATTCAAAGTGAATAGTAAGCACATCGTGCAATTGAACCCTATATTTTTCTATAACCTGAGCGGCTACGATTCTCATTTCATTATTAAAAATATAGCTTCTGATATCCAAGGCCGCGTTGATCTCCTACCTATAAATAAGGAGAGATATATATCTTTCACAAAACATTTAGATGGATTTTGATTTATAGACTCTTTTTGCTTTATGGCTAGCGGCTTAAATACCTTTTCCGGTTATTTAACTTCTTTACCCATTTTAAAGTCCCAATTTCAAAATTTATCCGATAGTCAATTCAATCTATTAACACGCAAAGGCATATATCCTTACGACTACTTTGATTCTAAAAATAGATTCTTAGAAACTTCTTTACCTCCCATAATCTCGAAAGGCAATTACTTAATTTTAACATTCACATGATAATGATAACTACAACTTTCAGTTGTATCAGGAAACGATATAAAAGACCTTGACATTTAATTTTTACTACAAATTTTAGCTATCCAAAATATAAAAACCTTATCGCAGAGGTTGTTGACTTAGGGGAATTGTTTATTTTTTATGAACACTTAATTTGGTGATATAAATAAGGGAACTACAAACTACTACAGAAGGATTTTTTAAACCAAAAGGTTTACATACACCCATACCACATATTGCGATAATATTTTTCCTCTTATAAATTATCTCAATAAATTTTATTCTACGGTAACTAACTACATATATTACTTTTGCAAATAACTACATTTTTGGAGGATATTGCGGTTTGGGGCTTTGATAATAATTGTTCACGGTCATGAGAATTTCTAAATCTAATAATTACCCAAATTCGTGAGAATTTCCTGCGTTAGATGATAATTTGAGTGTATAAATTGGTATAGTGAAATCTAGCCACTTTCATTATATCAACATGCTCCAAACCGTAAATATAGTTGAAGAGATATTAAGAGCGCCAAGGCAGCCAGCACCAGGAGTGGAATGGCCCTCTATCGATGGCGATTTAAGGATGTTGATACGCCAACAAAATGGGGTTGTTGTATTCCTAAGGGAATACCACGAGGAGGACTTTAGAAAATATGGGCGCATGCCTAAATATATTAAGGTGAGTTGTAGAATTTTTTATTTATTATTAATAAATTTTATTATTAATTTTTCATTATAGGATATCCAAACAATCAATGCTAATGGTCACACAGTCGTGTTGCTGATGGGACACAATTAGTTCCAGCCCAGCATCTACACCATGGGTGACCAACTCAAATGATATCGCGGGCCACTTTGCAAAATCATTATGATCCCGCGGGCCAAGGTTGTATATACATATATGTATAGCGATTCAAATTTTAAGTAAATGTAATTTTTTAGATGTGAAAATTTAAAACAACAAAAAATCATTAGTATTAATTTTATTGATATTCATATAATAATAAATATTTAATGGTTAATGAGATATTTGTTTCTCTTTTCTTTTACTAAGCTTTTCTAAATCTATCTCAATAACAGGTATTTGCACATCGCAGTTGGTGTTGCAAGTTTTCGTCAGACAAGGTGGCGCGTTTGAATCTGATGACTGAAAAATTGCTTTTAATTCATTATTGCATTGTAAGTCAATTAGCTCCATTTGCAAATTTTCTGGAACCGTCTCAATAGCAACGTTAAAGGGAGATGAATATATTTCAAATAATTACGTTAACTCTCTAGCTAAGCAAACTTGTTTGTATGTGTTGTATTTAATGTCGCTAACCATAATCTCCAAAGGCAATTACTTAATTTTAACATTCACATGATAATGATAACTACAACTTTTAGTTGTATCGGGAAACGATATAAAAGACCTTGACATTTAATTTTTACTACAAATTTTAGCTATCCAAAATATAAAAACCTTATCGCAGAGGCCGTTGACTTGGGGGAATTGTTCTTTAAATTTACTGATCACACCCAAGAAAAAATTATCCATATATTTTTAGATCATCAAAACTTGTAGCATCCTTGACATGATACAAGAGTAAATCGTAAATGATAAAGTTTAGGTAAACGTCGTTTGTTGAGAAGAGGTGAGAGAGAACGTTCGGTGATCAGATTTTGAATCAATTTTTCACTGAATCTTTTTTAAACTAGATCTGAACAACATGTGTTTTCCAAAGTTGAATGAGTGCGGTGATAAGATTTTGGGGGAATATTTTTTTCACTTGATGAATAAATATGTGAGAAACTGATAATTTTGAAGTTGTTTGAATTTATATTGTACTGGGGATGTCATTGAACTTGACCATATAATGGATACAAGGTAATTAAATCGATAAGGATATTAATTCATCATTTTATAAAGAAAAAATATCCTCTGTTGCGTGTAAGCATATAAATAATAATAATTATAGTGCTTAATTTAAATGGACGGGCTACACATAATCCTGAAGGAGGAAAAACACCCTACCCCTCCCAATATAGCCATGACATATTACGGTAGAATTTATGGCCTAGACGGAGTTGGGATTAAATTGTTTATTAATATAAATTCAATGCTTGTGTTTTATACCGTGTGCAACTGTTATTGGTTGTGCAACAAATAAAAATTTAAAAAAATTCAAAACAACGTTTTTGGAGTAACGCAAGAAACAATTTTATTTATTGTCATCATCACACATTATAGCTCGTTTACATATGTCTATAGCCAGGTTTTTCTTCTTCTTTCTCATCAATAAATGTTAACTTGCAGTCCTCATCCATCTTATACTCCCGGTTATTTATCTGTACATACTCAAATGCTTGCGATTCCAGAGGCTGTAGATTTTCGAAAAAGAACTTAATAAAACACATATGCATTATTATAGCTGTTTTGTCTGCCTCCATTTCAGATATTTTCTCCACTATAGGCATCGTAACCTTGTTAAGATACTCCTGCCTGAGGTTTTCTCCGTTCAAATGTGTATTAAATTCTACTGTTTTAAACAGCCGTTCATTTAATTGGTTGATGTATTTAAACCGCGCAATAATTTTAACATTTTCATCCTCCCTTTTTTCTTTCATTAGTTTTTTACAGGCCCCCTCAAACCTATCAAAGTATAGCTCTTCCAATAAATATTTTTGTGCTTTTAACCCAAAGGATATTTTATTATGTATTTCCAACAGCATTTCATCCCATGTAGGATTGAATTGTATCTTAAAGGTAAACCGCTCTATCATTTTCTTAGGAACTAGTACATTCATAGTAGTTTGCTCCGCTGTTTTCTCGGAGTCTGATGACAAGGATTGTTGTTGTTGTTGTGTTTTTGTATTCTCATAGTTTGGTACCAAGGTTTGTTGTTCAGCTGTTTTCTTAGGGGTTGATGATGGGAGCGACTGTTCTTCCTCTGGAGCTGTTGTTGTTGAAGAGGGCTCTGGTATTTCCCCTGCATTCGGTGTTTTCTTGCAGTTATATTTTTGATGTCTTTTTAAAACATCAGCCCTTGTAAAAGACTTTTCACAATTTACACAAATGAAGCTCTTCATATTGCTATTGCTGCAGCTGCTGTTGTTAACCGTTTAACACTACCGTTTTAAATGAGATATGTGTGTTTTGACCGCCGTTTTTATAATCAAAATCTACCACCACCACCACAAGTGTAAGTTCTTCATCTTCACATGTGCTTTATTTGTATGCGTTTTACATTTTTATGTCACAAGAAACTGTTTCGGCAGCTAAATGTCTTGTCGCATTCATACATGTAAACATAATAAAAGCCGCCAACATCTAAAACGAATCATAACTACTTTCGAGGAGGTTTGCAGTTCTTTTATTTATGTTGTTAAAAATTGTTTTAAATGTGAAGTGCTCATGAAAATAAATTGAAGTTTTGCAACAAACCCCGTGTTAAAGAATTCGCTTCAATTTCAGATAAGGAACATTCTTTTTTTAAAAATAACTTTTCACATTTAGATGAACCGAATTTAAAAACTCTTGTATGGAGTAAGAATAAGCAAAGGGAAAATAAAAAATATAAATAATTTTTGAATTTAGTTTTTATTTTCAAATATTTTTTGCTTAGCTAATTACATTGAGAATCTTTAATCGTTTTATAATTTCTAAAGCTCTTCTTCCAGATGTATTGTTATATTCCAATCTTAATTTATCCACTAATATATTAGGGTCTGTAGTTTCTAGAGTGTCATCATCATCATAGCTTTGGTCTTCGCTTTCGGACTTTAAAAAGTTATTCAATGGTGCTTGGGTGTGTAAATACGTCT
Source organism: Thereva unica (assembly GCA_949987705.1). Lineage (NCBI taxonomy): Eukaryota > Metazoa > Arthropoda > Insecta > Diptera > Therevidae > Thereva > Thereva unica. Next base: position 74,339,679 of record OX465282.1, on the reverse strand, counting down.
TATTTTCACTCAACTTTGACAATTTATTCATAGTTTCGTGCTCACTATCTTCATTAGAGGGTGTTAAATGGTTCTTTCCATTCAGTGTAATTTTGTCACAAGTCTTACTTTTGAACGCATGTGTCAGCCGCTTCTTATGACGCCGAAGACTATCTCTACGACTAAACGATTTATTACACTCTATACATATATGCCCATTAGTGTTACGGTCGACCGAGGCTTTGTTATCTTCTTTATATTCTCTCAAACCAGGAGAAATTTCATAGTCGACCTGTTTCTTCTCGTAAGGACAGTATGCAGCTTCTTTAAGCGTCTCAATAGAAGCTGATTTGTCTTCTTCTTCCTCAGAGAATCCTCTTAAAGCCATAAGTTTGGTTTGTAAAACTTCGCTCACAGCCTTTAATCGTTCATTATCATAATTTGAAGATTCAGCCTTCAAAACAGTCTTTAATGTACCTGTTTCATTATTATCCCCCATAGATTTTCCCATACTATGCATATTTCTTTTATGACGTAAAAAGTTATCCCGACGAGTAAAAAATTTACCGCATATAGAACACTCCATCATGTGTGGCAGTGTATATGCTTTTATTATAAAATCAGTTAGTACCCTGACTTATATAGAGAGAGGGAGATTAGAAGAAGGGAAAGGAGGAAGAGGTGAGTAGGAGGAGGAGGAAGAGGAGGGAGTTTGGTGTTAATAGTACTGGTTTTGGTGTTACTGGTGTTGCTTTTGTGTTATTGGTGTTGCTTTGGTGTTAATAGTACTGGTTTTGGTGTTATTGGTGTTGCTTTGGTGTTGATTTGGTTTTCCGTTGGTGTTAATTGGAATTATGTTGTATTTATTTGGTGTTACTGAGAGGTTAATTTGGTGTTATTAATACCGGGTTTGGTGTTATTGGTGTTGTTGTTGATGCTCATCTTGTGTAAATTTGGCAAAGCACCTCGAGAGAAATCGTTTTCACTTAACTTATACAGATTCAGACTATTGCAATATTTTTTTAAAACAGTAGAATTTAATACACATTTGAACGGAGAAAACCTCAGGCAGGAGTATCTTAACAAGGTTACGATGCCTATAGTGGAGAAAATATTCGAAATGGAGGCAGACAAAACAGCTATAATAATGCATATGTGTTTTATTAAGTTCTTTTTCGAAAATCTACAGCCTCTGGAATCGCAGGCATATATTGAGTATGTACAGATAAATAACCGGGAGTATAAGATGGATGAGGACTGCAAGTTAACATTTATTGATGAGAAAGAAGAAGAAAAACCTGGCTATAGACATATGTAAACAAGCTATAATGTGTGATAATGACAATAAATAAAATTGTTTCTTGCGTTACTAAAATAATTCTTTTATTTCTTTATTAACAATATACTTATATTTATACAAGCTTAACCTAATTTTAATCTATGACCATTAAACTGTAATGACCCCACGGTAATGTCTCATATGAATTTGGTATTAAGTATCTTTTATCATCGTGAGGACTTAGCACGATTTTTGCTTGGGTAATGGAATTTACTTTATGTCTCCGACTCTGAATTAAATTTTGATGAACTAATTTCTCTATATTCTTATCCAAACATTCTATATAATCATCAAAAGTTATTCTATTTTTAACAACGTTTCTTTTAACGCCTTTGGACTTTTTAGTGCTATCTTTACCATCGACCCGGACCGCATACATCTTTGATCTTAGACCAACAAACTCAGTCATTATGTGACCATTATTCTCATCTTTCATCAGGCCCAACACTTTTTTATTTACTAGAGGGATGTCCCAGATGTTATTGGGAGGATAGTCACTTGTATCGAAATGAGAATGACAGTCGCGTTTAATTATATCATATAAGTCTGGGCACCTAACTTCATAAATTAGGGAATCTGTATCAGTGTAGCAAACTGTACAGTTGGAATTAAACTGAGGGATCATGTAGTTGTAATGGAAATCGTAAATGGTTGTTTTAGCCAAGTCTAAAATACACATGCCTACATATATCGGCTTATTGAAATAAATCTCCGTTTTATTGAGCTCTATGGCGACCAGGTTCTCATTGAAAATTGTTGATGACTTGAATTCAAGTTTGGAAATGAGAGCTTCAGCACCATATCTCCCCAACCACTTGGTTACCAGCTTGACAATGCTATGTTTCCGAACATTTTCCATGGTCTTGCCAAAGACGGCGTTGATTATGAGCTTGAAGAGATTTTTCTCGAAATCATTCTTAGCCGATGTTCGAAGACGGGTGTTGAGATCAATGTATGATTTGAGCCACGAAGATTGATTGAATTGAAGAATTTTATGAATTTTTGTTAATTTTAGTCCGTGAAGCAGAGCTTGTTTTAAATTTCTATAGTGTAAAACATATTTTATTTTATTTTCAACAGTAGCTAAAAGTTTCTTCTGTTTTGAACCAGAAGGTGCTTTATGTTCAGGACAAAATGGTAAATCTTTATGGAGGTCGTGAATTTCTCTAGGATACTCTAAATCGACTTCCAAAATATAGCCTGTAGGTGAGTCATTGGACACGTCTTCAACTTTAAAGCTGTCTACATTTTCTACCCACTTGAAGCCGCTGTGCGGTAGAGTTTGAGACATAGCCCACCCATATTGATTATTTATATCATAATATTGTAAGAATTTGGAGGGTTGAGAGGAATCATAGTCGGTCATAAAATATTTATTATTAGCTTTGGAGTAACGCTTTGAGCATTGGCTAAGACCGCCGCGAATACCCCTCTCAATAAACATGAGCATATCTATATCAGTTAAAAGTTCTAGGGTAACATCGGTATATTTTAGCATAGCATCCCAAGTATAACCTGGAAGCGTATAGTAATGAGCAGGATCTAGTCCATACGTTTGGTGACAGCTTGCACGAAATCCAAACCCACACTCGTGACCGAGGCCTGTCGAAAATTTTCCCGAGACCCATTGCATAAGAATATACCGAACAAACTCTTATCAATCATATTCATCTACACTCATTCGGCCAGCAGGCACTCGACCAGGCACTCTGCTTACCATATTATTTCGATTCACACACAGCATGATCGAAGGAAAATTAAAAAATATATTCTTAGATCGCTGGTGCACACCATTTTTAATTCGCGCTACTATATATATACACAATTAGAAGAAGCAACAGAAGCTATGGACTTGGTCTAGTTGGCTAAAGCTTCAATTAATTTCATGAACCGCCTGTGGGACTCGGGATCAAATCCTACTCGGGCCCAGCACTTTTTTAAAATAAACATTTTCAACTTCAGGAATAAAAAAATAAAAACATATAAAAGCGATCACGTCATCTCAACATCATCAAGTTTCAACAAGATACAAATCGCTCGGGCACTACTGTCAGGTGACATCAAACTTCGTCGATGGTGACGTCACAAACTGTCTGACCATGACTGGGCCAAATTGTCCTGCCATTAAATTTCCAGCGATAGAGAGATGTCTGACTAATCAACTGACAGCCTTAGTATTGGAATCGGCTTTGGGTATCGATCGGAATCGGGTATCGAAATCGGCTTCGGGTATCGGAATTGGCTTCGGAATCGGCTTCGGGTATAGGATCGGCTAATTATCTCTGCCGGGATGACGTCATCATCAAGTTTCATCTCACCAATAAATAAAAATATATTCAGGCGATGACGTCATCATCAAAAATCCAAAATGGCGGAAAATGTGAATTTAGAGGCCCATACAAATTTCCATACAAAAGTGGTTCAGAACCCCCATAGCTTATCTACTACGCCGGAATAAACCCCTTATCTTAATCCTCGACCATATTCGCCTCAACGGCATTATCAAATTATCCGTTCGAATAAAACCTAAACAACCCCCCTCACTTCCGTGCATTATCCATTCCATAAGAGAAAAACCAAAAGAAAAATTTTCGTTTCTTACTCAGCAAAAATCTTCTCGCATCAAACAACATTTTTCGGATGATTTTTTTTACCTAAATTGCGCACGACTATGGCCTAATAATTAGCCCGTGGTTAAATCTCCCACCCACACATGGACATCAGTCCAGAAAATTCTATCGGGTAGCGGCGCAGCCAATCCAAACCCTTTGCGCAAGAATAATCGCTTGACGCCGAGGCACACATAAATCGAAGGTACGTAGCACGCATGTATGAATAGGGCTCTAGCAACAAATACTCAGTGATGCGAGCGTAGGAATTTCTTCAAGCGCTATCACCTCGCCCCAAAAAGCCACGCATCACCATATAAGGAGACGAATTGATGGAAATTTCCAAGAAGCGTCCCGCACAAGTGGCTAAGCATTTTTTCGGCTGGGACGACGTGAGTCGTGCAGTCAGTCAGTTCACGGATGCAAGAGACCTCAGATCAGTAAAGCTGAGCGCTGCTAGTTTGAGTTTTTTTTTAAAAACGTTGGGAAAAGGAAAATTCTTTTTCTATTCAATAAAAAGTGACTTGATACTGTAATTAAAAATAAAATGATGTGGATAATTTCTAAGAATTAATAATTTAATATTAACCTGCTAGTGTCGCGGTGTAATTAAACTCATTGTTTTTTTATGTAAGAAAATTCCATGATCCGGCCGCCGTTGGTGAAAAAATTAACAAAAGGATAGTGAAATAGGTGACGCGAAAAAGTTTTCCATAGTTAGACGTAATACTGCACCAAGAAAAATGTGTTAAATATGTTGTTAATATGACCCGATTGGGTAAAATAGAGTGAAGGAGAAGAGCTTCTGCTGCTAACTGTATACCCCAGGGCCAAACGCAGTACGCCATGCTTATCCACTTAATTTAAGGTAAACTCAATTTCATTATTAGTAATGCGAAAATATATATATGTACATAACTAGATATTAAATAAGCGTTGAAACCATAAATCAGTGTAAAGGAAAAAGGAGAAAGAACGCAATCAAACCGATTTTACTTGAATATTATTTTTTTTTGTGTTCTTTATTTGCTCGCTTATAATTCTAAGAAATGAATCACATGTAAAGTACAAACAAAACAAAAAAAAATTAAATACATTCAACAAAGAAAAAACAAAAGGGAACCATAAATTAACAGTACAAGCGCTTGTTTATTTTTATAAAAATTTATAATTTGATAAGATGTGTTTCAATAAATAAAAAAAAATTAGATCCAATTAAGGAATGTTTAGTTTATAGATGTTGTGTACTACTTACAAAATTTATAATAATTTATTTATATATTGATTGAGAACAAAAAATTTTTTTTTCTATATTTTTGTCTTAGTTGTTATGTTAGTATTTGTCTTCTAAGTAGCATAAAAATTTATGAGAAAAATACAGAAAAATTTTTGTTTATTTATTTAAAATTATGGAATAAGAAAGAAAAAAAAATTTAAAAAAAAAAATTAAATTTATGTGGGAACTGCAATCCCGATAACAGTATTCTGTATCGTTATGCCTGTTATCAGTAGTGGCATTCCGTTGCAGCTCTCACTCAACCGTCGTCCAGCAAAGCGATAAGTGCACGGGAAAACGCTAAGCCGCAAAACCGCATTATTTCTTTTTTCATATTAAACATTTTTTCTTTATAGTGTTTTAATTATTTGAACTTTATAGTGTTTTAATTATTTGAACTCTTTTGGATTCGGTTATTTTATTTTATTTTTTCTCTATTAAATTTGGCGATTTTTTTAATAAAGTTATAATGGATCATTCCTATTCTTTTTTATTCATAAAACCCACATTTATAACCTAGTACTAATACAAAAGAAAATGTACGATAATGCTTGAACAGTCTTAACTGTTACGTATACGCATATATGAGAAATTATTGTATTTCATAATTTTGCAAACTCTGTTTTTACATTTCCACAAAAAAAAAAAAAAAAAAAATAACAACACAAAAAAAACAAACGTTTATATAATAATGAATTATCGGAATAAATGTTATTTTAATTTGTATTGATTTTTAACAAAAAACGAACTTTTTTTCCTATGAATATAAATACTTAATAAAAAAAAAGGGAAACATTTTTAGAACAGAAATTTTTGATAAGGTGGTAAGTAAGATGCTGGCGGAGTAGCCCTATGCCCTATTGTGGGTAGCATGCACGTTTTTCTCTTTGGCTGCTTGCCAAGTACTTCTTTATCTTCTTTCGTTCTTACTGATATCATGTAAAAAAAAGGGCGTGGAGGACCGGAGCATGGCGACTTGTGGGGAGGCTGTGTGCCCACCAATACGATGTAAGTACTTATAGTAGATAGTTTCATTTTCAGATTTCATCCCCAATTGCGATCGTCCGCATGGCTGTGGCCCGATAACCCTTACCCTCTCTCGATGGCCCTGGAAGGGTCCGTACGTCGCCCCTTTGTTTCGGTGTTTTTTATGTTTTTCGGCACGAGATTTTTGAATTTTTTTTTTTCAAACTGTCATTTACATGGCCTTCCTGTACTACGAACCCCCGCCCCCCCATCCGGCGAGCTAGTTTGCACATCGCCAGTCGTGCCAGCACTTGAAGTGCAGTGAAGGCAGGTGATTCTCTTCGGCGAACCCCTTACCACCGAACATGCACATTTTAATATTTTTCGATAACTATTCGAGTAGACCTATTTTTACATTTTTTCTCTTAATTTATTATATGAGACTCGTTTTTTGCTATTTTCTCAAAAACAGAAAATATGGACTTGACGAGTTTTGCATCTAAGCTTTTCATATGCCATAATTTCGTTATCATCGGTTTTTGTTCTGGAAGCAAATTTAGAGACGTATTCACGTCAAAAACTTGTCTCATATGAAATAAAATTCCCCGAAGGAAGTTAAAAAAAAATTATGACGAAAAAAAAGCACCGCGAGCCGAAGAATCGAACTCGCAGCCCCAGAGTCCCCAGGCGAGGGTACTCCTCCCTAGCCCTCTGCGCCATGGCAGATACAATCAGTGGTTGACTAATATGTTATAAATCATTTCAGAAAGAAGAAAAAGAGAAAAAGAAAACAATCGGCCCCGACCGACCAGGGCTTGAACCTGCAGCGCTAAACGCCGCTGTATCGAGGATCTAACGCGCTACGCACTCTCCCGCCGCACAGTGGAGTATTTGTAGGCAAAACCCGGCCAAAAAGGAAAAATTTTAAATTTGCCCGATCGAGTTAAAAGTTATACCACCAAGCTGGGAACTAACTGCCGCGCCTGAGTACGTTTATTGCAGGCGTCTGAGTCACACCCGGCGCGACTTACAGTTAGGTGAACATCATTGCTTAGTTGGTGTGGACGTGTTTTTTTTGTAATCATTGTTAGTTTACACGGTTTTAATATATATTTTTAGTTTCACCGCGGATTGACGGACTTCATTCAAACTTCACACCCTTGTTGTTTAAGGTATGTTATTTGTTTTTATTAATATTAATTAGTTATATATTACTACATTTCTTTAAAAAAAAAATACTAAACTAAAAAACTGGAAAAATTCTTATATTTTATAAGAAAATTACATTTTAAAAAGCTTTTTGAAGGTTTGTCAGGCACTGTCAGGCTGTTTTTAGAGTATAATCTTAATATGTAGGTCATGGGAAGACAAAATCAAAAGAAAAAAATTGCGCATGTATGTGCCATTTTTAATAGTGAATTATTTGAAATGTAAAGTTTTTCCAGACTGCTTGCATTGTATTAGCTGTAATTATGGTTACTGATTTTTTCAGACTTTGGCAATGGGAACTGATTTTACTAGAAGGTCCCTGTACGAGTTGGTGAAAGAATCTCCCGCCCGAGCAATGGACGACAAGCTGCAGTTTATGGAAAGAAAATTAGCTGATATGACCCACTCCCCTATTGAACAGCAAAAATCACTCAGTCGTATACTGAGGTATTTTAAATCAGATTTTAAAAAAAGGTGGTCTTCAGCCAACAGAAAAGAAGAAAGGTTCCTACAACAAAATAGTGATTGGTTGTCAGGAATAGTTAAAATACCAAACTTTCCTCTAGTTAAGCCAGGCCCCGGTAGACCTAAAAAAGAATTTGTGCATACTAGTGTAAGGTCCAAACGCAGGAAAACGGAAGATCTACGGAGACATTCTACCTCTGAGCTAACTTTTGCTGCATCGATGAGTCAAAGAGCTTCGGGAAATACCGACGCTGCTGAAATGATAACCAAAATAACCGAAACACCTACAAAGGCAAAGAAATTTAAAATAGCACTTTCTATGTGTGAAAAAGCCAAGATTACGAAACATACCCCTTCAAAAGCTCTTGCTATTTTCGTTGATGCAGAATTAACAAGAAAGCAGTATGAAGTTATTTACTCTGCCAACAAAAACGTGTATCCTTGCTACTCGTTAATACAAAAAGCTAAAAAGGAGTGTTACCCAAAAGAAGAGTCAATTTTTGTTAGTGAAACATTGGCTGAAGTTAAGTTACAAGCCTTATTAGACCACACTTCTTCTCGTTTGTGTGAACACTTAGGAGATGTCCTACAAGTTTTACCTTTAGAGGAAAAGCAACACTTAGAACTTATGTTAAAATGGGGGTGTGATGGATCACAGCAATCCCAATATAAGCAAAAGTTCCAAAATTTAAGTGATAGTGATTCTAATATTTTTCAAAGTTCCCTTGTGCCTATACTATATATCACTGAAAACCCAGAAAGTTTTAGGTTTGGTCTATCTACTCTTCATAGTAGAATACGATTTTTTGAGTCAATTCTTCACTTGTCTTATCGAATCCCAATTCAGAAGTGGCAAGCAAGAACTGAAGAAGAAAAAAAAATAGTAGCAGAAACTAAACGAAAAATTCAAAAATCCTTTAAAGAAGAGCTGGGATTGCTTGTAGATGTCCCAAAACAAGGGTTCGGAAACACAAACGATGGTAACACGTCAAGACGATTTTTTGCTTCTCCCGAAACTGCATCTCGAATTACTGGAGTGAATGAAGACCTTATTAAAAGATTAAAAGTAATATTAGAGGCTATATCAAGTGGTCATCATATTGATGAAGTAAAGTTTGGACTGTATGCTGATGAAACCGCTAGACTTTATGTCAGTCTTTACGGATGGCATCCAATGACTCCAACATTACATAAAGTATTGGTACATGGAGCATCAGTGATCAAAAAAGCCATCCTCCCCATTGGTCAGTTATCAGAAGAAGCTGCTGAAGCTAGAAATAAACATTTTAGGTTGTATAGGTTGTCATACTCAAGAAAATTTAACAGAGAAGTATGCAACAGAGACGTACTCAACAGATTGCTTTTAAGTAGTGATCCTCTTTTAAGCTGCTCACGGCCAAAACCAATAAAAAAGAGTAAGCCGTTTTCAAGTGAAACACTAAAACTTCTCCGACCAGATGTACATGACGCACAAGAAGACGAGGATATAGAGGACGAACTGAATGATAACAAAGAAAATGAAATAGGCTCGGAAGAATCCGATTAGCTTTTCTTACAAGCCACAGCATAACATGGCTTTCATTTCAACTGTTTTTTCTCTATGTAATTTTAAAAATATAATATTTCCAATTATTGTAAGTGCATTTTCTATCTGTAAATATAAGAAACAAATGCAAAAACCTACTTTAATGTGTATTTCTTTGTTAAAACGATTTTATTAGAACAAACAACAATGAATTATAAAAATATTTTAAAACTCCAGCAAACAAAATTGGTAATTTAATAAATTTTAATGTTTTTATTTGAAAATCATAAAAACAGACCAAAAACACGTTTAAAATATATTTAAGCTGATAAAATTCAATAAATATAGTTAGGCTTGATTTTTACTTAAAAACACTAAAAAAAATAATTTTGGCCGTATTAAGAGGGCGAATACTCCACTGTGCGCCGGCCCTCTACCAATTTCGCCACAATAAAGTAATTTGTTCGGTGCCTATGAAATGTTTAGGTTGAACTAATTTTAACAGTTTTTTATGCCTAACTTAGAACTCCTTTATCAGAATTTCGAAAAAAGGAGGTGGGTCACAGCCCATACAAAATTACCCCAGGCCCGGCGCAAAAGAAAAGTATCTCAGATTATCGGCCATAATAAGCATTGAATTTCTGTATAGTTGTTATATCCCGTATCTGTGGCTAAGGTGTTAATAATACTATTTCTTTTTATTCGGGCGAAATGGCTAATTAACCCTGTATTTTTATAACGGCACCACATATCTTCATGAATAAGGTATCAGTGCACTCAGAATACTGCCATCTATCTAAAATTGTAAAAACGACGGAACCACAGTACCAACTTCCAGAGTTATGAGTCGTCAAAGTCAAAGTTTTGTTTTTTTTTAACCAAAATGTCACTTTCAACCACCTTTTTCTCCAAAATATTCATAGTCAACTAATGTTTTTTTCCCAGAATAAGAAAGCTTGGAGTTTTTCCTATGAATAATGTCCAGACAATTTTTATGCTACGGCCTTTACTTTCGAAGTTATAAGCAATTTAAATGCTAAAACTGGCCTTATTTGCGGAAATTGCAAGCAATTTTGACTTTGACTTTTTTTCACTTAGTTCTTTTCGACATAAGCTTAGGAAAAAGAGTACTAAAAAAGTACGAAATAACTCCAATTTTAGTATTAAAATTGCTTATAACTTCGAAAATAAAGGCCGTAGCATAAAAATTGTCTGGACATTATTCATAGGAAAAACTCCAAGCTTTCTTATTCTGGGAAAAAAAACATTAGTCGACTATGAATATTTTGGAGAAAAAGGTGGTTGAAAGTGACATTTTTGTTAAAAAAAACAAAACTTTGACTTTGACGACTCATAACTCTGGAAGCTGGTACTGTGGTACCGTCGTTTTTACAATTTTAGATAGGTGGCAGTATTCTGCGTGCACTGATACCTTATTCATGAAGATATGTGGTGCCGTTATAAAAATACAGGGTTAATTAGCCATTTCGCCCGAATAAAAAGAAATAGTATTATTAACACCTTAGCCACAGATACGGGATATAACAACTATACAGAAATTCAATACTTATTATAGCCGATAATCTGAGATACTTTTCTTTTGTGCCGGGCCTGGGGCAATTTTGACCCACCTCCTTTAACGGGACCACCGTGGGAAACTCCCACTTCAAATGAATCAAAATAAAAGCAAAAAAGTTATTGGGTTACAAAACTATGCGTGAACAGGACTACAAAATACCTACACGTCGAATTGAGTAACCCCTTTTTTTGAAGTCGGTTAAAAAGTAGAAAAGGCTTTAACAAAATGGTTTGACCAAACTCGATCAAATGATGGCCTTATTTCTACGCCAGTGCTGCTTGATAAAGAGAAACAACTGGCAGTTGAATTAAAAGTAGATTTTGAGCCTTCTAATGGTTGGTTATGGAGGTGGCAAAAAAGGCATAACATTCGGGTTAAAAGAATTCATGGCGAGAGCAATGCAGCAGATAAAACCAGTGCAGATGTACAGTTTTTACCTCCCAATACTACGTCCCTTATTCAACCACTTGACCAAGGGATCATCCATTGTTTTAAAACGTACTATAGACAAATCATTGTATGAAAACAGATTCTGGCTGTAGAAAGTGGTAAAACGATCCAAGCATTTTCGAAATCAATAAATTTGTATAACGCAATGTTATATGTAAAACGTGCTTTATGGCTTATTCAAAAAGAGACTGTTATGAATTGCTTTCAAAAGGTAATTTTGAATTCAATTGTATTATTATTTGTAATTGATAATTGAATTTAATCACTTCACTATCAGGCTAAATTTACCCAATTTTCTTAGGTGGAGCTTGAGGAAGAGGTATCAGTACGAATGGATGGTGTCCTCAATCCGTTCGACTTTGAGAACTATCTGCAATGTTACAGTGTTTTGGAGATCTTTCTGAAGCCGAAATTATAGAAGAAGTTTTAAACGAACAAGAAGAAGATAAAAGTGAAGATGTACTAGAAAAATGTTTACAGGACAAGCAAATTGAATTTAAACTGCATTCGAAGCCATAAATTTATTACGAAAATACGCTATTCAAAAAAATTTGCCACAAGATGATATCGAAAATATTGAAACAAAAGTATATGAAGAGCGAGCACCTTTTGTTTTAAAAGATCATATTGGATGATCTGTAATTTCACATTCGGCATCAGTACTATTTTCACGGATTTCCTGGATCCTTGCGCATGTATGCCAATGCTAAGATTCGCCTGAGGAGTTCCTAATTTTAGAAGAGCCTATAGAATGATTTACAGTATGAATTTCGACATTAGTACTACTTTCACGGATTTCCTGGATCCTTGCGCATGTATGCCAACTCATGTATCTAACTTTATTTTTACTTTTTCCCAACTATTATAAAAATCGGCACATGTTATTACCGTTATAACAGTAAATTTTTTAAATTTGATGAGTTTGCAGTGCAAAAGTTTGTGAAATTATAGTTTGATATTTTAAAAATTTATTAATAGATTAAAAAATACATTATTTAATAACAATATATACCTACTATATATATTTAAGTGTAGAAATTTATCTAGTTATAACGTTTATTTTATAATAATAGAATAATCTGGGAAAATGAAGTTACACGAATTTTTAATTTTAATTAATAACAGGAAAGCTTTAATTAATTTTTTAATAAATTCAAAATTGTTAATTGATAAACTAAAATGCCCAAAATGCGGCAATGTTATTAACTTAAATATTAAGAATTTATTATTTAAGTGTACAAAAAAATATAATATTGAAAATTCGAACAAAAAAAAAGTAAAAATAATGTGTACGTTTTCCCAAAGCGGGAGGAAAAATACGTGGTTCGACAAAAGTAAATTGTCAATTGAAAAAATATGCGTGTTATGCTATTTTATAGTGATGAAGCCGCCACGGCACAATTTTTTAAAAAACGAACTTACTTTAAGTAATCACACCATAGTGGATTGGCAAAGCTTTTGCCGTGAGGTAATTTGATACTTATTAAGATGTTTATTATAATCGAATTAATTACTCTTTTACATTCATTTTTAATAATATTAAATAATAATTATAATCAGGTATGCATCTATTGGTCGAACTTAGAAAAAGTACGAATTGGAGGCGCGGGCTTTACAGTGGAAATAGATGAAGCCAAGATTGGTAAGAGGAAGTACAATCGAGGATGCATAATAGATGGAAAGTGGATTTTCGGCGGATTTGAAAGGGAAAGCGGGCGATTTTTTATTGTACCCGTAGCTGATAGGAAAAAGGACACGTTATTAAAAATTATACGGGAGTATATTCTACCGGGAACATTAATAATATCAGACAGTTGGAAGGCCTACAATTGCCTAAACCATGAAGGCTACCAACATTTAATGGTTAACCATTCCTTAAATTTTGTTGACCCGCAAACTGGTAGGAAATTTTAAATATAAATATTAAAAATTTATATTATATATATACCTACGGAGCTACACCTTATAATGAAGGTTATAACAATGACTAAAAAGAAGAAAAAAATTAAAAATAATAAAAAAGGGAGAAAAAAAGGATTTTGTGAGAATAATTATTCTTGTTGATTGCGTGATGTGTACCGCTTTTAAATTTGCCATTATATTGTAATTCATTTGATTTACTATGCTTGTAATTTTGGTAAGCCTACATATACTTTGCGTTATATATATATATATATATATATATATATATATATATATATATATATATATATATATATATATATATATATATATATATATATATATACATATATATATATATATATTTTTGGTTAAAACTAATAAAATTTATACAGTATTTTAGTAGCTGATGATGACATGAATAAAGAAAATGTCGAAACGTCCTGTGTAATCAATCATGTACAACTAAATGTAATAATAAAAACGGATTCCTAAGGCTCAACATAGGTGTTTAATTGCTTAAAATTATTTTTGGATCCAATTTAACCTCAAATTCATTATTCTAAATTCTTCACATTTACTTGAACATATTTTATATCACAAAATTTATCATTCAAATTTACACTGTATTACTATTTCAAAAAAATTATCTTTAAATTTCACTTTCGAATTTTTAAATTCTATGGATAGTAATATTATTTAGAATTGACTAAGGTTTCAGCATTATAATATCAATTTACATCAATTTTACGAAAAACTTGCCAACGCGGTCACAACTCAACTTTTTCTGTTTTAATTCTCTCATTTTTCCTCACTTTTGTTATGTTATTAACGGCGTTTTTCTCCCCTGCAGAGACGGTAATTTTCCAACCCATATGATACAATGGGTTTCGAGATAATTCTGCAGGGAACTAAGTTTGGCAATGCCTTTGGTTTTGGTGGGGATAAAATATCATAACTTTATTCTGAACTGACTGATTTTCGAATTTACATACACAAACGTAGTAAGAAATGGAAATGTCAATAAGTTTGACATTTCTTCATTGGCAGATTTGGGTGAGTATGTAAATATTAATTTAAAGGTAAGTTTTTAAGCTATTTATTATTTTCTTTGGTGTTTATTTTTTGTTATGTATTTATTTATGTTTAATATTTATTATTTATGTTTTCTTGGTTATGATATTTGTCCCTTCCTTTTGTGATATTTGTTTACTTTGTTGTGACCGGGTTGTTTACATGTTTAATAATTCAAATGTTAAATATCTTAAACTAATTTTTTACTTGTACTATTTTAGGTGATGATGATGATGATTCTACATTCTCACCCCAGGGCGGTGTTGTGTCACATCCAAATATATAAAATAAAGCGACTCCATATAATATATATGATAATGCCTTGAATGGTTATCGGTCCAGGTCTATGGGACAAGTTTATGAATTTGATTGCACCTTTAAGTAGAAAAAACACTGAAAGTATTTGTGTTTTAATAGTGTGTTAGTTCAGGTGGAGGGTTCACATTAGTAGGTTTTGATCACGAATCATTAACCCTTGTTTCGTTTATAAGTCTTCATTGTCTTGAGTAGGTAAAATAGCGATTTTCGTGATAGGACGCTTGAGAATTGTTCAATTTATTTGTACAGATACGACGCGTGTTAGATTGTCTTTTCCGGGATGAGTGTCTGTAACTCGTCCTAGTGGCCATTTAAATGATGGGAGATTATCATCCTTTATTAAAACCATAGTTCCCTTTTTGATGTTAGGTGTCTGCTGCATCTATTTTGGGCGTTGTTGTAGCCGGGATAAGTATTCGGAAGTCCAGAGTTTCCAAAATTGTTGGACCACTTGTTGAACGAATTGCCATCGGTCGAGGCGATTTAAATTGATGTGTAGGTATTCCGTCTGTGGTGGGGCTAATAATGCGTCTCCTATTAAGAAGTGTCCCGGTGTTAGAGTGTTTAAGTCTGACGAATCATTTGTCAAAGGACAGAGTGGTCTTGAATTTAGGCAAGACTCCACTTGAGCTAGTAATGTATAGTGTTCCTCAAAGGTTAACGTTGTGTTTTCAAGAATTCTCTTTTATTTAGTCGATTTTGCTAATGCCTCCCACAGGCCGCCGAAATGAGGAGAGGAGGGTGGATTAAAATGCCATATAATGTCTTCACTAGCACAATATGTGGCTAACTCCTTTTCTATGTTTCAAATATCAAGTAAAACGGCATTGGCGCCAATAAAGTTGGTACCACAATCTGTATATACGTGTCGACAACGTCCTATACGCGCGATGAAACGTTTAAAGGCTGCTAAGAAGGCAGATGTAGTTAGATCGCTTACTACCTCTAAATGTATAGCCTTTACAGCAAGACATAATGGCTAGGTATCCTTTTTCAATTTTTGCATTTCGTAGCCTGCTTGTCTTAATATTAATAGGGCCGCAGTAGTCTATTCCTGTATGCGTAAATGGTTTCGTACATGTTACTCTCGGAGCTCGTAGATCCCCCCTTAGTTGCGTGACGGTTTGTGCCTTGTGTTTATAGCATCTGATACACCGATGAATAACTTGTTTAATTATTTTTCTCGCATTTACTATCCAATATTTTTTTCTTAAAATGTTTAACATTAATTGGATTCCTCCATGGGCGGTATACTCATGATAATGATTTATTAATAATGTGGTGAATTTGCTGTCTTTCGGTATTATGATAGGATGACATCCGTTATACGGTAGATTGGAGTTGCTCAGACGACCTTTCACTCTTAGTAGTTCATACTCATCAAGGAAGGGATTTAAACTTATAATGGAACTTTTCGAATCTATTAACTTATTGTTTTTTAGGTTATAAATTTCCCTTTCATAAAATAAGTTTTGTGAAAATTTAATCCAGTAGTTTAATGCTTTACCGCGTTCACTTGTTGTTATCCATTTTGGTGATTTGTCACCTTGTGATCGTTTGATGATTCGGACTACGTATGACGTGATATTGACTAGACGATTAAGCGAAGAACATCTTTCGATGAAAGTAATTAGGTGTGATAAATTGTATTCTTTCTTCTCTCTCTCGATGTGGAATGTTTGAATACATTTTCGTGATTCTAAGTTTGTATCGTTGATTAACTGTTGGGTGGGCCATCTAGTTTCAAATTGCTGCAGCCATTGAGGTCCATGCCACCAGAGTGCACAATTAGAGATATCAGTTGTTGATCCACGTGAAGCGATGTCTGCAGGATTATCTGCGGATGAGACGTGATACCATGGTGCATTTCCTATGTTCATTAGTATTTCACTTGTTCTATTCGTAATAAAAGTGGTCCAGGTAGCAGGATGTTTTTTCAACCAAGCTAACACTTAGTATAATCTGTCCACATGATAAGCTCACAGTTAGGTATTTGTAGTATCTCCTTTAGTGAGTTTGTTAATCTGGAAGCTAAAACAGAACCACACAGCTCTAAACGTGGAATAGAAACAGGTTTTAGGGGTGCTACTTTAGTTTTAGACATCAGAAGGTGTATTTTAACGTCGTTATTGTCGTGCACAATTCTAAGGTATGCTACAGCAGCATATGCTCTTTGAGATGCGTCACTAAAACAATGTAATTGACATTGTTTGATTCCTTTGTGCATGCCTATCCATCTAGGTATCTGTAATTCTTGTAAGATAGTGGCTTCTGATTTGAACCACATCCATTAGGCTTGTATATTTTCTGGAAGCGGCTGATCCCACTCTAGACCAAGCAACCATACTGACTGCATAATTAAATTAGCTCTTATTACCAGCGGAGAAATCCATCCAAGTGGATCGAATAGTTTCGCAATTTCAGATAATAATTCCCTTTTATTCTTGACGCTAATAGCTTCTGTGAGTTTTATTCTATATCCAAAGGTGTCTTTATACGGATACCATACCAATCCTAATGATTTCACTACATTGTCTGGATTAATATCTATTGAGGATTGCATTTCTATGTCTTCTGGCGGTATACCATGTAGAATTTTATCATCATTAGCTACACATTTTACAGCCTCCAGAGGTCACTTGGCGTGTCTTCTTTTGTTTTAAATTAGCTTCTTCGAGTTCATCTGCGACAGAGAGGAGATCATCTACGTAAAAATCATTTAATATAGAATTACATGCAAGAGGATACTTCTTGTTATCATCGTGAGCTAATTGAATGAGAGTTCGTATGGCTAGATATGGTGCACAAGTTACCCCAAAGGTAACTGTGTTAAGGCAATATTCTTTCACGGGTTCAGTTGGCGTATTTCTCCATAGGATCCTTTGGTATGTTGTGTCCTCGTCATGTATCTTTATTTGTCGATACATTTTTTCTATATCGGCAAGGTATGCGTATTTAAATGTTCTCCATCGTAATAAGACTCCGATCATTTCATTTTGTATGGTAGGTCCAGTGTTCAATATGCTGTTTAACGATGATCCTGAGGTGGTCTTTCTCGAGGCGTCACACCGGACAATTAGCAGCCTGTTCAATTAAAAATGACTGTTGCCTTGGTATAAACTGAGTTGGTGATGGCTTTGCAAATTTTGATTTATTTCCAATTACTTCCAAAGCTCTGAATCGTGATTCTAAAAACGTTTTCATCATGTCATACGTTGGGAGCTTATTATTGTCACTACTTTGTTGTTCCCAAATTTGACTTGTGTTTCTTGGGAATCGTTGAACAGTCATGTACACAATAACTGCGCTCCACAAATCGGGAATTGCTAAGTTTTCAAACCCTTGAACCGATTCAACTGTGGAATCGAGGAGAGCCTTTATTGAGTCTGACGTTTCACTAGCAGTAGCCTGGTTAAATAATTTATCAAAGTGCGAGTTGGCTAACGCTGGGGTATTTTCATACCTATTTTTTAAAAGCTCCCATACCACCGGGTAATTGCTATCTGATAAAACAAATCCCTTTACTAAATTTTCTGCTTCACCACTGAGGCTTGCCTTTAAATAATGGAGTTTCTGTGAATTAGTTAATGACGGTTGGCTATCAATTAGGGATACAAATAAATCTTTAAACGGTAACGTAATGCGCGGCAGTTTCACTATATTGTTCACATAATTTGAATAGTTTGTGTTATTACTAGTAGAAGGAACACTGGGTCTTAGAGATATTTCTGGGACTGAAGTTAAATTATTGTACATGTCCTCTAATCGCGAGACGAACTCAAAATATTTTTAATGCTGATAATGTTGATCGTCACAATTAGATTGCAAATTCTTTGCCTCAATAAGTTTCACAAATTTCAAACAATTTGTTGAAATGTTTCACAGTTTTTCACAAGGGAATTTCAGCTTACTACAGTATAGTCTGCTGGCCACGATATTAAGTCACAATATATTGTTTCACTAAATTAATTTTCACTAAGAAAGTTTGCAAAATACCTAATTCACGTTTTTTAAAACATCCGTTTTTGCGGTATCGTTATCGGTTAATTTTCCAATATCGTATCGGTTAATTGTTCGGTATCGTTATCGGTTAAATTTATCCGCTAACTATCCGCTAGTTATCCGTTTAAATTTATGTAACGTTCACGATTCACACTCCGTTATCCGGCTCGAAGGACCAAAATGTTGAAATATCTTCTTCAGAAATAAATCCACAATTATATTTGCAACACAAAATTATTATATTTAAATTCAAACCTTTCATATGTAATTAAAATTATTCTACATCACAAATTTTATTATGCAAATCTAAATTCTTTCCATTTAATTGCATTTATTTTGCATCACAAATTTTATTATTCTAAATTCTTCACATTTACTTGAACATATTTTATATTACAAAATTTATCATTCAAATTTACACTGTATTACTATTTCAAAAAAATTATCTTTAAATTTCACTTTCGAATTTTTAAATTCTATGGATAGTAATATTATTTAGAATTGACTAAGGTTTCATTACTATAATTTCAATTTACATCGATTTTACGAAAAACTTGCCAACACGGTCACAACTCAACTTTTTCTGTTTTAATTCTCTCATTTTTCCTCACTTTTAAAATGTTATTAACGGCTTTTTTCTCCCCTGCAGAGACGGTAATTTTCCAACCCATAATATGGGTATTATGATACAATGGGTTTCGAGATAATTCTGCAGGGAACTAAGTTTGGCAATGCCTTTGGTTTTGGTGGGGACAAAATATCATAACGATTTTCGAATTTACATACACAAATGTAGTAAGAAATGGAAATGTCAAGAAGTTTGACATTTCTTCATTGGCAGATTTGGGTGAGTATGTAAATATTAATTTAAAGGTAAGTTTTTACGCTATTTATTATTTTCTTTGGTGTTTATTATTTGTTATGTATTTATTTATGTTTAATATTTATTATTAATGTTTTCTTTGTTATGATATTTGTCTTCCTTTTGTGATATTTGTTTACTTTATTGTGACCGGGTTGTTTACATGTTTAATAATTCAAATGTTAAATATCTTAAACTAATTTTTTACTTTTACTATTTTAGGTGATGACGATGATGATTCAACAGAATTTGTATTTATTAATTTATTATTTTCTTGTTTTGAATTTCGAATTTTTTCTAAAATCATGAGGCTATTTAGTATTTTTTTTATGTTTATTGTTAATTTTGAAGATCCTTTTTGTTTTGTTATGTTTTTTTCTTTAATGTCATACTTTTTTAAATATATGTAATTTTTTAGCAAAAAAATATAATATATACTCCGCGACACATAATTGTAGGCAGTTCAAATTTCTCAGAAAGTTTGAATAATAACAGATTTTTGGGAAATATAATGCCCTCACCGTATGGTGGCATAACTGTTTTATACCGATACAAATTTTCCAATGTATCTAATGCGTAATAGATTTTTTATGAAGAATTTACTGAAAATTGCTATAAAAACCTGCGACATTTTAATGTAGGCACATTCAGGTATACGAGTTTTGGAAAGTAATTTACAGATATTTTAAAACGAAAACAAAGAATTATTTAATAAAACAAATTTGTGATATCATGATATTTTTAATAATGTGTAGTACCACCATTTCTATTTATAAGTTCAAAAATAATCATGGAGTTGTACAAATTTCTTAAAATTTCTATCCAATGAAGCTTTACCTAAACGAGCCGCTTTACCTACGCGAACGAGAGCCAGTCTACTTGAGTATGGTATTGGCACCCCTTATGGCCACCTAGCCAATTACCGCATTTCTTCGGCCCATACAATCTTTTAGGGAGCCAATTAATTATAAAGGGAGCAACAAGAAATGCAAAAAACAATCAACCTTTTTTCAAAATGTATTTTAACTGTTCACACACAGCCCCGGGTTTCTTATACGAAAGTTCTGACGATTTTTCATGTGTGAGACCGTTACGCGAATGAAATTGATTCACTCTCATTTTTTTAAGCAAACGTCCCTAAAGAAGTTTTACTTCAAAAATGTTATATTTTAGCTGAAGATGACATAAATTTTAATGTCGAAACGGGAATAGGTCTTGATATCGATGAGGTCACCCTACAAAATGAAATAGAATCCCCGATAAAAATTCATTCGTTACAAAGGCTAAAAAAAGAAGAACCAAAGACGAGAATGGGAAAAATCAAAAGCCATAAAAATAAATTTCCACGGTAATAAAACACCACAGTATATATACTTATACAAAGTGCGCATTCCATGTGATAGTTACGTACAATCAACGAAGCAATGCTATAAATGCGGACACACGACCAACTTTTGCAGGAGCCTAGAAATATGCATCAATTGCAATCCGAAGCACAACAATTGTACTAAACCTGCTAAATGCATCAACTGCAGGCAAGCCCACATCGCAACGCACAAATTCTGTCCAGAAAAGGCAAACGAAAACGAAACTATGGCTGTCAGAAATCTGTGCTTCCTCGAAGCTGCACATGAAATCGCAAGAAACAGGAAAAGTTTATCTTCCAAATTAATTAACAACAGGTTCCTAGAGTTAGATCTTCAAAGAAGGAGAAGAATTTCCTACACTACCATACCCCAGGTCCTCCGATTTTCCACCGCCCGTAAAATATAAGAAACAAAACTGTAGTGGCCGTGTAGAACAGAACCCAGCGAAGGAGAACGTTTTACACAGCGAGCAAGAAAAGTCTTTTTGGGTATACACGCATAGAGCCGGTCCACCTAGTGAATAGATATATGTACATAAGATACATACAGATATATGTACATAAGTGATAACCATAAAATAAACCATTGACGAATAATTTAATCATAAATAAAGTTTTATATATAAAAAAACAAAGTGAATTTTTAATACACGCAACTAAAAAACAATCAGACCATAATCAGACATCAAAGGAAAAGAGAAACAAACACTGACCAAACTAACGAACAAAAAAAGAAAAGTGACAAGTGAAAACTCAGCTCAGGAAAATCCATGTAACCTTACAATTGCCACAGCCCCAAAACAAAACCTTAATATAGCTATGTACGTCAATTGCCAAAGAAGGCAATTTAAAACAAAATAATTCTTTAACACTTTAATTCAATTATAATAAAAGTGATGCTTTAAATGAAAATTCTTCACACTTCATTGTGTAAACAAATTTTCGATTATCTTTCATCAATGTTGAATGAGAACTTTCACATCAATGTTTACTATGTCACTATAACCTTAAACTTGGAAATTAATATAAAAGTATGTTGAAAATAAAATAAATAAAGCCTGTCGTTGCGTACTCTCAAATCGACCGGTATTTTATTTAAACATATAAAAAAATTAAGTGTGCTTTTCGAAACTCCTCGCGACCGCTCTTCTCTTAAATAAAGAAAGCACGGTGTTATATTTTAGCTGAAGATGACATAAATTTTAATGTGGAAACGTCCATGTTTTTATCAAAATTGTAATCTTTCAACATAATAAAAGATCACCTAGGCTCACGTTGATTTGTATTTTATTTTGATATTAATAATTTATACGGATGGGCGATGTCTCAATTTTTACAAACTGAAGGATTTGATTGGGTTAATGTGAATAGTAATAATCGGGTACATCGAAGTTGATACTGAATATAGATAGATACTGAATATAGCCTTTTCGCCTTTTTGTCCAAATCAAGAGCTACCTCCTAATTCAAAGCGAAAGACATTTTTAACAACATTTTTTGATAGAGAAAAATATATACATAATACATTATTGGAATCTTAACAATGTCTTTCTGCAGAACTCAAGTATGAAAAATTCACCGGTCTTTGAAATTTAATCAATCTCCCGTTGATTTAAATAAAGAATTTAAATAGAATTTAAAAATTAAAAATAGTATTACTAAAAAATGCTAAGAATGAATTCGATAAATTAAAAATTAACGCAGTATACGAAAAGGCAATGGAAAACGTACGCAAATACTGTAATTTAAAGATAGTATCGAAATGGTTGGGGCGATTTGAAGCTAAGTAGTATAAATATGGGGATTCTAACTCAAAATTAAATGGGTGCAAAAAGTTCATATAAAAAACGCTCGGGTGCAAAAAGTGCCCAAAAGTGAAAAGTTCATGTAAAAAAAGTGTTTGGGTGCAAAAAGCACCCAAAATTGGAGTGTGTGTAAAAAGTGCTGTTATGTACCTCTTAACAAAAATCAACACTCTTAAAAATTTCTGCATACTCGAGCTCTTTTAAGTTGCCACCAAAACAGGGACATCGCTAGTTGCCATCAGAATTATGAGTGGAGCGTACGTGTCCGTCGTAAATAAATTGGAGTTATTTTGAGTTGTACCCGTATTGCTGAAATTTGAAGCAGTATTACTACGTTTATAAGCGGAGTTTCCCTCCGGATGGAAGTTTCGATCCGGAGTGAAACACCGCTTATAAACTGGGAGTGAAACTCCAGAACTTGGATTTTCGCTCCCGAAGAAAAAGCTGGAGTGAAACTTCGATCCCGGTTTATGTTGTGCTTATAAACGCTGACTTGGAGTTGGATTTTTTTCCAAGGGGGGGAAACTTAGTAAAGAAGAAGCTGGGTGTTTTATTTTGCTACAATAGTTTTTTTCTTTATTTATTGATTTTTTAAATACATTAAATTAAACATTGGGTTTACAATTTGTCTTTGCGCTATGATTTTAAATTTGAGCTTGGAGCTGTCATTTCAAACCAGAAAGTATTTTGGATTTTCACTCCCATTGCTTATAAACGCATCGGGAGTTTTACTTTGGACTGAAGATCCGGGAGTGAAACTCCGCTTATAAACGTGGTATATTATTTTGAGTTGTGGCTATTTTGCTGGTTAGTGCTAAGTAGATTGATGAAAGATTTTGAGTTGAACCAGTATTGATGGCACGGTGAGTACAGTTTTCTTTTTTATTTATAATTGTTGCCGTATTGTTGAAACATTTTTGAATTTGTAGTTGAGTCTGTTTTGTTGAGTCATTTTTTAAACTCTTATATTTCTTTTAAAACAAGTAAAATAATTGGTCTTTTCTGCTATTGGCGATTGGAGTCTCTTCATGTTAATATAAATTAATTTTCATCCTAGCAACTACAGAATTTGTTCCGTTTTTATTGATCAATTTTTGAGTTAGATCTCTTTAGATGGGCTCCGTCACATCTAATTTTACAACATCGCTAATGACATCGAAAACGTTATATTGATACCTTTTCAAACAGATTTGGCGTACATGACCCTAGTAAGTGAAATGAACATTTTCAATTTTAGACAAACAATGAACCGTGGATGGTTTTTAGTAAATTTGGTAAGAGAAAGATACAACGAAAACATCACTCAACAAGAAACTCTGGAAGATAAGATGTCATCGAGAGATGAAGTCTCATCTAAGGAAATTCATGCCGCCATAAGGCCGGGACACACATATCCGCACCGTGTCCGCACCGCATCCGCACCGTGTCCGGGCAAAAACAAAACTCATGTAATTTGACTCGGTGCGGACACGGAAATGTGGGGACTAACTGGTAAAATTTTACTGGTTTACTTTCTCTCCGTGTGTCGTCCGACACACGGTGCGGATGCGGTGCGGACGCGGTGCGGATATGTGTGTCCCGGCCTTTAGCCGCGGTTGATAAATCTATTCCGAGCACGTCTAAACAACAAAAGACCGGTGCACCAAACTATTACATTTCACCAATCCGAAGCGATGAAAGTGATTTTGACGACTCCGATGAGGATCAAAATTTCCGATTGGTTCACAAAATTAAGACCTCATCTAAGGTTGTACCTCCTATTGCATCGTTGACTTCGTCCAGTACCAGCAGTAGCAGCTCAAGCTCATCGGAATTTAATAGTTCGTCGGACACCGACGATGGTAGTGAGCAAATAGATCTCCAAAAGGCTATGGTTGCTGAAAGTAATTCCCAAGAGCCTGAGACAGAAATAAAAAGTAAAAAGAGAGTACGCAAACCAGCGAAGTGGAAATCGAAAATCGCTAAAGTGCTAAGAAATTCCGGCAAAGCCTACTTCTTTGTCGAAATCGAAGAAACAAGTGCCAGAGAGAAAACTTGGACCGCCCTGTGGAGAAAAATGTCGGCTAAAATGCAAAGATAAGATCGATGAAATGTCAAGGCAACAGATCTTTGATGCATTTTGGGAACTCGGCAATCTTGAAAGGCAGCGAGAATTTGTAGAACGACACTCGCAATAGATAAAACCTAAATATCGATACTCAAGCACACAAGAATTTAGAGCTCTTAACACCGCCTGTACGATGGTTAGTCTGTGTAGCGGCGTTATAAAATACGACAACTTGTATTTACTTAGCACTCCTTTTAAATAAAAATATTTCGATAAAAAAAATTAACTATTCCGTTTTTTCCTTCTTGCTTTATTATAAAATTTCTTCACACTTCTTGCTTTATTATACAAATTTCTTCACAATTTCTTGGTTTATTATAAAAATTTCTTCACAATTTCTTGGTTTATTATAAAAATTTCTTCACAATTTCTTGGTTTATTATAAAAATTTCTTCACAATTTCTTGGTTTATTATAAAAATTTCTTCACAATTTCAATTTTTCCTTGAATAATACAAACTAAATTTTCTACAAGTAACAAAGTTTAACAATTTAATTATAATTCTAGTAAATTCACTATCACTTGTTTTTCTCCTTCTCTGAAACCAATTGTTAACATGCTTGATGCGATGCAGGAAATTGCATGTTTGCACCTTGCAGGTTAACGATTAATATATTTTAATTGAAGGCTTGATGCCAATTACTGACATGTATGCCAACTATAAATTAGCAAATTTATTACCTTCCCTTTGTTCCCTTGCGTGTAGATTCTCCTTAGTTCCTTCGCATCTGGAGTTTGCTTGCCGTGGATGTCTTCCTTTGAAACCTGGATTTTGGTTGCACGTGATCGTCCCTTTCACCTCCTTCAAACCTGGATCTCTCTGCAGCTCACTTTTATTTCACTCAACTATTAACCTTTTCAAAACTTTTGCAAAACAAGAGGGCTGTCACATCTGATGTCGCACTTTTATAGGCGAAAAGGTATCCATTAAGGAAATTCCAACTTCCCTGGAAATACTGGGATGAATTTCCAAAAATTGCTCTAAAATTGACAAAATTGTTGTTATCCCTTTTCCACATAATGTCCTTTTTTTCTTATTGTCATTAAGGTAAAAATATCTTTTTGGCAATATCTTTTAATTTCGAAAAAATACTACCTTTCTGGCATCACCATTGTTTTCGCCGGGAAATTTGGTATTGTTTTGACACCTCAAACGTCGCGAGATGTCAAAGTTAGCCCGAGTTGAAGTTCCGTGTCGCGAGTGTTTTGTCTACCTGTGCCGGTTAATTAACGCAATTTTGTTGCGTTTCAGGTGAGTGTCGCATAAGCTACAGTGTTTAATTGTGTTTCTGCATGGTTGTTTTCAGTTTTAATGTAGCCTTTTATATTTTTTATTTTGGGGTTATGTTTTATCAAAACCCTTGTAATTCGTTCAATTTTCCCCTTTTTTACTAATCTAATAAGACTAATTCGCGATTAATTCATGTTATATGTTATATTTAATTCATTTATGTATGTTTTATGTGGAATTCATGTTTATTTGTTTTAATTATGTCATTGTTATTGTTGTGGTCTTTGTTGACATTTTGCCCCTTCGAGTGTATTAATTTCATTTTTATTTCAGATATTAATTGTTGGATTGTGCCTGTGTAACACCCAGGCACCAGGTATTACTTAAGTATTTAAAATTTCGTGTTACTAATTTCTTTTTTCATTTTAGGATTCAGGTTGAACACCGCCTTTCATTTTGAGGTTAATGGATCCAAAATTAGAGTATGCAAGCCACTTTTCAAATCCACTCTTGACTTGAGCTATAAAGCGATAAAGACAGCACTTTCCAAGAAAACTGAATCAGGAGTTATTCAAGCCGATTTAAGAGGAAAACACGACCATCATCCAACTATAGACCCACAAATTAAACAGAGCGTTATAGATTTCATAAATTCTATTCCAAGGATTGAATCTCACTACTTGAGAGCTCAAACAACAAGAGAATTTATTTCAAGTGATAAATCATTGGCCGATATCTACAGAGAATATAAACGACTTCGTGAAATGAATGGATTACCTGTTGCCACGTCTTCTACATTCAACAGGATATTCAACACCGTATTCAACATTTCTTTTTTCGTACCGAAAAAAGATCAATGTGATCTGTGCGAAAGGTGGTATTGGTATTGTATCTTCTTATTTTCAATTGGCTTAACACAGGCATACACTGAAAAAATTGCATTGTCGGATGCAAAAAAAGACATACAGGAATTGATAGATAAGAACGTCATTCCAAAATCTTATTATGATGCTTATTATAAAGGCGTTCTCGGCGATAGTCGTATGGATATGGGGATTCTACCCCATGAGAAAAAAAGTGCAAAAAGTTCATATAAGCAAATAGCACTCGAGTGGGAAAAGTTCATATAAAAAAAGTGTTGAGTGTGCAAAAAGCACTTGATTGGAAAAAGTTGGTGTAAAAAAGTCTTGATTGTGGAAAATGCACTTTAGTGGAGAAAGTGTTGATGTGCAAAAGATCAGTTGATGTTGAAAGTGTATATGAAAAAAGTGTTTGAGTGCAGAAAGTTGATTGATGTGAAATGATTGTTTGGGTGTGTGTGTGTGTGCGTGTGTGTAAAAATAGTTGTGGTGTGGTGTCAAAATGTAAATTGTGGTGTTGAAAATGTATATATAAAAATCCTCACTATAATTCTTTCTATTGCGGCAAATGATGTGAAATGATTGTTTGGGTGTTTGAATTGTGTGTGTGTGTGTGTGTAAAAATAGCTGTGGTGTGGTGTCAAAAGGTAAATTGTGGTGTTGAAAATGTGTATATAAAATACGTGAATTACTTGAAAGGAAAAATGTGGTGCAAAATAGTGCGTATAAGAAATGTTTTGTTGGGAAAAGCACTAAAAAAGTTTTTCGTTGGGATGAAGTATGCGTGAAGGGACGGACGTTGTTGATAAGGCGAACGTTGTTGTTCATGGCGGTTGGGGTCAAGTTGATTTTTTTTTTACGGTCTTGACATTGGTTATGGACTTGGGGATATTTTTGTTCCGGTTAAAAAAAGTTTTGTGAGAACTCGTGGATGGTGATAAGATGTTTACGAAAGTTTTGGCATTGCTGATAAGAGAAATTTTCGTCTTAGAATTAGTGATAAGATGTTAAAAATAATATTTCGCATTACATTTGTCGTTAAAATATTGTTGTTATGGTAAAGACGATAATTTTGTTGTTTTTATAATTGCTGCATTTTATTTATAAAAAAGTAACTGTATAGCGGAATTGATGATATTGTATTACCATACTTACCTTTCATTTCTTTGGGTGGGAATCGAACCTGCGTTTTTCTTGCTAAAACTTTTGAATATTACCTAAGTAACAATTTTACCCATTCTGCTATACAGCTACTTTGAGGTTCATCTGCAAATTTCTTTTAGTTATTTTCATGAAAAGACAAATGTTAGGTTTATAAAAAAAGATATATTTCAATACAAAAAAACAATAAAATAACTTCATATTATAAAAACGTTTCTTATTTAATATAGGGTTTTTAAAATTTCAGCAATTCGTCGGTTGAAAATCAAACTAGATTGGTGGTTAAGAAATGTTCATATGATATATTTGCTTCATTACCTTCAAATCAACAAGTTCAATATCGCTTTTGTAGTCTGGAACACGCTGCTTTATTAACTCCACTTCACCATTACTTAGAACTCTCTCAGTTTCAAATTCATGGTATTCATAACATGATATTTTCAGTGTACGTCTTTCGTAACTGCTATCATATGTACAGCGGATGCTAATTGCCTTATCTTCATCAAATTCAAGTTTGAAATGTCTGTAAAAGATATCTTTACTTTCTATAATTCCACCAATTTCTACTTCTTTTCTTATGAGGTCTTGCCTACATCCTTCGATAGCTTCTTCAACACTCACAAACTTCTTATTATCGCGAGCTGTAATAGGTGTAGTAGTAGTAGTAGTCTCTGATGAAGTAATATTTTCATTTTCAGTATTTAAAATAGGTGAATCACTTATTTCTATATCATTATTATTATTATTAGTAATATTACTATAAGTCAACAAACGAAAAGACAACGCAATTTGTACTGTTTGATTATTCGGAAGATTTAATGAAAAATCTAAATTATTGCTATTCTCATCAGTAAGGTTAACATCTACAGGTATTGACCGACAATTATTGCATAAAGCAATAAGTATGAATATAATATATTTAATCATTGGTTTTTTACGTCTGCACACTTCGATTCAAAGATTATAACTGCAGAGATATTCTATTGCGATTTTTCATATATATTGATTTCATGCACCCGTCTCTTTCTCTAATCTAGCACGTTCATCCCAGTAATTCTTACCAAAGGGGCAATTTATTGGAAATAAATTGTATGATATCCCGCGTTTTAAATTGGTAGAATTTATAGCTTCTCCAACGATAGTCATTTGTCCTATATATACTTCTATTTTCACATGCTCATAATTTTCGAATTTAAAATTAAAATTGAAATGTTTCGGAAGGTTTTGGTCACTTTTAAGATCTATCAAAAGTATTGATTCTCCGTACTGAGGAGTCACCCTTAAATTAAAAATAGGACCATTTACTTCTACATTAATAATTCTAAACCATTTCCATCCAACTGCACATGTACAGTATTTTTGACCATGAGTGAGAGTCTCAGTCCAAAACATAGTATACGAGTATGATGTGATGAAATTGCGTAGAGAAATGAAGTATTTCCTTACTTGTATAGTAATTTATATAACACTTTCTGATCTTCTATTTTTATCTATCCATTCAGAGTCGTTGTCAAGGTCAGCAAAGGGGCAATTCTTTGGAAAATAGTAAGTTTTAGGTTCACTTCTAACTGTATCAACAACTTGTCCAATCAACGTTATAATTCCTGAAGTAACTTCAGTTTTAACATGTTGAAAAGGATCAAATATGAAATCACATTCTAATTTTTCTGGAAAAGGCTCTCCGTTTTTTATCAAATTTGAATAAAATATATAGTGAAAAAGTAATCGCTGTTATGTCGGAAATAGTGTGGTTACAGACCATGTGCTGAGAAATTTATTGGTTATGATAAGAATAGTATTATTATTATTATCAATTCTAACTTCAAATTGTGGTTGCCAAATTCTAACTTTTTTTTTTCGCGTGAGAATAATCTGATTACTTTAAGAAACAGAGGTTTCATATAATTTATCAACCTTAAAGAATTTTAGTTAGCAAAATGTTTCTACAAAGAATAATTGAAATTTTGAATGCTCCCAGGATTGCGCAGCCGGGTGTGGAATGGCCCACTTTGTGTGAGGAGATAGAGGAATTTGTCTCCACATCGGAGGGAGCCATGGTGCTCTTGAATGAGTACAATAGCAATTGTTGGCTATTGTACTCATCATATGAGTGGGGAATGGATATTGGTGGTTTTCCCCTACGGACGCGTAAGTATATAAATTTCGCTTTAAAAAAAAATAATAATAATATAAATATTTTTTCTTTGTTTTCAGATGCTGTTGTTGAAAACGGACACCATGCCCTAGTTTTTTTGTGGAGTAATAATGACAATGACAGCGATTCTGGGATGTCGAGGAGCGGGAATAGTGCTGACGGTGATAGTGGTGATGATGATTGGGAGTAGTCTAATAGTAGTATAATAGGAGTAGTCTAATAGTAGTATAGTAGTATAATAATAATAATAAATAGCGTAATAAATAAAAAAATAAAATCATATGTATTGTTTATTTCTTTAAATATTGCCTTTACAGTCAGTTTTTCCCATTTCGAGGTGTCGTGGCTTAATATACGCTGGTAAGAATAACTCACCAGTAAAACTTGACAAAAACTCGGGAAAACTAAAGTATTTTTTTTTTCTCTTTAGACATTCATTCATATATGTATATACAATTGATACTTTGTTTTCAGATGCTGTTTGGATTCCTGCATTTCTTTAAAAAAAAGTAAAAATCAAGCTCAAGCCTTCAGCACACAAGGAATCCAGTGGCATTTCATACCCCCAGCGTCACCCCATTTTGGAGGATTGTGGGAAGCTGGAGTGAAATCCATTAAGTTCCATGTCAAACGTACTGCCGGCAACGCATCTCTAACTTATGAAGAAATGTCGACTCTCCTCACTCAAGTCGAAGCCTGCCTCAATTCGCGGCCCCTCTGTCCACTCAACGACGACGTTGACGACACCCGTGTTTTAACTCCAGGGCATTTTTTAATAGGGGATGCCCTTTTGGCACCACCAGAGGAAGATCTTTCCCATATCAAGCTGAGCTCACTGAATCGGTGGAGCCTAATTCAAAAATTGAAGCAGGACCTTTGGGGTGCATGGAGCAATGAATATCTATCCAGACTTCAGCAACGGCCGAAGTGGCTCAGAGCATCTGAGAATCTCAAGGTAGGCAATTTAGTTCTACTCAAAGGTGAGAATCTACCATCTAACCAATGGCCATTAGGCAGAATCACTCAAGTCCACCCGGGAAAGGATCAACTAATTCGAGTGGTCACTGTAAAAACAAAAGACGGAGAATATAAACGTCCCGTGACAAAGATCAGTTTGCTTCCACTTGATTCTAAAAATTAAAGAGCACCCAAGTAGTAAAAATGCGAAATTTAAAAACAAAAAAAGGGAAACCTCAATTTTAAACATATGAAACCCAGTTGCTGACATCGATGTGTTCTTTATTACGATTGAATATTCAATTATAATATTACAATATTACAATAGTGCAAATATATAAATGCGGTATTCATTAATTTTTTTTGTCCTTATGTCCTCATCCTTGATGACGAGATGCCGATATCATCAAAATACACCCACGCTAAGAATATCACCATCAACGCCCTTGAAGGAAGGAAGGAACATGCTGTCTACATACATATGTTGAAACTATGTTTCAAGGCGGGGGAGAATGTTTGGATTCCTGCATTTCTTTTAAAAAAAATAAAAATCCAAAATATAAAACAAAGGAAGAAGAAACCAACTTCACACGCACATCTACATACATCGCCTTCATGATGATAACAAAAGGAGCCGTTATCAAAAGGCCAGCTCCCGAGTACCAGCAGCAGCTGCAGAAAATTCACTTGAACATCAGTAACCGAAGAGTACGCACCACAGCAATTAACAATACCCGTCCGGAATATTTTATTTGAAAATTAGTATAATTAATAAATACATTATATGGGTGATTGTCATGAAATGGGAGTTTTTGAAATTTGAACAAAAATTTGTGAACAAAAAAAAAGTGCTGAAAAAAAATTTTCTCATGTGTTTTCAACATTATTTTGAAGTACTTTCTGTATATTTCCACATAAATACACACGAGGTATACACAGTGAGAAGTTTATATCGAAAAGCCGAAATTATATGGCTTCGGAGGCGACAATTACGGTAGCGACATTTCATCGAAAAATCCGTCGCTTTCATGATCAATGAGAGCAAACAATTTTTCCGAAAATTTGCTTGCTCTACAAATGCAAACAAATATACCGAACCGATTTAAAAGAGATTTGCAACACATATCACAACGAAAACACACATTACGGAGGCGACAGTTTTTTTTTCTTCGATAATTTTCTTGAGGGTTGCTCTCTTGTTTATAAATTGTTCACAGTCTAAACGTCCGGCGAGGATAAACATTCATAAAGAAACTTGTGACGATTCGTTTTCACTACTTAGTGCCACTTGACAACCAATTTGTCGTTGCGTGTGCGCTATTCTTATAGTTTTTATTGAAATTTGCAACAAACAACAGTCAGAATGTAAACACTGACATCTAACTAAGCAGGTATCCGCCCGCGTAATACATACCGGTGATCAGTTTCGGAACACTGCTGCTATCGTTTGAGACCCTAGGCGCGCGGCAATAATGCACTGTTTTTCCGTAAACGTAGTGCCGTGACGTAAAAGCGGAAAATGGACAGGTTACGGAGGCGACATTTTCGGTGGTCGAAAGGCCGCCATTTTGTTCAAGAGTGCTTGCCGCGGGAGGCGATGAAGGAGAGAATGTTTTATTACTGGATGGAGATTTCCACCCCAGAAAAAATTTGTTTGAGGCGTTGTAGCTAGAGAACAACGGCCAGCCAGCCACTACCCCCATTTCATGACAATCACCCATATATGTAAATATAGTAAAGTACATCGGTAGTTTTTGAATTGAAAATAAATAATTAAAGTTTGAATTAGTGGAAGGTTCTCAATTTAATAGAACCCTAGTCGTCCTCAATTTCCCAGGAAACAAGGAAATCACAATCATTGTGAAACCCACCAGGAGTCACCTGCAGCAACATCTTACCTACAAGGTTTTAACCCTTCCCAAAACAGATGCTGTTGTTGAAAACGGACACCATGCCCTAGATTTTTTGGGGAGTAATAATGACAATGACAGCGATTCTGGGATGTCGAGGAGCGGGAATAGTGCTGACGGTGATAGTGGTGATGATGATTGGGAGTAGTCTAATAGTAGTATAATAGGAGTAGTCTAATAGTCGTATAGTAGTATAATAATAATAATAAATAGCGTAATAAATAAAAAAATAAAATCATATGTATTGTTTATTTCTTCAAATATTGCCTTTACAGTCAGTTTTTCCCATTTCGAGGTGTCGTGGCTTAATATACGCTGGTAAGAATAACTCACCAGTAAAACTTGACAAAAACTCGGGAAAACTAAAGTATTTTTTTTTTCTCTTTAGACATTCATTCATATATGTAAATACAATTGATACAGAGGATTTCTATAAAGATATTTTAAACGACATAGACAATTACTTCGACACTTCTGATTACGCAATTAATAATCCCTACAAAATACCATTAAAAAATAAGAAAGTTGTTGGTTATATGAAAGATGAAGCTAATGGTAAAATTGTTAAAGAAGTCATAGGATTTAGAGCTAAGATGTATTCAGTAGACATTGTTAGTTCTAAATTGCTAAAGAAAGCGAAGGGCGTAAAAAAAATGTGTTGTAGATAATATAGACTTAGAAAATTACAGAGATTGTTTATATAGAAAAAAGTTATTATATGGTAAAATGAATATTTTTAAATCAAAATTGCACAATTTGTATACCCAATCAATTAATAAAGTAGCTTTAAGTTATTTAGACGATAAACGGTTTATTAAGGAGGATAGAATTAGCACATGCATGGGGACATTATACGATAAGTACAATGAATGTAAGTACAGAGTAATAAAAAGTGTAATAAATGTAAAAAACAAAAATCTTTATTTATTCTTCTACAAACTGGTTTCACGTACAGAAATTATCAAGAAATTTGCCTTAACGAAAAACAACAGATAATTTTTTTTGTTATACAGGAACTTTCAAGATATTTGCGACTTTTTGTTTAAAGCATTTCCTCTTATCATCAATGGGGGTTCTGGACCAATTTTGTATGGAAATTTGTATGGGCCTCTAAATTCACATTTTCCGCCATTTTGGATTTTTGATGATGACGTCATCGCCTGAATATATTTTTATTTATTGGTGAGATGAAACTTGATGACGACGTCATCCCGGCAGAGATAATTAGCCGATCCTATACCCGATGTTTTATAATCATTTCTTCTTATCATCAAAGATAAGCGTAAATGATCTTTGCAGTGTTAAATACCCAAAGTTTTGAAATATGTGCCCATAATTATGAAAGTGGTCTAAGTCAAAATTTAAAAAAAATGAGTTTATCAGTTATTTCATACCACATTAGTTTAAACTAAATGTATTCAATGTAATTTTTACGAAATTGTCAAAAATGAACCATTAGATAGTGGTTGTAATTTCAACATTATATGGAATTCATTTAGTGTTAATTATGAAAGTGGTCTAAGTCAAAAATTTAAAGAAATTATATAAACATCTTGAAAATGGCACGTGGCCTTATTTGACGCGTTTCTGAACTACATAATAAAATAAATGACAATCAAATTTTAATAATAACGACAATTTCAATCCGGTTTATCTAACCATATAAGCCCAGTACGCTGTTCGTGCGGAATTCAGACTCCCCTTTAAAATGCATGTAAAAAAAGTGTGCGGAATTCAGGTTGGAGGGCTGTCTGAATTCCGCTCACAAAATCAGTACGCAGTTCAGTCTGAATTCAGACCGTAAACGAACTTTATTTCTCTAGAAAATGGATGGCGTTTTTCCTGAGTGGAGACTTTTTATTTCATTTTCCGCAGAAAAGAACAGAACGGAATTCCGCACGAACAGCATACTAGGCTATAATATTCAGTTTGGCGCTTCGGAATTAATAAAATTACTGGTGGCAAATAATTTATATATTTTAACACTATGTCAACAGATAGCGGTTCAGGTAAGTTAATGATAACGTACTTATTATGTGAATATATTAATTATTATTATTCGAATACGATGTGATCTGCAGATATTATACGACCACGTAATACTTCCAAGAAATGGAAAAGAGTAAGGCAGTTATCATCTTCAGATGAATCATATGAAGATTTCTTTGTAAATTTAGAAACCCCAGAAATGGTCCAGAGAGAAAAACATAAGACAAGAAAACGGGCAAGAAATGAAGGTAGTTACGCACAAAATATTAGAAAAATTAAGAGAAATAATGGCGAAGAATACACGACAAAAAATCAAAACTTGTAAGTGCTAAAATTTTTGATAATAAGGATTGCTTTTGCTCAAAAAAATGTTTAGATCGCGTAGAATATAATGAAAGAAAATTTAATTTTGATACTTTCTGGAAACTAAAAGATTTTGAAACACAGAATCTGTATCTGTGTACTACAGTTCACCAACAATTAATAAAACAAAGGCGGCCCAGAACGTTTAAAAGACCTATGAGAAAATGCAGCTACAAGTATTTTTTGTCAAAAAATAACAAGTCAGACGTGTCGGTTTGCAGGAAATTTTTTTTAGACACCTATAAAATTTCTGTAGGGCGGTTATCTCGTGCTCTGAATGCTGAAACACCTGGAACTGATCGTCGTGGGAAAATGCCTGGATCTTCGCGAAAAACTGATGAAGTTAAGATAAAAGCTGTACGAGAACATATTTTAAGTTTCCCAGCATATGAGAGCCACTACACCAGAGCTCGTCATGCTCCTAGTCGAAAATATTTGAGTCCTGATTTGGATATTCGTAAAATGTATAGTCTATATGTAGAGAAATGTGAGGAAAATAACCAACCCTTTGTTAAGGAATGGATCTACAGGAAAATATTTAATACAGAATTTAACTTAAATTTCCATGCTCCTCGAAAAGACACATGCCAAAAATGCGATTTACTGAAGGAAAAAATCGGATGATGCCATAATGAGGAAGAGAAAATAAATCTTAGAGAAAGTCATGATATACATTTACAAAATGCCGAACGAGCTAGGAACTGTCTTGCAGAGGACCAGAAAAAAGCAAAAGAAAATTCCAGGGAATATTATGGATTCTCATTTGATTTGCAAAAGGCTCTTCCGTATCCTAAACTGTCTGTTTCGTTAGCCTATTATAAGCGAAATATGTACGTGTACAACTTGGGTTTCCATAATTTCCATGACGATAATGTGAAGATGTACGTATGGGATGAAACTACAGCTTCAAGAGGTGCACAGGAAGTAGCATCATGCATTTTAGCGCATATGCAGGACATAACGACTCAAAAACACGTAATAGCTTACAGTGATGCTTGTTCAGGCCAAAATCGGAACATTAAAGTAGCATTGACATGGATGAAAATTGCTCAGTCATCAAATAATAATATTGAAACGGTAGACCACAAATTTTTGGTTTCAGGTCATTCCTTTCTACCGAATGATCGTGATTTTGGGTTGATAGAAATGAAAATAAAAAAAGCAAATTACTTATACAACCCTGAGCATTATTATGAATTGATAGAAAAGTGCAGAAGAGGCAATACATTTTCGATAAAGCGAATGTCGCAGCCGGATTTTATTTCAACGAAATCATTAGAAGATGCAATAACAAGAAGAGTAAAAAATACCGCGGGCGAATCTGTCTCTTGGCTACAAATTCAATGGATGAGATTCTTGAAAAATGAACCTTATAAAATGTTTTATAAAACTTCTTTAGATGATTCTACATTTCACGTTTTGGATCTTTCACCTAAAAGAGGAAGACCAAAAATATACGGAAATATTAAATTACTTCCATTATACACCAGCATTAGACCAGTATCGGAAGAAAAACATAAAGATATTATGAGTTTACTACCGTACATCCCTCCAGTTTTTCAGGAACATTTTAAGAATCTTAAATACTCGAAATAATGATAAAAATGGATTACCGTTTAAAAATAATTAATAAATGCTCACGAATTATTTCAATAAAATTATTGTTTCAAATAAAACTCAAAGTTTTTTATTGCTTTAAGTCATTTATAGGACATTCAGTTAATTTTGAAAATGGTCTAAGTCAATTCAAACTTTAAAAACAATATTATCGTATGAAATTCACACAAAATTTCATATTCATAATAAATTTCCATTAATTAAGACTAATAAAATTAAAAATTAAAATGTCGCATAATGTAAAAATATTTTTTAATTTATTCAAATGCAATTCATTAAATATCTTCAAACAAGAAATATATGACTTAGACCACTTTCATAATTATGGGCACATATATCATTCAGTTTAATTTTTAAATTCGACTAACAAAGTGTTAAAAAGTTTTTAATTACGAATAATGGAAAACGCTGATAGCTTCGAAATATTAGAAGAATTAAATTCTTTAAATCCTAAACCAATTTTACCATATAAGGATGTGAAGGAATATGACGCTTATAAAATCATAAGTTGTAAAAAATCGCAAACCAAATATGGTTGGAGGGTGCGTTTGGAGTTAGAGGACTACCATTTGTTTCTTCCAGAAAGATACAATAGGATGACTTCGTCAGCAATGGAAAAAATTAACGAGGGAAGATTCCTTATTTCTTATCAAGGCGTTGTAGGGAATTTAGCAAGATTCCAATTTTCGAAGGCAATTCAAAATCCTGATTTCTACACGTCTTTAGAAGAAGAATAATTGTAATAAAATGTAAAGAATTGTTGTAAATTGTAATAAATTTTGTTTATTGTGAAAAAGTTTCTTGTGTTCTTATTTCTACATTTTATTAGGTGGTTAAATAAAAAGGCAGAGGTTGTTTGTTTAACATAAAATTTACTTTTTATTTAATAAAAATGTTCTAATGGTAAATACATTTTGGA
Organism: Thereva unica; assembly: GCA_949987705.1. Classification (NCBI taxonomy): domain Eukaryota; kingdom Metazoa; phylum Arthropoda; class Insecta; order Diptera; family Therevidae; genus Thereva; species Thereva unica. The sequence continues at coordinate 74,301,684 of OX465282.1, read as the reverse complement.
GAGCACACTGACCTTTATGACTAAAACAAGTTAATTCTTGATGTATAAATCGAAGCCATGATATTTTCGGACATTGCAGTTCCTGTTCAGCATCAAAAATGGTTGCTCCGTCTCCAAGAAAGTCTTTTATCCATTCTTTTTTTTCCGAACCTTTTACAATTATTGTTTTTCCAGCAAGTAATGGTGCCACAAGAGTGTAGAGATTATGATACGGAACATACCCATCATACCATCCAAAACCATGAAGATTATGTTTTAACCAAAAGACTTGTTTTTTTCTTTTAGCAGTTAAATCTTCAAAGTTAAATGGTGCTTGAAAAATAAAGTGTTGAAGTTTATTATCTGAAGAAAGAATTGCAAGTTCCTTGACAATAAACTTGTTTTGTTGATCCTTGAAACCTTGAATGTCAACAATTACAGACATCGTGTTTTAAATAACTTTTTTGACTTCACTAGTCAGCGGATTATACTCGACTATTCGATCGTGGATAAGTAAGCAGTAAGCTGTTGTTTTCGGTGGAATATTAACGGAAGTTTTGAATTCTAATTTTATGTCTACAGGACCACTTTTGATAACTTCATTTTGATAAGAGCAATCGATAACCGCAATCGGAGCATTTTCGAGAAATTCTTTGGCTGAGAAGAGAGGTTGAGGTTTCCGTCCATAATAAGATTGTTGAAATTTCGCATACATATTGTATAATAGAGCATAACGATCTCGATCAAATCTCAAATTTAAATCATCATACGGGTAGGAATCTGAATTTAGATGTACTTTAACGTTAGTAAGATTGCAGTGATCAAACCTGCTAGAATCCTTTTTTTTATTATCTTTCCTTTCAGTTTGTAGGGCCAATATAACATATCTCGGTTTTTCCAACTGTGCAGATATTTTAACTGACCATGTGTGATCGGTTGCTATAGGTAAAAGCGGATATTCATATACATCCCAGCTACGAAATGGAGTTTGAATTGGACGTCCACTTTCAACAGTTTTCAACAATGCTAGCTTCTGATTGTCTGCTACAGATATGTGTGGTATTTTCCATTGCAGCTTAAAGATTTTAATAGTAACTTCATTGGTGGGATCTATGAGAGAATTGTCATCTGTTCTGCTTCGAATTAGTATTCATTCATGTTTGGCATTTAAAATAATTTTCTTGTAGTCTTCGGCAAATCCTAACAGCATGTTAAGCGGCACACAAAAATTGAAAAACAACTTTTCAGGTTTGATAGCTTCTGAGGGTGACCAGCCGCGATTGTAAAGCATTTTGCTTTCATTTTCATTTAATGAGATATAGTTCTTCAACGTTGTTACAATTCCGAGGTTTCTTGTTCGGTCGATTTCCACTCCATTTAATTCGTAACGAATTTCGTCGAAAAGAAATGAAAAAACGTCTAACAGCATCAGCAGATTTTGCCCCATCAGTCTTAGTTAAGGAGCCTTCAATATAGATTAAACTCTCACTAGGTTGAGTTTATAAATCCTGATGCTGTACTGGTATTCGAATCTCATCGCTGTTTTTAAATGAAGTTAAAAATGGAGAATAGCTGTGGTATTCTACTTTTGCTACACTGTTATCATAAGAAACACCTCTACCAATATTCAATATTTCACTCATTTTTTGATTTAAGTCCAAGAGATATTAAAAATTGTCTGTTAGCTGAAGTTAATTGTGGTCTTATCCTTGGTAAAGTCAGTAAAGGACTGGAGATCTGGTTATCTTTTTGTAATCTTTTATTATTATCACTTTCTCTGTTATATATCAGTATGGTGAGGTTTCAAGTGTAATCTAACAGTAATTGTTTCTCCTCTAAAGTTTATCAGATCACCGTCTTGATCAACTAATTTCAACACAAGCGAGCTTATCCTTTTAACATTCACAGGCAAATAAATGACGTTTCTGGGCACTTCAACTATTTTATACCCTGGACTCACTTTGGGAGAAAATTCGTGAAGCGTGTGAACCGATTTATTATTTATAAATGATCCCGTTACAATGTTGCATTCAACACGAATTACATTAATTTTTATTATATTAACTGGTAAGTTTGACTCATTTAATACATTGGGTTCCAATTCACGTTTACTAAACCCTAGTAATGGACCAATCGAGAGTGGATTAATAAAATTTATTTTTTGGGTGCTCTTTATTTCAGTTTTCAAAGTGTTATTGTTAGCTACAATATCAACTGTTTGTTTGCTCTCTTTTTTAATAAATGCCGCAATATCATCAATTTCATATGAACCTTCTGGAATTTGTATGACATCTCTTCCCACATGAAATAAGTTGTTTCTTTTATCTACATTCGGTATTGAATTATAAGTTTGTAAATCAATCAATCCGCAAACGTAGTCTGTAATAAGATCTAAAGGTGGAAAATATTCAGCTGTTAGGGTAGATGAATTACCAGTCAATGTTAGCGTTAACGACATGATAAATGAAATGCTGTTGTAATAAGATTTAATGCTTTATTTATACTTATATACATATATTTAGTCTGTCTTAGAGCGATTATACAGAAACCTTAAACACAAGTGACCACAAATTACAGAATTATAATTTTGATAATTTTCATAATTATACATTATTTTATTTCCTAAATAATTTAAAAGTTCTTTTGGCTGTTGTAAGTTTCCAAAACTATCAAAGTATTCAATATTAGATCCCTTTTTATGGTATGCTACCCAATGTGTACCCGAACCTGATGAATAATCCAAATTGATGATTCCACATTCATTTCTCCTAGCTCTTTTGGGAAGTTCATCAAGCATAAAGACTCCTCTGAAATGTGGTATGTATTGACTGTGCTTATATAAATCATGTTCGTTTAATGGACGATTGGGTAGCGTTTTCAGTAGTTTTTTGTCTGTGGATTTAAGTAAAGTCCTAACCCCTTTCTATATGGCTTTAAATATAGACCCTTTCCGCTTTTCCCTAAAGCTATTGCCTCCATTGTCTGATTGTGACGTTTGTTTTCCTCCAACTGCTGTTTAGCCTTACTTGCATCGTTAACAGCTTTCGCAATTCCAGCTGCACCGCCTGTCAATGCGCCTAATGCAGAAAGTCCAGCAAAAATGGGGATGAGAGATAAAACTCCTTCAACTCTTGGTATGGGAATAATACGAGGTGTTCTTGTGCATTTTCTTTTTCCTCTAAAAACATTTCTGGTAGCGCCAAGAGCAAGCTGTATCGCTTCTTTTACAGAGCCTGGTTTTGTTGTTTTCAAGATATTTCGTGCTTCTCGAACTCCTTTTTGTAATGTTAATTTAATTTTAGGTTTTTTAATTGAACTTTTTGCTTTTTTTAAACCCATCCCAAGTTTAAGTTTTGTCTTCATAGCGTTTGTTACAAGCCAACCATTAAGTCGTTTTCCTAATAATGCGTCTCTAGATTTCAATCTCGCCCACGCTTTTTCTGCTAATATACGATCAGCGATATGTCGATCTTCAATATTTTTATGTTTGTTATATGCGATATCGTGTTCTTTGCAGGCAGCGTCTAGAGGACTTATACCGGGATCGCCTCTAGCCAATCTTTCTTGCAGTTTAGTACCAGGACCGCAATACTGATAACCAGGCAAATGCAATTCAAAAGGCAATTTGTTTATTGTAGAATTCACGAAGCCTTTCCCCGTGTATGTTTTATGTTGCCATCGGTTTTTGTTAATTTTTTTATGTTCTATTATTCAGTAGACCTTTTGCGAAATTTCTATGTGTGCTACAGCTTAGATACCTTGAAACTAACATAAAAATGCAATTCTTCTAATATATATATTAGTTTTCAATATGAGATTCGTCAAGCAACAAGTGTCTTTACCCATTAGAAATATCGAGATAAATTCAGACAAACCCAAACAAAGACATGGATCATTATTACCCAATACTATAAGGGCTGTCGTTGCAGGACCATCCAACTGTGGTAAAACCAATCTTATGATTAGTCTTATCGAACACCCGAACGGACTCAAATTTTAAAATATATATATATATATATATATATATATATATATATATATATATATATATAGGGGAAGTCGGGGTATTGTGAGCCACGGGGAATCGTGAGCCAGCGCTATATTTTTGTTCCTAGCGAATCAGGACAGCTGGGCAAAACTGGCATCGATTTGTCTCATGAAAAACTAATATTTCCACGATCAGTGAACCTGCGCACCCACATCGTTACTTTGCTCTGTAAACAGTTAAAAAACTGTTGCTTTCGAAGTATCATTTTCACTTAGTATGTGGTCTATTACTGTGACACTTTTCTGAGAATCCACTAAGGTAACTATGCTAATAATATTCCTGCGGCTTCAAGCTTTCGAAATGAAAAAGAAATTTTGAATGAAGTTGGCCATGAAATTTATTTGCGACCATTTCCTAAAAATTAGGATTCGGGGAATTATGAGCCACTCGGTTCTTGACATTTAACGAGTTAACTTCACGCGTTTCAGTCACGATGCCGCGTTATTATGCCAAAAAAGACGAGTCGCTCGATTTCGACAATATTTTGGAAGCAATCAAGCAGGTGAAAATTCATAAAGCAAAGATGAGCCACCAAAACACAATCCATTGCGACCTCTGCGATCGCGCAGTCCACTTGAAATGCGCTAGAATGACCGCAAGTTATTGGACTTGCGAGCATTGCATTTCAGATTGATTTTCCTAATTTTTTACTTGTTTTCTCAAAATTATTTTGTCATTCAAAGCATAAATAAACCTTTTCTAACAAAAATAATGCTATTTTTATTTAATTTAAAAAGTGGCTCACGATTCCCCGAGATTTTTTAAACTTAAGAAAATGCAAATTTTTTGCAATCGTCTGGGGATCATGTAATTTGAAAATATTCGATTAAAGAATAGTGACTATAAGAAAGGTAATTCTTCATACTACAACATCCAACGTTGAAATTTGAAGGAAAACTTCATTTTATAACAGCGCATTGGCAATATATAAAGGTGGCTCACAATACCCCGACTTCCCCTATATATATATATATATATATCTATTCAAAATCACTATATCAGCCAAAGTATGAGTATTTGAAGCAAATAATAAAGCCCATATCTGGAATGGGATTCAATACATTTTCTGAAAATTCTGATATAACTCCACCAGAAAAAGCAAAGTCTAATTCTATTTTTATTTTTGATGATGTGGCTTGTGACAAGCAAAATAATATACGATCATATTTTTGTATGGGTCGGCATAATGACATTGACAGTTTTTATCTTTGTCAAACCTATACACATATACCTAAGCACTTAATTCGAGACAACGCAAATCTTCTTATTCTATTTAGACAGGATGATATGAATCTTAAGCATGGTTATAATGATCATGTAAACACAGACATGTCTTTTACTGCTTTCAGAAATGCATGTGCAGAGTGCTGGAAGGATAAATATGGCTTCCTTGTGATCGATAAAGATAGTCCAATAAGCAAAGGACGTTATCGTAAAGGATTTGATTTGTATATTATCATAAAAATACAATACGTTACTAAAATACTTATTAGATCTGTTGAATCAGTTAACAGACCTGTTAAAGCAGTAAGGAGACCTGTTGAAGCAGTTGAACCAGTTAACAGACCAGTTAAAAAGCAGCTGAACCAGTTAACAGGTCAGTTAAAAAGCAGTTGAACCAGTTAACAGACCAGTTAAAAAGCTGTTGAACCAGTTAACAGATCCGTTGAAGCAGTTAATTTACCAGTTACAGTCAACTGGGTGGGGGGATTGTTTAAGCTGTTGACCAACTAAAAATGGAATGCAAAGAAAGATTTGAACACAACAAGAAAGATCTAATAAGGAACATTATAAAAACAAGAAATATCATACGAAAGAAATTTCAGGCTATTAAAAGCGTTAGAGTTGATACAGAAGCTCAACTAGAAGCTGCATTTGAACCTGTAACAAAACCATTAAAAGAACTCGTAACAAAAGTGAAACAAGAGCCGCAAGGTGAAACTAAATTTAAACCTAAAGAAGAATATCAGGACTATGACCATTTGAAAGCAACTCTAAAAACGAAATTTCCAAAAATGGAAGTTACAAGTACACCACTAAAGCATAAAGACTTTTCTTTAATGTCGGAAGATGAATTTGCAACACCTACTCACTCAAAAACATTAGTTGAAAGATCGGATAACAATCTTAGTTTATCCACTAGATTAGCTGATAAATATTTCCAATTATATGTTGAAAAAAATCCTAAAATTGATTACACTTATGGAGTTTACTTTGATAATAATGAATGGAAAATTGGAGATTCAAAGATTGAATATAACGAAGATAATTTTGTTATTAAAGGAAAGTCGTATACAATAACACTAGGCTTACTCGAGCTCATTTTTATGAAAAAGCCGTCAAAAAGTTTATATACTAATGAAGATTTACTAAATTATGGGTCTATTCTAAAAGACACTCATGCTCATAGACGAGGATATTCGAAGGAAGAACAAATCAAAGGAAGTCGAGGTTCTAAGTATAAAGAAATTATTAGCAAAATTTTAAACAAACAAGGAATGGGTTTAATGAATTTACCTAAGAATAATATTGATTATATTTATTGGGATGATCCGAATGAACTTATAGACCGGTTGCGTCTCCTTATTGCTTCTGAGCAAGCGGGCAACAATAGTCATCATAACGAAATCATGTCAATAATTGAAGAATTAAGAGAAGCCAACTTGATAATATAAATATCATACATTTATCATTTTAAATTTACTTAAACTATGAGCGTTGACAAGTTCGGGAGATTTTCTCATCAAGCAAAAGTAGGACGAACTGGTGACAGAGGACCAAGAGGTTTGCCTGGAGAGCGGGGATCTCAAGGCCCACCTGGTATAGGTTTTCAACTTACTTCTGATGGTGATTATGATCTTAATGATAAGTGTATTAAAAATCTTAAAAATCCCGTGGAAAATAGAGATGGTGTAAATAAATTGTATGTTGATGAGTGGATAGTCTTAGTCAGCTCTTCCGTAAAAGCTTTGGAAGAATTATTGAAGCAAACACTTACTAATGAATTGAAGAAGGAGAGAAATAATTTAGAAAAGTTAAAATTAGAAAATCAGCAGTTTACAAATAAAACAGTAGAAGTTTTACATAATAAGCTAAAAAGCTATATTGATGAAGGATTGAGGCAGATTTGGGGTGCATTAAAAGGATTAATAGATGTAGAAACATTAACAATTTCATCCGGAACCACTCCTGTAGAGCTTCATGATGAGTAAAAGACACATTGTAGACGAATTACATAAATCCGCACGGAAAAATTTTAAAAGGCGACGTGTTATTATTAATGGACTGGACGACCACTGGCAAGCTGATTTGGTTGAAATGGGCGCCTACTCTCGACAAAATAATGGATACAATTTCGTGTTGACTGTCACTGATGCATTTTCTAAATTTGCGTGGGCCATTCCTGTAAAGAAAAAGACTGGTATTGAAGTTGCAGGAGCCATGAAAACTATTTTTGAAGGCGGCAGAACACCCAGAAACTTACAGACTGATGACGGAAAAGAGTTCTTTAATAATAATTTTCAAAACTTGATGAAGAAATATAAAGGTAACCATTATTCAACATATAGTCCATTGAAGGCTTCTATAGTTGAGCGATTTAATAGAACGTTAAAAGGAATAATGTGGAAAGAATTCAGCATTAGAGGAGCATATAAATGGATTGATATAATAAAAGATTTAGTTTTGGGTTATAATAATAAAAAACACCGTACAACAAAAATGAAACCAATCGATGTAAACAAATCAAACGAAAAACAATTACTTTTAACAGCATACAATCACATAAAAGTTTTTCATCCATCTAAATACAAAGTTGGAGATTTTGTGCGAATAAGCAAATATAAACATGTTTTTGAGAAAGGATATACACCAAATTGGACTACTGAAATATTTAAAATTCGGAAAATTCAACTTACAAACCCAGTAACATATCTTCTAGAAGACCACCAGGGGCACCCCATCAAAGGAGGATTCTATGAGTTAGAATTGCAAAAGACAAAAAATCCACACGTTTACCTAGTCGAAAAAATCTTGAAAAGAAGTGGAGATAAGGTTTACGTTAAATGGCTAGGATTTCCATCAAAAGACAATTCATGGATTTATATAAAAGATGTATTGTAATACAAAAAATATATAAGAAAATAAATTTCAGGGAAGCTTCGGATAAAAAAAATTTTAAGACAAAAGTTTCATATTTTTCTTCGGAGAATCACAATCCGTGAGAAAAAATAGGGGTTGTCATTTGAAATTTCAGACTTACCCCCACCCCCTGCGAGGGGGTGAGTGGGTGGGGGTGAGTTTCGTGTGCAAACGATTCTACCCTCCAACCTGAGCAACTTTTGCTACAAACTTTTTTCACGAAAACCTACCCTTCAGGAAATATCGAACCGTTCCCACACCTTTTCCACACCCTGTATAGTTTTATTGCTATGATTGGTTGACTTCCGATTTCTGAGTGTTTTTTGAGTTTTAACCGAGTCCTGAGTATCGTTTTGTAATAGCCCAAGAGCCCAGGCCCGCCAGACCTACGTCATTTTCATAAAGCTGATGTTTCGTATATACATAGTGGGATACGCAGTTAAGAACGTATGCACACTCGTTATCACGGAGAATGATCCCGTTTTTAGAAAGAGGGGTCTAGGGGTAAAAAGAGGGTAAAAATTGTAAAAAAAATGTCTGTCGCGGCGGACGAAGGCTCTACTAGGGCTAAATAACCGTTAAATACTAGTGGCAGACATTTTTGAACACTTGCACCCTCCTTAGCTGAAGTTGCCATTTCATCCCCCACACCCCAGCAAATGGTCAAAAATGTCTGCTATTAATATTTAACGGTTATTTAGCCCTATAGTCCATTCAAAACGCGCGTTAGGGTGTTCCAAAATAACACCGTTAAGAACATCGAATCCTGAAGGTTTTTGGGGTCGCTGATCACGAAAATCGGGGTCCCGGGTTCCTAAAACATGGGCGTCACCCTTAAAAAGCAAAAAACACCCCTTTTTAGGGGGTTTTCGCGATTATTTCAATAATAATGAAAACTAATGCAATGAAATACACTTTTTTTAATATTTATTTGCGAAGGTGGTTGATTTGTATTAAATCAAGGCAAACTTTATGATAAGGGGTAACCCTAAAGGGTTGAAACCACCCCTAAATCGGCTAAAAAAATAAAAATTGTAAAAATTACTTTTTTTTTTAAGTTTATGCTTCAAATTCGATTGTGGGGGTACTGTTAGGCAAAAATAAATTATTTTCAACTCTTAAGGTGTTAAAAATACCCCTACAATTATAAAATATAGCTTTATATACAAAAAAAATGCAAACCATTTTTTTGCTTTTTGCTTAAAATTTTGTTCAATAGGTATTATCAGCCAATAATTTATTATTTTCAAGCCTTAAGGGGGTAAAACTACTCCTACATTAAAATTGTAATTGAAAAAAATGCAAATGCATTTTTTTATATAAAATTGATTTTTATAATTGTAGGGGTAGTTTTAACCCCTTAAGCGTATCCCACTATGTATACGAAACATCAGCTTTAAGAAAATGACGTAGGTCTGGCAAGCCTGGGCTCTCATACTATAATAATTGCGTTATCAAAATCGAATACTAAGAATTAACATGAAAAGGACATACTTAAAATTAAGTCAAATGTGATTTTTGAAGTACATTTCAAATGGTTTTTTAAAGAGCGGAAGGTTCCTATATTTTTTATGTTGTGTTAAAACTTATAAGAAAATATTATTTTGTTAGTATACACTTTTACAATTAAAATGGATATAAGAGACTGTCATTTTTTATGGTTATTATTAATAAAAAATAGTGATTCATTTAAGTACTTCCAGTGTTGATAATTCATCATCCAATATACCCGCTCTACGAATTAGACTTAGGCACTAGGCACTTTTTTTATATTTCTTTCAATATCTCCGTTCCTGCTAGCTTTTAGTATAACATATGCTTTGGGAAAACTGTTCGTTATGAAATTCTCTAAAAAATGAGCCCTGTTAGAAGTCGCTACGTGCAAGTGTGATCTTGCAAACAGCTTCCAAAGTTTTCAAATTACGTTACTTTCACTATTTGTTTACTCGAAAGCAACTGCACATAGAGGGCTGAAAATTCTCACAGATGGTGTTTATGTAGTCCCGGTAATGTACAAAAAATTTCAACAAGATCGGTCCATCACTTTTTGAGTAATTAACGATCTACTTTTTTTTTGACATTGCTGTCATTTTTTGCAAGATCAGTTTAAAATTGGGAAAATCATTTAGAAAACTTAAGAAACAATTGAAAATGAAATCCCGCTGGAATTTTTGAAAAATCGCAATTTTGATCGATCGTTTTTTGTACATTACCGGGACTACATAAACACCATCTGTGAGAATTTTCAGCCCTCTATGTGCAGTTGCTTTCGAGTAAACAAATAGTGAAAGTAACGTAATTTGAAAACTTCGATAGTTCCTTTCTGAAACCATGTTGCTGTTCATTAGGACATGGGTCGATTAGAGAAGCTATTAATCGCAAACAAGTAATTGTTGATAAGATGGCAATACCCTTGTAGTTTTCCATCTAGTGGTTATTAGATGTTTTGGGTATTGGAATAAGATAGGATTTTTCCCATATCTTAGGGAACTTTCCTGTCGATAACTTTGGGCAAAAAATTTCAATTAATTTGTCAGAAATAATGTTGATATTTGGGGACATGAATCAAGGGTCGCGCAAGCGACCCGACCGTTGCAAGGTTAAAAAGGTTAAAATAATAAATTTTAAAATAATATAAAAAAAAAAAATAAATCAATTTAAAATAATAAAAAAAAATAAATCAAAAAAATAAATCAATAAAAAAAAATAAAAAAAAGAAAAATAAAAAACAAAGAATCAAAGTCCAAGAAAGGACGCGCTGCGCGACTATACTTACGCGAGTTTGGCCCCGTTATTCGTTGTGTCTCTCTCTACCCTAAACCATTTTCAGTATTCAAGATAAGGAAAGAGAGAGGCTAGCGAGAAACGACTTTCGTCTCCGCGCCATAAGTGACACCTTGCGGTCGAACCGTGAGACGTAAAACGTTGTCAAGGGTAGCGGAATACTAGATTCTATGAAATTGACTTTTTTAAAACGTTTTTTGTATGTTTTTAGCTCGCTTTCTTGTCTGTCTGTTTGTCCGGTACAAATCTTGCAATCGATTTTTTGACTACTTCCGGTTACCCGATCACCCTGAAATTTTGCACACAGCTTCAGCTCCGATGACAATACAATATGGTATACTCATTATACCGTTAGATCAATGGCGGAGGACTCTAGACGACGGATTACTGTTTTCTTCTCGGAACAAATTTTGCATTCGATTTTTCAAATACTTCCGGATATCCAATCATGGTGAAATTTTGCACACAGCTTTAGCTGTGATGACAATGCAATATGGTACATACCTTTAGTCCATGGAGGCCGTCTCAGGAGGGCGGATTGAAATATTCTTCACAAACCCTTCGACATGGATATTAAATGAAATGGTATGATAAGTAGAACACCATAAGCAATATAGTATACTCAATTTATCGTTTGGTCCATGGCGGTCATCTCCAGAGGGCGGATTACCGTGATCCATGGCGGCCTCCTCAGGAGGGTGGGTTACCATTCTCTTCAGAGCACTTTCGACATGGGTATCAAATGAAAGGGTATGATAATTAGAAAACAATAAGCAATATAGTATACTCAATATTTCGTTTGGTCCATGGCGGCCATCTCAAGAGGACCGATTAACATTTTCTTCACAACCCCCTCGACATGGGTATCAAACGAAAGGGCATCAAAAGTAATGCAATAAGCTATGTCTTTAGATCCATGGCCACTTCCTCAGGAGGGCCGGTTACCATTCTCTTCAGAACCCTTTCGACATGGGTATCAAATGAAAGGGTATGATAACTAAAACACCATAAGCAATACAATATACTCAGAACATCATTAGGTCCATGGCGGCCTCCTCAGGAGGGTGGGTTACCATTCTCTTGAGAGCCCTTTCGACATGGGTATCAAATGAAAGGGTATGATAATTAGAAAACAATAAGCAATATAGTATACTCAATATTTCGTTTGGTCCATGGCGGCCATCTCAAGAGGACGGATTAACATTTTCTTCACAACCCCCTCGACATGGGTATCAAACGAAATCAAACGAAAGGGCATCAAAAGTAATGCAATAAACTATGTCTTTAGATCCATGGCCACCTCCTCAGGAGGGCCGGTTACCATTCTCTTCAGAACCCTTTCGACATGGGTATCAAATGAAAGGGTATGATAACTAAAACACCATAAGCAATACAATATACTCAGAACATCATTAGGTCCATGGCGGCCTCCTCAGGAGGGTGGGTTATCATTCTCTTCAGAACCCTTTCGACATGGGTATCGAATGAAAGGGTATGATAAGTAGAATACCATAACCAATATAGTATGCTCAATATTTCGTTTGGTCCATGGCGGCCATCTCAAGAGGACGGATTAACATTTCTTTCAGAACCCCCTAGACATGGGTATCAAACGAAAGGCCATCAAAAGTATTGCAATAAGCTATGTCTTTAGATCCATGGCGACCTCCTCAGGAGGGCCGGTTACCATTCTCTTCAGAACACTTTCGACATGGGTATAAAATGAAAGGGTATGATAAGTAAAACACCATAAGCAATACAATATACTCAGAACATCATTAGGTCCATAGCGGCCTCCTCAGGAGGGTGGGTTATCATTCTCTTCAGAACCCTTTCGACATGGGTATCGAATGAAAGGGTATGATAACTAAAACACCATAAGCAATACAATATACTCAGAACATCATTAGGTCCATGGCGGCCTCCTCAGGAGGGTGGGTTATCATTCTCTTCAGAACCCTTTCGACATGGGTATCGAATGAAAGGGTATGATAAGTAGAATACCATAACCAATATAGTATGCTCAATATTTCGTTTGGTCCATGGCGGCCATCTCAAGAGGACGGATTAACATTTCTTTCAGAACCCCCTCGACATGGGTATCAAACGAAAGGCCATCAAAAATAATGCAATAAGCTATGTCTTTAGATCCATGGCCACCTCCTCAGGAGGGCCGGATACCATTCTCTTCAGAACCCTTTCGACATAGGTATCAAATGAAAGGGTATGATAAGTAAAACACCATAAGCAATACAATATACTCAGAACATCATTAGGTCCATGGCGGCCTCCTCAGGAGGGTCGGTTACCATTCTCTTCAGAACCCTTTCGACATGGGTATCAAATGAAAGGGTATGATAAGTAGAATACCATAACCAATATAGTATGCTCAACATTTCGTTTGGTCCATGGCGGCCATCTCAAGAGGACGGATTAACATTTCTTTCAGAACCCCCTAGACATGGGTATCAAACGAAAGGCCATCAAAAGTATTGCAATAAGCTATGTCTTTAGATCCATGGCGACCTCCTCAGGAGGGCCGGTTACCATTCTCTTCAGAACACTTTCGACATGGGTATCAAATGAAAGGGTATGATAAGTAAAACACCATAAGCAATACAATATACTCAGAACATAATTAGGTCCATAGCGGCCTCCTCAGGAGGGTGGGTTATCATTCTCTTCAGAACCCTTTCGACATGGGTATCGAATGAAAGGGTATGATAAGTAGAATACCATAACCAATATAGTATGCTCAATATTTCGTTTGGTCCATGGCGGCCATCTCAAGAGGACGGATTAATATTTCTTTCAGAACCCCCTCGACATGGGTATCAAACGAAAGGCCATCAAAAGTATTGCAATAAGCTATGTCTTTAGATCCATGGCGACCTCCTCAGGGGGGCCGGTTACCATTCTCTTCAGAACACTTTCGACATTGGTATAAAATGAAAGGGTATGATAAGTAAAACACCATAAGCAATACAATATACTCAGAACATCATTAGGTCCATGGCGGCCTCCTCAGGAGGGTGGGTTACCATTCTCTTCAGAACCCTTTCGACATGGGTATCAAATGAAAGGGTATGATAAGTAGAATACCATAAACAATATAGTATGCTCAATATTTCGTTTGGTCCATGGCGGCCATTCCAAGAGGACGGATTAACATTTTCTTCACAACCCCCTCGACATGGGTATCAAACGAAAAGGCATCATAAGTAATGCAATAAGCTATGTCTTTAAATCCATGGCCACCTCCTCAGGAGGGCCGGTTACCATTCTCTTCAAAACACTTTCGACATGGGTTTCAAATGAAAGGGTATGATAAGTAAAACACCATAAGCAATACAATATACCATAAACAATATAGTATACGCAATATTTCGTTTGGTCCATGGCGGCCATCTCAAGATTGCGGGTTACCATTTTCTTCTCAACGGGACGCGCTGCGCGACTCTACTTACGCGAGTTTGGCCCCGTTATTCGTTGTGTCTCTCTCTACCCTAAACCATTTCAGTATTCAAGATAAGGAAAGAGAGAGGCTAGCGAGAAACGACTTTCGTCTCCGCGCTATAAGTGACACCTTGCGGTCGAACCGTGAGACGTAAAATTGTAAAAAAATCTGGGGCCTGTATTAAACAAGATTTAAAGGTTGTTAACAACTTACAGTTCTTACGCGGCGAGATATTTCTGTAGTTCATATTATCTAAATAATGTTGAATAAACTTCCAAAATTACCTCAAAAAGGTAAATGAATCACGTCGCAAGATTTCGCGCTTTTCTATCATCAATCTCCCTATTTCGATATTTCTATAATTATTGTCATTATTATATTGTTATTTTGTTTTTAATTTTGCTTAAGCTTTCTTTTTAACTTCCCAGTATAGGAAGTTATTGTAATCGGTCCCAAAATCGAAATCGAAAATTTCAACGTATTTTCATCTTTCAAGGTCCCAGGAGCATTTTAAGCAAAAAATTGCGAGGAAGTATGTGGGTGTGTGTGTGTGTGTGTATGTGCGTACGGATGTGGTCATTTTTTCCTGCACGATATCGCGCGAACCAAAACTGATATCGACTTCGTTGAGGTGTCGTTCGAAGCGTATTAACCGAAATATGATCTGAAAAGATTTTCATGAAATTCGGTCCAGCCGTTTTTTTGTTTAAGCGACGTAAGTGATTTTAGTACCTGCACGATATCGCCCGAACCACGAAAGATATTGACTTACTTGAGGTGCCGTTCGAAGCGTCTTAGCGACAATATAATCTGAAAAGATTTTTATAATATTCGGTCCAACGGTTTTTTGGTTTAAATGACTTAAGTGATTTTTGTACCTGCACGATATCGCGCGAACTATAAAAGATATCGACTTAGTTGACGTGCCGTTCGAAGAGTATTAACCAAAATATAATCTGAAAAGATTTTCATAAAAGTCGGTCGAGCCGTTTTTTTGTTTAAGCGGCGTAAGTGATTTTTGTACCGGCACGATATCGCCCGAACCACGAAAGATATTGACTTACTTGAGGTGCCGTTCGAAGCGTCTTAGCGACAATATAATCTGAAAAGATTTTTATAATATTCGGTCCAACGGTTTTTTGGTTTAAAAGACTTAAGTGATTTTTGTACCTGCACGATACCGCGCGAACTAAAAACTATATCGACTTCATTGAGGTGCCAAAAAACATTAATACATCAATTTTGTATACATTTTCGTCATCCTAATCTTGTAAGTGCGCACATTTAGTTTGACATTTTAGCGAAAATATTGATAAACAATTGTGACAAATTCTCGGTATTATACATATACATATTCTATATTGCCTATTGTTCATTTATTATTAAAATATCCAATCATAATATTCAACATCCATCATACTGGGAAGTTGATCGTGTGGACCGAACGGGTCGAACCCACATCCCAACTAGTTTAAAAGTTGAAATTATTTTCAACAAAAGAAGCGAAATCAATTATTACGTAACAAATCGTTTGTTTTTTTATATTAGGTGCAACAAAAAAATCTGGGGCCTGTATTAAACAAGATTTAAAGGTTGTTAATTACTTATTGAGTTCGGCTTTGTTCAACCTTTAAATCTTCTTTAATACAGGCCCCAGATTTTTTTGTTGCACCTAATATAAAAAAACAAACGATTTGTTACGTAATAATTGATTTCGCTTCTTTTGTTGAAAATAATTTCAATTTTTAAAAAAGAAAGCTTAAGCAAAATTAAAAACAAAATAACAATATAATAATGACAATAATTATAGAAATATCGAAATAGGGAGATTGATGATAGAAAAGCGCGAAATCTTGCGACGTGATTCATTTACCTTTTTGAGGTAATTTTGGAAGTTTATTCAACATTATTTAGATAATATGAACTACAGAAATATCTCGCCGCGTAAGAACTGTAAGTATTGTTTTCTGCCGTTTGTCACAGTCGAAGTAGAAAAGAAAGAACAATAGAGGGGTCTATACCTTTCTGAGTTGAACTCACAAGGAGGATTGGAGGGATTGTTGTAAAGCCAACCTTTTTACTGTTTCTCAATAAACAGTTTCTCAATAAAGTCCGAAGTTAGCTTGTTAGCCAGTAACACTTCCAATAAAAGTAAATAAACCTTCAAAAAGTGTTTTAATAATAGAGCCCTACAGGATCTACAACTTCTGGGGAAGCTCGTGTGGCTCTCAAAAGCTGCTATTGCCCAGGACTGGTTTATTGGTAGAAACTGAACACAATAGTTGCAAAAGAACGTATAATAAAGCGCCCTTGCAAGCTGTCTTTTACGTCCTTTCAAACACAAGCTGTGGTTACTTTCTGTGCATATTCGCCGTTGTGTCTTGTATTGCGAAGGTGTTATCATTTAATAACTAAATGAAAGAACACATTAGTGGATTGCGGCGGCGCCCCCTGGGATATGGCGCCCGCGGGCGGTCGCCGGGTTCGCCCACCCCTAAAGCCGGTGCTGGTTGGGCGTGTTAGAAATTGCTGACCGAGTTCCGTTTAACAAAGAAAATATCATATTTCTTTAACTCAATAATCACGTTGATATTCTTGATACGATAAAAAGCGCGATCGTAAGCGTTTTCGTAGTTTCTGTTCTGGCACTGATCGTAATTAATTATGATAAATTTTTCGGGTAAAATTCAGTTGAGTCTCAGATTAAAGTTGATCTTCCTAAAAGTCGATCTTAAAATTCATTAGTAAAGTTATTTAATAAGAAAGAATTTTATTATTATTTTGTAAAAGGGATTGTTGTACTAAAGTGTTGTTTTAAAGTAGTTTAATAAAGTTCACATATTATAAAGTAAAGGGGGTTTTATTTATCGAGAAAAATTGGAAGTAAAAACTAAAAACAGCGCATATAAAAATAGTTCCGGTGCAAAGAGCGAAATGCCTGTCGAAAAGTGTATATAAAAGAAGTGAAACAAAATGGGTGAAAAGAGTGCGTATAAGAAATGTTTTGTTGGGAAAAACACCCAAAAAAGTTTCGCTTGGATGAAGTAAGTGGAGGCCTGTTGTTAAGGCGGAAGTTGTTAATAAGGCGGACGTTGCGGTTTATGGCGGATGAGGTCAAGTTGATTTTTTGGCGGACTTGACATTGGTGGTGGACATAGGCATATTTTTTGTTCCGGTTAAAACAAGTTGTGGGAACTCTTGGATGGTGATAAGATGTTTACGGAAGTAATAGTGGTTTTGGCATTAGTAATAAGAGAAACTTTAGGGGATTCTAGACCAAAATATGTCCACAGCAAGCGCCTTCAAATTGGGGTTATCAAATTTCAACATCAAAATTTTTTTTCCGTTTTGCTTAAAATTTGGTTCAATAGGTATTATCAGCCAAAAATTTATTATTTTCAATCCTTAAGGAAGTAAAACTACCACTACATTAAAATTGTAATTAAAAAAAAATGCAAATGTAATTTTTATATAAAGTTGATTTTTATAATTGTAGGGGTAGTTTTAACCCCTTAAGGGTTGAAAATAATTTGTTTTTCCTGACAGTACCCCCAAATTCGAATTTGAAGCATAAACTTGAAAAAAAAACAATTTTTAAAATTTTCTCTATTTAGGGGTGGTTTCAACCCTTTTGGATTACCCCTTACCATAAGGTTCGCCTTGATTTAGTACAAATCAACCACATTCGCAAATAAATATTAAAAAAAGTGTATTTCATTGCATTAGTTTTCATTATTATTGAAATAATCGCGAACCCCTAAAAAGGGGTGTTTTTTGCATTTTTAAGGGTGACGCCCATGTTTTAGGACCGCGGGACCCCGATTTTCGTGATCAGCAACCGCAAAAAAACCTTTAGGGTTCGATTTTCATAACGGTGTTATTTTGGAACACCCCCCTTCGCGTTTTGAATAGACTATTGTAGCAGTAAGATCAAGTGTCCCAAATGCCAAAGAAGGCATCATTTATTGCTTTACAAGGAAGAAGCAAAAAGGTCAAAGGAAAAGGCATTGAGCCAACCATGGCAACGTGTAATTGCAACATGAACCCAATACAGTCAATGTTAGCAACGGCTCTGGTTAAGGTGAAGGACAAGCACGGCAACAGTTTGAACCTACGTGCTCCCATTTACCCAGGGTCACAGTGTTCGCTCATAGCTGCGTCTCATCTCCTGCGACCAGAGGTCGTCTCGGCGTCAGTACATATTAACGGAGTAGACTTTACAAAGGTAGCAACTTCGAATAAGTTGGCGAAATTTACGTTAGCTTCGATGTCAAAATTTAGATACGCGAATGAGATGAAAGCGTACGTGATCAAAAATATAGCCAAGGCCTTCCTCCAAAGCAGATTCACAAAAACAAATGGTCATGTCTCGATGGGCTCATGGATCGAGAACGCATCGACCTTCTACTTGGCGTAAATGTACATATATGCGGACATAGTGACGACGCAACCCGGTGTAAAGGCTCTAAAGGACCAGTCGTTCTGTAGAAAACTAGTCTTGGATGCATCATGTTTGGGAAATTACCAGCAGCCACCAGGCATGGGAAGAACACGAGTTTCTCTGCATTTACAACGCAGAAGGACACATTTACAGAGCTGCATAAACAACTGAAGAAGCTTTGGGAGCAAGAAGAACTGTCTTCTACAAGGATATTGATGAATGAGGAGGAGCAGCATGAAAGGCTCTACAACGACACATCCAAGCGACTACCGAATGGATGGTACGAAGTCAGATTACCATTTAGGAATGGCGAACCCCCATCCTCGGAGGCTCCAGAAGGCAAGCAACTCCAAGACAGTTAATGGGTGAGGTACCCAGAGCAAGAGTAGCTAGAGCCAACCCATTTGAGAGTTGGTATCGACTACGCCGGACCCTGCGAGCTATAGATGTCAAAGCGCAAGGGCTCAAAAATCTATAAAGGGTGTTTTTGTATTTTTATATGTAAGTCTTCCATAGAATTCAATTCAAATCTTTTACCGCGTCAGCATTTCGAGAAAAACAAAAATATCATATTACGCGCTGTAAGAATTATATCGCGCACAGAAAAAACCTCAATTAGCATTTTTTCTTTGAAATAATTGTGAACCTTTGGTAAGGCCAAAATAATGGAAGATCAGTTGGAATTTAAGATCGAAGCAGCCAACTCGGGCTCACTCTGGGGACGAGCTAATTCATAGCCCTCAAGAATATCTGTTTTCTTTAATTTTAAAGTTAAAAATTGAAAAATAAGAACCTCTTTTAAATTATATATCAAATAATTACTTAAAGTTAAAAAATGGAAAATAAGAAGTTCATTTAAATTATAAATAAAACAGTTCTTTACAGTTGAAAGAATGTTATAAAAATTTAAAGGCAAAGTGCTATAATAAACGGAGGTAAAATAAAGGACTTTCTTTTATTTGTCGATTCTTAAAGTTTTTCCAACTTACGTGGTATCCGTTACAACAATTAGTGACGTTACAACAATTAAATTGAGGCGATAATTCTTGGTTGATGTCTAAAGTATTCTGGAAGAAGTACAACAATCTAAGGTCTCATCGAGGGAACATATGAAGTTAGGTGTTCGGGAGGAAGTACAAGCCCTAACAGCAAATATAACACTTTTCATGATTTCATAATATAAGCAAAATGCCATCAGAAGCTGTACAGAAAAAGAAAACGCGCAATAGGCCGTCAGCGTCTCTAATTAAAGATGCAGTAAGAAAGGTTATCGAACATAAACAATCAATTAATAAAACTGCGATTGTCTTTGGTATAACAAGATCCTATTTAGCAAAGATAATTAAAAAATTTAAGACCTCAAGCAAGGTATCCTATATTAATCGTCCAAACATATAGGCAACAAGCGTATTTTTACAAAAATACAAGAAGACTTGTTGATGTCTTATTTAAAAACAGCAGCAAAAATGTGACATGCACTTACTAGAAAGCAAACTAGAAACTTAGATTTTCAGTATACTAAGGCAAATTCTGTCTGCCCAGAGAAGTGGAACGCCGACCAAATTGCTACAGTATAATGGCTCAGAGGCTTTATGAGTAGGCACAAAGATTTAGCAATCAGAAAACCTGAACCCACTTCATTATCACGGGCAACTAGTTTTAACAAAACTAATGCGGGGATTTTTTTTTATTTTAAATTGGCAAGCGTCTACGAAACGGGTATAAATTTCCGCCGCACATGATATTCAATGCAGATGAAACTGGTTGCAGTATCGTTACTAATCCTCCAGAAATAATTGCTGAGGCTTAAAACAAATTGGACAGGTCACATCAGCTGAGCGTGGTCAGCTTGTCAACACACTCTTTTTTGTTAATGCTGCGGATGCTACGATTCCACCGATATTTATTTTTCCAAGAGTAAATTTCAAGGAGCACATGCTAACTAGTGGTCCCATTGGAGCCGTTGGTTTCGCTCATACATCAGGGTGGATGACTGAAGATTGTTTTATGCAGTCTATGTTACATTTCGTGAAACATGTTAATTCTACGTCACAAAATCCAGCCTTACTTTTAATGGATAATCATAACTCACATGTGAACCTAAGGGGTTGTATTAAAGTTAACGAAATAAAAAGAAGGCGCCCCACGAATAATACTAAAAAACGAAGATCACATTCTTTTACATATTACTTTAGAAAAGACAAACAAGATATTCCCGTTTTGTAAAAAATATTTTAGGGACACCTATCTGGTGAGTTAAGGGCGAATATATAAATGTTGTTCTAAAGAACAAGTTACATCTTTCTTTAGTTGATCAGCGCAAAGGTTGTATTGCAATCAATAAAATAGATGACACTAATGTTATAAAACATATAAAGTCATTTCCAGCCTACACTAGTCACTACAC
The DNA here is from genome assembly GCA_949987705.1 of Thereva unica. Taxonomy (NCBI): domain Eukaryota; kingdom Metazoa; phylum Arthropoda; class Insecta; order Diptera; family Therevidae; genus Thereva; species Thereva unica. The sequence continues at coordinate 74,280,428 of OX465282.1, read as the reverse complement.
CAGAGCTCATAACCCAAGACGACAATATTTAACTCCGGACTTAAATATTAAGAAAATGTACGAACTATACGTCACACAATGTGAAAAGGAAAATGTAGTACCAGTGAAAGAAAATTACTAATATAATGTGTTCCTACAAAATTTAATTTACATTTTAAACAACCATCAAAGGATACGTGTCAAATTTGTGATGCTTTGCAAATAAAAATGCAATCTTCAGACGGTGAGAGAATTAAGACGGCAGAAATTGAAAAGGAATCTCACTTAAAAGAGGCTGATGGCTGCCGATCGATTAGCAGCGTCAGACAAAATTTTCGTATTTTCTTTCGACTTAGAAAAAGCTTTAGCTTTTCTTAAACTGACGACATCCGTATCTTATTATAAACATTTCAATTTACCGATCCATTCTGTGTTCAACACCGAAATTCTATCAATTTCCTAAAAAATTACTTTTATGCAAAAAAGCAAATAACAACATCTATATCTACATCCTACAAAGAGAATACAACATGCAAATGGACGAATCAAATCATAAAATGGTACAATGGCAGATTAACTGGAGAGAGTTCAAAAGGTCTATTACTATGGGGACCCACTAACATCGGTAAATCAAGTTTTATAGACTTATTATTAAAAGATTGTGCTGCGTCCATATATTATCCAGATGAAGGAAAATTTTTTATGAATGGTTTTAACGTAGATTACCACAATATTATTTTATTTGAAGAATTTCATATTGACAGATACAATGAAGATTACTTAAAACGATTAATTGAAAACAAAACATATACATATCCAATTAAATTTAGCTACGGTCTCACACTTAAAAATCAAAATATTATAACTATATTTGTTACTAACACATTCCCAAATTTCTCTGAGCCTATGCTAAGAAGAATTGAAATTATACACGCTGTTCATGCCTATTACAGATGTACATCAGACGCTACAATAGACGATACAACTGGTACAGACGAAACACACTAAAATATATACCAAGGTTAGTTAGCAGTAATAGAGTTGCCACTTCAATATATTATTATACTATTAAACGAATACCTACTATGGCAGGCCATCATATGTTCGGTATGGGAACTACAGATACCGAGGCTCACGCTGGTATCGCTCTTAATCCATTCATGGACACCGTTTACATGCAAGCAGGAAAAAATTTAGACAACTTGACAAAACAATACAATTTTATAAAATCAGAGCAGGCTATAGTATATTTTCACCACTATTACAAGAAAAAGATGACAACGATAAAATGATTCACAATCTAAAATTCCTACAATTAACTTGTAATATATACCAATATGTTACATTTCAATTCAGTGGCAGATGGCCCGAAGTACATGATCACTAATTCAGATGTATCAACAATCAACACAAACACAATTGACCCCAGATTTAAGAGAATTCCGTAAAAGATGTAAACGTATTTTAATAAATAAAAACTACAACATTGAGTCTTTTAATCGTTGGCCCCTATATATATTCACTTACCTTATGCACGAAGATATCTTACACCATTGTCCCTTCGGAGATAGAGTGATCATCAATTTTATGAATTGCAATAACATAAACCCACTCGAAATATGTTATTGTATATTCCAAAGACCACGAATACTAGGATTCCGACAATACTATGACCAACTGAAAATTGCAAAAATCGCACACATAAATCATATAACCTACCTGAGGACTTTAAACATTCCAGATGATGACTGGCGGTACGAAAAAGGATATAACATCTACAGTACAACTTCGATAATCCGGACACACGCTGATTCGGACACTCCAGTAATCCGGCGTTCCTAGGTGTCCGAACTTTTTACCTCTGTTACCTCTGTAGTCCGTACAAGTGAATGTTTTCAATACAAATCTTTATTAAACGCGGATTTTTCCTGTTTGAACATGTCAAAACCTGTTCGCAACGCAACCTGACGGGCTTGGCGCCTGTCTTTCGCGGTCAGTTATCGTTTAGTTACCGTGGGTCGTGCGTGTGTCTATAAAAAAATGGCGCCAACTAAACGACCGCATAAAACAGTTACTCTTGCGGAGAAATGTAAAATATTAGATTTTCTTGATAAGGTGGGAAGCATACGCAGGGCGGCTGAGAAATTTAACTGTCCAAAATCAACTGTAAGTGATATAAAGAAAAACAAAACTAAAATAAGAAGATTTGTGTCGGAGTCATTCAGTGGAGCAGGTATGTACATATGATTTCACTTTTATTGTATGTAGGTACATACTTACATTTGTACTTAATGTTATTATGAAACATATTTTTATGTTTTCAGGTAAAAGGCAGGTTATCCGAAAGGGAGAACATCCCGAAGTTGAAGCTGCTTCATATGGGTGGTTTCTACAGCAGCGTAGTGCTCATGTACCTGTTTCTTCTGAGATTTTACGAACGAAAGCTAAACAATTTTATGAAAGAATAACTGGGAGGAGTGATTTTTTAGCGAGTTCAGGTTGGCTTGACAAATTCAAGAAAAGGCACGGAATACGCTTTCTTAAAGTGTGTGGTGAAAAACTTTCTAGCGATGTAAATGCTATAGTACCTTTTCAAGAGAAATTTCTAGCTGTGGTTAATGAAATGAAGCTAAGTCGTGAACAAGTTTATAATGCTGATGAATCAGCGGCCTTTTGGAGAGCCTTGCCGGACACTACGTGGGTTCATAGTCAGGAAAAATCAGCACCAGGGCGAAAAATATCTAAAGATCGCGTAACATTTATGCCCTGTTGCAATGCGGCTGGAACTCACAAGTTACCCCTTTTAGTTCTTGGAAAATCCGCAAATCCAAGGGCATTTAAGAATGCTACTTTACCTGTCAAATACAAGGCAACCAGCAAAGGTTGGATGACCAGGACATTGTTCTTCGAATGGTTTAAGACTTGCTTTATACCCGACGTCAAACGTTTTTTATCGGATGTTAACCTACCTCATAAAGCATTATTGCTTATAGATAATGCTCCATCTCATCCACCTGAGACAGAAATAAATTTTGATCCTGATTTCAGAGTAATGTTTTTGCCGCCCAACTGCACAGCAGTCTTACAGCCAATGGATCAAAATTTAATCCAAAACATAAAAGTAGCATACAGAAAAAGGCTACTAAATCACATTATCACTCACGAAGGTGAAGATTTAGTTACAGTTTTAAAGCAATTTAATTTAAAAGATGCACTTGTTAATCTAGATATTGCTTGGAAGACCATATCTGAAAAAAATATCCAAAAAAGTTGGATAGCATTATGGCCGAACCAAAGAACTGATGCAGAAGAAGAGGAATCTGATGAAGATAACATTCCACTTTTAGAACTTAAAAGACGACTTTGTCAAATAAACGAGGAAGATTTACAAACCATTACCGCTTCCTTGCTTGTGATAGATCCTGAGAACAATTTGAACCGGGAAGAAATTGTTGAATGGGCTTTAGGCAAAAATGAAGTTATTGTTGATTTGACTGAAGAGGAACTAATAGATGATGCGCTAAAATCTAAGGATGCAGAGAGCAATGAAGATTTAGATAACGATATTCAGATTGTTGTCACTAAAGTGAAACACAGCGATGCTGTAAACGCATTAACATTGGGAATTCAGTGGGCCGAAGAAAATGACTTACCAATGCACGAAATTTTGCTTTTAAAGAAAGTGAAAGAAAAAGCGACTGAAGCAGCAAGCTCTAAGGCAGTTCAGAAAAAAATTGATAGTTTTTTCAAAACCACATAAACTTACATTTGTCTTGTATTTGTTTATTCTTATTGTATGTGTGTACATATATGTACATGTAATTTGAAAAATAAACATAATTTTCTTGGTAATTAGGGTACAATGATTTATTTATACCTAGAAAAAAGCTAGAATGTATGTAATACATACATATATTAAAATAAAACTATTGAAATATTAATCCAGTTATCCGGACACCTCGCTAATCCGGCGCTGCTTGGAACGATATGTGTCCGGATTATCGAAGTTGTACTGTATATCAAAAAAGTCGTCTACATCAACGGGAAACAGACTCCCGCTGGGGCTAATCCAAGGACCCGCCACGTCTTCACCAAATGTTAATCAAAAAAGTAAGTAAAAAAAATCTAAAAAAGTTAAAAAGTACGCATACTCAGGTCTTATTACAGTACGCGTACTTTGAAAAAAAAAAAAAAAATAACATATTCAGATTCGTGTACCGGGCAAAACATATAAAAACGGTCTTAAGTTTATTGAAACTTGTTCAAAGTACTGAAATAAGAGCTGAGTCAATTGAAACGAAATTTTGAGTCACATGCGAAAAAAACACAAAACATGTTTTCGCCAGATGATTGGTACAATATAATCAAAACTTGTAAAAAGAAAGTGCCATTTAATCTAATCGAAATGACCCACCAAGATTTTCTTTCAACACAACCTTTAGAAAAATCAATTATAAACAGAAAAGTAACCGTTACAGGGTTTCCAGTAAATTGGCTTAAAATACGCTGGATAAAGTTAGAAAGATCCAAACCTCATCTGATACAATTCAAATGTGACTATAATGAAGATTCAGAATTTAATGCTATTAATATAAGGAAGTCTGTAGCAGGTAGACCGCCAAACTTGAAAAATGTAGATCAGCCATTATTATATCCTAAAGGTAGAACTGTGACAAGGTAAAAAAGGAGAGACATGATGGACCTGCTAAAATTCATTCCTCCTGTTAAACATGATTACTATAAAAACTTGACAACAAATCGAAATCACGAGTCCTCAGATACTGCTGATGAAGAAGACATTATTTATATTGCCGATGAATTAACCACAAATAATATATGTATTATAACAGAACTGTCAATATTCATTTATATAGAAAGGCTGAAATAAAAATATATATAAACTAATTGTTTCTGAATTAAACTTGATTAATATTTTCAGTTACCAAATCGATTAACTCCACCAGTCATAAAAAAATTGTAACATTATTGACGATTACTTTTTGGCTATTCTTTCTTATTAATTTTATATAACCGTTAGATGAAAGCTATATCTATATTTATGCATTCTACAATATATATATTTAAAATATTATAAAGGGAATATTAAAAAACAAGGTACATTATTTCGTCGCATTTCTCTACTTTTTGTTTTATGGAGTTAATCAATTTGTGCACTGAGCGGCTCATATCAGAGTCAATAACCCTCGCAAAATTAGATGTCATACCAAAACAAATACTTGATCCAAATGAGTTAAATATAATTGAAAATATTCTACCTAAGCAAAATATAAAAATATGATGATGAACAAATTTATGAACTTCTGAACTTACAAGCGTACTATAATAAATCCAACATAATATTTTGTATAAACATACCTATCCTGTCAAATGAAACATTTTCCTTTTATCGCCTTATAAGCCTTCCAGTAAATAAAACATTTTCCATTGATATACCTAACCCATATGCCCTTTTGAATGAAAATCGAATTCAAATAATGGACAAGCCATGTAAAATGATCGAATGGACAACAACAAAGCTGCATGCACCGAAGAGCCAGACTTACAAGGAATGATGCAGTTAGAAGACCAATACATTTTATTGATAAACTCTCCAAAGACTTATATAACCTCAACATGCGGGATCGCTAACAAATCAATTTCTGGAACGGCCCTAATACAGTATGGTAATTGTGATGTTACCATAAATAACATTACCTAAACAAGCAAACCTATCTTCTGGGATACGGTGCAGATCATCCCCCCAATATTTCCGGCAATAACACCGTCACAAGTAATAAAGAAAAATACCACCTTCATAACAGAGAAATGATTGAAATGCTAACTGACAAAACACACCAACATACGTATATTTCATTCTCAATCATTTCAGTCATATTATTTATATCTATCGTATATGCTTACAAAAAAAATTAGAACTTTAACTTCAGGCACAAAACCTAAAGAACCATCTAACACCCAGTTAGCAGCTGAAACTGCAACAGTAGAAGAACCACCAGCACCAGTTCGATTCTCTTTCGGACTCGAATCTTAAGGAGGGAGGAGTTATGGATCCACAACATTTTATTTTAATTACATTAATATAATAGTTATATTTTTAAAGGAATAATATATTATCCACTTTATACTTTAAATCGCATGATTTTATTCAAAGAAAAATATAGATAGATTAATTCTTGGAATATTGTCTGGAAATAATAATTATGCACTTGCAATGTAAGCATGATTATTGTCCCCAACAAATAATTTAAATCAAACATTGAGTAAGTTTTATCCCCAGAAAGATTATGTAGAATTCCTAGAAATTTGTCTGGAGATAATAATTGTGCACTGCATATCTAAGCACAACTCTTGTCCCCAACAAGCAAAATGAAATATCAAAAATTGTATTAAGGTTGAGTTTGGTTGCGATATTAAAAGAGAGTGGACGTTAACTCTTGTGTTTTATTCCCAGTTAAAGAAAAAGGATTAAAGCTTCAGAAAGGATATAACTCGAGCGAAGTAAACAAAAATGAGGTTTGATGAAAATCATAGGGAAAGCCCAAAAATTTCTCTTTGGCGTAATGGACAGCGATGATTCCGAGCACATGGAAGGTACCATCAAAACCCTCGCTGCAAATCAAGCGAACATCCACCATTCTCTTGACAAAAAGGTATCCGTTATAGTTGATACGATAAAAAGTTTGTTTACTTCATTAAACATGACCTTTAATAATATATCTAAAAGCCTTAACGGCATAGAAAAGGAACTAGAAGGCGACCGTACTGCACAGAAGAATTTTCACCTCCTAGATGAGGCTACCAACACTCTCATGTTCGCAGCCAATCGCATACTCGGTAATCAAGCGGAATACTTGGACATAATCCAGGAAGCTATGGTAGGCCGTCTAGACAAGCACCTCACTAAATCTGAATACTTCCTAAAAGCTTTGATTTTAATTGTCCCCTTAAATTTTCGACTCCGCCGATCTTTTTAAGGGGGAAGGAATGTTGTAATCACCCCATTAATTCAAGAACAACGAGTATTGTAAGCGATTCACACGCCCAGAAATGCCAGCCAAGCGTCTTTTCAAAACACACGCCGATATTCAATTTCAGAAAAAAGCAATTAAGCTAAATCGCATCCGTTAAAAATGTTTCATTCTTATCAAAAGCTACCTAACTCGTTTCATATTTCAAATATATTTATCAGTTAAAAACTGCTACGCTTGCATTTCTGAGTGCGTGGATCTCGGTGAATTATCGACAAGACTGAAGAGAAATCTTCAGTCTTCGTTGTGTCGCCGGTCTAACATTTTCACATTTTTCCGAGTCCAATAAATTTTTGTGTTAATAAGTGCGAGTTTTTTTACTTTTTGAGAACAAGTGCGAGGTGTAATTTTTTGCAGAGCAATTTTCAGATCGAGGACCGGAGGCCCAACGGACACTCTATATCTGTTCGGCATACTTGATCGAAGAGAGAGAATCTGGCTTTGTCTCGCCGAGGTCACGAACAAAGTCTAGTAATAACCTAGTTAGGCCCCTAACAGCTGATTCAATTGTCTTTCCTTTTCTGTTCTGCAAACTTGATCGAAGAGAGAATCTGGCTTTGTTTCGCCGAGGTCACGAAGCATGCGTTGAATTTTGCTCAGCAGTAATGTTCGTATATGCACGCACACAACTAACTGGGGGGGGGGGGATTTTGTATGAAGATGAAAGACTTGTTATTACTAGACTTTGCTACACCCATCCCAATCCGAAGCTTCAGCCAGGCATAAAGTTTCTATTCTTTTTTTCTTGCATTTAGAAGTAAACTATTGTTTATTCATTTATTTGTTAAAGTTTGCCTTGAGAACCTTGAGTTGAAGAACAGGGGCCAAAGTGTTTGGGTACTGCGCCTGCATGTTGCTTTGAAAATTTGTCAATTTGTTTTTTATATAGTTTTTTGGTGGTGTGTTGAAAGTGAAAATTGTAAAGAATAAGAACAAAAAACAAAATTAATAATAAAACTTAACGTGTGCAAAAAAATATATACTTACAATCTGATAAATCTCGTTTGTGTTTTTGATGCTTGTGTTGTTAAAAGTCGGTACTCTTTTGTTAATACCGTTAAATATTAAATATTCCAATACTTACAGTTTAAAGCAGGGTTTCGAACCCTGTAAATTTTGGGTGCGGGTACGGGTTCGGGTTCAATACCCTGAAATTTAGTGGGTTCAGGTTCGGGTTCGGGTTCAAGCTTTTTCCCAGCAAAAACAAAACAACGAATAGAGGTGAAACCAAAAAAGATGACGCCGGAGCGCGCATCTGGGGAAATGAAAACTGCACACAAAAATAAATTGCTCACATATGGATAAGAAACGTGCTTATGTATTTTCAAATTTCCCCTTCGAAATTTGTTGCGACTAGTCTAAGGGACGGGAATGGCCTGCGGGGATTCTACTGCGCATGGATATCGAGTCTTTTCTCGGCGTCATCTTTTTTGGTTTCACCTCTAATAATCTTGTTTGAAAGAAAAAGAAAATTCTGCGAAATCTGAAATTTAAATTTTTAAGCGCCGCACACTTAGATAATAATTGCCGTTAAAAATTGAACCTGAACCGAATTTTTGATTGGGTTCGGGTTTGGGTTCGGGTTCAAAAAATTTAAAAAAAATCTTGAACCGGAGCGGGTTCAGGGTTCGGGTTCGGTTCGGGTTCGAAACCCTGGTTTAAAGAAACATTAGAAATAAAAATCGGTTGTGTGCTCTCGCGCGCGTGAGGAAAATAAACAAAAATATTATAATGTTGTATTTACTATTTTTATTTTATTATATTAGGATCACTTAATATTTTACAACACGGCCATAGTGAGACTACTTCGACTTTTATAAGTCCTGAAATTATTAGAGGATATCCAAAAGCTGGTCCTCGTAAAACTATGCGAAAACGGAATGTGAAACGAAGCATCGTTGCCATAGATACAATTGAAGAAAAAAAATCGCTAAATCAGAACAATTCTGCTAAGAAGAACATACCAAAGCATGTTGTACGAAAAGTGTTATTGCAGGAAACAAGTGACTCTGATACAGATAAGAGTCTTAGTAATCATTCCATATGTACAGTTGAGGAACAATCTCTAACGGAATATGTTAGCTTACCTGCTTGGTATGGAAATTTAAATGCACCTATAAAGATAGGAGATTATGTATTGGTTGAATTTAAACTAAAACTAAAAAGTATCTTTTACGTTGGAAGAGTATTAGAGGAAAAGAATGCTAATAACGAATATGAAATTAGCTTTTTTAGAAGAAAGAAAAATGACTATAAATTTGTACTGCCCCATGTTCCTGACTTTGGACTAACACATGAGTCCAATATTAAAATGATATTACCAGAACCAATAAGATGTGCTGGTACTTCACGGCAGCAGTCTGCTATTTCATTTAATATTGGACTTAACAACATAAATATACAATGAACGTAGCGAGTTATATGAAAATTACAACGAAGAAATGTTTTATTTTTTAAAGAAGTTTATTTATTCAAAAGTACCTAGTTATTAAAACGAAGATATTTTTATTTTTTAAAGAATTTACTTATACATACATATAACTATAAATAAATGAAAAAAAAAATTAATTGTGAATTTAATTTCAGCCAGGTCATGAGTGATTCACTGTGTACTCAACCATGATTCACTATGTACCACCAGTAGTGCACATTGAATCATTTGTAGTCCTCCTATTTTCTATTTGTTATCTTCATATATGTGCTTTCTGTACATCATATAAGTACATTAATTTAGTAACAAAGGTTCAAAGAATATTTGTGCTAAATATCAGATGAGTTTGGATAAAATTATCCAAAAAAGACGCTTTGATAATTATTTGATTCATTGTTTACCAGGTTACCCTATGTTTTTTTTTTGTTTTTTTGTATTATTAAAGTATTTTATTTATTAGAAAATAATAAAAGAAACTTTTTAAACATACCTTCCGATTCTTTGCGCCTTCATTTCGTTAAAAGCATTTCACCGGCATTTGTTTTTGTTATAAATTGCACGCCAGCGAAATTCTTCTTCTTATTTCTTGTCATTTTAGTATGTTTCCACCAGACTATAATTTACTTATTTTTCTTGTCTTATCCTAAAATAGACTTTCTCATTTTTTCCACACTGACGTTAATGAAGGAAGTGACGTCTGTGTCGAATTTCATATATTTCATACATAAAAATTCACAATTCAATAGAAAATAAAAATATCATAGACAATAGAGATAAGCATATGATTGTGAAACCTACTTCACTCTGGAAGAGTCAGCCGAGATTAAGATCATAGAGCTTCATCAGTACAGGAGTGACCATCAGCCAGATCCAAGTCTTCAACAACCAACAACTTCGCAAGTCCAGAATAGTATGTCAGTCATGAAATTGCCTAAAATAACCTTACCAAAATACGATGGAGACTACCTTAAATGGCGCCAGTTTCGGGACCTATTCACCGAACTGGTACACAATCAGTCAATTGCGGACTGTCAGAAAATGTGGTATTTGAAAACCAGTATATCCGGAGAGGCCGAAAAGCCGGTCTCCGACATCAACTACAAGGCAGCCTGGAAAGTAATTAGTGACCGATATGAAAACAATAGGTTACTCATGACAGCCTTTGCCAGCGAATCCGCCACATCAATTAAGAATCTCCACGATATCACTCAGGAGTGTCTACTGGGACTACAAAATCTCGGCATAGATGTAACAACGTGGGAGCCGATCATATTCCACATACTACTGAAGAAAATTGATGAAGGCCCGCATGCGATATATGAACAGTCGCTAGATAACCCTAGAAATTTACCATAATTAAAGGAATTCCTAGCGTTCCTCGAAACGCGCTTTCAATCGTTAGAGGCTCTTGGCAGTATACCTCACTCTTTGGATGAACATCCCAAGAGGTCAGTCAACAGTGCTATCGGAGGATTAACGTGTGTGTGAACTGCCTTAAGAAAGAAAGGTCACAAACTCTTCAATTGTCCAGCAAGATCCTGTACAAAGTGTAAGAAAAAACATAATACGCTATTACACATCGATGTAAGCTCAAATATCAAAGCAGCCGAGAACACACAAATAACATCAGTGAAGAGAAGGGAGATTCTACCGACAGAGAAGAACGCTTCTTTAGCAGCACGAATGACGGAAAAGAGTGAAAAGTATGTACTATTAAGAACAGCGATTGTAACACTTGTTGGAAATCACGGGAAATCCGTAACATGTCGAGCTTTGCTAGATGGCGGGTCACAATTGAACCTGGTGAGCAAACGAGTAGCTAAGAGAGTATCCTTAACTGAACGCAAAAAATGTGTCACAATTGAAGGTATTAATGAGCAGCTGATATTATCAGCAAAAAGGGTGAAAATCTTAGTACAATCTCAAGTCAATAACTTTTCTGTACATGTTGAGGCCAACGTTTTTCCGCAAATCGTGTCACAGCAACCCGCTCGTTAACTCAGAATTGAATCCTGGCCGATACCAAAAAACATTGTCCTTGCTGACAGTGGGTTCAACGAACCAGCAACCATAGATTTACTATTCGCAGCAGGAGTTTTTTATCCTCTTTTGTCGGTGGGGCAAATAGAGTTGGGAGACGAGCTCCCTCTTCTTCAAAATACACGACTAGGCTGGAGAGTCGCTTGTCCAACGACGCTACCAGCACCAGATAGTGCAGTGTGTGGAATGTGCAGTGACAATGAAGCTCTCGATGCACAGATAAAACGATTCTGGAGTTTAGAAGAAAAAGAAGATGCAACTACCAGCCTAACAGCAGAGGAGCAGAGATGCGAAACTTTCTTTACTCAAACCACCCAAAAGGGTTCAGAAGATCGATTTATTGTCAACTTTCCATTCACCGATCACCCACAAACTCTAGGGGACTCAAGGGGAGTGTCATACCAACGACTGAAGTCCTTAGAAAAAAGGATGCCCCGCGATGAGGGGTTTCGTACGCTCTACACTCAGTTCATGGAGGAGTACATTAGGCTAGGGCATATGGAGGAAGTGAACATCAATAATCTGGAAGCACCCTATTGCTTCCTTCCCATTCTCATGGCGTTCGCAAACCAGAAATCAGTACCACCAAGCTAAGAGTAGTGTTTGATGCTTCTGCTCAAACCTCATCAGGGAAGTCTTTGAATGAAATCACTAATCTACAGCTAATATGCAACTGAATGGCTATTGGTGTTTTTATATTAATAAATGTGTACTAAATACCAATTCATCATAAAAAATTCCGTATCACGTAAGATTTTTGAGATTTTCTTCTTTACTTTCTTTTACGAAGTACCGAGCAATTTTGTTCTATTTACAACGAATCGATATATAATTTCATAACAAACGGCAACGGTATAACGGTATTCACCTGTCTAGTCTGAATTCTTTGTTGGTTATTAATTCAAGACTTGAAGGTAGTTGTAAATTTATTTATTAATTTAATAATTGCCCCTTTTATAAAACGCAAATTTATTCGAGACACTGGTGTAAATAACTGTAAATTATTATGTCCAGACATTGCCTTAGAATTGAGGTCAATGTGAATGTATTGTGTGAAAAAGGAAATACCCAAGCATCACCCCATCATTAGAAGTACGAATGAAATACATAAATAATAAATAGGAAAAATATCAGGCGATGCTCGTGTGTCTCCTTTACCCTCAAGTAATTTGTCTCACTTGTGTCTGCGCCAAGGGCTTAAGTCATGTACGGCGAAGCAAGTGTAGAATGATTATGTATATAGAAAATAAGCTTTGAGAAATGAAGGGATGTAAGTTAGTTAGTTGTAAGTAAGATTCGAAGCTGTGAGGAAGTGTGAAAATAAAAGAAATTTAAAACTAATTTAAAGAGTTTTACCAGAGATAACATAATACTCCGTATAAAGATGCGACAGCTAGAACAAAAAAGCCGAACGCTTTTTGCCTCGGCAGGCCTCTGAGATTGCCTCCCCCTTAGCAACATGCAACATATTCGAGTGTCTAGCTACACAAGGAGGCGAACGTGGTCATGGTCCGCAGCACAAGAGATGCGGTGAGTTTGTGGATAAGGAAGCTAGAATTTTAGGGGGGCAAGGAAAGGAACTGACAACAGAATGTTTCTCGCAACATCTTTTTTTCTTTCTCATCTTTCAAACGTTTGCCTCTAGCGCTACATTGAAGGATTTCCCTGATGCTTTGTATTTTAACTATTTCTTAGAACATTCCGTGTATTTTTTTAATGACTGTCTGAGATCCACTATCAATTTCACTTGATTTCAAATTCTTGGTTATATTGCGTTCATTGAGTACCTAAAAACATTTATTTCTATATGATCCCAATGTCGTCCTATCCTAAATTTTGGCATTTTATGTACGTTAAGATTGTATGTACAAAATATAATTTTTTCAAAAATTTGGAGAAATATTATTTTGAGATATTCCAAAAACAAAAGTTTCGTTCTTACTAATAATACTATAGTTTTATTCTTACTAATAATACTATATTGTATATCACGTATTAAAGCCTTATTGAAGCAGAAGAAATTGGTGCTACTTTCAGCTTTGTATGTCAAATAGTTTTAAGAAATTTGATTTTGAAGTTTTGAGGTACCTATTTGATTTAGAAGTTTTAAGAAATTTGATTAGAAGTTTTAAGAAATTTGATTTTGAAGTTTTGAGTTATTTGATTTGGAAGTTTTAAGAATTATAATTTTGGAGTTTTAAGAAATTTGATTTTGATGTTTTAAGTAATTTGATTTTTATAAAAAAAAGAAGAGAATTGTGACTAATTTGAAAAGTTTAGAGCCCGATTTGATAGTTTTAAGAAATATAATTTTGAACTTTTAAGAAATTTGATTGATAGTACTAAGTCATAGTTTTCAAGCTTTAACGTTAATGTGTTGAGAGACTTGAACGCGATTTACGGAGGTATTTATTTTTTTAAAGCCAAAAGATTAGTAATCTAGCAATTAACTAATTAAACAGACTTAACGAGAAAAAAAAACAACAATGGAAGATTACAGAAGTCTGAGTATACAGGAAATTAAACGGCCATTGAAGAATTTGGGTCTTAAGACGACTGGAACAAGGAGTGCCTTGGAACACAGTCTTCGATAAGCGGAAAGCAGAGCTCCAGTCGCTGACGAAAGTGATTTCAGAACCGAGAGAGCTCGAGTGGAAGCAGAAAAAACTCAATGGATGGAAGAAGCCATTAAACTTAAAGCAGTGTTGGAACAGCGACCTACTAGCACAACAGTGGATCAAGCAGCTAGATTAGTGACGAGTTTTTCGGGAAACGGTGACAGTTTCGAAAATTGGAAATTGCAGATTACCAACTCGAGTACCAACTTGACGCAAGGACATTAAAGATACTCATCATCAATAAGTTGGAAGGACAGGCACTGAAATGGTTTAGATTAGTTCCTGACAATATTAGCCTGACAAGTTCAGAATTAATGACTAATTTGGAACATCTCTTTGGAACAATAAAAACAAAATTGTCACTAAGAAAAGAATTTGAGAAGCGACGATGGTTGCAAACGGAGAAGTTTCACGAATACTACTTCGATAAAATTATATTAGCCAATAAATTAAAATTGGAGGAAGAGGAAATCATCGAGTACATCATTGAGGGAATACCTGAAGCTACGCTCCGAAACCAGGCAAGGATGGCGAAATACCGGACGCTGAGAGAATTGTACGAGGCATTGGCACAGGTAGAAGGGTATCCTGGAGCAGGAGAAAGGAAACAAATTAGAAATCCCCAACATTCGGCAACTGGAGCCAAGCCAAAAGAGAAGCAACCAACCCGATGTTTCAACTGTGGAGGAAAGGGGCACTGGGCGAAGACTTGCCTTAAACCCAAAAGAGAATATGGAACCTGTTACATATGTGGGAAACAGATGGCAGATGTCTGTCCAGATATGAAGAGACCGGCAAGAGCAGCAACTACCCTACAGCGTGGCTCTAAACGACTACAAATTATTAATAACATTCGACACAATGGGTGACGAAATTGAATTAGAGGGCATCGTAGATAATGGAAGCCCTATTAGCGTGATTCTGGAAGAATGGGCACGAGTATTCGATATTGAAGAATATACTGACGGCGTTGGATATTTCGGAGTCAATAGTTCGCCGATAAAAATATTAGGAGTCGTCAACACTATCGGCAGAACAAACAATGTTTCGTTCGCATTAAAACTACATGTGGTCGATGACAGGACAATGTTTACTCCAATGTTACTAGGAAGAGATTTTGTTCGAAGGAAAGATATATCAGTAAAAGTTAACAGGGATCGTGTTACAGTTACCAAAAATGAAAGACACTGAACTAGTAGATCTGCTTAATATATTGAATGTAAACGAAGAAGAAATTAAATCAAACAATATATGTAAAATAGATTTAAGGAATTTGGATTGCGAAAATGAAAAAATAAAGAAGAAATTTGAGTTTTATGAAAAGAATTTAAATTCAAATAATAAAATTATAAATAATAATGTTAAATTGAAAATCCGTTTAAAGAAGGATGAGCCATTTTTTAGTAAGCCCCGTAGGATTTCGTATAAGGAAAGGGAGGAATTAGGTAAAATTATAGGACAGTTATTAGATGCTGAAATAATTAGGCCAAGTACATCAGCTTATTGTAGCCCAGTAGTGTTAGTAACGGAAAAGACGGGTGAGTTTAGAATGTGCATAGATTACCGGCAACTAAATAAAATTATTTTTAGAGAACATTTCCCAATTCCTTTAATTGAAGATCAACTTCAATCATTGCAGGGTAAGAAATATTTTTCGAATTTGGATTTGAAAAATGCTTTTTATAATGTTGAAGTTGAAGAACAGTCTATCCCCTACACTTCATTTGTTACACCGTATGGTCAATACGAATTTCTGCGTATGCCTTTTGGATTAGTTAATGCGCCATCGGTCTTTCAAAGATATATTTCTGATTTGTTTAGGGATTTATTAAAAACAGGAGAAATCATGATATATTTTGACGAAATATTCTTTGGTACAGAGTCAATGAAGGAACATTTAGAAATATTAGGGAAAGTTTTGAGTATATTAGCTGATAATAATTTAGAGTTGCGAATTGACAAGTGTCGGGTCGCCCAAACCAAAATTAGTTACTTAGGTTATGAAGTTAGTTCTGAGGGTATTAGACCAAATAGGAAAAATGTGGAAGCTATATTAAACTTTCGTATGCCAAAAAGTACTAAGGAGGTACATAGTTTTGTTGGCATGTGTTCTTATTTTAGAAAATTTATAAAAGATTTTTCTGTTATTGCCAAACCGTTGTACGATCTATTAAGGAAAGATGTGACATTTTCATTCGATGAAAAGTGTATAGAGAGTTTTCAGATTCTTAGAGAAAAGCTTCTAGAAGAACCAGTTCTATCATTATATTCTCCAAAGGATGAGACCAAACTGCATTGTGATGCAAGTTCGTTGGGGTTTGGAGCTATTCTGATGCAAAAGAAGAAGGATGGCAAGATGCATCCTATTTTCTTTTATAGTAAAGGAACGACACCTGTAGAGGCAAAGTATCATAGTTTTGAGTTTTGAGAGACTTTAGCGATAGTATATGCTCTACAGAGGTTTAGACCAGGGGTGGCCAACCCGCGGCCCTTCGCGGAAAATGTTGCGGCCCGCGAGCTTCAGCATGATTTAACAAAATATTTTTTACGAAAAGGTTTTCAAAATATGAAAGAGCAAAAAATATAGCCAGTTATGAGCAATTATTTAAATTCACCGCCTGCTATATAGTATTAGCCATAACCGGGTTGATGGATAAAAATCCAAGAATTGATTTGGTTGCGATTTAATTGCTTTTCTCGGTAAGAATTCAATATAAAGATCGCATCCGCAACAAAATTTGAGTGTGATGGAGGTGGCAAAAAAAACAAACATAGCACACTTCTTTCGTTAACATCGAGCTAGTGTGTTATGAGCGCAGAATAGTTTTTTTTATTATATTTCACATAAATCCGTGCAAGTAGACTCAAAAAAAAAATAAACATGCGGCCCGCGGGATCATAATGATTTTGCAAAGTGGCCCGCGATATCATTTGGGTTGGCCACCCATGGTTTAGACCATACCTTCATGGGTTGCGATTTAAGATAGTGACTGATTGTAATTCGCTGACGCTTACCCTTAATAAAAGAGAAATTAACCCGAGAATAGCAAGATGGGCTCTCGAATTACAAAATTATGATTATGAAGTGATTCATAGAGGATCCGAAAAGATGAAGCATGTCGATGCTTTGAGTAGGGCTCATAACATATTAGTGCTTGAGGGTAATACATTAGAACAAAGATTAGCGTTGCATCAATATGAAGACAAAGAAATTATTAGCATTCGTGAAAAACTAGAGCTAAAAGAAGATCAGAATTTCGAAATGCGTAATGGATTAGTATACCGCAAAACAAATGATAGTAGATTGTTATTTTATGTGCCATCATCGTTGATTGACAATGTTATTAGATCATGTCATGATGACATGGGACATTTTGCAACTGATAAAACAGTTAATGCGATTTTAGCAAACTATTGGTTTCCGAACGTTAAGAGAAAAGTTCAGGATTACATATCAAAATGTTTAAAGTGTTTAGTATTCCAACCGAATAGTGGAAAGACTAGTGGGAGTTTGCACCCGATACCCAAAGGAGTAGAGCCATTTGATACAATTCATATAGATCATTTTGGCCCTTTAGAGAAATCCAAGTTTGGATACAAGTTTATACTTGTCATTGTAGATGGGTTTAGTAGATTTGTTAGATTATACCCCACTAAGACTACTAATACAAAGGAAGTTATTAGATCCCTTAGGGACTATTTTAGATCATATAGTCGGCCTAGTAGAATTATTTCAGATCGAGGAAGTGCCTTTACTTCGAAAGACTTTAGATCGTTTAAGGGGAGGTTCTGGTCTAGAGCTTCAAAAAAATCGATTTTTTTTTTATTACATTTTTCGAATCTCCAACATGTTTAAAATATGCCTCTCAGAGGGTTTTTTGTTTAATGAATTTTTAACGAAGATACAGCGTATTGAAAGAGAGAGTGTTCCGCAGCGGCTGTCTAAGCGCGCGACGCTGGCTCCTTTTCGGTGCCTCTCGCTGCGGAGTCCCTTTCAGGAGCATAAAAAAAGAGAAAAAGAAAACTTGTTTATTTAGGAAAACCTTTTTTGAGACTGCAATAAAAGTAGGCGTGATTTCTAAACTGCGAGTTCAGACTTGTTTTTTACCGATAATTGTTCGACGACACCCTTGCAGGCTCACTCTTGTCTTAGACACTTTGAATGAAAGATCTCCCAATTGTGCGGTTGTACGCGATTTTCGATACATGTGTTTAAGATGCCGGATACAAGAAAATCAAGGCCAAATAACATATATCCAGGTCAGCGGCGAAAAAGAAAATATTGTGGAAATCAACATAGTGCCAAACAAGAAACTGAATTTGCTAGCTCGGCGGCAGAGAAACTGAAAAATGTGAACTATGACGATATCGAAACTGATGCTGGAATGTCTTATGTGATTCTTGACTTTTTGATGGTGTTCAATTTTCTTACAGACATTTTAAAATGTAAAGTGTGTAACAGTGATATAAAATTTGCACGTTGCCGCGAACTCGGACTTGGTTTTAATTTGATCGTCATGTGCCAGTGCCGGAATTCTCACCGCGTTACATCGTGTCTGCTGGTAAATAAAGCGTATGAAATCAACAAGCGAATCATGTTTGCCATGCGACTTCTCGGACTTGGTTTTCGTGCTTTAAATATTTTTTGTTCGGTTATGGAATTGTCGAAAGGCTATGCTCGTTCAACGTATTACACATTCGTTACAAATTTGAACACATCATCAAAAGCTATTTTTGAACAAGTGCAACAGAAAGCATTCAAAGAAGAAAAGCTAAAAAACGTGGAACATGGAAACAGAGAAGATCATTTATCTGTCTGTGGTGATGGTACGTGGAAGAAAAGAGGATTTTCTTCGTTGTTTGGTGTGACCACTTTAGTGGGAAAATATACGCATAAAGTTCTGGATTTGGTTGTGAAGTCTTCGTATTGCCAAGTTTGCAGTAACTGGGAATCAAAAAAAGGAACGCCTGAATATACGGCATGGAAACTGACTCATGATGACGAATGTGCAGCAAATCATCAGGGGAGCGCGGGAAAAATGGAGGTTGATTCGATTATTGAGATGTTTTCGCGGTCTGTGAACATAGCCAAAGCAAAGTTTGCATACTACATCGGCGACGGAGACACTAAAACTTTCAAAGCTTTATTGGATTTCAATCCGTACAAGAACTTGGTTGTTACCAAAAAGGAGTGCGTGGGACATGTCCAGAAAAGAATGGGCAATCGTTTGCGAGAAACGAAAAAACAACGTGCCGCGAAGAAAAAAGCAGCCGCTGCGGCGCTCGAAGAAGCGGGTGTTACCGGTGCACGGGGTGGACGAGGAGGACGAAATGCGCGAGGTGGTCGAGGCGGTCAAAGTGGTCGAGGTAGTCGTGGTGGTCGAGGTAGCAGAGGTGGACTAAATGCGTCTTCTAAAAAAAAAGAAACAATCCCCAAAAATATCATGACACTCACTCTGAGCCTAATCAAGGAACTTACGTTGTACTACGGCTTAGCAATCAGACGTCACCCCGATTCGGTTGAAGATATGCGTAATGAAGTCTGGTCTACTTTCTATCACAAATCTTCAACAAACGAAAACCCGCAGCACGATCTTTGTCCTCAGGGCCCTGATAGTTGGTGCAAATACAACGTCGCTAAAGCTACTGGGAAACTGGACGAATTTGATCATAAATCTGCTCTCGATCAAACTGTACAAGATCTGATTCGTCCAATTTATGAAGCCCTTACGGAAGACAAACTTTTACACCGATGCCTAGGCGGAAACACGCAAAATGATAATGAGAGCCTCAACGCGTGTATTTGGAAATATGCGCCAAAACATCTTCATTGCAGCGTTAAAACGGTGGAAATTGCTGCATACATGGCAGCATCTATTTACAATGAGGGTTATTCTTCTGTGATGAAAATTATGAACGATATGGGCCTTAGAATCGGCGTGAATACGAAGCTCCTCGCCGAAGAAATCGACACCGCGCGCATCGAGCAAGGAGAGGCGAGCTTGAATGAGACGGTTAAGGAGCAGAGAATGCAGAAACGTCGACGTTTAATGCAACAAAATGAGTTGTATGAGGCAGAGGAAGGGATCGTTTATGGGGCTGGCATAGCTGATTGAAGGTAAGTTGAAAAAACCTTGTAAAAAGTCCGCGTTACGGCGGCGAAATGTGACTCGAACCTTTCAAATCGATTTTCTCGAAATCAACAATTTCAAGTGCGCGCAATAGCATAACTCTTTATTCAGATGTCACATCGACTTGAAATAAAGTGGTAGATCTTTGGAAATGTATTGCGCCGGCCATAGACCAAAAAAATTAAAACAATTTTAACAATAAGTTATTTTTTGGGCCGTTTTTAATAAAAAAAAAAGTGTGAAAATTGAGCACTTTTTTCCAAAGTAGTGTAACTTCTTCAAAAAACATGCGATTTCAACAAAATTAGGAAGAGGGCCGGGGGAAAACCTTAAATTAAACTAATTTTTTTATAATCAATGTTTCAGATGAGTGTACGAGCCTGGGTGCTATTGCGCGCAAGTGGATGCGCGTCGGGCACGGCCTTATATACCTGTGGCTGGTGCCGCCATTTTGTTTTGTTTTTTTTTGAAAAAAAATGTTTTTTTCTAATTCTTTTAACAATAACTGAAGACTAGAAAACCCCGTGTTTGTATCTTCTTTCAAAATAGCCAAAAAAAATTATTGAAAATGCTCGATTTTACGAGCTCTAGACCAGAACCTCCCCTTAATGAAGAGTTTAATATTACACATGTTTTAGTAGCAACTGGTTGTCCCCAAGCTAATAGAGCTGTTGAGCGTGTCAATAGGACAATTAAGCCGATATTAGCAAAATTAGTAGACAAGGATAAGAAAATCCAATGGTCTGATGTTCTACCAAAGGTAGAATTTGCGGTTAATAATACCAAGAATAGGTCTACAAATGAGACACCTAGTAGAATTATGTTTGGTATAGAACAGAGAGGTGATAACATAGATTATCTTAGGGAGTATATTAGAGAAGAAATGTCAGGAAATGAGAATCAAAGAGAAGATTTTACAAGGATTAGAGAAAGAACTGCTCAAAATAATGAGAAATTGCAGGAATATAATA
Organism: Thereva unica; assembly: GCA_949987705.1. Classification (NCBI taxonomy): domain Eukaryota; kingdom Metazoa; phylum Arthropoda; class Insecta; order Diptera; family Therevidae; genus Thereva; species Thereva unica. The sequence goes on along the minus strand of OX465282.1, from coordinate 74,259,209 downwards.
AGAAGCGTTATGATCTTCGGCATAAGAAACCAATTGTTTATGAGATAGGAGACTTGGTGCATATTGAGAATGTCGACACTACCATAGGAGTAAACAAGAAATTAATACCAAAATTTAGAGGCCCGTTCGCCATAGTTAAAGTATTAGGGAACGATCGATATCTGATTAGGGATCCGCAGGGATATCAGAACTCGAGTAGACCATTCCAAGGGGTTTATTCGTCAGGACAAATGAGATTATATAAACGGGAAAAGTTATAAGAAATTATGTATGGATTATGAATTTTAGAGATATGAAATTAAATGGAAGTTATAAGCAACGTCACCACGTACAGTTTTGTAGAGATTAGGATATGAGGATTTAGATTGAGTTGTTAGAAGTTTGTTTAAGGTTGAATAAATTATGTTTATTAGAGTTTCTGAGTGACTATGAGTAAACTATTAATAGTTTTTAGGGCATGTTTGGAAAATTAGAGGGGTTTAGTTAAGTGAACTTAGTCGAGGGCGACTAATGTGTCAGAATGGCCGAAATTGTAGTCATTTTGAGGCTTTTTAAAAGAAAAAAAAAACAAGCAAACTAAAATAATAATAATTGCCCCTTTTATAAAACTCAAATTTATTCGAGACACTGACTGGTGTAAATAACTGTAAATTATTATGTCCAGACATTGCCTTAGAGTTGAGGTCAATGTGAATGTATTGTGTGAAAAAGGAAATACCCAAGCATCACCCCATCATTAGAAGTACGAATTAAGTACATAAAGAATAAATAGGAAAAATATCAGGCGATGCTCGTGTGTCTCCTTTACCCTCAAGTAATTTGTCTCACTTGTGTCTGCGCCAAGGGCTTAAGTCATGTACGGCGAAGCAAGTGTAGAATGATTATGTATATAGAAAATAAGCTTTGAGAAATGAAGGGATGTAAGTTAGTTAGTTGTAAGTAAGATTCGAAGCTGTGAGGAAGTGTGAAAATAAAAGAAATTTAAAACTAATTTAAAGAGTTTTACCCTACAATTTTGATAAAAATGTCTAAAATAAAATAAAAAAGTGGTTGTAATAAATCAGTGGACTTATTTTGTTATGTTTGTGGCTCGTATACCCCTAAATCACAGGCCAGAGCAATAACTAAAGTGACTTAATTAGCATATCTTAAATATTTTGGTTTTCCTATAGTGAAACAAGATCGGGATTGGGTTCTTCATATTTGTTGCCAGACTTGTATGTCAAGCTTAAGCCACTGGCTTTATGGAAAAAGATCTTCAATGCCCTTTGCTATTCCGATGATCTTTATAAGTATAAGAGAGATTATGCGGATAGGATTTTAGGGTGTGTTTTATTTCAGTATTTGCGCTATCATACCTTAACTTTTGTTCATAATGTCATACTGAGGAAAATTCCACCTTATCTCCATTCGAAGCTAGCTAGCATCGTAGCCGCTCCAACCGGACTTTCAACTATAACGTTCGTCGCACCTCTTTATCCCAAACTTATAATACATTGTTTGCCAGTGGTATATTTAAGGTATAATTCGTTGCCTTTGGTAGTCAAGCGTTCCGGTACCATCAGTGCATTTAGGAGTTTATGCTATAAGCACTGCTGTCGCAGATCTTAGTTCTGTGACATGTCTGTGAAACCATGCGTTTCAATGTATCCGCAGTGGAGGGCGATATAGTGTTTGAGATATTAGGTTTTTAGAAGGAAGATGAATGAGTTCACTTCTTGTTGCGGTTTTCTGGTGAAAGTGAGTTTGGCTATTTATTACTTGGTTTATATAATGAGTTTCTTTCTTTTCTTTTTTTTCCTACTTTCTTTTTCTAATTTCACAATTGATTTCTGTTTTTGTTAATTTAGTTTTAAGCTTAGCTTTATTTTTAACATTGAAATTCTATATTGTAACTTACGCTGTATATGCCACAAGGTTGTTAAGCCTTTTATGTACTAATAAACTTGCATTATTATAGTAAACGCAAAAAGGTCCACAAATCTAGTTATTTGCATGGTTTAGTCAACAAAAGAACAATTAAAGAATGGCTTACTTATTTAATTTAAACTCCACTGTATAAAGCTTATGGCATTAGTGTGGATGAAACATTTTTCAATAATGAGGAAGCACCGATACTGATAGATGATTTTGTTGACAATCAAAGAAAGAATATTGCAGACAATGTTTTTATACGAACTGAACATGAAGGAGAAGAAGGAACTGAAAACGTAAGAGATAATATTGCAGAGAGTATACCAATTGAGGAAAGTCTAACAGCACAACAGCAAACTATTATGTGGAATGATGATCTGTACTTGAGAATAGCTCCAGGTGAGAGAAACCTACCGATAAGCCTACTGTTCGATGAGCATGCAAAAGAATTGTCATTTCCTTCAATTTATCTTGGACATTTCCGACGCTTCCGCGAAGGTGTTACTGTTACCCCTTTCATAATGGCCACTAGTGAATTGATGCGATCAGATAGACGCGGTGTTACGCCATACCATTTACTATATATGGCTATGAAAATTATGAGATTGAGGGTACGCGATTCTCTTACTGTAGCTTTCAAACACGTTGGCAAAAATACCAATATTACAAGAGAGCAAATTCAGTCTGAAGATTACATCAACAATTGTCTGGAAATAAATCTTGCCTTTTTACGATCCATCCCTAATTCTACTTGGTATTGGTCAAATAGAAAGAAAGACCTTTTCGCTATGATCAGACAACTTGAAAAACCAACAGTATTTTTGACTTTAAGCGCATATGAAATAGGTTGGCCAGATCTGATAAAAAGTTTATATAGATTCAAAAACACTGCTGAAATTTCAGATGAAATGATATCCCAATTACACTTCATGGAAAAGAGTACATTAATTAATGAAGATGCCGTAACTTGCGTAATTTATTTTAATAAATTAGTGAATGTTGTTATGAAATTATTACAATCCAAGAAATGTAGTCCTTTTGGCAAATATCGAGTCCGACATTATTTTAAACGTATTGAGTTCCAGCATCGTGGAAGTCTTCACGCTCACATCCTACTTTGGTTAGATAATGCTCCAGAAGATGCTTTAAATGAAAACTACAGTGATGCAGTCCAATTTATAGACAGTTTAATATCAGTGACTTCAACAGAAGCTTCAGATAATATTAAATTACAAGTACATAAACATACCTTCAGTTGCTACAAAAAGATTAGTTCTAAGAAAGCTCAAAACTGTAGATTTTAAGCACCCTTTATGCCATGTAAAAAGACAATGATTCTTATACCATTGAAAGATTCAGAAGTTGGTTTTGGAGAGGTTTCTCGAATTTGGTTTGAATTTGAAAACAAGAAAACACAGGAGTCAAGCTTCGGAAGAAGTTATCTAGTTTTATGATTGAACATAATATCAATCGAAATGCTGTACCAATCGCTAGAAGAACAGCAACTATATGTTTAAATAATAACAAAACTTTAAATGTAAAACGAAACCATTTTCCCATCGTTTCTGCATGTGCAATTACAATCCAGAAATCCCAAGGTGGAAATTTTCAGGAGATTGTGTATGAATATAATCGAGCTCATAGCCAACAATTAGGTTACGTTGCTTTGTCAAGAGTAACAAATATTGAAGGATTATATATTATCACTAAAGATGATAGTAATGTATCAGGGGCGAAAAGATGCAGTATCGATAATAGACCTACAAAATGAATTCAATAGGCTGTCTTTAAACCGTGTTTAAACGATCACTTCTGCAATATTAGATTTGACATCAAATAAACCAGGATTATCAATACTCTCGCTAAATTGTCAAAGTATACGTGCACACGTACAAGATTTAGGCGACCAAGTTGTAAAGAAAATTAATGTATTACTTTCATCAGAAATATGTTAATATTCCAAATTTCAATTGTATTGCTAAATTTAAGCGGCCTGAAGTTACAGCTGGCGGAGTTGCTATCTACATAAATAATGATGACTCAGCTAACATTTTAACAACTCAAGCGGATGATAAGTTACCACAAACGCTATCGCTTAGTCAGGATAAATCACCTATTGGTGAAATATGTGTAGGCAGATGTATGGCAGAAAAAGGCCAAATAATTTTGATGGTAGTTATTTATGTATCGCTACATAAAACTGTACCTACCTACGAGAAATTATGAAATTCATGTATGACAATCTCCTCATATACACTTCGGAAGGTTCAGCTTTACTACGTCGAAGCTACAACGATATCCCAATGATTTTGAGTGGTGATTTCAATATAAATTTTTCATCAGAAACGGCGGGTCCTTTACTACGTTTTCTGCATGAAAAATTTAATTTAACAATTTCAAATAATGTTGAGGAAAGCACCACGACATATGGAAAGTCACTTGATGCAGTTTGTAGACGATATTTAGATCAGTTCCAATCTAAAATATATATTAGGGAAGCGTGGGGTGAGCCGGGACGGTTGGGTGAACCGGGACAGTGCTTTTTTAATTGTTGTTAATGTTTTTATGTTGGTAATTCTTAGTGAATTATGTTTGTATTGGCCCTCTACATTATTTTATGAGAATTGAAGGTCAGCACCTGCATCACTTTATTAGTAAGGATTGTTAATAAAAATCGACACCCCACAAAGTTTTATTTTCTCGGAGTTTAAGGAAGCCTAATTTTATGGTTTTTAAGACTAAAACAAAGGTAAGATAATAAAATGTATTCGTTAGTATGTTATCTTTTAGAGTTCACATGGAATTTGTGATAACCTCAAAAAAATGTGATAACTACGCGTTCGTTTAAAAAAACAGCACCGTGGGGTGAGCCGGGACACGGTTTCTGAGTTGACCGAGAAATGTTTCGGCTCACGTTTTAGCTGCAAATTCGACTTAAATTCATTAGTTATTAACAAAAATGATTGTTAACAATTTTGACATGAGTTTTCAAAAATTTTCACTTGTTTTAACTGTTCGGATGGAAACTAACTAAAAAAAACTAAGTTTTCATGAATTTCTATTGCAATGTTGCACATTTTATATTGTTTATAATAAAAAATTAAAAAAAAATATGTTCAAGCATTGTTTATAATAATATCATAACATATTTTTGACATAAAAACAAATAAGACTATTAGTTACAACATAAACGCCACTTGCACCTGCTTTTTTTATCGTGTCCCGGCTCACCCCACGATTTTTCGGAACTGCCGATTTGACATTTTTTTAAACGATTAGAAATTATTGAAAATATAAAGTAATAATATTAAAAGTGACAAATAATGAAAGGTATTGAAACCATCTGCAGGATAGGATGTCAAAATAAGAAAAAAAAATTGTTAATTTAGGTTTTATAAGGCCTTCAACAAAGTATGTAACGGACGCCCTATGGGGCTTAATTCGCCTGCGCGCTTTAAGAAAAAAAAACATATACAAAAAAAAATTATTACCCGCCACTGTTAAATTTCTGTAACAAATAATTAAAAGCCCGCAAGACAACATTTTACAAACTATACACCAAAAAGGCATGAGCCATCAACTAATCGAATGACGACAATTAAAACATAATGATGGATGCAAAGTATGGCGAAAATGCATCGAAGCTGATCAGCAGCAAGCGCCGACACCTGAACGAAACCACTATCTTCGGCTCTATATGGAAAATAACCGACAGCGCAAACAATTGAGGAATATCCTCATAATGTTAGATATATTCTGGAGTTAGTTAACTCTCATTAGTTCATGTATTAGCACACTAGGGCAAGAAAATTGCAAAGCATACTCTCATTATATATGTGACATACCTACACCATCATGATTAGATTAACATTCATTATCGTGGCAAAACCTATCAAAATAAAAGTCCAAAATAAAAATATTGTCCTTAAGTGACATCTGTGGGATAAATTAGAAACGACATTTTAAAATAAAATAATTTGATTTGACACTAGTTAAATAACAATATGTAAGGACGTTGTGTTTCCAACTTAGAATCTGTCAACATAATTAACGTGTAGTGTGTCAAAAGTACCTCTTATTTTCAATAAATCCTGTTTTTATAACCAGCTGATAGATGGTCATGGTGAAAAGTCTGGAGAATTTCGCAATAATCTCTTAAAGCAATTTCAGTTTTGGTAGGCTAAACACACAATTCAGACATCCAGACACAGAAATAGAAGAGTCATTTAACCCTAGAAGGATAACCTACGTAAATTTTACTCTCATCGTTGAAAAAGCAGCGCCTACTTTTTTTAAAATAAAAGCTACGTTGTTGAGCTTTCTTAACCCGGCGTGAGTGAGGTCGGGTATGTCATACCCAAGAAGTTTTAAATCGCAGATTATTTAATGATATTGGTGCCATGCAATTCCCGTCGTCACAGTAGCTGGAGGTAAGGGAGTGGGGAGCGAGGTTCAATGTTGAGTTCAGTGTTGCGCCGACGTCAGCGGAAGATATTCATGCACAAAGGCGGCTGGGGTACGTCACACCCGACCTTGTAGTCGGTGTTACATTTTTGAGTTGAAATTAAGTTTATGAGTTATAGTTATTTATAGAATTCTTTACATTTGTTACATTTTTGAGTTGAAATTAAGTTTATGAGTTATAGTTATTTATAGAATTCTTTAATTTTTTTAGAATTCTCAAGATGAGTTATGAAAAAAATGAACGTCAGCTACAAGAATTATTAGAAAACTGTTCAAGTGTTAGTTCCTGTGACTCCGAGAGCGAGGAAGAGATTGACAACGTTTCTCAAAGAAGTGAAGAAAGCGGTTCGGAGCAGGAGGCTATTTTGGATGATTTGGAAGAGCCAGAATCTGCATCGGCGGCTCCTAGTCAGTCATCTGAAGTACATGGGGTTTTTTATACATCCAAAGATGGTACAAAATGGATGAAAGATTGTCCTAGACAAAGCGTTCGGATTCGTTCTGAGAATATAATTACTAATGCTCCAGGCGTAAAAGGTGCTGCAAAATTTGCCAAAACAGAGATTGAATGTTGGAGTCTCTTTATAACAAACAGTATGTTGAATACTATACTAACATATACAAATAATCAAATAAGGAATAAAAGAGAAAAATGTCCAGAAAATAAAGAGCAGTACCACATGAAAGATGCAACTTTAGAGGATTTGAAGGCATTTATTGGACTTTTATATATAGCTGGTCTAAACCGCTCAAATAGACAAAACTTGAACGATTTGTGGCGTACAGATGGCACAGGAGTTGAAATCTTTAGGACTACAATGTCACTACAGAGGTTTTACTTTCTCCAAAACTGTTTGAGATTCGATGATAAGAACAACCGGGAGCAAAGAAAAAAGACGGACAATCTAGCTGCTATAAGAGACATTTTTGATAATTTTGTTGAAAATATTCAGAAGCATTATACGCCTTCTGAGAACCTCACTATTGATGAGATGCTGCTATCTTTCCGAGGGCGATGTCCTTTCCGCGTATACATTCCAAATAAACCAGCCAAATATGGCATAAAAATACAAGCTCTTGTAGATGCGAAGACATTCTATATCCTCAAACTGGAAGTGTACGCGGGAAAACAACCACCAGGGCTTTACCAACTGAGTAATAAAGCGTATGATATCGTAAACCGTTTAGTGGAACCAATAACAAAAACAAATAGGAATTTGACGTTCGATAATTGGTTTACTAGTTACCCCCTTATGATTCATTTGTTGAAAGAACATTCATTGACTTCTGTCGGCACAGTCCGTAAAAACAAGAGAAGTGTACCTGAGATTTTCAAAAAAGGAACAGAAGTAAATAGCTCTCGATTTGGGTTTCAGAATGACATTACATTGGTGTCCTACGTACCTAAAAAAAATAAAGTTGTACTGCTTATGTCAACTTTACACCATGATAAAAATATAAACGAATTGACAGGTGATAAAAGACAACCGGAAATAATTACATATTATAATAAAACTAAAGGCGGTGTCGATGTTGCAGATGAACTGAGTGCCACTTATGATGTTTCGCGTAACAGCAAACGTTGGCCTATGACAATTTTTTATGGTATACTCAATATGGCTGCCATAAACGGTATCATAATCTACAGAGAAAATAACAAACTTGACAAAACACGCATGAAACGCCGAGACTTCATTCGTAATTTAGGTTTGAATCTGATAAACGATAGTCTTCGCATTAGACAACAAAACGTACATCTTCCAAGGGAAACTCGAAAGAGGATTGCTGCTCAACTGGGAGAACCTTCATCACCAGTTCCCAAAAAAATTGCTGGGGGATATGTCAGGTGTGGCGACTGTACTAAAAAAAAAGATAGGAAAACAAAACATTGCTGTTCGAAGTGTGAGAAGCCCATATGTATGGAGCACGCGATTTTTATGTGTGGAGATTGCGCTGGTTTGTACGTGTAATGTTGGTGTTGTGCTAATTGATCTCGTAAGACCTTAGTTATGTTTTGCTATTTTTATAATTAGAAGATAATATATTTATGTTGATTAATTAAGAAGTTGGAATTTTGTTAGAATTTTATACGAGAAAATGTTAAACAAGCAAAACTTGTACTTTTTCAAAGAAAATATAGACACATTGTTATTTCAATAAAATAAAACGCTTTTCAATCTTAAACATAGTATTTTATTTGCTCATCTTGTTGAATGGATATTATTATTAATATCCCAAGTAAAAAAAATACTTAATGCACAATTATAGTATCAAAAATTCTGCATCAAAGTTTCGGGTATATCATACCCGCCTCATAGCTGGTGTAACAATTTCTCACCTCATTCACGCCGGGTTAAGTGCTTTGCCCAGTCCCTTAAGGCAGAAACAGATCCATGCTAGCAGGAGAGTCTTTCCTCTCGAGGCTTTCTCCATGCCGGCATGGGAGCTTTTCTGAAAAAGTGTAAACGAAACCAAGCCTGCCTAGCTTCTGTCATTTGAATGTCATTCGTAGTTTTGCACCTGTCATTGACATATGTAAAAAACAGATTTCAGGAACATTGTAAATATTTTTATTAAAGAAAAATTGTGTATAAAATGAAAGAGGATATTTTAAGTGATTTGGAATTGGTGATTAAGTTGTTTCAATTGTTGTTGTCGCTTATAAATATTGTGGTAGAATAAATCGCCGAATGTGGGTCAGAGAAATATATACAACTAGAAATTTTCAGGTTTTTCCAAACAAACGTTTAAAATCATAAAACAACGCGACCATGAACATTTCAGAAAGGCAACGAGGATGTCTCCAGTCCAATTCGATGTCCTATTTTCATTAATAGAGCATAGATTGGTCAAAATTTCAAATAGAGAACCTATAGACGCAGAAACTAGATTGGCTGTAACATTATTGTATTCCGAAAATGAGAATGATTACTTCATTACTAATATTAATGTTTTTTTAAATAGATATTTAAGCCAGGGTGCACCAATGCAAATCTTGGCTTGGTCTTTTAAAATGGGGCTGTCAACAGTACGTGAAATAATATATGAAACGTGTAATATTATTTGGGAACTTCTTTCTGGATTATATTTATCGCCCCCAAATAAAACTGGTTGGGAAAGCTACGAACGAGGTTTTTTTGGCAGATGGAATTTCCCGAACTGCATAGGCGCCATCGATGGGAAACATATTAATATAAAATGTCCACCCAATGCTGGTTCGACATATTTTAATTATAAAGGACACCACAGTATCGTTTTATTAGCAGCATGTGATGATAATTATTGTTTTACCGCAGTTGATATAGGGGCCCTTGGGAGTCGCAGCGACGGTGGCATATTTGCTAGTAGTGTTTTTGGGAAAAAAGTGCTCAATGGTGAACTACCACCTTTGCCCGATAAGCAATTGCCTAATAGTAACATTACGTTTCCACACTTTTTTGTGGCTGATGCGGCATTTCCTCTTAGACGGAACATAATGCGTCCATATTCAGCTAGAGGTAGGCTTTCAATAAATATTAACAAAATGTTTTCTATATTTGTAATGTGAAATAAATTATAATTAATTTGTAGGCTTAACAGGTGATGAGGAGTATTTTAACAAACGGCTCTCACGAGCAAGGAGAATAATTGAAAATGCATTTGGCATATTAGCGGCACGCTGGCGGATTCTCACCACAACAATAAATGCGTTTCCCAAGAACGCTGAAAAAATTGTCATGGCCACATGTGTCCTTCACAATTTTTGCAAATTTACGGAACCGGAAGTATATTGTCCGGAATCATTCATAGATTCAGAAAACGGTGAACATGTAAATCCTGGTGGATGGCGTGATGAAATAAGTAATCTGAATTCAATTCGGAATATACCGGGAAGCAATTGCCCACGAGAAGCATTTAATTTAAGGGATAAATTAAAAGAATACATTAATCAACATGTAATATAGAATTTAAGTGAAAAGTTGAATAATACATAAGATTTTATATTATTTATATAGAATTAAACTATCCTTTCTCTCTAAATTTTATTTATTTATATAAATATCCCATTTTAATATAGGCAAACAGATATTCTGGGCAAAGTGTGGTATGAACGAGTTCATTTCAATGTGGCGTTAACTAAAACACCATTAAAAACACCATAAATCTATTATTGCACTATACTAATTTAACTTATATGCAATGGGAAAAAACAAAACCTCTTTTAATTTATATTTCTTTTATTATCTAGTTCTTTAGTTTTTTCAATAAATGTAGCAAGTATTGCTTGTTGCAGTTCCAGCTCTTCATACGTAGTATATCTTCCCTCAATCCTTACTACAAGGTTTTTAAAGAAGAGTTCCATTGGGGACTCTTTTTTTTGCGTATTGGTCCCTTATATCAGAGACCAAAGTGTTGAAGGAATCTACTGCCTTTGTAACCACTTCGTCGTCCCGATTCCTCTTTCTTCTGATGCCTGATGAAGACAATGACGATGAAGGTGACCGCCGTTGTATTGCTTGCGGTAAATTTGATGTTAGACTTGGCGTACTCGTTATCGGCGGAGTGTTACACGAGCCTTCATCATATGAGCTAGGCGTCATTGGCGCTATGATGAATGTTTCACCCTCCGTTCTCACCAAAGCGTCTTCTGTAAAATTCGATATTGTTCTGCATATATTTGATATTGTTAGAATGATTGAGTATATCTACAATAAAATGACTCACTTTGTCACATTGAAAGTATCTTTTAGAAAATTCATCCTCTCTAGATATGGCCATGTTGACGGTTCTGACGCAGCACTGCCAGTTTGCTTTTGTAGAAATTCCTTTCGTGCCCTTTCTCTGAGGGTTTTCCATCTTTGGCGACATTTTTTCGCTGAAAAATGTTATAAATAAATTGATATTACAATTTCCATAAATGTTTTAATTACATACTTGTCTCGCCAACAACTGCTGCAACAGATTCCCACTGTTTTTCCCGCATTTTTGCATTTTTATAATTTACGTCACGTAAATTATACAGGGCGGGACGGGTTTGTATTGCATCGATAAGTTTTTCTTCCATTTTTCCTATTAAATTTTTAATTTTTTACACCGCCACAAACTTTTTTAAAATATCTGTCTACTCTCTGGCATCTATCAAAAAGTGACAAGTGAAAATTTTCAACATTGCGTAAAACGAGCATCATGCCTCGGCTTCAAGAAAGCATGAAAAACTCATTCTGGGCTGCCACATTTGTTAACCCGTGTAAATAATTTTGACAAGGCCTTGAGGAAAGTCTCAGGCCTTGATCTGTTTCTACCTTTAGTTTTCAGTTTCTTGCATCAAATCAAAGCGAATGAATGTCAGTTGCCGTAGATATCAAGATTTTTGAAAGAGGAAGTGAGTAAAATTTACTCCTAGTTTACTGTATTTTTTTCTTTTTTATAGTTGCATTTATTCTCTGTTTTCATTATTTTTTTTGTATTAGGTTTTTATAATGGCGAAATTAAATAAAGAAGAAATTGAAGATTATTTACTTGATAGTAGTGATAGTGAAATCGAGGATAATCTTGAGGTAGCTGCTGACTCCTCTTCCAGCGATGAAGATGAATCAGACAACACACAAGAAGACTGTGTGGAGGGCAATATTTTGTTGGGCGCTTCATCTGGTACTGCGGAGGCTCCCAAGAGACTTAGATTATCAGGTAATTTTTCATATCCAACGAACACGACCACACCAGCACCGTCTTGTTCAACATCACAAGAACCTCAACGTGTTGATCCTCTACATCATCAAAATGTTCTTGCGCTGTTCGAGGACGAAATGAAGGCAAAAGGAAAGAAAGATCAATTCATTTGGAAAACTAATCCTATCTATTCAGCATTTGGCAAAGCACCTAGCAGAAATATAGTGCATATTCAACCAGGCCCCACTGCTCCAGCCAGAAATGCGTCTTCTCCTTTGGAATATTTTCGCCTTTTTTTCACCGATAACTTACTAGATAAAATATTGAATTGTACTAATAAAGAAATGGATAAACAGCGAAAGTCATATAAGTTAAAGGACAAAAAGACTTATAAGTGTCATGACAAAAGAAGAACTTGAAGCTTTTATTGGACTAATCATTTTATCAGGGGCTATGAAAAGTAAAAATTTGTCGGTTGAAATTTTGTTTGACACTCGGTACTCTGGAGAAATCTTCCGCGCCACAATGCCCAAGCAAAGATTTAAATTTGTCACAAATTGTATCCGATTTGATGATCGCGATTCAAGATCTATTCGGAGAGCCCAAACAAAGTTTGCTCCAATATCTGAGATTTGGGATATGTTGATTTCTCGATGCAAAGCCGTCTACAAACCTGGTACTTATTGTACAATTGATGAACAACTTGTAGGTTTTAGAGGGAGATGTCCGTTTGGAATGTATATGCCCAACAAACCCAATAAGTATGGCATCCAGATAGTTATGATATGTGACTCGGGTAGCAATTATATGTTTGGCGCTGATCCATATTTGGGTAAGAATGTGGACATTGGAGGAACACCTTTGGCGGAGTATTATGTCTTCAAACTTATAGAACCAATAAAAGGATCGAACCGAAATCTAACCATGGATAACTGGTTCACCAGTGTTCCCTTAGCGGAAAAGCTTTTGAAACCAGAGTACAAGATAACTGTAGTTGGAACTATCAGAAAGAATAAACGTGAGTTACCTTCTGAATTTTGTAATCCAAAGTTTCTCAATCGCGCAGTGAAAACATCACTTTTTCTATATAGTCGTGAACTAACTATTGTCTCTTACAAGCGGGGGAAAAACAAAATTGTGACATTATTGTCCTCAATGCACACACAACCTGAAATAAACGAGGTAACTCGCAAACCAGAGATAATTCACGCCTATAACTCTACATAAGGAGCTGTGGATACATTTGACCAAATGTGTCAAAATATGAACTGTGGGCGGAAAACGAAAAGATGGCCTTTATGTATTTTTTATAATATGTTGAACATAGCATGCATCAATTCATATATAATTTACGTTTCAAATTTCAATAAAAAAAGTAAACATTCTGAAGAAAAGCCATTGTCCAGAAAAGATTTTATGTTTTCTCTCAGTAAAGATCTCTGTAATTGTCATCAACAAGAAAGACTTGGGATATCAACACTCAACAGAACCTTAAGACATTCTATAAAAAATGTTCTAGGTATGTCGGGAAATGAAAATGAAGAACGAGAATCTCAAACTGGTGTAAGAAAATATTGCAACTTCTGTGATTACACGAAAAAAAGATATACCACTACCTATTGTCTTCGCTGCAAAGTTCCTATATGTGGCGAACATCAAAAAAAAGTATGCCAAAAATGTTATATATAATTATTATTATATAACACATTATAATAATTTATATGAATAATAATTAACTTTCATTTTGCTGTTGAACTCAATTATATTTTTCGGTGTATATTTTACTTCGTTTTTTGTTTTGTTTATTTGAAAAGTTTATGTATTATGAATGTAAGAAGTTATTTATTTTTCTCCTTAAAACTGTATTTTTTTGTTTGTTTTTTTGCTGAAAAGTAAATGTATTAACATATAAAATGCTTTTTTAGTCTCACTTTATATGGAGTAAATTTTACTCATGGTTACCTTTAACGTAGTGTAAAAAAAGGTTATCTTTCTAGGGTTAAATATCCTTGAAATTATGCACAAACAGAAGAGAAGTTAAAAATAAATATTTGAAAAAACAAAATTATTTAATTTTAAAAGGTGGACGGGTGTATGCTGTTGTTCCGGAAAATTCCACCCCCGAAGAGCGCGTGTCAATTTTCGACACAAAAGGGCGCCGTCGCTGCCATAGGAGAAGGAAGTAAAATTTTTATATGGCGTTAAATTAACGCTTAAGGTACGTCTCAGTTTTTCTTTTGGTTAATAGTCTTACCTAAAAGGCTAAGAAGATAATAAAGGAGAAGAAAGTAGGGTTACGACCACGTGCGCCGTCATGAAGTAGCGGTTAATATATGTCCGATCTAGACGAGAAGTACCGGTGCCATTGTGTATACTTAATAAAGGAGAAGGATTCCCGTACCAACGGACACGAAGCCCATCATGGACAACCGTTAAAATGTTAAATTAAATTATTTCCATAAAATTATTATATTTTGGTGTTTAGATTTTTGTCCTAGGAATTTGGAAAATGTTTTTTCAGTTTTTTTATTCTGTGATTGACATCACATTATATTTCTTTTGTCATTAATACCCACATGAGTTCCGTTACGGTACAGTTAAAGTGTTAAGCTAAATGATTTTCAATTTGCTAAATTCGATTCATCTTCTACGGAATTTGCGAAATGTTTTTTTTTGAGTTTTGGTGAATAACATTACATGATTTTTTTGATAAAGATGAGTCGAGTTCTTTAAATATGCTTTTTGATTATTAAGTTAAGGTTTTATTACATAGAGTTTTGAGAGAATTTAGAACATATTAAGCTGTTTGAGATGCCAAATCAATTGTTACGACATGAGATGCCGAAGTCTATTATCAGTAATCTTCTCTTTAAAATCGCTTGTCCGTTTCTATCAACGAAGCACAGCGACATTCCATAATCGCTTTTCGGATTCTATCAACGTAGCACAGCGACATTCCAGAAATCACGGGCAGTATCGGAACTTTCACCACGAGTCGGCATCTCATCATGATCCCCAAAAAACACTTGAACAGCGGCAGTCAGCGCGTACGCAACAGCGACAACTACAAACCAAACACAGAAAGGAAAGGAAGCATACTACAAAAAGGGATCTAAAGCAAGCAAAATTAAAAGTCATCGATATATTACCAACAGACCATCAAAAGTTATAATAAAGGGAAAGAATAAAAAATATAGAAAAAAAACGAAAGTGCAAATTTGTTTTCCCTGATATTCCCGACCATAATTAAGGCCTCCCGGCAACATTTGGTCCTTCGAGCCGGATTATCCACGATTTCCTAATCGGTGAGTACCAGTATTTGCACATTATCTATATAAATAAAGCAGACCCCGCTGTCATTCCGTCTGTTTGTCCGGGATAAACGCAAAAAGTCCTGCAATGATTATATATTAATTTTCTCCAAATATATCAAAAATAACCTAACTTAGATTATAGGCTATTTAAATTTCTAATATTTAGTCCCAAAAAGAAATTATTAATAACTTTTACTTCGTAGGCGAGGGGGATGGTGGAGGAATATTTTTGTTTACATATGAAAAGTCGGTTGTGAGATTAGGTTTCATAATTTTACCCAAGTCTCTATAGTAACCAAAAAGTTGCTCATTATTTTAACCAATAACCAAAAATTGCTCAAATTTCTCTAAAGAAGAACAAGAATATGTTATTATTCATGAAAACTTTTAACAAATAAATAATAATAGAATAGTGAAAAAGGCATAAATTAAGGCTATTTAAATTTCTAATATTAAGTCCCCAAAAGAAACTATTAATATCTTTTACTGCGTTGGCGAGGGGGTTGGTGGAGGAATATTTTTGTTTACATATGAAAAGTCGGTTGTGAGATAAGGTTTCATATTTTACCCAAGTCTCTATAGTAACCAAAAAATTGCTCATTATTTTAACCAATAACCAAAAATTGCTGAATTTTCATTACTTTAAAACAAATTTATTCTTCACTTTGTTCGTTTGAGATCATTCAAGTGCATTTGAAATATACCTTTACCATATTATTACTTGAAAATTAAAGTGATTTACAAAGGCAGCACGCGGAAAAGTTAAATCATCTTTTACGGTATATATGTATGTCATTAACAAAAGGATTCGTAGCGGTTATCGAGTACCGTGGTAACGGTACCATCTAATAATAAGAGACAAGTTTTTTGCTAAGTAATCCATATTTCGTTAACTTGCTGATTTATAATTTCTGCGCATGTTTTTTTTTTATGGTTCCTCTTGAGTTGCAATCGACATAATTTTAGCTACCTCTTGTTTATATATATAATACCTATATATTTGTTTGCATCAAGTTACTCGTGTGGTGACAATTTTTTAATATTCTGTTTTCTTAACAAAATAATAATCAATATTAATAAACAAATGCATAGATAACATTCTGCCAAACATAAAATATACATAAAAAAAACGATAACAAGCTTCAAATAACTAAAAAGGAACACAAAAATTATATAGTTGCAAAATTTTTATTTCTGTTTTTTTTTTTGTTGTTGTTTCATTCTAAAGTGTTAAACAAGTTTCTGTGTAACCGCTAGACTCAAATCTTGAAGTGTACGCGCAAGTGAAATTTTAACTTGGTTTTAGTTAAATATATTACGTTCTTCGATATTTCTGCATTGTCTTTTGCTCTTAAGACTTTGAAAATTGAGAATTTTGTTGCGTCGCTGTTTTATTCAGTGCATGTTGCCATTAACTGCCAGATTTAACTTGTTTTTGGTTAAACATATTACATTCTTAAAATTTTCTGCATTGTCTTTTGCTCTTAAGACTTTGAAAATTGAGAATTTTGTTGCGTCGCTAATTTATTTAATACATGTTGCCATTACCTGCCAGTGGAAACCTGTTAACAGATTTTAACTTGGTTTTGGTTAAACATATTACATTCTTAAAATTTTCTGCATTGTCTTTTGTTCTTAAGACTTTGAAAATTGAGAATTTTGTTGCGTCGTTATTTTATTCAGTGCATGTTGCCGTTTCATAACAGTTGAAAGTCTATCAAAATATTCCAATTGTAGTTTCGAATAGTTAGATTAAGCTGAAGGAACCATCCCAATGGAACGCATTCAATGTGTGAACGAACATTATGAGAGATTCCATAAGAATGACAGGATTATTAGAAAACCTACCCCAGAGGATGCCCGGACGGATTCGTATTTCAGTAGCACCTTGGTTCATAAATTTAACGATCTATTTTTCGAAATTAAAGGAAACCTTAACGAACTGGTAAACGCATTAACTGTCGTTACGATCCAAAAGATCGAGAGTCCAATTTCTGATCCTCTACAAGTGATACATGTTGAAAAGAATGACGTTAAACTACCGCATATTTCAATACCCAAGTTTACAGGAGATTATTTAGCTTGGCTATAGTTCTACGACATTTACGTCAGTCATTGATTCCAACAACCGTATATCCGCGGTCCAAAAGCTACACTATTTAAAAACAAGTCTAGCCGGCGATGCAGAAAAACTAGTGCGACATCTACCGATTACCGAGGACAATTATGCCCTTTCATGGAATCTGTTGTGTATCACAATAAGCGCGTTAGTAAATGATACTTTGAAAATTCTCTTGTCACAGCCCCACATAAACGTGGAAAATCCCCAAGCTATTCGTAGGTTATTAGATCGCACCAAAGAATGCGTGGCAACGCTTCACTCCTTAGAAATCAAAACAGATGCTTGGGATCCGATTCTGAAACATCTGATAGTGGAACGCTTGCCACGAGAAACCAGGCAATTGTGGGAACAAAGCCAAGGGGCTGAGACAACCCTTCCTGACTATCTCACATTATGTAAATTTCTGGAGGCTCGATTCCGAGCCCTAGAAGCCATGCCTATAACCAGCAACACTAAACCCAATACCAGAATGCCTCCCAAAGAAACAACTCTCACCCCTCGCGCATTTCATGCTTATCACCCTATTTGTCCTTGGTGTAACGGGAAAAATCATCATCTAAGCCAATGTTTTAAATTCGGTAGGGCGGGAGTGGAAGAAAGAGCTAAGTTCGTATCGGCTAAGACTATGTGCATCAATTGTCTGGGCACTACTCATCAAGAGTCAAGGTGTCCAAGTAACAAAGTCTGTCGAGTCTGTCAACAACGACACCACACATATCTTCATGAGATATATAACGCCAGACAACCCAAGGAAGTCGTCCAAGAAAATGAGAGTGACAAGCGAGACCCCAACCGCGATAGACCCGAAACCTTGCGAGTAAGATCTCATTTAGCGCGCAACCAAGACGAAGTACTGATGGCTACAGCGTTAGTGAAAGTACGCTCAAAAACGGGAGAACAATGTGTGCTACGGGCCTTAGTTGATCCGGGCTCAGAAGCCACTTTTATAACCACCAATGCAGCTCAAAGATTGCATCTAAAATGCGATGAAGCGCCAGCTCAAATATTCGGTCTGCAAAATACTTTGACGGCTAGGTCTCGGTCGTTTGTCCGGTTCGTGGTTCAGCCGCACAATAAGGGGGTTTTCCAATTGCCAGTTACGGCGATAGTCTTGGATTCTCTTACGGACTTGCTACCGAGATATATTTTCTCTCGCCCCTTGGAACCATCTGAAGGGACTCAGCTTAACTGATCCCAGTCTAAATACACCCGGTAGTATTGATATCATCTTTAGTGTCGCTGTGTATGGAAAAATAGTACGACCAGGTTTAATACCAAGCATCTCTGATTCTCCCGTGGCACAAAACACGGCCTTGGGCTGGATACTGCTGGGAGAATACAAGCCCAAACCATCAATTCCGAGCTCTCCGGGAAAACCAGAGTCTAACATAAAGGTGAGTTTTTGCTCCCAAGTCCCTAACGAATGCGATCTGTTGCGACGTTCCTGGGAATTGGAAGAACCAGATAGTTCTAATCAATTAACGTCCAAGGAACTAGCCTGTGAACAGTTCTTTCAAGAAACGCATTATCGCATGTCGGACGGTCGATACGTAGTAAAGTTACCCTTCGCACGCTTAGATGAAGGAGAGATCATGTTCGGAGATTCCCGAAGAACAGCTGTAAAACGATTTCATAGCCTTGAAAGGCGCCTGCAGCGAGAGCAAGCATTAAGCAAAGAGTATCATGACTGCTTTGTAGAATACTTAGAAGAAGGGCACATGGAACGAGTAGTAGAACCCTTCGCAGTGAAAAGGGCCGAAAATCTCTTTTATCTTCCGCATCATGCCATTAAAAGGCTGAAAGTTTCACCACTAAAATGAGAGTGGTGTTCGATGCCAGCGCAAAATCAGTAAACGGATACTCGTTGAATGACCGTTTGCTACCAGGCCCCCCATTACAAAGGGATATATCCCTGTTACTATTTGAATGGCGGCAACGTAAATTAGTCTTTACTGCCGATTAGCCCGGATGTACCGACAAATTCAAGTCTATCGTCTCTCCACAGTTACCTTTGGTGTTTCTAGTGCTCCATTTCTCGCGATTCGAGTACTGCATCAATTAGCAAAGCTTAAAGGATGCGACTCCGGCGTTGGAGCAGACATTTTGATGCGAGATTTTTACGTGGATGATCTTTTTTCGGGAGGAAATACAATGATGGAAGCCATCGAAGCACGAAAGCAAATCGACTTATTGTAGAAGCGTGGAAAATTTGAACTCCGAAAATGGGCATCCAATCACGAAGAAATCATAACAGATCTCTTGGACACCAAACCAGCATCTTCACCAACCATACTCATAAACAAAGAGAACATCATCAACACTCTGGGCCTCTACTGGACGCCAAGCGACGATTGTCTTTCTATGTCGTGCAGCCTATCACATCTTCTTCATGTTTGACAAAAAGAACCATACTTTCTACCATTGCGCGAATTTATGACCCGTTAGGATTGCTTTCATTTATAATAGTTTCAGCAAAAATACTGCTGCAAAGGGTGTGGCAGCGAGGGTTAGATTGGGATGAAGAACTGCCCGAGGATATCAAAGAAAAATGGTTAGAGTTCACATGCTTGTTGCCTAAAATAAAAACTGTGTCAATTTCCCGTTTCCTAGCCACAGATCCCTCGAGCACCGTACAAGTTCATGGATTTTGTGTTGCCTCCCAAAGAGCGTACGGGGCCGCCCTCTACCTAAGTTCGGAGACAAATGGTATTGTGAAAACTCACCTTATCAGCACAAAAACCAAAGTTGCTCCCGTAAAGTTAGTTACCCTACCAAGATTAGAACTCTGCGGGGCGGTTTCTCGACTTATAAAAAAGTTTCTACCTTCTGTCGCAGATAAACATGTCAAGGCACACGCATGGACTGATTCGACCATAGTAATTTCATGGCTCCGTCGTCACCCCACCAGTTTTAACACCTTCATTAGTAACAGGGTAGCGGAAATAATAAGTAACATTGGTGCCATCCCCTGGAGGCACGTACCAACCTCTGACAACCCCGCCGATTACGCGTCAAGAGGAATATGTTCGCTCAAATCCTTAAATGAAAATCTGTGGTGGCATGGACCTTCGTGGCTCGCCGAGTCGTCCGATCGCTGGCCCAGCATCCTAGAAGTAATTGCAACGGACCCAATGCTGCTAGAACTTAAACCAATTAAGGCTCTCTTTTCTACGGAGATTAATCACGACACGTCGAAACTCCTTCGCAAGTTTTCTACACTCTCTCGTCTGCTACAGGTAACGGCACTGTGCAAACATTTTATCAACCAATGTCGCATCAAGACTAGACACAGGGGATATCCGCTCATTACCGCCCAGCAACTAAGTATAGCTCAATCCTTTTGGATGCGACATGAACAACGGGAGTTCTTCGTCGAGATACAATGTTTATCCCAAGGCAAATCCGTTCCCTCAAACAAAATTAACAATCTCAATCCTTTTCTAGACGAGGGCGGATTAATGCGAGTAGGTGGTCGCCTAGCGAACGCAGATATATGTTATAACGCGAGACACCCCATCATATTACCTCAAGAAAGTCACCTTACTTATTTACTTATACAAAATGCACACATCTCATGTTTACATGGCGGCCTAACGCTCACACTGTCCTTATTACGCAAAACAGTGTGGATTATCAACAGTTGTAGACTCGTAAAAAAATTCATCCATCAATGCATACCCTGCTTTAAGAACGCTTGCAAGGTACAGGAGCAGCTAATGGGAGCATTACCAGCCCCTCGGGCCAAAGCCCCTTTACAAATGTGGGAGTAGATTACGCCGGTCCCTTTACGAGTCGTCTCTCTCGTTCAAGAGGTTGCCGTACCTATAAAGGATATATAGCAGTTTTCGTGTGCCTTTGTACAAAGGCAATCCACATCGAAGCTGTGAGCGATCTTACTGCAAATGCCTTCATTGCAGCCTTCAGGCGTTTCATAGCCCGTCGCGGTATGTGTCGCGATGTATACTCCAATTGTGGAACGAATTTCGTTGGAGCTCATAACAAACTCGACAAGGATCTCCAGACAGTCATCAACCAGGCAAACCGTCAAGCAGCGATGACGTTCAACATTCAGGGTATTCGATGGCACTTCATACTACCTGCATCCCCCATTTCGGAGGATTGTGGGGGGCTGGGGTGAAGTCCATCAAATACCATTTAAAGAAGATTGCCAGTAAGGTACCACTAAGCTATGAGGAGTTCTCCACCCTTTTGACCCAAGTAGAAGCATGTCTAAATTCGTGCCCTTTATGCCCCCTCACAGACGAACCTAATGATACCCGGGTGCTAACCCCCGGACACTTTTTAACAGGCGAAGCTCTCCTCGCACCTCTTTGCAAATTAAATACCCTTAGCAGATGGAACTTAATTCAAAAAAAGAAGCAAGATTTTTGGCGATCATGGAGTGGTGAGTATCTATCAAGGCTTCAGCAAAGACCAAAGTGGTTGAAGGTATCAGAAAACATCAAGACTGCTGACTAGGGTGACCGTAAGAAATCGATGTCGGAATTTTATCAATGGGAACCCCACAAAATGATCAGCCTTTGCAGATTTTTAGATAGCCAAAATTTTAGCACGATTGGAGCACGTTAAACCGTGCCGCTACTCGCTCAAAGTTGGCAAAATCTCCATTTTTTTGCTGAACGGCGGAGTTTCAGAGTCATATCTCAAGAACGGTCCATTCTACACCCACGCGTAATCTCTTAAATTAAAGGTAATTTTGTTCTGCATAATTTATGTTTATACATATTTATCGTTACTTGTCGTCAAAAGGAGCTATAACAGCCTTTGTCGCCAAAAACGTGATCTGGTACCTCTAGGAACAAACTTCGAGTATTATGAAAACTACGCCGTAGGTTACATAATTTTTCTCGGGATTGACATTGTTTCAGTTGCAAAAAAACTTTGACTATAAAGAGCTATTACAGTTGGTTATGGTGTTTGTTGGAGCACTCGACGGTAATGAATTTGGATTTGGAACACCAGGTGCCATTCATCACGCTAGGTCGATGGCTAAGGCCATTTACTGTCTGAAAATATTCCTTTTCCGCGGTCAATTCAAGATGAGTAACGAGGAACAGATTTCTTTGGGTGCTATTTGTATTTTTCTCGTCAAAGTATACTGCAAAGCTTGGTTCAATGCCACCAGAGCTCATCTGGCTCCCAAACAAGACCTTGATCTTTTGCAAAGTTTTTTTGACTACCAAGAGACTGACAAGGATAACTCTGAGAAAGTTCTAGCAAAATTTTCTAACCGTTTATGGTATTTGAATGCCGAATTGGTAGCGTTTGCGTTCTTTGATCCAATGAAGAAAAATCAGAAATGGCAAACAAACTGCATGAGAGCTCCGAGATTGAGTCACAACATTCTAGAGTTATGAATCCAAAGCTTCAAAAACAACAATTGAAACAACTAGTTGAAGCAGGATTGTCCAATTTAATTACTAAGGAGACAACGAATTTCTTTGAGCGTTTTCATATCAACACAGATTTTCTCAAAAATCCTCCCAGTGCCGGCCGAAAAAATGCTCATTCCAAAGAAGGATACAGGATCGTCCAATCATTGAAGGTTGTAAATGATATGGCCGAACGAGCAGTCAAATTAATAACGGATTTCAATAATCTTCTGACCAAAGATGAGGATCAAAAGCAATATATCCTTCCACTAGTCAGCAGGTGCCGACAGCTGTATCCTGATGTCTCCAAATCCACTTAAGCAAAGCTCTAGAATAGATCATTATAATGTAATATTTAACTTCTTAGAGAACCTATTTTTTACTTTCCTCAATAAATTATGTACTTACTTAAATATAAGAGTTTTCTTTAAATAAACATTAAAGACTAAAATAGAGATTAGTCGCCATCACTTATCAAAAATAATATTCGAAGTTTGTTCCTAGAGGTACACGTTTTTGGTGACAAAGGCTGTTATAGCTCCTTTTGGCGACAAGTAACGGTAAATATATATGAATACAAACTATGTAGAACCGTATTTCCTTTAATTTAAGACATTACCCGTGGGTGTAGAATGGACTGTTCTGGAGATATGACTCTGAAACTCCGCCGTTCAGCAAAAAAATGGAGATTTTGCCAACTTTGAGCGAGTAGCGGCACGGTTTAACGTGCTCCAATCGTGCTAAAATTTTGGCTATCTAAAAATCTGCAAAGGCTGATCATTTTGTGGGGTTCCCGTTGGCAAAATTCGCTAAAAAAATTCTCCCTTATCACTACGGTCACCCTACTGCTGACCTTGTTTTAATAAAATCCGAAAATCTTCCTGCGAATCCGTGGGCCCTTGGGAGGCTCGCTCAGGTGCACCCGGGACCCGATAACCTTGTCCGCGTAGTGACGATTAAAACAACACGGCGAATTGAAACGCCCGATAACTAAACTCTGCTTGCTACCAACTACATCTATACCAGAAAGTTGAATTATAAAAAAAAAGAGAAATTTTTCTCACCTGCTTGAATTGATCTCAGAAAATTGAACTAAATTTAAATTTAAAAAAAAAAGAGAAATTTTTCTCACCTGCTTGAATTGATCTCAGAAAATTGAACTAAATTTAAAAAAAAAACATTTTTGATAATATGTGCCAATATTGTACTCATCGAAATCCTTTTTCTCTCCTATGTCCTCATCCATGATGCGGCGCATCTTCACCTATGAGTGGCCAGACGAAGGGCTCGAACCATCCCGGACGAAGGAAAGAAGGAAGGTCAACCTCACTTGACACAACAAATGCAGTGATCCTCATCCATGATGCATTCTTCATCTATGAGTAGCCGGACGAAGGGCTCGAACCACTCCCAAACGAAGGAAAGAAGGAAGGTCAACCTCACTTGGCACAACATTTTGAAACAACGTTCAAGGCGGGGGAGAATGTTTGAGATGCCAAATCAATTGTTACGACATGAGATGCCGAAGTCTATTATCACTAATCTTCTCTTTAAAATTGCTTGTCCGTTTCTATCAACTAAGCACAGCGACATTCCATAATCGCTTTTCGGATTCTATCAACGTAGCACAGCGACATTCCAGAAATCTCGGGCAGTATCGAAATTTTCACCACGAGTCGGCATCTCATCATGATCCCCAAAAAACACTTGAACAACGGCAGTCAGCGCGCACACAACAGCGACAATTACAAACCAACCACAGAAAGGAAACGAAGCATACAACAAAAGGGGATCTAAAGCAAGCAAAATTAAAAGTCATCGATATTGTCACATAGACATTTGATCTGGCGCACTTGATCTAATCACTTTTACTTTGCTTCGCATAATTAAACATAATAATTCTTGGAAACATTCCCACGCGAATTTAATTCAAAAACCATTATCATTTGATACGATAATTTTATCTTTCTAAGAAATGCACTTGCACAAACAAGGGCATTACAATGTCTAGGCCTCAGTTTGCATCATGCATTCTGCTGATGCAACATTTTTATGTTACCAACAATTATAATAATTGTAAGAGATGCAACAATCATCTCAAATACTTTAAAGTTAGTTCTTGTTCAACAGTAGTCGCATACACAATAAATAAGTATTAAATAACGAAGGTTCCGTTTTTTATTAAAAAAAATTCCTTTTCGATAACAATTATTACTATATATTACCAACAGACCATCGAAAGTTATAATAAAGGAAAAGAATAAAAAATATAGAAAAAAAAACCAAAGTGCAAATTTGATTTCCGTGATATTCCCGACCATAATTAAGGCCTCCCGGCAACATAAGAGATTTTTTTTGTTGATTATCATCATCATTAGTTTTTGTGTTAATGATACCCACATGAATTTCAGTCATATACCGTTGAATTTGTTAAGCTACGAAGTGTTTATATGAAATTGTTAGTATGATAATTTAGAATATTTTCAAAACTTAATTTTGTGTGAATTGTGTATGAGTTAAGCTATACTCATGGAGTTGTTTAGCTATCTTAGTATCCAGTTTGCTCGACCTAGTTTTTATTTTTGTAAAAATATAGGGCGCTTTCAGTAATGCAGGATGCGTGCGCAATTGACTTATTCAGTCATTGAAATCTTCACACTTTCAATTGCTGAATAAGTCATTTGCGCACGCATCCTGCATTACTGAAAGCGCCCATAATTTTAGGATAAAATGTTTGTCTGATGCAGTTGGTTAATTGATTTCCTCATTTACTAGAATTATTATATAATTAATAGAAAAAGAGCTACAATAATGAATAAAAAAATTGGAGGAATCAGCAAGATACACCTTAAGCGCTTAATACGAAAAGAAATACAGGGTTGTTCAATAAAATAGCAGTGGTAAAAGGATTCGTAAAAAAACGTTATATTTCACTTGTACAAATTAGATATTAAATTTTTTTCGCACCATTCCTTCCACAGTGGCTACAAAAAAGTTCCTGAAAAGCTCATTGAGCAAAGCAACAGACGGTACCGTTATTTTCCTTGACAAAGAGAATTTACGATGTTCAAGGAAATAACAGTAGTCAGTGGAACAATTGATGTGTGTCTTTCAAATTGAAAATTTTGTGAAAGTCAGTTCAATTTTAGGAAAAGTGAAGTATTTTTGCGATTTCTTATTTTCGTAAATCCACATGCCTTTAAACTAATCTTTTCTTAGTGCACAATGGGGCGCGGTCGTCATTGTACACCAGAGCAGCGAAACATTATTCGGCGCTCTCTCGGACAGGGTAAAACTTATTCCGAAATTCAAGAAATTGTTGGATGCTCCGCAAAAATGATCAAGAATGCGAAAGATTGGTTACCAAAACCAGAAAATCGTGGCAAACCGAGGGCAACATCAATCAGAGCTGACAACGCAATCGTACTGGCGGTAAAGAAAGATCCGTTTATTACACCCAGGCAGATACAAAATGAGTTGAACCTGGATGTAATAAACCATCAGAAAAAGGCTTTTAGAGGCAAAACTGCCAAGTCGTCGTCCACGGAAAGTCCCTCTACTGCGCCGCATACACGTGCGAAACAGGTTGGCATTTGCAACAATTCACCGGAGTTGGACGAACGAAAGGTGGAGGAATATCGTGTGGTCAGATGAATCAAAGATAGTCCTCCACGACTCAGGAGCAGCTCCAAATCACGTGCGACGCCCTGCAGGGAAAGAAAACCGCCCACAGTACACAGTCAAGACTGTCAAATTTGGAGGAGCTAAAGTGATGGTCTGGGGCTGCTTTTCATGGAACGGGGTTGGTCCTATTGTGTGTGTAGAAGACAAGATGAATGCTGACGATTATATCAGCATTCTTCAAAACCATAATGCTGCCTTAGCGCATGGCCACAACGCAGCCATCGCACATAGCACCGTCTAGGCTTAGTGTGCGATGGTGAAATTCTATCGCTGCTTTAAATACAAATGGCCATAACAACGCACTGCGCCATACATCGCACATCGCCTTAACCATGGCACCCAGCTTTGCACTCAACTATGAAATGACAGATGATTTCTTTTGTGCGGTGCTATGGTGGAAAATTGGCCAGTTCTTTCGGGAATATTGAAGTGAACATTTTAAAAATGATGAATTATTTAATCAGTGCCGTTAAAAAAAGACCAGCCATTTGGAATGCAGGTGATCAAAATCACCACAACAATTATATATTGAAAAAATTATGGGAAGAGGTTACAAAGGAGTGTGGTTTATCCGGTAACTAATTACATATAATTTGATATTATTTTCTTATATCTTTTTTATTTAAAATTTAAAATTTCTTAGAGAAAGTATTAATATTAATGTTTAATAGGATTTTGGCAAAGATATAATTTTAAACACTTCACGAATATGTTGCGCTGCTGCGGTAGTTCTTCCCCTCGGGATATTTCTATTATTTTTGCTCTTTGGATATAGCTCAATATAGTGCAAATTATGTTTCATTCCTTCAAGATCTATAATGATGTTATGAATAATACAAATTTTTTGAACTATTTTAATTGCAAATTCTACGTCTGTCGCGATTGGTTTTTCTAAAATATGCCATTGTTGAGAACAACCATAAAAGAAGCAGCCTAAAATGAAATGAAATTATAAATATGAAGTAAATATATATCAAATGATACTTATGTATACTTGTCCACTTGAAGTAAATAAACAACCTGAAATAAGAAAAAAGTTAAACAAAAATAGAAATAATGTAATCATTTACCTATATTGAAGCTTATCAACAACATGAGAACAAGCGATAAAACACACAAGGTAAAGATTTCAGGGATTCTTCAAGGGAAGAACCCTGACCAAAACAAAGATTGCACCGTCGAAAATTGCCGCATAAATACACAAAAACTTAAAAAACATTAAACTTTTAAGCTAACATATACAAAAATACAACATAAAATTGAAATTAAACGACACAATGTACTAAAACAATACAACATAAAACAATAATAACAAATCCAATACCGGCACACCTTAACCTAACTTTCACTTCGCGTTTTTTTTTTATGCGACGAAATCGCTAAAACAACAAACAATCTGATGACCGCGAACACCCCGAGAGGTGTACTAAAGCGACCACGGCGGTACACCTGGATAAACCGCGTAAAAAACGGCAAACTTCGCGAAGAAAAACGCAGATGTCCACAACGAATTTGGCACTCTGCGAACTGACATCCATCAGGTGATAGTGCCAGTAGATAATTTCAGCACCGCTGAATATAAACAAAACATCTAAAAAATGCGACGTTTTGTAAAAAAGCTAAAAAAAGGGTTTAAAAATTAGAAAATATTCGCCATAAGTGGGAGAGAAAGGGAGAAGAATGAGCGAGAAAAGAAATAAAATTTTATTAATATGGACAAAAGGGAAATTTCGATTTCTAAGATGGAAAACATCCTAATTCAAGGTCTAAAAGGTTCTAAAAGGCCAAAACTATATAAACAGAGCTTTTTCATCGCAATTCCGCCATTCTACCATAGAAAATCAGGCTGCTTAAAAATCGTCGCGAGTTTTTGTTTGGAAAATCGTTAAAGAGTTTTTGGAAAATTTTTAAAAGAGTTTTTTTTTTGGAATAAAAATCCAACTTAAAGGTGTTAGATAAATTTGGTGTGCGTTTCCTAGTGCCATATGTTCAAAGGTATATGCCAATTTTGGCCATATTGAACAAAATGAACTAGTGTTGTTTTTCTTTGAGTGAGATTTAAAGTCCGTGTTCGTGTAGGATAACACAATAGAAATAAGTTTAAAATAAATTAAGAAAATTTGTAAATTCATTGAAATAAAGAGAAAAATAAAATTTATATTTGGTGTAGGGATTTGAAGAAATTTATGTGTAAAGGTTTTTTTTTTGTGAATAAAATAAGCAAACCAAACCGTACAGTGTTTTTTTTAATTAAATTTGCACTCTTTAAGTTAATTGCTTGCGCATTCTACCGTCCTTCTTGCTCGCGATAAACGTCTGTTAAAATATTCTGTATTAGAATCTAGATGTTGTTTGCTGTAGGGTTTTAAATGATTCTTCATGAGTGGATAAGCTTCGTCTGCTAATATAACGTACGGCATTTTTATTAATGAATTTGGTAGTTCTCTTTCTTCAGGTATATGAAGTGTTTGAGTTATAATTTTCTTATATAATCCTGATGCTTTGAAGGTTCCGCCGTCGCGTCGCTTTGTTTCCCAAATGAACCAACATTAATATTTATAAACTTATAATGAGCGTCTACTAAACCCTGAAGAACTATCGAAAAGAAACCCTTATAATTATAATAAATATAAAGATCCAGAATGAACAGGGCGGCGAAGACGAATGTGTTTACCGTTCAAAGATCCCACACAATTTGGAAAATTCCAAATTTTAAAATAATCTTCAGCGATTGTTTTAAAATCTTCTTGCGACGGATGTTTCATATGAAGTGATCTCAAACTATTCCATATTGCTTCAACAGTTTCTTTAACAATATTTGCAACTGTTGTTTTTCCCATGCGAAAAGAAAATGATAAATTACGAAACGATGCACCACATGCTAAAAACCTATAACAAATTTTTTTTAATAATTTATATAAATATTTCAATTTTTAATTATTATTATTAGTACTATTTTGTCTTTTTATTGTAGAACATGAATCAAAAGGAAAATGGAAGCGCCTACGCGAAACTTTTGGAAAAAAGTTTTCCGAACATACATCAAAAAAGTCCGGAGATGCTGGGGAAACGATGTTATTAAATGGCCATATTTTCAGTCCCTTATGTTTTTAAAGGACCAGTTTACTCCTCGCAGTACTGTTGATAGTTTGATTGATGAATCCGATCAATTCGAAACTGAAAGTATTTGCGAAGATTCAATCGAATCTCCCAATTCTTCGAATTCTCCATCCAGTTCAAGCATACCGCCGGCACAACCAGCAAAAAGAAAGCGTCTAGGTAACATTGAAACGCTTGGCTTAGCATTTTTGAATGCGGAAAAGGAAAAGTTGGACTACCTGAAACAAAAGCAACAAAAGCTTGAGAAGCAAAGCGAAAAAGAAATTGACGACGATATTTCGTTTTTCAATAGCCTCTTGCCACATGTCAGGTCTTTAACTTCCCAACAAAAAATCAAGTTCCGCATAAAAGTAATGCAACTTCTTGAAGATTCTCAAACATATTATACAAACCAGAATACATTGTCTGTTATCACTTCAGCATTCTCAGGACAGGACAGCTTTCATGAAGAGGATCTGACACAGGATCACATTCAGAACATTTAAACTTTTCCAACATCATAATATTAACATTTTTTGTTTATTGTGTGTTACATATTATTATTTTTAAAACTAATAATAAAGAAAAATTTTCTTACCGTAATGTCAACATTAGTCTTTCTTCAATTCCTATTGGCTGTGTGTGTGAAAATTTTGCCAATTTTTTAATATGCATGTGCTAATATTATTTAAAATATAATCAAAAGTAGGAACGTCCATACGCATATATTCATAAAAACGTACAGGATCTTCTCGGAGATCTGTATATAAATGGTGAAACTCCCCATAATAATTTCTCCTTCTATTTATTGCGTGAATTTGTGATTGTTGTGTAAGCAAGTTTAATAAAAACCACTTATTTTGTCCGCAAATTATTTCATCTTCATCAGAATAATCACAATTATTACTCGTCATCTTGCAAAACTATAGAGCGCAGTGAAGTGCTTTGCTGAGGCCACAAGTAAGGCGATGTGCAGTGCGTGGTGTGCTATCTACTTTCGGTGCTATGTGCAGTGCTATGTGCGATGGCCGCGTTGTGGCCGTGCACTTATGCTGAATGGGAAATGCCGATTAAATGGGTCTTTCAGCAAGACAATGACCCAAAACACACATCCAGCAAGGCGCGTCAATAGTTCACTCGTCATAACATTGAGGTTATGACATGGCCATCCCAGTTACCGGACCTGAATCCCATAGAAAATCTATGGGGGGATGTGACGTGTAGGACCGACAAATTCTGCACAACTTTCGGACGCAGTACAAACTGCAGAATATCCCTGTGGAGACTTGCCGGACTCTGGTGGACGCTATGAGCAGGAGATGTGAAGCCGTCCTGCAAAATAAAGGGTACCCAACTAAGTACTAGTCATAAGGGTAATAATTCCTAATTAGTTTGAATTTGTAATATTATTTCAGGCCTTTTCTTACAGATGCCATGACCACTGCTATTTTAATGAACAGCAGTATTAGAAAAATGTATGAATTATTTTTTTACTTTTTTATTGAATTTGAATTTGAACTGTGATTTTGTTTCCTCAATATAAAGAGTTACTATGAGTAAAATTTTCAAAAAAAAAATTGGTTAAAATTGCCCTTTTTTTAGTGCTTCACGTAAGATTTTCCGGCTACTACTATTTTATTGAACACCATTGTAAATTCAAATGTTGGGAATAAAGACGTTGAAAATATTTCATGTGAACATATAGCGGATGAAGTTTATTTGCATTCGCAGGATGATCGCGAAAATAATGAAAATATTTTTGAAAGTGCAAGTACATCGTATCAGAACAACAATAGGCAACCACTTTTAATTAATGATCTGAGAGATTGGTGCGTAAAACACCGAATAACAAGAGATGCTGGCGAAGATCTTTTAAAAATATTACTGAAATCTGGTATAAATGTACCAACTTCAATTAAAACTTTATTAGATATTAAAAGCAAACAAATTGAAAAAATTGTAGTCAATCCAGGCGAATATTTTCATTTTGGGTTAAAGAAGGCTTTAAACATGCTTGATTTGTCCTTAGCGGAGACTATAAATAGTTTATTTTTGGATATATCCATCGATGGATTGCCGCTTCTTAAGAGTTCCCGAATGGCACTATAGCCGATATTAGGAGCCATTTCAAATTGTTTAGATGAAAAACCATTTTTGATTGGAGCCTTTGTCGGCCCTGGGAAACCAGATAAGATCAATGAATTTTTACATGAATTTGTTAAGGAAATAAAAGACTTGAGTGCCGATGGTATTACAATAAATAGACAAGTTATTTTTGCAAAAATTAGAGTTTTCATAGGTGACGCTCCGGCAAGAGCATTTATAAGTGGCACTGTTGGACATACTGCTAGTAACGGGTGTTCTAAATGTACTCAAAAAGCTAAAAGAATTAACGGAAGATTGACTTATAGAGTTCATCAGTATCCCCTTTACGCACGGATGATGATTTCAAAAACAGAACAGACAACTCGTATCACATTCAGTTCTTTCTGCAAAATCCGAATATCTTAGAAGAAATTGGTGTAAATATGGTTTCACAGATCTCTTTGGGTGTTATGCATCTTGTTGATCTAGGGGTAGGGAAAAAAATTCTTCGTCATATATGGACAAGCAGGATTTTAGGAAAGAAATTAAGCAATGCAGAAAAAGAAACTTTAAGTAATAGATTAATGTCCTTACGAAAACATATTCCCAAAGAATTTTGTCGAAAACCGAGAAGCCTGACCGAAATAAGTAGATGGAAGGCGACCGAGTTTCGCCAAATACTTTTATATACAGGAATAATTATTTGTAAAGACGTGCTGAATGACGATGTTTATACACATTTTTAACTACTGCATTCAGCTTAC
Organism: Thereva unica; assembly: GCA_949987705.1. NCBI lineage: Eukaryota > Metazoa > Arthropoda > Insecta > Diptera > Therevidae > Thereva > Thereva unica. The sequence goes on along the minus strand of OX465282.1, from coordinate 74,226,721 downwards.
AGATTAATTTCGTGCGCTAAAAACTGCCGAGCTAATTTAGATTGTGTACAAGAAATGCTGGAAACATTTGTGAACAATTATAAATTCCTTTATGGAGAGAACAAAATAAGCTACAATGTACACAATTTACTTCACCTTTCTGATTGCGTAAAATTATATGGGAATGTAGACAACTTTTCTTCGTATAAATATGAGAATTTTTTGCAGCATTTGAAAAAAGATATTCGAAGCCCCACTAAAGTACTTGAACAAATCTACAATAGAACAATAGAAAGAAGTAAATTAAAAATATAAATACCGGAACCAAAAAAGGCATGTACAAGTTAGCACCTACAAATACGGATATTCTTGCAAGTACACCAATATACAAAAACTATTATTTTAACACATTCTTCTTAAGTTCTTCATCGCCAAATTGCTACTGTTATATTAAGCCGCTAATTCCGATCAAAATACTGGGGTTTTCTAAAAACTCTAACAATCAGGAAATTGTCATTGGTCTCAAGTTTTTACAAGTTGACAGCTTATTTTCGGAGCCTTTAAATTCCTCACAAGCTCTGGGCATTACCCTCGTGAAAGACCTTACAGACACAGAGGAGGAATTCAACATCGAATATATTCTTTGCAAGGTTGTTTGTTTGCCTGTTGAAAATAGTTACGCATTTATTCCAATTCTTCATCAATGTGTGTCATAACGAATAAAAATAGAGGCAAATAATTGGTTAATAAAATTATAAAAATATATAATTTTTAATTTTACAGAAAAATGGAACCAATGAAAAGGAAGTTTGGCGATGCAGTGTTTAACCCATCTTCAATATTAAGCTGTAATAAAGAAAATCGAGGTAACTACAACAATTATATTATTTAGGAAAGAATTTGAAATACCTCTTACAGATTGTGCGACGCTAGAAGAAATTAATAGACAAAAAAACATGTGATGAGCTTGGTAACTGGCAACTTTCTAGTACTGTTTTTCAATTATTGTTGTTTTTTCAGGGTACGAAAGGAACAACTATCCCAAAAAATTATCATCTATCTAAAATTGGGAAGCAGATGGAACAGCAAAACACTGTTTTAGCAATACATACCGTTTTACTGGAAAAAAATTTGGGAAAAATGTTTCCTGAAAAACAACATATTAATATATTTCCAATTAAAAATAAAAAAGACTTTGAGGAAGTTGACAACAATTTGATAAGCATACCTGAATGAGAATTGGTAAATATGGAAACGTTGAAATCTTTCAAATTCCGAAATAAAAGTTGTAAAGAATTTTGAAATAATTTTAGTTCTTATTTCACTCCTTTGGACTTTCAGTAGCAATTTGTTCATTTAACCCTTTATTGCATAGCATATCACATATGATATGCTTATTATAGCTATCGATTTCTAATAATTATTTGCAACAACGAAACAAAGATGAATTGGTAGCACTAACTACATTAAAGTATTAAAGATATATGATAACGGCAACACGAATTAATGTCAAAAATTGGCGCGAAAAGCTCATTATGCCTAATCCCTAATGGTGCATCAAAGTAGCAAGTGTTTGTGAATTGGTTATCAGGTCCGTTGCAAAAATATATTTAAATTGTACTTAAATTAGAAGGTACGTATTTCTCTTATTAACAAAAGATACTGCTTCTGGTTTTTCCTTATATCTGAACTTTAAAATAACTTTTAAAATAAAAAAAATGCCATGAAAATGTATAATATCATATGAAGACCCTCGGGGAAAAACCAACTTAGTCCACTTTTTCAAAAATCAGAGAATTTAGCTCCATCTATTAGCTGCTGAGGTGTACTACAATTCAAGGTATTAATTATGGGGAAAAACCAACGTAGTCCTGACAAAATGAACGGGCAATACTAAAAGGTTCGAGGAAGAACCAACTGAGTCCATGGGAATGAGGGAAAAAACTTTTATTTTTTGGAATTTTATTTTTTGGACTAAGTTGGTTTTTCCCCGAGGGTCTTCATATGTGATATACTATGCATTGACACTATTTTTTTCCATTGATATCACATATGATACTATATCACAAGTGATAGATCATGCACTGAAGGATTTTTTTTAGGGAGAAATGGAAAAAGGTTTAACGGACAGCGAGCTATTAAAAATCGTAGAAAACTGGAATGAAAGTGAGGATGAATTAGGAAACGATGGAAATAGCGACGAATTTTATGATAATGTAGTTATTGAAAAACGGAACGAAAACGAGGAAGAGCAAGACAATGTAATTGGAAATGATGAAGAAGGCTTGCTCGACATTAATAATATGCCAATTATATTCCTTGAAGGCACCGAAAATTCCTTCAAATATACTCTCAGCAGCCGAGCCACTGAAGAAGATAAAACAGAAATATTCTAAGTTGATATGGAAGAAAAAGAGCTTTGACAGTAATGGTAATTTTCAATTTCATGTCAAAACCCAATTATCTGAAAGTTTAATGCAAATTAGTACACCTTTTGGTTTTTATTTGACCACGATATGGGTGATTGTCATGAAATGGGGGTAGTGGCTGGCTGGCCGTTGTTCTCTAGCTACAACGCCTCAAACAAATTTTTTCTGGGGTGGAAATCTCCATCCAGTAATAAAACATTCTCTCCTTCATCGCCTCCCGCGGCAAGCACTCTTGAACAAAATGGCGGCCTTTCGACCACCGAAAATGTCGCCTCCGTAACCTGTCCATTTTCCGCTTTTACGTCACGGCACTACGTTTACGGAAAAACAGTGCATTATTGCCGCGCGCCTAGGGTCTCAAACGATAGCAGCAGTGTTCCGAAACTGATCACCGGTATGTATTACGCGGGCGGATACCTGCTTAGTTAGATGTCAGTGTTTACATTCTGACTGTTGTTTGTTGCAAATTTCAATAAAAACTATAAGAATAGCGCACACGCAACGACAAATTGGTTGTCAAGTGGCACTAAGTAGTGAAAACGAATCGTCACAAGTTTCTTTATGAATGTTTATCCTCGCCGGACGTTTAGACTGCGAACAATTTATAAACAAGAGAGCAACCCTCAAGAAAATTATCGAAGAAAAAAAAACTGTCGCCTCCGTAATGTGTGTTTTCGTTGTGATATGTGTTGCAAATCTCTTTTAAATCGGTTCGGTATATTTGTTTGCATTTGTAGAGCAAGCAAATTTTCGGAAAAATTGTTTGCTCTCATTGATCATGAAAGCGACGGATTTTTCGATGAAATGTCGCTACCGTAATTGTCGCCTCCGAAGCCATATAATTTCGGCTTTTCGATATAAACTTCTCACTGTGTATACCTCGTGTGTATTTATGTGGAAATATACAGAAAGTACTTCAAAATAATGTTGAAAACACATGAGAAAATTTTTTTTCAGCACTTTTTTTTTGTTCACAAATTTTTGTTCAAATCTCAAAAACTCCCATTTCATGACAATCACCCATATAGTGTCTGAAATTGTAAGTGAGACAAATTTATATTCCTGTCAACGAAATCCCAGTAGACCATTTGTAGCAACAGAATACGATATTTACAAATATATTGGAATTTGCCTACTTACTTCAGTAATCCAAATTCCTAATATACGAAGATATTGGAATAGTAAACTCGGAAATGTTTTAATTCAAAACACTATGTCTATAAATAAGTTTGAAAAAATAAGACAGTTTTTGCATTTCAACAATAATGAAAAGATTTTGCCAAAAGAAGATCCTTTACACGATAGACTACATAAACTTCGCCCCTTGGTAAATAATTTGATTAAAATTTTTCAAAAGAATCCATTTGAAAATGTCTTTGTGTTGACGAGCAAATGTGTTCCACGAAAGCGCGCAGCTACTTAAAGCAATATTTACCGGCAAAACCTCATAAATGGGGATATAAGTTATATGTTCTTTGTGGCATTTCAGGTTTTGCATATAACTTTGAAGTATACACAGGACAAGAAAATAATGACGCTACTCGTCCCATAACAGAAAAAAATAGTAAGTAGTTGTAAGATTGACTCGAAATGTACCCCCAAATTTGAATCACCGACTTTTCTTTGGTAACTATTATACTTCAGTTCCATTAATTTCTGAACTATACAAAAAGGGCATTTTGAGTCTAGGCACACAGGTCCGAAAAAACCGACTTCCTAATTGCAAATTACCAGAGGACAAGTGGTGGAAACATAAGCCGCGTGGATCTTCCAATGAAATGGTTACATCTGTAGATGGGATGGATCTGGCAGTTATCTGCTATATGTGATATTAACGAAAAAAGTATTTTTTTTTTCCAAAATTAAAAAATATATTATTTTTCTAACACAAAATTGCGATAAGTCAAGCCTTATTGGCTCAAAAATAATTTTTTTGATCGTAAGAAAAAAGTCATGCAATAAAGGGTTAATCTATTCTATTTTAATTTTAAATTAGTCCGAATTTTCAATACAGATATTTTGAGACTTGTTTAATTGGCATTTTGAACTACTTTGATTTGAATTATTAAGACTTGCTTGATTCAAAAAGGGCCTTATTTGAAATAAAGAGTATTTATGTATGTATGTCCTTACACTCCGTTTACAGATAAGATATATTCGAGAAACAATTGGGAAGACTCCTCTTGGGAAATGCATTCACCATTTTTTTTTTTTCTAAAGATTTTATGCTCCACATAAATTAGGATGGTTTACAAAAAAAGATTGCTGTTAAAAACAGCCCATTATTTAGCAAAATTATCTTCGGTAAGTTAAATTTTCCTTCACATGAAGCTTTGCTTATTTGTTATGTTGTCTACAGATGCAGTTAAAAATGAACCCTTCGGATACGGCGACTACGAAAAGTCAATGAGAACGGGGTTTCGTCTTGCGAAAAATCGCTGCTATAAAAATAAACTTAGACTTATAAGCAAAATTTAAAGTAATAATGCGGCCGGCTTTTTATTTAATTAACATAATTTTTTGAAAATGTTTTATGCCTTTTCCGTTATTTATCTGAATTTTTTATGTTTTTTATTTATATTTCTGAATATTGTTTATTTTTATGAATTTAAGTAAAGTTTTATCAAAATATTAAAATATTGTTTTTCTTATATTTAATGGTAAAAAAAGAGAGTACACCAGTTTTTAAGTATGAAATATTTACTCTTTCTTTAGCTCTTTTCCTTCCTCTACTTCAATTAGAAAAAGCTTCTTCTATCCAGGCACAAGAATAATCGTAAATGCTTCCCCCTGCATCCATCTTAAGGAAAGTAAGGGGAAGCGCATCTTTCTAATGACATCCCCTATCCCCATGTAAAATGGAAATGAAGTGGAATGGAACAGGCAAGCACTTCATGCCTTCAAAGAAGCGCGTTGACTGCCGTGTGGAAGCGCTCTTCTTCCCCGCTGGGTTGTGCCGGTTGTGCAAGCTACGGGCATTTGTATTCCCCGGCAGCGTTACCGTTCTGCTACATATGTAGTAGTTTCACTACCTTTTTAGAAAAAAAAAGAGATTCTACTACACTATAGTATACTATCTCAACTTATCATTCTACTACGTACCTTTTTTCAATAATTCTAATATTTTTTATTTATGGCTAAATCGAACGCAGCCCCACTCGTTAGTCGGTGTCAGGAACATGTTTCCACTCTATTCTGTTACTTTGTTTCATTTTGCATACGTGTATAGCATAAGGAAGAACGGACCAGAAACAAATTGACATCCATACTTTTAACGTCTGTGCTTGGCTATTTAATTTTATGGATACTTAATGTGTCGCAATTTTATTGTTATTTGTGTTCACTGTCTAGGAGCAGGAGGTTTTCTCAATAAACTGAATTGGGAAGTATTATTATGGATAGGTAAATTATTTTATTTATATTGTTTAATTTTTACAATTAACATTTTTGTTAGATTTATAACAAGGAAACCAAAAGCAGGGGGCTGAACAAGAAAAAGAGGTTAGTGCTGAAAATTCAAGGAAAGAAATTCAAAAAAATGAGAACAATACCACATGTGAAAATAATATTGAATTTGAATGTTGTAATGGCCCAGCCTCATTACACCGACCTCCAAACAAATGATCAATGATCTCCACGATCACCACAATACCCATTCAAAACTTTCCTAATATTCTTCCATTCAAACTATCTTGACCATACCCAATAAATATTTCATATTTCATGTAATTCAATACAACGCCTTGACCATCAACCCATAGATTTCACATGACCACACGAGTCAACCACAGCGGGTACGGCCATAGACCCTTGTCACCGACCCAAGACAAAAACACTGCAGCAAGAGTGCTGACGGTGAATTATGCGCGAGTTAATTACCTCTGGCCAACTTTCGTGCGCTTGCACACTTAATCGCTTGAGATTGCGACATCTGGAAAATGTCGAATTTCAACGCGGGGTGAACATTCTGGTGCCCCAAAAATAGTTCATCATAAGAAATATAAATGCAGACTTTTCTTTTCCATATATGTATGTAAATAATTACGAAAGGCAACTCCCACTTAGGGACTGTCCAATCACCCTCGAGGAAAACTGAAACAAAAAGCGAAACGCCGATTTTGGTTTTCTTGGAAATGATTGGAAATAACCGATCGTTTTTGGTTGGTGGGGAGGCCCCTATTAATAGATCTGCTTGAATGTCCAACAGGGCTCTCACTCAGAAAACGGAATAAGTTATCAAAAGATTCACGAGACCTTCAGTCCGTGAAAATTTCTAAAATTTTGAAGTGTTAAACAAAAATGTATTAAGAAAATAAAAAAGAGCCGATGCTTTAGAACAAAGGTCCTCAGGAAAGAACTTTTTATTTTTATTCAAATTTGGGAGAGCAGGTGCTTTAGAACAAAGGGTCCGGACATCCCCCAAAAGGCGGCACTACGGATCCTGTGTGGAAAGGGACCACACAACAATGTGACAGGTGAAAGAAATTGTTTTAATTGTAGGCAGTAGATGGTAAAATAAATTATTATTTCAGTTCGTTAAACTCCCCTAATTTAACAAAAAGAAAATATGAGCAAAAATTTCGAAATATATGGCTTGAAAAATATTCGTGGTTGGAAAATTTAGATGGAATATGCTATTGTAAGCTATGCAAAAAAAGTTTAACGAATAATGTGACACTCCTAAACAGACACGAAGAAAGAGTGAAAAGTTTTCACATAAGCAAGAAACATCAACTACAGATTGATAACTTCTTAAGAAATTCATCATTCGAAGCCTTGCAACGACAGGTAGATCGAGCCTTAATTCTTTTAGTTATGTTTTTTATTGAACATAATTTACCGTTTTTGCTAATGGATTCATTACCGAAACTTTTCAAATCAATGTTTCCTGACTCTAGTAATGCAAAAAATTTAAATTGTGCAAGAACCAAAGCACAAAAATTGGTAACGATACTAGGTGAACAGGGAATTTTAAAAGTCTGCGAAGATTTACGTAAATCTCAATTTTCATTAATAATTGATGAAGCCACTGATATAAGCGTTAAAAAATGTATAGTTCTGATAGCGAGGTAAGTTGAAAAAAAAAACTTTTAAAGTAAAAGACCGATTTTTCGGGTTATCTGAAGCTGAAAACTCTTCAGCCGATGGTATATTTAACTGTGTTTTACATTATCTAAGAAAATTTGAGATCCCACTGGAAAACTTGATTGGTATTGCAACCGACAATGCTAATGTAATGATGGGCAATGCTGCCAGTTTTAAGATAAAAATGAACAATTTACTGGGAAACAAACTTTTTTTCATGGGGTGTATTTGTCACTGCCTTAAATTATGTGCTAGCAAAGCATGTTCGGAACTTCCTGATAACGTTGAAACGAAAGACGTTGTTTTCTACAAACTGACAATCGGGAGCATTGCTTTTCTCTTTTCTCTTTTGTTCCGCCGAGAACCCACACTCCAAACCTCACCGCACGGTGCGACTAGATCACTCTTTCAATCTTACTCTCTTTTACCATTCTTTCTTACCACTGCACATACACTCTTGTAGGTATTGCTCCCTTTTCTGGCATCCGTACTATCCTTATACAGCCCGGCTAGCTCAGTCGGTAGAGCGAGACTCTTTATCTCAGGATCATGGGTCGAGCCACACGAGCTTAACAGGGCGCCCCACTCTTTTCCCCTCTGTAGTCTTAACGTATTTACCTCTCCGTACCATTAGCATTTAGGTGAAACTCAACGGACTGAGTTTCCTACTTGCTTCAGTTATTTCTATTAGAGAATATCCATTAGGACCTTAGCCTCCGTCTTTCGGCCCCTCTCTCCACTCTCTCCGTTCGGTCTAGAGTATCCGCGTTGTAACGGTCGGCGGTAAAACCGACGCCGGAATAAAATCCCCATCTTAATCCTCGGTCATATTCGCCTCAAAGGCATTATAAATTAACCGTTGCAACAAATCCTTCACAACCCCTCACTTCCGTATATTTTCTATTTTATTGTACAAAAATTCGTTTCTCTCACAAAAAAAATCTTTTTGCATCAGACAACACTTTCCTGATAAATTTTTACCTAAATTGTGCACGCCTATGGCCTAATAATTAGCCCGCGGTTAAATCTCCCACCCACACATGGACATCAGTCCAGAAAATTCTATCGGGTAGCGGCGCAGCCAATCCAGGCCCTTGGCGCAAGAATAATTGCATGACGCCGAGGCACACATAAAAATAATGTATGTAGCCTGTATGTATGGATAGGGATACATAGACAAATGCCTAATAAAGCAAGCGCAGGAATTTCCTCTAGCGCTATCACCCCGCCCCTCAAAAAGCCACGCATCACCTTATAAGGAGACGAATCGACAGAATTCCATGAAGCGTCTCGAAGGAAAAAGGTGGCTGAGGTTTTGAGTAGGGAACAGTGTTGCCACTTTGCTACGATTGTAGCAAAATGCTACAAAATTGGAATTTGTGCTACAATGTTACACTGCACACTAATTTGCTACAATTCCTGTGAAAAGATTTTTTTTTTATTTTTCACTAATTTTATTTTTAAAACCGACATTAAAATCAACGCAACCTTATCCAATATTTAAAAAGAAAATATCGCCTACTGTGAATTGTTCATCCGAAATTCATCGGAAAGGAATGGAATGGAATTGGAGATGTCAAAGCGGCACAATTCTCCATCCATATGACCCTGTTTAGATGTTGCGCTTTGTCGCGCGCTTTGAGTCGCCTCAAAGCGCACATTTGTTTAGACGATTCGCTTTGAGCCCAGTCGCTTCCTTTACAGCTGGAACAAATGGAATAAAAACAATTTGCATAATTTGCTATCTACGAAGTATTGGCGTGCTTTTATAAAGTGTGATAACAATTTTTGCCATATCCAGAGTATTTCCGTTTTTTAAAATAAGAAAAGTGATATGGTGTTTTTGTAAATTGCCAAAATAACGTTTCTTAAAAGTTTTCTCGCACGTGTTTTCACTTAGAAGGCTGAAACGAAAGTGAAATGGAACACGAAGATGGAACAAAATGAATTTAAGACCCTGTTTAGATGTTGCGCTTTGTCGCGCGCTTTGAGGCGCCTCAAAGCGCACATTTGTTTAGACGATTCGCTTTGAGCCCAGTCGCTTCCTTTACAGCTGGAACAAATGGAATAAAAACAATTTGCATAATTTGCTATTTATGAAGTATTGGCGTGTTTTTAAAAAGTGTGATAACAATTTTTGCGATATCCAGGGTATTTCCGTTTTTTAAAATAAGAAAAGTGATATGGTGTTTTTGTAAATTGCCAAATAAAATATGCAAAAAGTTTTCTCGCACGTGTTTTCACTTAGTAGGCTGAAACGAAAGTGAAATGGAACACGAAGATGGGACGAAATGAAAACAAAACGCCAAAAAGCGCAAGTGAATCCCTTTCTGATCAAGACTCACTTCCCACCGCCCCGAAACCTCCCCGCGCCCACAAATTTCGTGAGGCACTTGCGCTGAAGCGCACCGTCTAAACAGGGTCCAAAACGCCAAAAAGCGCAAGTGAATCCCTTTCTGATCAAGACTCACTTCCCACCGCCCCGAAACCTCCCCGCGCCCACAAATTTCGTGAGGCACTTGCGCTGAAGCGCACCGTCTAAACAGGGTCTATGTATTCTTTAGTTTCAAAAAAAGGTCGGCGCCAACTATCGTGTTTTTTCTTTGTGATTTTTAAAAAACATTAAAATCATAAAATGGAAAGGTTTGTCTAGTGAATAATTAAATTTATCAATTTTAACTTTGCCTATTGCAAATTGTTATTTTCAGATTTCTAATTACTTCGAAGGGAAAGAAGGAAAATGCTGTAGAAGTGGGTGGTAATGAAAGCGATGCTAACGCTAACGAAAAACTACAAAACGTTTCAATTTCTGCAACGAAGAAAGATTTAAAGAAACGTAGATTGCGAAATGAATGGATAATAGATTATCCATGGCTAAAATTTATAGACAACGATGTAATATGTGAGGTGTGTCACACCAGAATTTCAAAATCAAAAACCCATATTACTCGACACCAGGCATCAAATCTCCACCAAAACAAAATAAAAGCCGCACAAAAAACTCCAATTATTTCGGAAATGATGAAAAGTGTGAGGAAATGTAACTTGGGGAACCATTGCGCTGAATTAAAATGCCTAGCTTTCTTGGTGGAGCACAATCTACCGCTAAAACTTATGGATCATTTATTTTTTGTAGTAATCAAATATTTTAGACAATGTATGTTCTGACTCATTAGTACCACCAAAACTAAAATGTGCGAGGACTAAAAGTACAGAGGACCTCTGTAAAAAAATTTTACCGTTTGTAATTGAAGAAATGATGGTGATTTTGAGGGAAAATTTTTTTGTAATTATTATTGATGAATGTACCGATATTTCTGTGAAAAAATGTTTCGTAATTGTAGCTAGATACTATGATAAAGTTTCGTGTGCAATTGTCGATAGATTTATAAAGTTAATTGAAGTAGAAAACTCAACCGCGGATGGAATATTTACAAGTTTAATGGAATTTTTTGAGTCTCATTCGGTTCCAATTACAAATTTGTATGGCTTTGCTTCAGATCACGCAAGTGTTATGACTGGTTGTAGAAACAGTGTTCAATCCAAATTAATTGCAAAAGTGCCTGACATTTTTACTATGGGATGTACATCGCATTCCCTTCATACATGCGCTTCTTACGCCTGCAAAAAGCTGCCTAATGATATAGAACAGCTTGCTAAAGATATATATGGTTTTTTGAAACACAGTAGTAAGCGCCAAGCAGAAGTTAGAACATTTCAGGAATATCTTGATATCAAACCACACAAAATTGTTCAACTGGCTGGAACACGCTGGCTTTCAATGCTGCAGGTTGTCGTTTGTTTATTGAAAAATTGGGTTCCATTAAGACTTTATTTTACCGCATGTTTTTATGATGATAAAATAATGTCTTCAGAAAAAATTTTAACTTCACTGTGCAGCAACCTTTGCAAAACTTATTTTTTATTTCTTAAGTATATTTTAGATATAATTGTAAAACTTAATATAAATTTTCAGTCAGAAAGTCCAAAAACTTATTCAATGCTGAGAGATATTTCACTTAAGTTCAAAATCATTTTAACGAACTTTTTAGAAGGGAGCTATGTTGACCAAACTCCTTTACATCTAATTGACCCTTCCAATAAAAATTTTCAGAAAAAAGATATCTACTTCGGTGCTGAAGCTTATTCAGAGTATAAAAAATTGGAGCCAGACGAGCAAAACACTTTTATTGTAGATGTTCTTAGTTTTTATGTTGAATTATCAGAACAGCTACGAAAACGCATTAAATTTAATGATCCTGTCTTAAACGCTTTAAAAATAGTTGATCATGAATATTTGAAATCGAAAAACTTTTTCGACATTTTGCCAGATTTATCCTTTTTAGTTAATCGCTTTAAAAAGCTATACAACTGTGAAGTAGAGTCCTTATTTACAGAAATGCGAGAACTTTTAGAATTAAATGTTTGTTTTGTCAAATTTGACTCAGAAAATTCAGTAAATTTTTGGGAAAAAATTAGTGATATGAAGAATATGGCAAATGAAATAATGTTTCCTAATTTACCTAATTTGATGTTTCATTTATTGGCACTTCCTCACAGTAGTGCTTCAGCTGAAAGGTGCTTTTCACTAATAAATGATATAAAAAATAAAAAAACTAATAGATACAATTACGAAACAATTAATGCAAAAATGGCTTTTCATCAATATATAATTAATATTAAGAAGCAAACCTGCCAAAACTTTACTCCTGAATTTAATATTCAAAATTGTTTGAATTGAGCGACATTAGTTATTTTGTTTATTTTTCTTTTTAATTGAGCCACATTATTTATTTTATTTATTTTTGTTTTTTTTAATCGGATTATTCTATATTGTTTTTGTTTCTTATTATTTTGTTGTCTGTTTTGTTTTTTGTGAAACTACATTTGAATTATAATCTATTTTTCGTTACAAAAAGGTTTTTTTTAAATCATAGTGTTTTTTAATCTGCATTTCTAGTTATTATAAAACTACTCATTAAATTTTAATGTTATTACACACATACGAGGACAGAGTTTGAAAATGTTACAAAGAAACCTTTTATGCTACGCCATTTTAAAAGTGTGCTACGCTTCGCCCAGTGGAAGTGCTACAATTTTAAAATTTCAAACAGTAACACTGGTAGGGAAGCGAGTAGTCAAGGCAGAACGCAGACGACAGTGCCGCGAAAAGGTCTTCTCTTAGTTTTATCTCCTGAGTGTGGTAATAAAAAGTTTCTTTTTTCAAGCAATGTAAGGATCGCGTCCTTTTAACATCGCAGTTGCTATCAAAAAAAAAAAATTCCAAATTCCGGTTGATATTATTTATCTTTGTGTGAAGATTCTGTGCGGTAAATTAAATAATCCGTTTTGAGTTAATAAAAAGTTCCCCCCTCAAGCACTAACAAATGGGTTGTAAAAAAAAGGTTTTACTGTTATCGGTGCATCAATTGGTCGTTTACTGTGAAATGTAGTGTAATTGCCGAAGCGTTTAATTAACTCCAGTATCCGCATGGACCAGAAGACCAGGATATATAGTTCATCAAGAAGAAGGAAAGAAAAGGTAACACAATTCTAGTATAACGAATATGCCCGGCGAATAACCATCAGATTTCATCGAATGATGGATCACGAAATTACTTTCTTTACATCGTAAGAAACGTGAATTTGAACAAACTGCTTCATTTTGTTTATTGACTTTGAATTTGAACACGCTCGTGCAATTATTGAGCCAGAAAAGTGAACACCTCCTTTTTGTCTTGCCTCCTGACATGGAATTTTTGAAGGTGCAATGGCAATTGTTCCATTGAAAATTAATAAAAAAAAATTGGAAAAGAATTCCATAAATTATTACTTCTGTTAAACCTCCCTCGTGCATGTTTTTTTTATATGAATAAATAAGAATTGAAGAAAAAAAAATTATATACAAAAAAAAGAAAATAATGAAGAAAGAAAAAAAAATGTTATAAGTAATCATGCATATTTATTAAGCTAAATGGATTTGTTATTTTTTCGCTTAGGTTAATTTAGGAAGAATTTTTTTGTGTTATATATATGATGAAATGAATAAAAAATAATTGAAATTGAAAGTAATTTAAAAAATTAAAACACAAAAAAAAATGGCCGGACGAAAACCTGCAATTGACAAAACGCTGTTACGTTCAGTGTTGATGCGATATAAAAAGCGATGTGTTCGATGAAACAACTAAACGGTGTATTTCTAAACATAATCCGATATGGAAAGACATTTGTAAAGAATTCAGGAATCAATCAAACCTATTTCGCTATACTGTAACGGCAGGTCTATTTTTATACCTTGGAATGGCCACTTTACAGAAGAAAAAAATTGAGCACTTGGAAAAATATAAGTACAATTTTCTGAAAAATTAGGAAGGCTAAGAAAAAAATGAAAAAAAAGTGAAGAAAAAATAAATTGAAAAAGAAAGCCAGTATGGAATAAATTTTGAGGAAAAAAGGTCCTGTTAAAAGAACGGAAAAAGTCGGTCGGTCTAATAGCGACTAGTTAAATAAAAAGTTGAAGCTGTTCCGTATTGAAGATTGTCCATAATGAGCCTTGCGGAAATTTTTAATCAAGAGCTGTGATATGAACAATTGTGGGAGAGAAAAATTAATGTAATAAAAATAGTTGGTGGAAAAGAGAAGTTTGTAGCCGAGAAAACTGCTAGTGTTGCACGAGGATACAGGAAGATATAAACCAATGGTTGAACCTGTGCTGGATGACCCTGTAAATACGAAGTTCAACGATTTCGAAGAGGTTAAAAAGGAAGGTAGCGAAGTTGCAGCGTCAAGTTAAGCTGAAGTGGTTCCTAAGATAAGTCGAGGGCCAAACCAGGTATAGATAAAAAAAATTTATTAAAAAGTGTGAAAAAAGAGCTGGAAAAAAGCCTATAATATGAGAAATACGATTGACCGTGTGGAGGTACGGAGAGCCCCATTTGGCCGACGGCGCGGTCCTATCAATTGAAGAACCATTTCATCGAATGATTATTATTTTGATTATTACATAAAATATATATTAGACGTAGTTTTATTGAATATTTTTACTTGACATTTGCTTTAATTTATAACAAAATTAATTATTGACATAATTTAAAGTTAATTTCTTTCGGTTGTTTGCTGTGATTTGATGTCCGATTTTTTTGTGGAATAATTTTCTTTTTTGGGGGTTGTTGGGGTGCAATTGGATTGCAGGCGAATTGTTGTTATACTTAAGTCATGTTTAATCGGGATTTTTTTTTGTAACTTAATTTAAATCTTGACAAAAATTTGATTGTGAGTTATTAGTGGGTAATGGGTATCTGATGAACTTAGTTATCGTGTGGATAAGAATGTAATAAAGAGTTAAGCGTACTGGTACCAGGTCGGTTCTCTTCGTGTTTTGCCGCAATGGCAAGTATTAACTTTATTTATTAGAGCGTACTGGGCACCCACTACCTTCGTCACCTTGTGGAATTATTAATGGTTGGTTTTTTGTTTATCTTGTGTCCTTCTTTGAATTCCATTTATAATTGTTATTTTTTTTGAAAATTTTTGTCATTAAATAATTGTGTTGTTTAAAGAATTGCGTTTTTTCAGTGGTATGGTGGTGATATTGATTTTTTTTAGGAATCTTTAATATGGCGACCTAAGGTTGTAACCGGACACAGCAGCGGGCGATCTTTCTCGCTCCCGGATAATTTATTTAGTTGACGTGGTGGCCTTATGCAGTTTAGGTGGTACTTCCGGAGTCTGGAACCTCGACGACTCATCTCCCTCGGCTAGCCGGTCATAATAGTGAGAGCCGGGGTATCGCCTGGATGTTTTTCTTTAAATTTTAGTACGTTGTACGAAGTTCAGAGGTTGGCTTCTGAGGGCAACCAACCGAGGTCCTTCGTTACAAATGGCGCCCAACGGAGGCTTTTATGCCCTCTTTAGTCCTGTACGGACCTTATTTTTTATAAAAGCGAAATTGTTTTCGGTATGTTTGGCATACCAAAGAGGTCTTCACGGCTTGAGTCTTTATTTTTGGGTTTTGTATTTGATTTTATTGTTGCATCACCACGTACGTTTAGGGTTCGCCGTGAGTTACATGTGCAAATTCCAACCATTTCCGTTCCCACAATTTAAACGATTTCCGTTACCACAATTAAGTTGAAACATCAAAAACCTAAATACAAGATCGCGTCTAGCGAAACCTGAAACCGCGATAAAGTCACGTCGCATTTACTTCTAAGAAATGCAACTCTGAAATATTGCACATGCAACTGCTTCTCATGACCACGCAAATTATTATCAGTCTAATTTTTTATTTCTTTTTTCAGTCTTAGTTCTTTCAGGCTTAGCCTTATCAATTTTGTTAATCAGTCTTATAAATCGACTCTATGTATAAAGACCTCCTCTTTTTAAATCGCTTGTTTTTATATGTTTCAAAATTAATTTTATTTCTTTGAAAATAAAAGTATTTCTTTTAAATCGTGTGTTTTTAATTTTCGAAAATAAAATAAAATTAATTAATTGGCGCAGTCGGCAACGGATTTTGCTCCGAAAATTAGTGTCGTCGAACAAAAAAAAAAAAAAAAAAAAAACAAAAAAAAACGAATTGATTTAACTTTGTGCTTAGTGCTGTAGTGGCAAAAGAAAATTTTAAAAAGTTTTATCTGAAAATTTTACAAAAAAGTTTAATTTGAAAATTTTAAAAAGTTTTATCTGAAAATTTTACAAAAAAGTTTAATTTAATTTTACAAAAAAGTTTAATTTGAAAATTTTAAAAAGTTTTATCTGAAAATTTTACAAAAAAGTTTAATTTGAAAATTTTAAAAAGTTTTATCTGAAAATTTTACAAAAAAGTTTAATTTGAAAATTTTAAAGAGTTTTATCTGAAAATTTTACAAAAAAAAGTTTAATGTGAAAATTCTAAAAAGTTTAATCTGAAAATTCTAAAAAGCTTTATGTGAAATTCTAAATTTATCTGAAAGCTTACCCGAAAATTATAAAAAAAAACAGTTTTTAATTTGAAAATTTGATCAGATTGAACGAAGTTTTATACGTCAAACAAGAGCAAGCGTTAATGAACCACGAGATCGAAGACCTTATATCTACTTTGGCGAACCTCTCTACTGACAACAACCCCGAACAACCGGCGGATAACACGATGACAACACCAATCAACATTTTTCATCTCCTTAAAGGCCTTCCTTCGTTCTCAGGAAGACCAGATGAACTTCAGGTATTTATAAAACACGTGGACCAAATTTTGCTGTTTGTAACGAGTTTAGACATTAATGTTAAAAATTTAGTTAATATAAAAATTAGAGAAAAAATTATTGATAAAGCAAACATTGTTCTTATTAATAACGGGAGTTCCACAGTTTGGACAGAAGTAAAAACTATTTTAGAGGAAAATTTTTGTATTCAAGACAGCATCGAAAACATACTTTTTAAAATTAAAACTCTAGAAGTCGAAGACACAATCGCACAATTTTATGAAAATATTTTAGAACTCCTAAGTGAGCTTAATATTAAAACGAATGATAATAGTTTGCAATGGTACGATAGTAAAAATAATGAGAACATGGTATTAAAGATATTTACTAATAAATTACCCAACGAACCAAAACTTATATTAAATGCTAGAAACCCTGAATCGCTTAGAAAAGCTAAAGAAATTTTAGTTGAAACAGATTATTTCTATAAATGCTATAAAGCAAAAAATTATACATTTGTAAATAGGCGAAATAAACTCCTAAATTTTAACAAACGGAACGTGACTAGAATGCAGACTTACCGAAATCCAAACGAACAAAATACAGGTAACAGTTACAATAGATCTTATAACCCGAATTATGTTAATTAAATATATTGACAGTTCAAGACAAAATAATCCACTAAACTTTAGGCAGAATAACGCAAATAATTATGTTCGTAACAATTCCGGAAATTTTAGAAATGATAACCCAAGTTCAAATATCAGACGCAATATTTCGGGGAATTTCAGACAAAATAATCAAGTCGACCAAAGAACTAATACGTATTTTAGACAACAAAATCAACAGCCAGAACCTATGGAAGATGACGCAATTAAGGTCGCAAATTTTCAATCTCAGGCCTTAGAACTCTTCCCTGCATAATAGTACAAACTAAGTCAATCCCAATTAAGCTTTTGGTAGATTCGGGATCAGCAACTTCCCTAATTCAAAAAGGACTGTTTCACCATTCTTTTAGAACCCTCCTTGACAAGCCAAAGCTCCTTATAACGATAAATTCTATTGACAAAATCGATTCCAAAATAAAATTAATTAATTGATCCTTATGTAAGTAAGTACCCTTGCTCCCTACCCTCTCTCGCATCTCGGTCCTGCAGGTGCCGCGGCTAAAATCTGTCGGTCGATGAAATTTGCCCCGTCTCAAAAGGCATAACACTTTGACGAGGACAAATTTTATTGACTCTGATGGTTGCGGCAAATGTAATGCCGGGAAATATTCCCGAGAACGTGGCGATTGAACCCGCGCAACCGAAGTCCCGTTACAAGTCAAGTTTTGGTATTGACTTTTGTAACATTCGTGGACTTCATGCGAATTTCTCTTTTGTTGAGTGCCACTTATCTAAGTACAAACCCCCAATCTTCGCACTTAGTGAAACCCAAATATCACCCGATAATGACTTAGGTTATTACCAGGTGTCGGGGTACACTTTAGTGCACAATCTCTCCCCCCATAGGGGTATTGCCATTTATGTTAGGGACGACGTGGCTTATTATAAAATACATTCAAGCACAACTTCAGATTTTAATTATCTTTGGATTAAAATCATTTTCCAAAGCCACGTCATATTCTTCTGCTTCCTATACAGAAGCCCTAACATAAGTAACGAAGCCTCCACCTTATCTTTTGATACTATTTCCGAACAAATCTCGGGATTTTTGTCGTCCAATCCTGAGTGTGAAATCATCGTTGCGGGTGATTTCAATGTTCACAACGTTAAATGGCTGACTTACTCAAATGGCACCAGTATTTCTGGCAAGGACGTCGAGCTCTTTGCAGACATCAATAACTTGCATCAAATTATGGATCATCCCACAAGAGTCCCTGATGTTGCTAATCAAGGAAGATATCTCCTTGATCTTTTTCTAACTTCTCATCCAGCGCGTTACTCCGTCGAAGTTGATTCACCTCTCGGCAATTCAGACCACTGCCTAATCAGTGCTAACTTCCCATTCGAATTTCCCACCCCTCCCAAACCAGTTCGAAGAACTGTATGGCATTATGGGAAGGCCAATTGGCTGGGGCTTACTAATTTTTTCCAGTCTACAGACTGGAATCTGTGTTTCCGGAATAGAAACGCCAACTCTGCCGCTATCCGTATCACCAGGATCATACAGGCAGGAATGCATTTGTTCATTCCCCATTCTACCAAATCTGTGAAGCCTAGGCCCAACAGATGGTTTAATCGGGAGTGTATGAATGCAATCAAAACTAAAGAAGCCGCCTTCCGAGCGTACAAGAGCTTCCCGAGTGAATCGCATTGGAGGACATACAAAAAAGAAATTCTTGTAAAACCGCCATCAAGAAAGTCAAAACCTTATTTGACAACAAATTGAGAAGTAAACTCCTAAACGCAACCTCCGGTAGCAAAAACTTCTGGTCCTTGGTAAGTTCCATCAAGAAGAATTCCACTACAACTTCATCCCCTTCCTTTATTCACAATGAGAAGGTAATAACAGACAGCAAATCCAAGGCCAATTTATTAGCATCTTTGTTCGCTTCGAATTCTTCTTTACCCGAAACTGATGTGCTACCCCCTGTTTCCGAGCGTAACGCCCATTCAATGGACAGGGTTTTTTTCAGGACTCGCGAGGTGTAAGGTGCCTCAAAGAGCTCGATGCCAACAAATCCACTGGACCCAATAATATACCCCCTATCGTCTTAAAACAATGCGCCTCACTTTTGGCTAAACCTCTTACAGAACACCTCAGCCGTAGCCTGCATGGATCCGGTGAGTCTAGTCTGGTTGCTCTAGATATCTCCAAGGCTTTCGATAGAGTTTGGCACTCAGCCCTGTTAGCTAAACTCAAAGCTATTGGAGTTGACCCACTTCTACAGAAGTGGATTGAGAGTTTCCTTTCTGGCCGTTCAGCATCCCAGTGCTTGGGATTTCTTAAGAGGTGCAAGTTCCTCCTCCAGCCATCGGCCCGTGCTGTTATCTATAAATCCTACATTCGGCCTCTTCTCGAATATAACTCCCTCGTTTGGGGCGGCGCCCCAATAACCACCTTGGCATGGTTAGATAAAGTGCAAAAAAGGGCGCTCAAATTAATTGATGACGACTCCGCCTGCTCCACCATCGCCCCTTGAGCCACCGTAGGAATGTAGCAGCGCTGACCAAATTTTATCGCTACTATCATAGTGACTGTTCCTCCGAGTTAAACGCTTTCCTGCCTCCACGGCAATCTTATACGCGCAACACCAGATTAGCCCACTCGTCTCATTCCCTTCACCTGCAACTACCCCTTTCACGCACTCAACAAGATATGAATTCGTTTGTTAATAGAACAACTCGACTGTGGAATAACCTCTCGCAGTCAGTGTTTCCGAACTCCTACAACATCCAAGAGTTCAAACGCAGGGTTCATCACCACCTTCTTCAATACCCCCCGTACCTTTTAATCCTTAACCTATACCCCCCCCCCTCTCATCCCTCCCCCGTACTAAGCTTACTGCTAGACATTGCATCATGACGTGACAAATGACATGACGGACTAGTAGTACAAAGGGTGACTCCTAAGCTTAGCACTGCCACATAAAAAAAAAAAAAATATACGACGCAATTGTTGTTGATATAATCATGCAGGACTTCGTTCATCATTCTTTGGAATCATGCCGTTCGGTTTGAAAAACGCTCCGGCATCATTCCAAAGAATGATAAACGAAGTCCTGCATGATTATATCAACAACATTTGCGTCGTATATATGGATGATATCCTTATATTTTCCACTTCATTACAGGAGCATATGAATTCGCTCAGTAAAATTTTTAAAAGGCTTGTCGAATACAATATGAAGGTACAAATCGATAAATGTAACTTCCTAAGGAAGGAAACGGAGTACTTAGGCCACATAATTTCTACTCAAGGAATCAGGCCGAATCCCAAGAAGATTGAAATTATAAATAAGATTCAGGTGCCCAAAACTATTAAACAAATCAAGTCGTTTTTGGGAATGACAGGCTATTATAGAAAGTTTATTAAAGACTATTCTAGAGTAGCTCTGCCCATGACTAAATTCCTTAAAAAAAATATTAAAATCAATCCGAACGATAAATCGTACTTAGAAGCTTTCAACAAACTGAAGGAAATTATAACTAATAGTCCTGTACTTGCATTTCCCGATTTTTCAAAGAAATTTACGCTCACAACTGACGCTAGTAATGCAGCGATTGGAGCCACATCGCGGACTTTAAATAACCATGAAATAAACTATAGCACAATTGAAAAAGAATTATTGTCTATAGTTTGGTCAATTAAATACTTTCGTCCTTATTTGTACGGGAGAAAGTTCACTATCAAAACGGATCATCGACCGTTGATTTGGGTAAATTCATTAAAAGAACCCAATCCCAAGTTACAACGATGGAAGCTTCAGCTTAACGAATACGATTACGACATTCAATATATAAAGGGAAAAGAAAATAATGTAGCGGATTATCTAAGTCGGATCGAAGTTCATCATACAGATGCACAGGAAGTTAATTCCGATATAGCCACCATCCATAGTGGTCAAGAGAATAGCAATGATTACATATACATTTCTGAACGACCACTGAATATATTCAAAACACAAATTATACTAAAGCCGGGTGAAGCAAATTCTAATGAAGTCAAGCCGTCATATGAGAAGAAAAAAAGACTAATTATTACACTAAAAGAATATAAAGAAAATTACATTTTAAAAATATTAAAAGAATATCTACCTCCGAAAGGATTTATAGCTGTATACTCTGAATGTGATGCCTTATTTATTCAATTCCAGGATACCATTGTAAAATATTTTTCTAATTCACCAAACATAAAAATTATAAGGTGCACAAAATTTCTTCAGGAGATCGAAAACAAAGAACGTCTCCTAGAAATTATTGAGAATATTCACATTTCCAAAAACCATAGAGGTATACAGGAAACATACATGGAAATGAAAGACGAGTACTACTTTCCCAATCTACAGATGGAAATCCACAAATATATCAATAACTGCATAATTTGCAGTGCAAATACGATAGAAAGCCGATAAAACCTAAATTTATGGTGTCAGAAACACCTAATGAACCGAACCAATCTATACACATAGACATTTGGTTCCCTAATAAAAATACAATGTTCCTCACCTGCATAGATAAATTAACAAAACATGTATCTATACATTCTATCTCAGACAGAAACTCAACCTCTATTGTAAATGTATTACAGGAAAGATTCGCTCTTTTAGGGAAACCACAAAAAATAATAGCAGATAACGAATTTAACACAGCATATATAAGAAATTTCCCAAACTCAAAAGATATAATGTATCATTTCACCTCACCTAACACTCATACCGGAAACGCTGATATCGAACGATTCCATTCCACACTCAACGAACACATGAGATTATTCAAACTTAGCAAGGAAAATAAAAACATAGATGAGAGAACGCTCGTATATAGAGCTGTAGAAATTTACAACGATACAATCCACTCAACTACAAAACTTAAACCAAATACACTGCTACACTCCAATCTTAAAAATTCGGAATGGAATACGCTTCATCAAAAAATCCACAACAATAAAATAAATCGTATAAATAAGATGAACGATAAGCGTGAAAATCCTGAAGAATATGGAGAACGCGAACTCGTGAAAAATCTCGGATTCCACAACCTAAAGGGTCTTCCAAAATATATAATTAAAGACGTTACTAATAAAGGTAAAACCTATTTTACGGACGTAAAAGGCTATAAACGAGATAGACAGATAGTAAAAAGGAAATACAAATATCAAAATCCCATAGATAACGTACAATTTGACCGCAAACAAACGAGTCGAGATTACTCGGGTAGAGTTAGAAAGAAAAAAAATGTCAGAAATAACGATCCCAACGTTCCAAGTACAAGTAGGGAAAAATAACGTAAAAAAAAACGGCTCTCCTACAATTAACGAGTAATTGTCAGGACGATCTGCCGTAGGTATCATATAAATAGAAGTAATACCTAAACTACACATATTTTTTTTTATGAAAATATATTTGTTAGCATCGTATTACCATTACATAAAATCTAATTCTTACACTCATACAAATTACCTTTTCAGAAAATATCATACATTTTTCTTCTGCTCATACTAAGTGCTGCCAATGTCAATTCACAATCTATACAAATAACTTCATGCGAAAATGAGCCGGGTTTTTCCTTAATACGAACAAGCGAAAAGAAAATAGTGGACAACTATAGAAAGTTGCTGCACATCGTAAACTTAACTAACTACGAAGAATTAATAAATACATTATATTATAATCTAAACTCACTAAGATTAGGCCCAAATGAAGGAGAATATCAACTACTGTACAGAGAACTAAGGGTTCTCCAAGAAAACTATAATACGCTATCTCAAAACGAAACAAAACGAGCTAAACGCGGACTAATTAATATACTAGGAAAAGGATTTAAATTACTAGCAGGTACTATGGATGACGAAGACCGCGAAGATATCAATAAACATCTTATAAACATTGACGCAAACGCAAAACAAATGGTGGATCAGTTAAATAAACAAGTCCAAATTAATAACAATTTAATCAGTTTAAACGAAATCTCCAATCATATAAACAACCAGCAGACAAAACTAACAAGATACCTTTCTGACATAGAAAATAAGACGAACAAAATAATACTTACAACGGAGAAATTTAACTTAGTCTTACAAATGTACGTTGATATTTCCGCAGTTAATAAACAAATACAGAAAATTGAAGATATAATTTTATTAAGCAGATATAATTTTATTAAACGTCCTTGCACACAATATAATCGCGAAAGAAGAAATTAAAAAACTTGAGATAACCGTCGATACCATGCCATATATTAGAAGTAGTGTACTTTTCGGTAATAATCTCATCATTATTGCTATTATGATACCAAATTTTACTAAAGAAAAATACTTTAATGCTTTAATAATACCGTGCCCAAACAAATTTCACGAGGAGCTTGATTCGAATTTTAAGAATGTTATTATAAATGCAAATAATATATATGAAAACACAAACGAATCAATTTTGAAGAAGAATTTGAAATATCCAACCAATGATTGTATAAAAAATTTACTAAAAGAAAACAATGTATGCCCATTTAAAATAAACAAACAGAAAACAACTTATCTAATAAGTGAAAATATTATTGTAACAAACAATTTATTACCAACTAAAATCATTCAAAATTGTATAGATCAGGATATTACAATAAAAGGTAGTAATATTATAAAATTCAGTAACTGTAAAATAACAATAAATAATAACGAATTTGTCAATAAAATTGAAGAGTATAGACATCATATGGTACTACCATCATTCAATCTTAACGTAACAAAATTAATTAAAAATATAACAATCGAAAAGCTCAATCTCAACACAATTAAAAACAGGGAACTTATAAAATATATAGAATACGAAACAAAAGTTATAACATATAGCTCGCTCTCTGTAATAACATTAATACTGATATTAATCTCTATTGTAATATTAATAATAAAAAGGAAAAGAAGTAATGTAAATAAAAATAACATTCCAGGAGTAATGTTAGGTCAAAGGGAGGGGGAGTTACATGTGCAAATTCCAACCATTTCCGTTCCCACAATTTAAACGATTTCCGTTACCACAATTAAGTTGAAACATCAAAAACCTAAATACAAGATCGCGTCTAGCGAAACCTGAAACCGCGATAAAGTCACGTCGCATTTACTTCTAAGAAATGCAACTCTGAAATTTTGCACATGCAACTGCTTCTCATGACCACGCAAATTATTATCAGTCTAATTTTTATTTCTTTTTTCAGTCTTAGTTCTTTCAGGCTTAGCTTTATCAATTTTGTTAATCAGTCTTATAAATCGACTCTATGTATAAAGACCTCCTCTTTTTAAATCGCTTGTTTTTATATGTTTCAAAATTAATTTTATTTCTTTGAAAATAAAAGTATTTCTTTTAAATCGTGTGTTTTTAATTTTCGAAAATAAAATAAAATTAATTAATTCGTGGGGCTAAGCTAGTACCGCGATGACTTAGTCCCTACCACTTCCTCCGTCGTAACTCTGTCCAAATTATGCGTAATTTTCTTTTATTTTCACCTTTCGATTAATATCTAACGCGGTAGCTTCTTCTGTCTTTTTGGTAATGATTTCGAACCCGGCTTGCCTTCACGTCTTGCTAACAAGCGTGTGATCGTTTGGCTATGCGTGAAGGTGGAGTCAGGGGGACCTCTTGTCTTGTTTCTTGAGTCGGCGGCTTTGGTATCAGGCGTGATACCGCCTGCCACTGCGTCGGTCCAAGAGCAGGATCCTCAATTTTTTTGTTTTCTTCGGGTGGATTGTCGAGTTGTTACACGGGCTTAACCGTCTCTGCTAACAGGCGTGATATCGTCTGGCACTGCGCCCCGTGAACATCTTTATAATTCATTCGGTCCATTAATTTTTCTTTCTTTCGATATGTGGGTCGAAATTTAGGGAAGGTATGCTTGGGGTTTGTCGAGGTGCTCCTCTGGGATGTAGCACGGGCTCCGTCTGGCTAACAAGCTTTGCGCTTGGCACTGCGCACAGTGGGGCCAAATCCGAAAAAGCTGGCCAAAAGTCGAAAAAAAAATTTTCTAGTTGGGTCTTTTTTTCTGTGAGGTTGGCTCAAGTGATACCCACAGAGGCCGAAACCATGTATAGTAGCATCCTTCCCCCCTAATTTCGTCCAAAATCTCAGTTAGAAAGTGATCTTTGTCCGCGGAGTACGCTACAGTAACGTGTTCAAAAATCATATGCTTGTGTTGCAAACCACGTGTAACCATTCAGAAAAAACAAATGGAGTTGAAGTAAAGTGGAATCAACTCGTGAAGGTAAGTCGATTAGTTAAAAAAGTCTAGATTATTGATTATTGATATAACAAAATTGTTATACAAGGACTTCTACCTCTATTTTATGACTTCGAAAAAACAAAAAAAAAACAGTATTTGAAGAAACATGTTACCTTTTCCCATCGATTCCCGCGATCTAACCAATTAGAAGTTGTAGATAAATGTATCATCTATAAATTGACTCCAAATTTAGCTGCTACAATCTGCTACTTGATGATTTATGTATTCTTTTGTTTTTATAGTTTGTTTTTGTGGATTTTAGTGGAAACTACATATGATTTTGGTTAGTACGAAATAGCTAGGAAACAAAAATCAGCTGGAGAGAAGTAAACATAAAAGACTATATTAAATAGAGTAAATATAGAAAGTAAGATTGTGTGAGAGTGCGAGAGAAGGAGAGAGAGAGAGAGATAAAGCTACTTTTTCAAATGCGCGCGAAGGAAGTGTAAAGTTTGATATTTTCAATGCTAATGCTAGGTTTCCACTTGTCATTTTGAAATTGACAAATGGCCTATTGTTACGTCATTTTGAAAATTCGCAAGTGGACATAGCGAAAAACTGATTATAATTGAATTGACCAACCGCACTTTTCAATGACTTACCAAGAATTTAAACGATTAGTGCTGTTGGTTACTTCAATTATAGGCAGTTTTTCGTTATTTCCACTTGCCAATTTTCAAAATGACGTAATAATAGGTCATTTGTCAATTTCAAAACGACAAGTGGAAACCTAGCATAAGTCGTTGTTATGAATGACACTACAAGTTTATCGACGTTTTCACCTCAGAAAACATCATTTTTATATTATATTGCAAACAATATCTTGTGGTTATGCTATTTGTACAGATAGTTTTCGGCAGTATGCATTGCAATTATCAAAGCAAATCGTTTCCAAGTATCCCTGGTACAACATGCCCACGTTGATTCACAAACTTTTGATCCATGGCCCAGAAATAATAGATGGTTCCCTACTTCCCATTGGTCAAATGTCGGAAGATGCGCAAGAGTCGTGTAATAAGTTTATAAAAATTTATAGAAGAGATTTTTCAAGACAAAATTTTCGAAAAAAAAAAAAAACAATGGGAGACGTATTCCTTAGATTTTTTATTGCATCTGACCCTTATATTTCTAGTTGCCGAAAACTGCCCACTAAACCACTGAAATCATTATCTCCAGAAGTTCTCTTATTACTATTATCTCGAAAAGAAAACAGAAATACAGATGAAGGAACTATTCAGAGTAGTAGCGCTTCTGAGCTAAGCACAGATAATACAGAATCTGATGATGGAGATGATAATTTTTTATTGTAATATAACTATCTTTTGTAAGATTATAATAATTATTTACATATAAATATAAAAAAGTGTTTTTTTGTCTTTCTTACCTAAATTACTGCAGAGTGGTTATTAGGGGAGGAAGATTTTCATGATGCGAATGATATTTTACATAAAGGGCGGTGAATTAAGGGTAAATGGGGTGAAATTCAGTAAGTCTGACATGAAATTCGTAATCAGCGACCCCAAAAACCTTGAAAATGATGCGTGACTCAAGTACGATGTGAAATATGGGGTATTTTATGCAAGGGGGTGGTGAATTAGGGGTGAAGGGGGTGAAATTTAGTAAGTCTGACATTAAATTCGTAATCAGCGGCCTCAAAAACCCCCGAGTAAGAAATTTCAGATCAATTACTTGATTTTTCGACTTTTGGCCAGCTTTTTGGGATTTGGCCCCACTGTGCTGCGCCCCGTGGACATTTTTGAGGGTCATGCCGCCTTTCTCCTCCTGCCTTGCTTTTAGATTATGTTTCTTCGCTCTCCTGTCTGTCCCTCACGGCTGATTGATTTGCCGTGGTGTAGCTCAGCTGTGGTTGGACAGCGGCTAGAGTGGATAGATTTCCGAAATTTTTTTATTTTTTTTGACAGAAGCTTCCTTATTACATATTTCGTGAGTGTTTCCTTTCGGGTGACGTAGAGAGCTGGTCATGGGACAGGGTCTCTTTTGGGGAGGGTGGTGCTAGTTCGTGTAGCCCCATTCCCCCCCCCCCCCCCAATGAGCCCTTGTTCTGAAGATTACCCTTTGTTTCATCAATGAGGTACGGGTAACTCGAGGTGCATCCGGGGTCTTCGATGGCACTCTTGATGGTGGCTTTATAATTTTTTCTGGTAGTTTAGATCATTTAGTGTCTGGTCTCACGGTCTGTAGGTTGAGTCGTTGAGCCAGTACGGAGTTTGAGTTCTATATTTAAGTTTTGGGTAGTAGGAGGTAGAGCCACCACTGACGGTGGTCAACGGGTCAACGGTGGCAGACTTCGGCCGCCAAAAGTTTTCGGAGAGAGAGACATCGTTCCGCCGCTGATGTTATGTAATATTGTTAGCTAGATAAACAGAATAGTTTTGTTATTAGAGGTAATTATTAGTGTTGTTATTGTTGACTTTGATCGATTATTGTTATAAACGTAGTTTTGCTTTAAATTTCCGCGAGTATATCCGCGCTGTATGTAACCTTAAACCTGGGAAAACATGCAGATTCGACCGAAGAAAAAAACATAAAAAAGAAGAAAAAAAAACCATAATTAATCTTTAAATTTATTTTATTGGCATCATTACTAAAGATCTAATTACCACAAAAGCCATAACGGCTTAATTATTTAAATCTTAAATTTACACCATGCAACCCCAGCGCCAAAAATATCGAAAACAGCTTTAACCGTACCAAAAATTAAATAAAGTGTCATGACTTCTTGAGAAAGTATAAGGCAACCATGGCGGCCTGCTGGTCGTCGCAATTTTCTTTTAAAGGCTGTATCAGAACCTAGTTTTCGAGTAGCAGCAGCAGCAGTAAAAAAAAAAGAACTCCCGCGACTTTCTTATCCGGGACTTCCGATCAACTCAGCTAGACCTTTGAAGCCCGGCATCTCAGTTGGTAGCGCATGAGACTCGTTTATTCAGGGTCAGGTGGGTCGAGGCCATACGTGCGGAATAGCCTAGTTTCTTTAACAGGAGGCCGTTTTGGTTTTTTTCGGCCCCTCACTCCCTCGCAAGTCGGGTTTGTGGGGCTGAGGGATTGTAACGGCAGTTCTATTTTTATACCTTGGAATAGCCACTTTACACAAAAAAAAAATTGAGCACTTGGGAAAATATAAGTACAATTTTTTGAAAAATTAGGAAGGCTAAGAAAAAAATGAAAAAAAAAGTGAAGAAAAAATAAATTGACAAAGAAAGTCAGTATGGAATAAATTTTGAGGAAAAAAGGTCCTGTTAAAAGAACGGAAAAAGTCGGTCGGTGTAATAGCGACTAGTTAAATAAAAAGTTGAAGCTGTTCCGTATTGAAGATTGTCCATAATGAGCCTTGCGGAAATTTTTAATCAAGAGCTGTGATATGAACAATTGTGGGAGAGAAAAATTAATGTAATAAAAATAGTTGGTGGAAAAGAGAAGTTTGTAGCCGAGAAAACTGCTAGTGTTGCACGAGGATACAGGAAGATATAAACCAATGGTTGAACCTGTGCTGGATGACCCTGTAAATACGAAGTTCAACGATTTCGAAGAGGTTAAAAAGGAAGGTAGCGAAGTTGCAGCGTCAAGTTAAGCTGAAGTGGTTCCTAAGATAAGTCGAGGGCCAAACCAGGTATAGATAAAAAAAATTTATTAAAAAGTGTGAAAAAAGAGCTGGAAAGAAGCCTATAATATGAGAAATACGATTGACCGTGTGGAGGTGCGGAGAGCCCCATTTGGCCGACGGCGCGGTCCTATCAATTGAAGAACCATTTCATCGAATGATTATTATTTTGATTATTACATAAAATATATATTAGACGTAGTTTTATTGAATATTTTTACTTGACATTTGCTTTAATTTATAACAAAATTAATTATTGACATAATTTAAAGTTAATTTCTTTCGGTTGTTTGCTGTGATTTGATGTCCGATTTTTTTGTGGAATAATTTTCTTTTTTTGGGGTTGTTGGGGTGCAATTGGATTGCAGGCGAATTGTTGTTATACCTAAATCATGTTTAATCGGGATTTTTTTTTGTTACTTAATTTAAATCTTGACAAAAATTTGATTGTGAGTGATTAGTGGGTAATGGGTATCTGATGAACTTAGTTATCGTGTGGATGAGTATGTAATAAAGAGTTAAGCGTACTGGTACCAGGTCGGTTCTCTTTGTGTTTTGCCGCAATGGCAAGTATTAGCTTTATTTATTAGAGCGTACTGGGCACCCACTACCTTCGCCACCTATCGCCTGGATGTTTTTTTTTTAATTTTAGTATGTTATACGAAGTTCAGAGGTTGGCTTCTGAGGGCAACCAACCGAGGTCCTTCGTTACAATACGTTTATGCTTGCATACTGCTGCACGTTGAAGAGACTTTGCCACGCACTGAAAAATGTGTAAGTTAACTTATATTGTATAAGATATTCCTACTATCATTATTACAATTTGACACGCCAATGAAAATAATTTTTTACATGTCTTGGCGAAAATATATAAAAAAAAATTAAATTCCAATTTCAACTAGCATTATCAATTTTTTACTTCCAAAATTAAAAATATATTAAAATATATAAAACTATGAAATTTATTCATAACATAGGTGTTATATATTGAATATAAATAAGTCTAAATGTATCTATATATATGTATATGTACATTGAATAGCAGCACACAAATTGTAAAGGAGAAGTCTGACCCTGAACACTTGTATTTACCGCTAGGTATTGCTTATTGAGTATAATTTTCTGGCTAGATCGCCAGTCTGTTTCGTTCGTCTCCAGCGGTGTACAGATGCGTCATGGTCTGACGGCTTCATCGCCGGCTATAATCCGGTTAGATTATTAAGTATAAGGTTGTTTCGGAGTGACTAGAATAAGTGCTTGAATTATAAAGAAATGAGTAACATAATTTTAATATTTGTGTAATAAACATTTATATGAATTTACTCGGTGTTTTTTCTTTATAAGTTAACTAACAAGGAAAAAACACAAAGTCAGAGGAATCCCAGAGATCTTTAGATACATCAATGAACAGCACTCTTAACGAGAGCCGACATGTTTGTGAAGTTACTTTTTCGCTGGCGAAAGACAAATTTGCTGAATTGTGTGAGTTTGTTTATTACAAGCGCACTCACAAGAAACATACAAGGATGAATCAAAAGTTAAGGAGACGATTGATTCCCGGGCGATGGCAACAAGAAATTTCCCTAATGTTATACAGGGAAACTAAGTTGCCATGCGGTTTCCATTTTAAAAAAAGTTATGTTGCCATAGAACATGACACCGGAACCATCTTAGGTGAAAATTATATTAAAAAAAATAATATTCAAATTCAAATGAAAAATATATTATATTACATAAATATATATATATATTATATTATATACATTTCTAGGAAAGTGCAATTGTGGGAGCACGTTGAAAATTGCCATTGAAGAAGAAGGAAACAACGTTGTTCTTAAATCCAACATAACATTAGGCGATCTCAAAACCTTCAAGAAATCCAGTTGAAGAATAAATCAGTAGAGGTGTATCGAACTCAGGTAGCAGATGACCTAATGGATTTTGGCGACAAAGAACCTCCTACATTATATTCAAGCGACGTCCTGCGCACAGCAAAGAAAAAGAATTGTTAGATGAAGACCCTATCGCTGCAATTGTGAAGTTATCGACAGAGTACTACCAAAAGGAAATAATCGATTTTGGTGCGGTTCCCTTTAGAGTGATTTACGTTACAGGCACGCAAATCGAAGTTCTGCAAAAAGCTATGAAGAAAGAACACATCCCATTTATGATAGATGCTTCAGGATCGCTCACTCGAGTGTTAACTTACCCGAACGGAAAAACTTCACATGCAATTTTCTTGTACCTTGTGGTTGTCAAAATTGGAGGACAACAAATAAGTATCGCACAAATATTAACAGACTGCCATACCTCCTTTGAAATTGGAGAGTTCATCGCACGCATAAAGTCAAAGGGAGTCCCTAATCCACGGGAAATCGTTATGGATGGTTCGCGGGCTCTCCTGAATGCCGTCGCAGCACAATGCGCAAATGCAATTGACATTGAGGATTATGCTGATCAACTTTTTACAGAACCGATGCCAGACTGCTTCATAAGACTCGACGTAGCTCACTTCATCCATATTTTAGTCCGATTATTTAAAAAACGCAGTCTATTACGGGTGAAACGTTTTTCCTGGCTTGTTTGGGACAACTTATCTTGTGCACGGATTTAATGGAAGTGTAGTTTTACGGGTTTAGTGGCAAAATGAAAATATTTACTTTTTAGCACTGTTTGTTTTAAAGGTTTTTATTTTCAACTATTCTCTCCTTAACACTTGTATATAAATAGTTTTTATTATCTTATACAATTTTTAATTACCACACAAATAACTAATATTTATTTTAATTCCTTTTTATGTCAAAACTTTCTACTCAATATCCATTTATTTATTTTTAAATCTCCTTGACAACTAGTTAAGATTTTTTATTTTAACGTCAAAAGTTTTTAATTAATTTTTTTCTTACTTAGCCTCGGTCGACTGCGTTTTTGTAACAAGTCTCCTTGACTAAGTACGACCGGAAGTAGTAGGACGATGTCCCTACAGAAGCAGAAAAGATGATAACCAATATTCTAACGGTTTGCTATAGTGAACAAAATGGTACTATTGGAACACATCAAAAAACACTGTGTGAGTCTGCTTTTCAAGCCCTCACAAATTGGATCACGGGTACAAATTTTGTTTTATTTTTTGTTATTTTAATTGTTTTTTTTTTGTTTTTTTAATAATGTCGTTATTTTTGTTATTTTAATTATGTCGTTATTTCTGTTATTTTAAAGCTGAACAAAAGGAATGGGCAAATACTGTTCTCGAAGAAAGCAGCAGTGAAGAAGAAAAGCAAGAAGTTCAGGATCAGGGATTCGTTGATGAAAATGGTTGCAACTCCTGGAGTGCATGGGCAGGAAACATCCAGCGAAAAGTCCTTGTCGCCATTAAAGAGGAGAGCAAAGATGAATCGGCCAAAATCAATGGTTGCAATTTCGTACATTTCGGCGATTACCTCGTCAAACATTTGGCACTCTTTCCATTGTGGGGGAATATTCGTACAGCCTATTTCAAAATGCCCTGCCGAATTCCTGCGACAACTGGTTCAAACGAGAATGAAAACCGCAAACTCAAACACAATGTTTTTGTCGACGAGTATTCGTTGCCTCTAAGGCCTGATGTTTTTTTTGCAGAGGCATTTGCAGTACTTGAATGGACGACTCAAAATCACCAATGCAAAAGTGGACGTTGAAAACCAGCCTACCACTGAAGTTCTGGAACACGAAGTGATGGATGAAGACCAAAATGAAGATGAAGATGATCTTTGTGATATTGTGCATTCAAACCTTGACAGTAATACCATGATCACTTCTGTCTCAGAAAGTGGTTGTCCAGCTTGCCGAAGAGGTGATTTACCAGATGGAGGACATTGCTGTCATGTCTGTAAGAAGCCAGTACACGGAATCGATGAATGCTCGAAACCCTATAAAAACCAAGAAGGATATGGTGCTATGAGAACTTGTTTCGAGAAATTGAAAACTGGAAAGGCCAGGGCGTGGAAAAAGAGCCAAAAAAGAAAAACCTCTATTTAGGTGATAGCCAAAAGAAAATAATAGATTCTTTGTCTTGGAAATCACATGTCGAAATTCCACATCTCCAAAACGCAAACAATAATAAAATAAAATCACAGATAGTTCACGATGAAGTCGTAAGATTAACAAACACATGCGCATACGACAGTTTTTATCAATTGTTCTTTGTCGCTGCTGTCGATGATGAAATTATCAAACAAAAGAGGTTTTAAAGAAACTACATAGATTTTAAAAAAATTTTAACTACAAAAATTACAGGACCATTTTTTTAGGTGTTTGAATTAGCCAAGCATTCAAAATTTTTTGAACTGATAAAATACGGCGTGGAAATAGGTCAAAACCATAAGTCGCATCAACTGCGATCAGAAGTGCTTATTGACGCATTCGCACTAAACTCTGAGCTTCAATTCAGAAAGGAACCGTTAGGAGACATGTTTAGAGTGAATTCCGAACTGTATGTTAATGGATTGGCAAACATGCTATTGAAGATTTGGCCATCAAAAATAGAAACGACGACTTGTTCAAATGGCTGCACGAAAACAAACCTCGTCACTTTCCTTCATGTTAACGACGAGTTGATTAAATGGAACCAAATGAATGACATTTTTGAAACTGGATTATCAAATGAAAAAGTAAATTGTTTCACAAAAAATTGTAAAGGGATAGCTGAGACAAGGGTTCAATCATTTGGTACGTTTAAAATCATAAACCGATGTTTATGTGTTAGTCTTAAATCAATGATATTGTAAAAATATCACTTTTTTCACTGATATGTTTTAATAACAAATTGATAATTTTAGGTGACTTGCTGTTAATTGAACCGTACACTTATGTGAATGAAAACGAAACCAGAATGTCGACTTTGAAACCAAAGGACATTATACAAGCTATTCTTAATATTGAAAAGGGAGAAGAGCACGTTTTTTTCGGGTTTTGTTGGTTATCAAGGGGTTACGCACAATCTACAAACTTTCCAAGAACCTTCATTGATAGGGCATTACTATGTAGTATGCAAAAGAAGTCGAGACTGGATTTTGTATGATGACACAAAGATGAAATCGGGTCGCATTTCGCAAGCTAAATCGTGCACGGTATCCCTTCTCTTGTACAGAAAGAGCAAAAACTAAATTAAAAATGATGCTACGAATGTTCTTATTCACTTTTGTATACCTAATAAACATTTTTTTTTTAATGAACAAAATTTATTTAAAAGTACATATATAATTATACTGACAAATTAGAAATGCTGTCAATTTAGAACTTTGTGTATGTTGACGTATGACTTAATAAATATTTTATAAATATAAATTGCGATCTGGAACTTAGTATTTTTGTATTTGGATTTTATATGATGACACAAAGATGAAATCGGGTCGCATTTCGCAAGCTAAATCGTGCACAGTATCCCTTCTCTTGTACAGAAAGAGCAAAAACTAAATTAAAAATGATGCTACGAATGTTCTTATTCACTTTTGTATACCTAATAAACATTTTTTTTTTAATGAACAAAATTTATTTAAAAGTATATAATTATACTGACACAGTAGGAAAAGTGAAGAGCGCTCCTTCAGAGAGGGAAAAACGAGCAGACAAAATTACATAGGCTTCTCTGATTTCTCTAATAGAGCTCTAAAAAGAGCTATTAACGAGTATACTGAATAACAACACAATTTCATATTTCAACAGTTTTTTCAGATTTCTGCAAGAATAAGAGAAAATTGTGAAATACTTGAATAATCGAGGCGTGAGTCATCACGTTGTGTTGCGCTAGTTGATTGCAAGAAGTCTGGCGAGTCGTGTCATAGCGCAAGTTAATTTTGTGTAATATTTTATTTTTATTGAGTGCAATTTTGATTTAATGTAATTAATAAAGGAAAAGGTAAGCTAAATTATTTTGATTATTTATATAATAGTATTTTCGTCGTTCATAAATAATTAAATAAATTTAAATATAAAAAATTAAAGAGTCCGCGCATGAGTGGAAGGAATTTAGAAAAATATGCGTTATTTTACAATCAGTTGTTGTTTTCTTCAATTGTAGATTGATTATTAAAAAAATCGTCAGGTAATTAATATCTAATAGTAACAATAATATTCGAAACTCATGGCGCTGAAGAAAACCCTTGGTGTTTCCAAAAGACATTTTAAACGCCTTGTGAGATCGGAAATTAGAAAATATACACAAGGGAATGTAGTTGCTGCGACAAACGATAACGTTGCAAGCGCGAACGAAGCTTGCGATGCTATTAGAATTGGTAGATTTTAACACTCTTCTCGATGCAACTGTTCAAGAAGTAACAGAAAAAAACTCATGTTATCAGGAAATGAGTAATCGCAAGTGTTTAACCGATAAATTAGCTTGTTGGGCAATTTCCCATAACATATCGAGGGATGCTTGTGACGCGCTTCTTACAATTTTACTGGAAGAAAAATTAGATGTGCCCTTAAGCGCAAAGACTCTTTTAAAAACGAAGGTTCACCAGTTGGACTTGAGCGAAATGCAACCAGGACAATATTTTCATATTGGGGTAAAAAAAAGCGCTTGAGTTGGTAAGTCTCAAGATACCTGAGTCAGTAAAAGAGCTTCCACTAGACATCTTCGTAGACGGTCTCCCACTATATAAAAGTTCATCGCAAACATTATGGCCTATTTTAGGGTGCATTTCAGAAGATAGGCAAACAGTTTCATTTTTGATCGGGACATACATAGGTCCGTCCAAACCTCAAGATGTCAGATCATATTTGAAAAAATTTGTGGACGACTTTCTTCAAATACGCAATGAAGAAATACTGATTAACGGAAGAAGTATTGAATTAAAAATTAGACTTTTTACATGCGATACACCAGCGAGAGCTTTCCTAACAGGCACTGTAGGTCACACTGCTTCTCATGGATGTCCTAAATGCCAGCAAAAGGGTAAGCGGATAAACAATCGATTGAGTTATAGTATTGAACCTGGATTACCTAGAACGGATGCAAATTTCAAAGATCGTCAGGACAAATATTTTCATAACACTACATTTATTAGCAGTATTCATCCTTTAGATGTTTTAAACATTGACATGATATCACAGTTCCCTTTAGATGTGATGCACCTGATTGATTTGGGAGTGGTTAAAAAAAATTTACTACTTATTATTAATGGCAAACATAACAAAATTAAAATAAATAGCAGGCAAAAACTACAATTAAATGAAAGAATTGTATATGCAGCAAAATATACGCCCAAAGAGCTTTCGCGAAAACCTCGATCATTTGATGAGATCCTTAGATGGAAAGCCACAGAATTCCGTCAATTTGCATTATACACGGGAATTGTAGTATTTAAGCATATTATAGATGAGAACACTTACATATTATAATTTTTTGGTATTACACACGGCATATGATTTCTTGTCCTGCAAATTGTAAAAACAATTTGGATTGTGTTCAGCAGCTGTTGGAGACTTTCATAAAAGATTTTGCAGACATATATGGAGAATATAAAGTTAGTTTCAACGTCCACAGTCTTTTACATATAGCAGAATGTGTTCGAATGTACGGCAATGTGGACAATTTCTCTTCATACATATAAATTTGAAATTTTTTTACGCGTTTTAAAAAAGGACTGCAGAAAGCCATCACTTATTGCTCAACAATTACACAACAGAATATTGGAAAGGAGTCTTGTAAATGGAAAAAAAAAGAATCATTATTTTCCACGCGGCCTGGTCAAAAAAAAATACGTGCTCAAAATATCAGTTTGGTTCCTTTCTAATTTCTCGAAAAAGTCCAAATAATTATTGCTATACTAAAAATTTGACCGCAATAAAAATTAAAGGATTTCTTACTGAAGAAGGCGTGGAATATGTAGTTGGGGATACCTTTACAGATCTGAGCAGCTTTTTCGAAACACCAGTTGATTCAAAAACAACTTTGGGTATAAGCAAAGCTAAAAGACTAAATGTGTTACATACAGAATTTCTAAGGGTCTCGGTGAAAAACGAAATCCTTAGGCAAATTTTCATATCCCTTCATACAGGGAGCCTTTTACATCAAATTCACAATGAATTTGATGCAATATGAGTTCCCTGTGAACAACAAATCCTAAACGGAAAATAATTATCTAATTTCCATTTTCAAATGTACAAAATTCCTTAACGGACAAATCTTAAACGTACAAAAATCCACTTCAACAAATGTAACATTTCCAGACGTAACCTGATCCGCGCGCATTTTGTGAGATTTGCAAGGTGCGCAATTACCTTTGCACCCTTTCCAAGCTTTCCTGGCAAACAGTGATCTTGACTTTGACTTTCTTGAAAGTAATTTGACCCACCCAACAATAATTAAGCGCAACTTGCAATGCGCCGCGTGAGAAGCGCGCGATAAGCAAGTTGCGCAGGTGGGAATGAATTCAAGGGCGCGTTTTTCCCAGCCGGTGGACAATTTTTCCATGCCACCACCGGCGGGTGAAAATTTTAAGTATAATTGAGTGTTGTCTTAACCACGGTCGTCGGCGGTTGCGGATTTTTGGGGATTATAATTTTGAACAGTTGAGTTTTTTTTTGAGCCATCACCGGCGGCGGTGGATTTTTTTTTAAAGGTGTGTCTGTTTGAACTCGATAAGAAACGGAACGCGAGGAGCGTCGAACATAAGTGAAGGGCCATAAGTTTTATTTAAAATAATATCCGTTTTGTTTGGAAAGAAAAGATATTTTTGATAAAAGTTATCTTGCTTGTGCGCTACAAATTTATAATAAGAAATATAATAGTAATTTTGTTTTAAACCTAGTGAACATAAGTGAAGAGCCATAAGTCCTATTTAAAATAATATCCGTTTTGTTTGGAAAGAAAAGATATTTTTGATAAAAGTTATCTTACTTGTGCGCTACAAATTTATAATAAGAAATATAATTGTAATTTTGTTTTAACCCTTGTGAACATAAGTGAAGGGCCATAAGTCATATTTAAAATAGTATCAGTTTCGTTTGAAAAGGAAAACTACTTTCGATAAAAGTTATTTTACTTGTGCGCTACAAATTTATAATACGAAATATAATTGTTGTTTTGTTTTAACCCTAGCGAACATAAGTGAAGGGCCATAAGCCTTATTTAAAATAATATCAGTTTTGTTTGAAAAGGAAAGCTATTTTTGAAAAAAGTTATTTTACTTGTGCGCTACAAATTTATAATAAGAAAAAGATATATATGCGTAGTGTTTCCACATTCATGAATAGGAGCGAAGGGCCGTAAGTTTAACTAATCCTAAACTAACTTTATATTACACAAAAATATATATATGTAATAAAAACAATTAAAAACAAAAACATCGTCCTATTTATACATATAAAAAAGAAAATATAACAGAAGCAGGAGTTCCAGTAACAAAGGTTAGTGGATAAAAACTATATAACAAATGAAGCTGAACAGAAATTTCCTGTGAACAATATATATTGCAAAATATATATTACGTGCGAAGATTACTTAGTTTTCATCCCAATACACCTGCGAAATTTAAATTGATACCTACATATATCAATAATTTTATAATTTAGATGTACAAAAAATTAACATTTTCGGCTGCACCCTACACAGCAACACCAACTTATCGCTGCAATGCAACACTTGGGCAAAGTTCTTCATCCAAAGAAAACATTGGTAAGAGCATATAGTGTAGTTTTAACTTAATTTTTATTCGAAAATTAATTTTAATTCTTAGTTATGAATGACGAAGACAAATGGACAAAATTAACACGAGTTGAAGAAAAACTCAACACTGTTTGCCTAGAAATACGGCAATGAAAGAGATTTTGTCAGCAAAGCGTTATGCTAACACAAATTTCCAAAATCATCTGTCCAATCAAAAAAGATCTGGGGCTATTTCCCATCAAATCCATGGTAGAGATAGAGGGGCTGGATGAAAAAATAAAAGATATACCCGATGAAGACATTGTAAGTTGTAAATATTCTATCATACTTTTATTATTTTAATGCTTAATTCTTGTTTAATCCAATACAGATTTTATATATAAAAGAATTTTTGGGGAAACACCCAATTGAAAAAACTCTTGCCAACATATTTTCGGAAAAAATAATTTTAAGGTTTAATTGGGATGGCTCTAAAAATAAAATCGGAATTAAAACGTACAAATTATTTCATACACACTTTTTTGGTAAAATGTATTACTAACCATACATTACATTAATACATATTTCGCTTTGCAGAAGCTGTTAAAAGTGTTGACTTCGGATATAAACAGTATGAGAAGTCGATGAAAGAAGGTTTCAGGAGGGCGAAACAAACTTTTTATAGGGACACATATAAATTAAAAAAAACAAAAACAATAATCAAGCAACTGAAAAAAAAATGTACATGTAAAGGCTGTTTATTTATTAAATTTATTATTTGGTTTGTCTAATGAATTCTTTTATTTTTTAATTAGTACTTACTGAATTAATTTTAATTTTTGTGATACTGTATACTCATAAGGATATTGAAATTTGTTTTTTTTTTAATGAATTAGATTGGTTTTTATTTTATTAAAACTTAAAAAATGAACTGCGTTTGTTTTATTAATTCTCAATTGTTAATCCGAAGCCAAAAAAAATTCGTTTTTGGGAAATTTGGAGCTGAAACAAGGGCTTCCATTTTTGCTTAATAGGGATCTAAAAGTGAGCGCTCCATTTTTGGTTCCCTCTAGGTAAAAAGAAGGGTTCCATTTTTGCTAATTTTAGAGCAAAAAGGGAACGCTATTTTGTTATTCTTTTCGGAGCTACTTGGGATCAAAGAAAAAAATCCATATTTCCTCATTTTGTAGCAAAAGAGGATTGCTCCTCTCCAATGACATGCCTATGTTAAAACGATGACCAAGTGAGCTGAAAACGAACGCTCCTCTGATCCCAAACGCGCGCTCCACGATTACTCGTAGGATGATCGTTTTTCCTACTGGGCTAGAAATGCTGTCAATTTAGAACTTTGTGTATGTTGACGTATGACTTAATAAATATTTTATAAATATAAATTGCGATCTGGAACTTAGTAGGCGTTAGAATTCTCATTTTATGTATCCACATTCATTGTTGAATTTTTTTTGTTCTTTTAAATATTTTAAATTAAAAAAAAATTAAATGTTTGAAAAAAAAAAAAGAACATAAGAATACTTGATATAATGAAGTGTATAAGACCCAAAAAAATCAATACCGAGGGATAATTCTAATTTGTTAATGCGAAGTGTGACGAACAGTGACTAATGGTATGCGATGCAGCTACCTGCGTCGAGACTTTTTCTGTTACAGAGCAGGCATACATATTTGAAATAAAAAAGTAAAAAAGGTAAGTTAACACTCGAGTGAACGATCCTGAGGCATCTATCATAAATGGGATGTGTGCTTTCTTCATAGCTTTTTCCAGAACTTCGATTTGCGTGGCTGTAACGCAAATCACTCTAAATGGAACCGCACCAAAATCGATTATTTCATTTTGGTAGTACTCTGTCGATAAGCACTTCTGATCGCAGTTGATACGATAGTCCAGTGCAATTAGTCGAAAAAAGGGCATGAAATTGCATTTTACGATGTTCGAAATTTTTTTTTTGTAAATTGTTCGGGTACATCTGACGATGAAAAAACCAAGTTTATGGGGTTTTGGAGAATGAAATTATCTACAAAATGAGCACTCAACGAGGTCTGTAAGTTGATGTGGCTCCAATCAGAATGGATCTAGAAAGAAGAATCACTTTTTAAGACGGTGCTAACACCTGTTTTCGGGGCGATGTTATTAAGTGCGTAAGCCTAACAAAGAAATGAAAATATTTTTCGAAGCAACAGGTAGGGCAATGAAAGTTAACTGCTACATGGCACCGTCTTCAAAAGCTATTCTTCTTTCCAGATCCATTCTGATTGGATTAATGTTGTTAAGAATTACAAACAATTATTTCTTCCTTTTTTGTGCATCGCGGGATTGGTTTTTCTGAAGTCGGTTTCCATTCATTTTTTTCGGGTTAGTCCATTCATTTTTTTCGGGGGCAATTTAAAAAAAAAACATTTATTAAGGTAGGCCTACACGGAACGGTAGATCGTTGCGTGTTAACTCAAATGTTCAGCTTGCACAATCCAAAATGTATGGATTGTACCAAATATGTCTCGGTGATGCTCGATCACTTGCTCCTTCGACCTTATCATAATCGATGTATGATAACATAATATAACGCGTAGATAAGTATAAATATTATGCGCAATAACTAATGGAGGTAATTTCCACTTATTTTATTTACACAATTCCACTTGCGCCAGGCAATTTGCAAAATTAAATTGTTGCGTATGAACCTACCTTTACGAGAAGTATGACACGCTGCCGTCGATAAGAACCGAGACAGTAGTTGAATGGTTATAATACATGTATTTGCGCATTTTCGGAGTTATTTATAAAAAAATTAATATAAATCAAAATTCCCCGAAGGAAATTAAAAAAAAAATATTATGAGGAATATTGAAAAAATAATGCCGAACTGAAGGATCGAACCCGCGACTCCACGCACAAGAAACGGACGCTCAAGCCCTACGCCACGGCGACGCTACGATTACTAAATAACATTTTTCAGAACGGTATACAGAAACCACATAACGTAAAAGACTGAATACCGTAAACGGTATTTTAGTGCTGACGTCACGAGGGGGACACTTCCCATACAAAATAAAAGCTGTTGCTGTGCCAGCTTAGCTCTACCGGTATATGTACTTTGTTAGAATTTTTTTTTGTCGTTAAATATACTTCCGGTTGGAATTTTCAGACCATTTTCTCAATTTTAGTTCTGTTGATCAAGAGCTACAATTTGAGATATGGTCCAAGTCTGTAGCGATAGTACTTTCAGAGATGAAAGAATGTCACAGACGGACAGACAGACGGACAGAGCCTCTGTATAAGTTTCTTTTTTTTTAAGCTAAAATGGCGTTATCAGGTATTTCAGAAGAATGCTCAATGCGTAGGGGGATAGTAACTATAAATAATAAAGATGGTCTATGCCTTCCACGAGCTCTAGTTGTTTCAATTGCAAATGTTGATAAAGACCTCGAATATGCTAATATTCGAAAGGACAGAGCTAAGATTCAGACTCGAAGAGCAGCAGAGTTGGTTAATAATGCGAAAATAACCATACCTGCTGAGGGAGATGGAATACCTGAACTTCGTGTGCTTCAAGATTATTTACGAAATTATCAAATTGTCGTTTATCAGTATGGAACAAAGCGCAGAGAAATCGTTTTTGAAGGAGTCAGTGATGGAAAACGCTTAAATTTATTATATCGTGAGGGCCATTAAAATGTTATAACTTCTCTTACGGCAGCATTTCTACAGTTATTTTTGTGAACAATGTCATGTTCCATACAATGCTAAAAACGAACACCGATGTGGTGGAACATGTCCGTGTTGTCAGCGATCACCAGCATGTTCTAAAGTTTTTAGTGAAATTGCATGTGAAAGCTGTAGTCGGTCATTTAGAGGTATGCAGTGTTTCGAAAATCATCAAGTATCAGGATCATTAAAAGGAGGACCCAGTTTGTGACCAGATAAAAAGTTGTAGAAGCTGCTTAAAAACGTACAAGGCAAACAAAATCCATGTGTGCGGAGAATATTTTTGTAAGATATGTGTTAAGCATGTACCTCAGAATCATCTTTGTTACATTCAGCCCGATAATCGCAATCCTCCCCCAACAAAGGGTACACTCTTTATTTTTTACAACTTAGAGACACGACAAGAAAAAGTAGTAAGAGAGAAATATGTGGAAAAACTATCAATTGGAGATATTAAGCTGCACGAGCCAAATCTATGCGTTCTTGCCAAACGCTGTGGTTTATGCATTAAAGAAAATAATTTATATTTTTGTCAAAAGTGCAAAACCAACGTAATAGAAAGCTTTTTGAAAAATGTATTGGAAGCTGGAAAGAAATTGAAAAAAGTAGTTGTAGTAGCCTATAATGGCCAAGCATTTGACGATCAGTTTCTCCTAAATCATATTGTACTAAACACCGACTTGAAACCGGAATTAATCATGCGAGGGACAAAAATTATATTAATGCAGTTGGACAATGTAAAATTTATAGATTCTCTAAATTATTTTCCTATGGCTCTTTCTCAATTACCAAAAGCGTTTTATTTACCACCCGTATTGAAGAAGGGTTATTTTCCACTTTTATTCAATCCGGTTGAAAATGAAAATTATATTGGTCTATTACCACCTGTTGAATACTACAGCGCTTTTAAAAACATTAGGACAGTATCGTCAGCAAACGCTACTACGTGCCCATTTGAAATATTATATTGCAGCTGGAAAATGTGATTAGCATAAGTGATAAACAATAAAGAACCAAGTACAGTACC
Organism: Thereva unica; assembly: GCA_949987705.1. Classification (NCBI taxonomy): domain Eukaryota; kingdom Metazoa; phylum Arthropoda; class Insecta; order Diptera; family Therevidae; genus Thereva; species Thereva unica. The sequence continues at coordinate 74,183,121 of OX465282.1, read as the reverse complement.
TTGGGGTATACCTAAAGTGACCATACGTACTGATTTATTCAGTACAGTACTGATTTTGATGGCAATGTACTGATTTAAAATTTGTACTGAATATTGTACTGATTTTTAATATTTCTAAATATAATCAACATAAATATTACAATGTAAACAGTAACAAACCAAACTTATTTTTTGGATGTTGTGGCAGCGCCGAAAGTCGGGAAGCAACATCCACACAAGTGAAAAACGACGTTAAAATCGAGACAGAGCTTTCTCGACCACGTCAAAGACGTGGCGCGCCAACGCCAACGAAAAGTGGACGGACAGCAAATATTTTTAAGGTTTATTTTGGATATTTATATCACGCTAATGTAAGTACCACAAAGTAATACGTAATATTTTTAAGTAGTGAGATTATTTGACATTTTTAGAGGTAGACATGAGTAGAAGAGAGAACAAATTTTCTGAGAAATTTCAACGAGAATATCCATTTTTAAATCAGTGCAAAACTGCTTCTGAAGTTCGATGTACAATTTGTTTGCGATCCTTTAGCATTCGCAATGGTGGGAAAACTGATATTTTTAAGCATTTGCAATCAAAATTCCATAAAAGATAAAAGTGCAACCATTGCATCTGTTTCATCAACGAAAGTAACCGTATATTTTAATATGGCAACATTTGATAACGAACAAAAACTGCAAGCAGCAGCCGAAGGAACTCTTTGCTACCACACGGTATTTCATAATCAATCATTTAGATCAAATGATTGTTTGTCAAAAATAATCAAAATTTGCTTTAATAAAACATATGCTTGCGCGGAGGACTAAGTCTCAAAGTATAGTTAAAAATATATTTTCGCCTTACGCCCAGGAAAATCTAAGGAATGATTTAAAAAGTGTCCAGTACATTGCACTTTATTCAGATGCGTCTAAACATAAAAATGTTAAGCTTTTTCCAACATTAGTAAAGTATTTCCACATAACTAAAGGAGTTCAGATGAAAATTCTTGAATTTAATAAACTTCCATGTGAAACATCAGAAGCAGTATCTAACAATATAATAAGAATTTTAGAAAGTGAAAATATTAAACATAAAATAATTGCTTTCTGTAGTGACAACACAAATACGAATTTCGGCAAAGAAAGGAAAGGTGTAAACAATGTCTACGAGGTGTGGCAAATAAGTTCCGGGAATTTAGTTATAATTCGAAAACTGGTAACACTGCGTATTTTGTCAAAGTTTGAAGTCGATCGCAGTTTGTGTTTTATGCGTGTTTTTTGGAAGTGCTTTTTTAAAGTCGCGTCACGAAAATGACGTGTCGTGATCCAATTTCTGGTGAAATTAGGCGATTAGTTTTTGGCAAACAAAGGCATTCCAACGTTGCCGCAGCCATCCTATAGCCCTGATATAGCCCCCTGCGACTTTTTCTTATTCCCCAAGATGAAGTCGTACCTCAAGGGAATTCACCATGGTGGCGTACAGGAGGTCAAGGAAGCCGTAACAAGGGTGTTGAACGGTCTAACGTCGGAGGATTACCAAGGGTGCTTCCAATCATGGGAGCAACGTTGGAAACGTTGTGTAGAGTTAGAGGGAGACTATTGTGAAGGTCGATAATAAACTTTTGATTAAAATTTAATTTTTTCGTGTTTTATTGACGAATTCCCGGAACTTAATTGCCACACCTCGTACAAGAAACTGGAGACAAAATTGTGTAGGAAACTAATTGGTATAGGCTGTGTGGCACATATTTTTAATAATGCAATCCAGGCTGCATCAGATTCGTTGCCAATAGATATTGAAACAATTGTAGTGAAAATATAGTCATTTCTATCTTTATACAGTCAGGAGCGAAAAATTTAAAGAAATTTGTGAATCTATAGACGTTACTTACTCAAACCTATTAGGATACAGTAAGACAAGATGGCTTGCTTTAGCACCTGCAGTTGAAAGGATTTTAAAACTATTTGCTGCACTAAAAAAATATTTTCTGGAGGAATTGCCTCATTGCCCAAAAATTTTAAGAGATTTTTTTGAAAATGAATTCGCACAAGTTTATTTATATTTTATTCATAATCAATCTTCTTGATTTCTCGATAACATCCTGAGACTTGAAGGCCAACATGTAACATTCCTTGAAGCTTCACAAATTACTTATCGAGCAAAATTACAAATTACTCAAAGAATAAATGACAAATTCATACCAATAATCATCAAAAATATGATTTCAAAACTTTCTCAAAACACTAAAATTTTAGAAGAATTTCTAAATTTGTATAAAATAACCTTAAATTATATAGAAACTTGGACCGCGCCAATTATGCTATTTGAAAATGAAACATTTGAATGGACCTTTCTTAAATCCAAAATTGTATGGCAAAGTGTTGAAAAAGCATTAAAAATTATTTTTAAATATGTTGAGTCAAACGTAGTTAATGATGCAGAATTATTTGATGAAATTCTTTTAATAAATAACTATTTAAGTGATAATGTTATTGAGGCTTGGGAAAACGATATTTCATTTGATATGCGCTGGGTAAAAATATTTAGTGTTCTAGCTGAAAAACAAATTGATTGTAAAAATATAATTAAAATTATGGAATTTCTTTTATGTATTCCTAGAACGAACGCACCTGTAGAAAGAGTATTTTCTACAATGAATAACTGAACTTGGACAACTGAAAAAACTCAGCTGGGATTAGACACGTTGAAAGACATACTGATTGTCAAACATAATATTAACATGAATTGCTCCGAGTTCTACGAAGAAGTTTTTTTTATCTTTTTTTCTTTCTACATGTGCATTCAACAACGCCATTTTGATTTGATAAAACAAATATTAGAACTGTACACCGTTCTACAGTGAAAAAATCCATTCTTCGTCGTTTGCATTTTTTTCAGCTCCGATTTTTTCTGATTCTAATGGTTTTTTTCTTTTTTCGTAACACCCTCAGGTTTTTTGTTATTAACAAAAAATGTTTTTGAATTTTATTTGATATAATCGAATATTTCTTTTTATGAATATTTCTAAAAATTTACGCTGAATGCGAATATGCAAACGAAATTTTTTTTAAACATTAGAAGTTGAAAATACTATTTTTCAGAAAAATGTATGCATGTATTGGCATTTGGCATTCGGCATTTTCGTGTCAGTTCTCGACGTGTCAACGTCGCTCCCATCATGGAGTGCCCCAATCGAAATAAATATTGTTTTGTGTGTACCCTTCTCATTACAAACAAACGTAAAAACAATAATATCAAAATTAACATTGGAAGATATGAAAGCCACTTTGAAATAAAGTATGAAGGAGAAAAGTGGTTCGCGCCTAATGTGATGTGTGAGGGGTGTGCGCGCTTATTACGTGGCGGAGTAACAGTGTACAGAAAATTCGATAAACCCGCGATTTGGTATGCAATCATTGAAACACACGATGAACGAATGTGTTATTTTTGTGTGTCTCAAACAAGAACGATTGGTATCAAATTCAAAGATCGTAAAAACGCGGCGTACGCTGAAATCGGCGGTTTTTTCCCGCCCGAGAAACCTTCCAAGGTCGGGAAATTGTCGTTTGTGTTCAACGAAAAACAACCGGAAGGCCAGGAAAATGACCCATCTTTCATACCTGAAGACAATGGACAATCTTCGGATCGACCCTTTATGAATCAGGCTGATTTCTTGGGTGAGTTTCAAACAGAAAGTTTGAATAAAAAAAATAATTTGTCACAAACAAAAAAATAATGAAAATTGTTAAAAAACTACTCTTTTGCAAACAAAAACGATAAAAAATTCAGCAAAATGTGTTTTAGCGAAAATAAACTAATTTATTTTGTTTACAGATTTAGTTCGAGATCTAAAACTAAACCAAGCCCGAACAGAAGTGCTCGGTTCACGAGTACGGCCGTACTTGGAGCAGGGCGTCAAATCTACGATTCTTCGTGATCAGACTGAAACTGCAGAATTCATCGAAAGTTTCACCAAAGATTCCACCACTGGAATCACATACTGCAACGATATACCTAAACTGTTTCGATGTTTTAAACATTTGTATGAGGCTTCTGATTGGCGCCTTTTTATAGATTCTTCAAAGGAGAGTTTAAAAGTAGTGTTACTTCATAATGGCAATAAGTATCCGTCAGTTCCCCTCGCTTACTCGACCTATACGAAAGAAGACTATGACAGAATGAAGAGTATTTTTGATCTCCTGCAATATCAAAAACACAAATGGCTAATTTGTTGTGACCTGAAAGTTGTCGCCCTGGTTATGGGACTCCAAGGAGGATGTCCTAGGTATATGTGTTTCCTATGTAAATGGAAAAAAAAGACAGAATCTTCCATTACACAAAACACAAGTATACCAAACGAACTTGTTACACAAAAAAAGATCCGGATTTTTCAATGGATAATAAACCTTTGGTTTCCGATCCAAGGAAAATTATCCTGCCTCCCTTGCACATCAAGTTAGGATTGGGGAGCAGTTTTATTAAAACTGTGGTTGGTCCACCACCACCAAAAAAAAGTCCGGAGAGGGGCAAAACAAAAATGAAGAAAAAAAAACTGGAGGGGGGGCAAAAGAAAAGCGATGCGAAAAAAGACTGGAGGGGGGCGAACAAAAAGAGTGCGAACCAAAAGCGAAGCAAAAGTGCTGGCATTTTTGCAACAGATTTTTCCAAGGATGACCGATGCAAAATTGTGTGCTGGTAAGAAAAAAAAATTAAAAACATAAAAGAAAAAAAATGAATTTTTTCAAAAAAATCGCTATTTTGCGAACAAAAGACATAAAATTAAAACTTTTGAATTTAATTTTGTTGGCATCTTCAAATGTAAATTATGAACAAAATAAATTTAATTTCGCCATTTAACCAACAATTTAAAAAAACTACTTTTTTGCAAACAAATTTACCAAAATCAACAAAAATTTTTTTTAAACTGAAAAAATTGAATTAAAAAAAGGTTTGAATTAAAAAATAATTTTCCACAATCAAAAAAACAATACAAATTTTGTCACAAAACTGCTCTTTTACAAACAAAAAACAATAAAAAACTGTTTAAAAAAAATACATTTTTGCAAACAAACAAATTGAAAACTTATCGTTCTGTGATTTTCAGGTGCTCTAAATGGCAAACAAGTCAAACTTTCGATCTCCAAAAATTTTGAATCAGTTTTGACAAAAAACCAAAAAGTCGCATGGGCCAACATCATCAGCGTTATTGAAAATTTTTTGGGCAATCACCAAAAAACAATGGCATCGTTAAAGTTAGTTGGCGTTAACATGTCTTTAAAGATACATTTTTTGCACGATCACTTGGACTTTTTTCCTTCAAATTGCGGCACTGTGAAGAAATGGGGGAGCGTTATCATCAGGATTTGAAACCGTTTGAGGCTAGATATGCGAGTAAAGATGTGCGCCATATGTTAGGAAACTACTGTTGGTCGGTTTGTCGAGAAAATCCGGAAGATGATTTCGCAAAGAAAACCAGGAAATTGACATTTTGTCGTCAAAACTAAGTAGACTGGTGGTTTTGTGCAAGTTTTATGTAACTCTGCAACTTATTTTTAAGTTGAAAATAGTAAATAAATAATATTTGTGTAAATTTTCTAATTTTTCTGAAAAATAGTATTTTCAACTTCTAATGTTTAAAAAAAATTTCATATTCATAAAAATAAATATTCGATTATATGAAATAAAATTCAAAAACATTTTTTGTTAATAACAAAAAACCTGAGGGTGGTACGAAAAAAAGAAAAAAACCATTAGAATCAGAAAAAATCGGAGCTGAAAAAAATGCAAACGACGAAGAATGGATTTTTTTCAAGCCACGATTTGTAGTACGGTGGTAGTACATAATTTACAGCTTACTTGCGGTTTTTGGTATAAATACCCCACATTTAATTCAAAATAGCTGTTTTTTTTTAAATTTTCAATAAACCTCTTATGATTAATTGATAGACAACTCGTTCCTTATAATTATTTAATCAGCACATCATTTTTTGTTACCTTTTTAACTTATTATATATTATTAATGACTTTCACTAGATTAAATTGTATGTTATACTATGTTAATGTGTTGACCTCCTACGATTACACCTTGGTTTTGTTTTTTTAGAGATTCGTTTTGGGTTTCATAACCAAGTTGCATTTGATTAAAATTAATAAGAATATAAATGTCCTCCTTACTCTCTATAATTCTATACATTTTTTGTATCAGTAGGTACTTAACAAATAAACTTGCTGACCTTGCCCTTGTGGAGCGCCCGTGGCGTCACACGCACCTGGACAAAATTTTTCCCTTCATTTATCTTAAGTGCACTCAACTGAGAATTTTTTCCTGTAAATTCCTAGCTTTTACAAAACAATATGTTGAAGACCTTAAACGTTAATGAATAATAATTATCATAAATAGTTGAAATCACACTAGTTTAATATCATAACTCACAACGTCTATTTTTACATCTGGCATAATTCCTTGCGATTCTCACCCTGGCCCTCGGCTCTGCTGTTGTGTAGCGCGCATATCGGAAGTTCTGTACAGAGGTCTGAAGAACTCTTGGCGATTAGATTCCTTTTCTTCACTATCCCTTACATAAACATACTTTCAAAAATTCACAACCCAACCTTACCTCTAACCTCTCCCTTCCCATAACTTTACAACCATTTCTAACTACTTATAATAAATGCAATATCTCTCTCTTATCTCTCCCTGCGTGAGAATCTGATGAAGATTTCCCTATAATTAAATGCATATAATTCTAATAATCTTCAACTTACACATTTATAACCACCTAAATTACCTACAAAAGTTCATTATTTGTCTCTACAGTTCCCATAAACACTATGATTACATAGCCTAGTGCAGAGCTAATTCAAAATTAATCCTAATACTCTATTCTATAAACAATTAACCACATTTGCATAATTAAATTTAATGACTCAAAACAAAATATATTTCAACATTTTTTCTTTAAACTCATGCCTATTATTAACTCCATTTGAATATTGACAACACTCAATTCTAAAATTATCAGTTCACCTTCTTAAGAGTGTCGCACTGACCACCCCTCAACACACTAATCTAATCCTTACTCTGTTTAATACCAATATCTACCAAAATTAATATCCTAAAGCTCCTTAGGCAATCACTCAATAACCTGACTAAAATTATACAGGGTGTCCCACATAAACTTACAAAGCGCCCGGCTGTGGATAGGTCTGGGATAGACGAACAAAAAATCGAATTGGTGGGGGGGGGAATCGTAACGGTTTAGCCGCCAGGGCGTTTTGAAGTTTTTTTGCTAAAGTTTTACATATCACCCTGTATTTTTGTAACCGTATAACCTATTTTCATGGCTATGGTACCAGTGCACGCAGAATTCCTCCACCTATCTACAACGGTAAAAACAATGGTCCTATCTTACCAACTTTTGGAGTTATGAATCGCCAAAGTCAAAATTTTGTTATTTTTTCACTAAAATTTCAACTAAAACCACCTTTTTCTCCAAAAAATACGTAATAAACCAATATTTTTTTAATAAAATTGGAAAGTTTGGACAATTTCCTATGAATAATGTATAATAACTTTTACGCTACCGAGGCCCCCAAATGATCAAAATGGATGATCAAATCTTAGAGTCACTAAATAACTCCAACCCGGAATTTAAAATAATTAAGGTCTTCAGGATTAAATGGCATAAATACATCGATGGCAAAAGAACCTTATTCCCTACAAAAAAAATAAAAGTTTTCATGAAAGGCTCAATAATTCCTACTTCTCTAAAAATTTTATATCTTTCATTCAAAACCCATAAATTTATAAATTTCCCCTTACGATGTTTTAACTGCCAGAGATTTGGCCATGTAGCAAGATCCTGCAAAGATCCTGTACTCTATCTGTGGGAGATGTGCGGGAAAAGACTGCAAAGAGGGCAAATTATGCAACAAAAAAGAGAGTTGCATGAACTGCAAGGGTAACCATGGTTCATATGATGTAGCATGTCCGTCATGGAGAAGGGAAAAGCAATTTGTCAAAATAATGCGTCAAGGTAATTTTTCCAGAGGAGATGCATGGAGAATCATAAAATCTAGGTCAAGATCTACAATGCAGTCAAACCAGGGTGATATCCACAACTTAAACAATAAAAACTTAAAGAAAACACCAAATGAGGTTGAGGGGGTGAGGGCTAGTCCGATCTCGCAATATCTAAAACTGACCTTGCCAGCAAGAAGGAAGAAAAATCCCTTTAAGTCTCCGCAAAGAGAAACCCCCTCCCCAACCCCTAAGTCACCACCCCATCATGGAATTCAAGATTAATTCAGACGAACATGCCTACGAGCTTCTCGATTTACAAGCTTATTACAATAATAGCAATATAATATTTAATGTCCAAATACCAATCATTTCTAAAGAACAATATTCTATGTTACATATTATCCCACTCCCAATAAACCAAACCTTAACAATTGACATAAAACCGTATATCATCCACAATACCCAAAAAATCCAATGTTTCGACTTACCCTGTCAGAAAATAGAAAATATCTTCTACTGCATAGAATCTAGATACCAGGAAACAACCAACGATTCTACATGTATTGGGAAACTCCTTCTAAATAAACCAGCTCAATGTCATGTAACTGAAAGATCGGTAACATCAGAAATCAGCCAACCTGAGCCAAATTATCTACTCCTGATGAATATACCAGAGACAGTCACCAAGCCTTCATGTGGTTCCAGCTTCAATCTAAAAGGGACACACCTCTTACGAATAAAAAATTGCACAGTCCAAATAAATAACATCGATTACACCGACGATATGGGCACATATTGGGACGAAATTCACATATATCCCACTGTCCTACAACAAGTAAACTATTCATCATTGATAGACGACTTAAGATTGCGGAAACTAAGAATTAACAGTGTTAACGATAGAAAAGAAATAGAACTGCTAGCCGTAAAAGCGAGGAAAAAAGACATCATAACAACCTCGACGCTGGGAATTAGCAGCATCATTATCATCATTGCACTACTTTACCTGTACCGTAAATCAACCAAAAAGGATCATCCAGTCATCTGCAACATTCCTCAACGTCCATCAGAAGAACCCACAGCAGGAAGACGTGAAATGTAGCTCTTTTGGCCCTCGCTGCATTCTTAACCCTAGGACATGCACTTGGGCCTTTCAAGGCCCATTTTGACTTTAAATATTCGGCACATTTTTTTCTTATATTTGAATGCCAAACGGCGTCATCCCAAGTACCGCTCATGGTTTCTGAACGCAACGAAACCGCATTTGGGTCATTTGAGCTGACTTCGCAGGACAAACCGTTTCTGTTTATATAGCAACATCGGAAGTGCACTTGTTGGGCCTCTCGAGGCCCAGCTGCCAAAGGTGTGGCAGATATACATATCTAAGTTTGAACTAAACGGCAGGAGGCCATGGAAAGTGCAAATATTTGCTGCGGCTATAATACGAAATCTACTGTATGGGCCTTATTTGTGTACGCTGCTATTCAGTGTTCGTTTGTCATCTAGAGAAAAGCAAGATTTTTTGGTTGCAGTGCATTTTTTTCGGTGTTTTTTTATTGTGCTTTTTGTTGTGTTATTCGGTTTTTCCCATTGAAAATGGCTGAAATAAGCGATGAATTGTGGAAAGAGATCGACATGGTTGTAAATAGTCGTCAACGATTGTCTCAACTGCCGGCAGCGGAGCAGGAATTCGCCACTGACAGGCTGACCGCGTTTTTGGCTAGTGAGAACTTCGAGGAGGACGATTTATTCGCGGGCGACGATGATTCCGACGAAGATTATATACCGCCTGATGGACCGGCCTCAGACGTCGAGGAAGGATTTGAGATTGAGGCGAATGTTTCACTGGATAGTGATGAAGAAGAAGAGGAGGAAATTGCTCAAGCTCCTGAAATGGGGGTTGCTACTGGGAACGCCTCTCGGTTACCTGCCGGCGATTTTTATAGATCCAAAGTTGGCATTATGTGGATGAAAAATCCACCACACAGATACCGGCCGCATGCCCACAATGTTCCAGTTGCTGCCAGATATAGCCCTACTCATGTCATTCAGCAAGATTTTGCAAATCCAATCACCAAATTCAAAAAAATTTTAACGCCCGAGATGGTAAATCTAATTGTTCGCGAAACAAATCGCAAAGCCGCAGACATCATGCGCAATTGGAATACCGCTCATCCTGATTCGACTGCTAGGGTTTGGTCAGAAACGGACGAGAACGAGATATACGCGCTCATTGGATTGCTGTTATTTGCTGGTATGTTCAATTCGAATACGCAGCCACCAAAAGAGCTTTGGAAGCCGTATCATCATGATATTTACAAGGCCACGATGTCTTTCAACCACTTAAAGCAGCTCATGCGCTTCATTCGTTTTGACAATGGAAATACGCGGGAGGAGCACACTGCATTGAGCAAGTCGGCAGCCATTGACGACATCTGGGTGATGCTCAACGCCAATTTGGAGCGCGCATATGTGCCATCAGCTCATCTAACTGTGGATGAGCAATTGTTCCCGTATCGAGGCCGAACGCGTTTCACACAGTTCATCCCTTCGAAGCCCGCTAAATACGGCATCAAAATATGGTGGATCTGTGATTCTAAGAGCAGATATCCACTGAAGGGTGAAATCTACACTGGTAAATTAGCCGGCAGTGCCCGAGATGTGGAACAAGGCAAACGAGTTGTATTATCGCTGGCACGAAAATTCTATCAAACAGGACGTACGATTTACTGCGATAATTTCTTTACTTCTTTGGCCTTGGCTGAAGAATTACGAACATTGAGACTCGCAATTGTTGGCACTGTGTCCGCTGCAACAAACGGTTTGTGCCGGAGGAATTCAGAAAATCTAAAAATCGTCCACTGGAAGAGACATTGTTTGGCTATTATAATGAACAAGTTTCATTGTGTTCTTATGTGTCAAAAAAGAACAATGCCGTCATTATGCTTGTTACATAAAATAATTCAAAAAAAAAATCCTAAACAAAACAAATGCCTTAAAACTCGCTAGCACAAGTACCGAACGAAAACCCAATACCTTATCAGCAGAGGTATCGGGTTACGTTGGGAGAAGTGCAAGAACAACTTTTTAATGTTCAAAGACATTTCACACAATGTCCAAGAATTATGCGAGATTGCAAAAAAAAACGAAAACCCGCAACTTCCCACGTTTTATGATATCTCTTAGGGGCTAGCTTTTCACCTTAATATAAAAAAAAAGAACGTAATTTGACCCACCCAACAATAATCAAGCGCAACTTGCAATGGCCGGTGGACAATTTTCCATGCCACCACCGGCGGGTGAAAATTTTAAGTAATGAAGTGTTGTTTCAACCGTTACCGGCGGCGGTAGATTTCTTCAAAAAACAGAGTGTTGTTCTAACTGCGACCACCGGCGGGTCATTTTCGAAGAGTTTTTTTTGAACCATGATCGCGAGCGGGCGGTAGTAAAAGTGTTGTTGTCCTAACCGCGGACCATGACGAGTGGGTTTACCGAATTTTGCAAAGAGAAATTTAATTAGAAAGCAAAAGTTTAACTAAGAAAAAGTTTATTAGATATTTAAAGAGAAAACAAAAGTTTAAATAAGAAAAAGTTTATTAGAAATTTAAATAAAAAACAAAAGTTTAAATAAGAAGAAGTTTATTAGAAATTTAAATAAGAAAACAAAAGTTTAAATAAGGAAAAGTGTATTAGAAATTTAATTAGAAAACAAAAGTTTAAATAAGGAAAAGTGTATTAGAAATTTAATTAGAAAACAAAAGTTTAAATAAGTAAAAGTGTATTAGAAATTTAAAGAGAAAACAAAAGTTTAAATACGTAAAAGTGCATTAGAAATTTAAAGAGAAAACAAAAGTTTAAATAAGAAAAAGTTTATTAGAAATTTAAAGAGAAAACAAAAGTTTAAATAAGGAAAAGTTTATTAGAAATTTAAATAAAAAACAAAAGTTTAAATAAGAAGAAGTTTATTAGAAATTTAAATAAAAAACAAAAGTTTAAATAAGAAGAAGTTTATTAGAAATTTAAATAAGAAAACAAAGTTTAAATAAGTAAAAGTGTATTAGAAATTTAAATAGGAAACAAAAGTTTAGGTAAGAAAAAGTTTGCTAGAAATTCAAATAAAAACCAAAAGTTTAAATAAGAAGAAGTTTATTAGAAATTTAAATAAAAAACAAAAGTTTAAATAAGAAGAAGTTTATTAGAAATTTAAATAAAAATCAAAAGTTTAAATAAGAAGAAGTTTATTAGAAATTTAAATAAAAAACAAAAGTTTAAATAAGAAAAAAGTTTCTTAGAAATTTAAATAGAAAATAAAAGTTTAAATAAGGAAAAGTGTATTAGAAATTTAAATAAGAAAACAAAAGTTTAAATAAGGAAAAGTTTATTAGAAATTTAAATAGAAAACAAAAATTTAACTAAGAAAAAGTTTATTTATAAACAAAATAAAAAATAAATCCCTATTAGTGATGTGTTTGGTTTTTTGTACGGGTCCAAGGAAGCAGTAGCCGCCATCAGTGGAAAATCGAGTGGAAAGGTGAGGACGTGAGACAGTGAGGAATTAATTCAAACATAATATAAAAAATTTATATAATACATTAACCGAAAAAGAAGGAAACTATTTTTATTTGTAATAACAAAAAAGCAGAGCTGGGCACACAACCGTTAATCCGTTAATCGTTAATTAACGAAGTTAACATTTTGATTAACGAATTAGCTTTTAAGTTAATTTCCAAAATCATTAACGGATTTATTAACTTCCGTTAAATTCAGCTTCCGTTAACATAAGTCCGTTAAACGTTTCTTAGGAGTCGCGATGAATCATGGCATGTCGGTGCATGCACTATTCACTGTGTTCGCATGAGGCTGGCTAGCTTTCGTTGAGTTTACAGAGAGCCTTTTTCCGTTCCGTTTTGTGTTCCGAAATACAACCCAGTACACCGGCCAGTGCTTATGGCGTCTTAAATCGTACGCCATGGTAATGAAAATATACAGAATCGGCTGCGATTTAAGACGCCATTAGCACTGGCCAGTGTGCTGGCTTCCATTTGGGAATACAGCCTACGTGTTTACTTGTATTTATTTTTACCGTTAAATTAACTAGACGATGTGCACAGTGAAGTGAATTGAGAGTTCTATTGCCGTAATCAATGGTGTTTTTTGATTTTAAATTACTGATGTGTACCAGGTATAATAATTATAGTTAAAATTAAAACATAATAAAATATTGAATTTATGTGTTACTGTTTGTGTGTGGATGTAAACTTAATTTCCTATATCACATCGATACTGGAAAGTTAAATTGTTACAAGCGCCATTTTAGCAATTTTACAGGAGAAGGAAAAAACATTTACCTATTTAATTGTTACCCTTACTGCAAAAAAAATTGTGTTGTTATAGTTAATGACGGCTTGCTAAAGATGTGTATGTGTTTCCTTTTTGTTTAATAAGAAAATATAAAAAGTTAAATATCGCGTGTACCAATTAAAATACACAGAAATAGCATTTATAACATTTTTTCTGACTGTGCATATGGCTTGAAATTCCTGAAACTTATCAGCAAAATTTTTTTATTTTTATATTCCAATCATTTTATGTTCATTCGAATGCTTATGGTTGACTTACAAACTGTGCCTAATAGCAATCCATTTTATGATGAGTATCTTCTATCTAAAATATTCATATTAATATTTATACACTGTCGGACAAAATAAAGTGCAAAAACGCATTTTTAACCCAAACATGCTTCTTCTTGATCAAATGACAATCTAATTTTCTTTTAAATGCATCGAAAGCTTTCGGGGGTTCCCCAGTTATCCGCGTGTAAAAGCTTTTCTTCATTTGTGTTGTTTTAGTTGACATATTCTTGCAAATTCTAAACACCCCGCAATTTTCTCCGGACAAAATAAAGTGTAAACTTTAAAATACTTTAACGTTTGTCAGTTATAATTGAGAGTTTCTGATTTTTTTAACCCAATAATAACAGGTAATATATTTTAAATGTTTTTCAATCCATTAAGTCATCTGCAGTGAAGTGTTAATACTAAAGAATGTTGCTTCGTTTAGATTCTTTAAAATGAAGCCGCTGTCTGAGGAGATTAAGGAACTTCTGGTTAAGGATCGTTCTAGTGGTGTCAAATATAAAGAAATATCTGAAAAGTACAACATCTCAATATCAGGAGCAAGAAAAATTTTTGAAAAATACAAATCATTAGGAACAACGGCGAGTTTGAAAAAGAAATGCGGGAGGAAAAAAAAGACAAGTACACAGACTGACAGATTAATCAAGAGGCAAGCTCAAAAGTCTCCACTAAATTCTGCCAGAATTATTAAAGAGGTATTGAATTTGAATATTTCGTCACGTACAGTGCAAAGAAGATTGAATGAAAGCGGATTGAAAAATTTTTACGCAAAGAAAAAACCTTTGCTGCGGATGGCCAATATAAAGAAACGTTTCGACTTCGCAAAAAAATACGCTAATATGCCTCAAACTTTTTGGGACGGCATAATTTGGTCAGATGAGTCAAAATTTGAGCTAAAAAATCCTAAAAGAAGACAAAGAGTGTGGTGCGAGCCATCTCAAAGGCAAAAATCAAAGTTTATACAGCCCACCGTTAAGCATGGGGGCGGATCTCTAATGGTTTGGGGATGCTTTTCTTCGAAAGGAGTAGGGAACCTTGTTAAAATTGATGAGAAAATGACAGGTCAATATTATGTGAACCTATTGAAGAAAAATCTCGATCAATCTGCTAAGAAAATGGGACTAAACCAATTTGTGTTTCAACAGGATAATGATCCTAAACACACGAGCAAGGTTGCAACGAACTATTTTCTCGAAAATAATATAGAAAAGCTGGAATGGCCACCGCAGTCTCCGGATTTAAACCCGATAGAGCATCTTTGGACAATATTAGATGAAAGAATCCCGCTAAGCACACGCACAAATCTTTTATCTTTTTGGGAAAATATGAAAAGTCAATGGGAAGCTATGCCACAATCACAACTACAAAACTTGGTTAAGAGTATGCCCAAACGGTTGGCACAAGTAATAAGCAACAAAGGAGGGCACACAACATATTGAGCTCTTACATTCCTTTCTTCACCTTTCACTTTTACTTTGTATAAATGAATTTTGCACTTTATTTTGTCCAACGAAATTTATTGTTTTTTTAAATAAGTGTTATTTATTTTTTTAAGTTGAATATGTATTGAAATTTTTTTCTTTTGTTTTTATTACTATTCACTAAGGATACAAATTATGTTATAATAAAATATTTAAACTCTTCCGTTTGTCTATTATTCTTTAAAAGAAATTTTACTTCTGTTTTGCACTTTATTTTGTCCGACAGTGTAGGTCATGTCACCGGTAGTTCGGGCACTTGATCAAATTCAAGGAGAAGCTCAAGCATATCTCGGTTCTCTCCTGCCGATAGTTGCTGCAACAGTGTTCAAATTGAAGGCTGTTCAGTCGAGGGGTCTTGTATTCTGTACTGATTTAGCTAATGCCTTATTAGCCGGCATAGAGAGACGGTTTGGACCTCTTATGGAGGATGAAGGTTGCCAACTTGCTTCGAAGTATGACAGCAGCAAAGTATCTAAAGTTAGGAAATATATGGAGGCGAAAGTGGAAGATGCTCTGAAGCGAGAAAGCGACCAAGATGAAAAGGAGAGCGTTAGCGGAAGCAGCAATAACGAAGAGGGAGAGGATTTCTTTAGTATTGTCACTCAGCCAGAAGAAAAGTCTAAGGGCCATAAATCTTTAAAAAGTAAAGCTCAGAATTTGGTATAAATGCAGCGTTCATTGGTGAACAGGTCTTAGTGAATCAATTTATTAAATATAATACAGCGATCACATCTAGTGCTGCAGTAGAACGACTTTTTTCAGTAGGAAAAGATATTTTGAGTGTCCCTCTCGGACGAAAATTTTAATATGTTAATGTTCATGAAGGGAAACATGCACCTCATGCAAGATGAAGATGATCTTGCATGAGGTGCATGGTCTCCTTTTTATTCGCTTTAGAGTATTATTGCATATGTATGTAAATATGTTTAAATAAATATTACGAAAAAAAGGAGTTATAATTATTTATTTACATTTCCGACATTTCCTATCTATACTAAAATACTAGAGCTGCACTATTTTTTGGTTGACACACTGATATCCCATTAAAAAAATATTCGATAATTAACGAATTAACGATTAACTTTAACTTCCGCTACATTTTCAACAAGTTAACGCATTAAGGATTAACGAAGTTAACTTTTTGAGTAACGGAATAACGATTAACGAAGTTAAATTTTGAATTAACTGTGCCCACCTATGCAAAAAAGCATACATAACATGCTGTCCACCGACCATTATACATCGAAAGTCGACAACGCCAATAAAAAGAAGCCGTACCAAATTCTGGATTATAATCAAAATAAAGTAGGTGTTGATACGATGGACCAGATGCTTAGCGGCTACTCTTGCAAGCGTGGTACAAACCGCTGGCCACTAGCTATGTGTTATAACATATTGGGGCTGTGTTCCCAAATAGAACTCAGTATACCGGCCAGTGCTAATGACGTCTTAAATCGAACCCGATTCTGTATATTTTCAATGCCAATTGCGTGCGATTTAAGACGCCATAAACACTGGCCGGTATGCTGGCTTCTATTTCGGAACACAGCCTGGATGTTGCCGGCTTGGCATCATTTATTGTCCATGAGTCATTGCTACCAACTCGCCAATCGGGCAAACGTCGCGCGTAAAAAGAGCACCTTTGCAAAGCCCACTGCATAACGTTATTAACGGATGCTTCAAATCATGGCGCGACGAAATTATTCCCGGTTTTGATCCGCTATTTTTTACCATAGGAAGGCGTGAACGTCAACATTTTAGATTTTCAAAACCAGCCAGGTGAAATATCCGACATAATTGTCGATTATTTAACCTGTTAACTGGGTATGACGAAATATTTCGTCATACATAAAAGCCTACTGCAATGGGCATGACGAAATTTTTCGTCATGGAAATTAATCGTAATATATTGAACGCATTACGTTCTACGTTGTTCTTATCTATTAAATCTTAGAGTGGTTATATATACGCCATCATATTGTCGATGCGTCATGAATTTTCATGTTCTTGGAATCTGTAAATTGAGCGCTATTAACGGGAAAACGGGCGCTGCATGATCTATACTTCGAGCTGCCACAATTTGGATTAATTTTAGTCTGCATTTGAGTATCGTAAATGTTAGTAATAACTTTCTGATTTGAATATTCTTATTGTGAATTTCAGTGTTTTATACCTATATTTTTATTTGTAATAACTTTTTGACTTAAGTAGTTTTTATTTTCTACAAAATATGCCTAAAACTTATTTTGAGAAAGAAAACATTGTTGAGATGATCGAAAGTGACGATGAAATATTGTCTAGGAGGGCAAATAAACGTCGTCGAATTATAAGCAGCAGTAGCAGCTCAGAAGAAAGTGAGAACGACTATTTTTCGGATGGACCTGATGATGTGGAATCAGATGATGATGATATTGTGGACGCAAATGTTCAGTCGGCATCAGGCGGATGGAAAAGTGAGGGAGTAAAACAACCGCCTTTTCCGTTTTTGTCTCAATTTGGACTTACATTTGAAGGATCCGAACAAAAAGATTGCCTTTTTTATTTTGAGAAATTTATAGACGATAATTTTGTAGCACTTATTGTGGAACAAACAAACAAGTACGCTGGTCAGTTTTTTGAAAGAAATTCTCCTTTGAAACCGCGATCAAAATGTCTCGCATGGGTTGACACCGATAATCGAGAGATAAGGGTATTCATTTCCTTACTAATTTTGCAAGGAATAATAGAAAAACCTTCGTATGAGCTTTATTTTACAAAGCGAGAAAGTCTGGAGACTCCTTTTTTTTATAAAACTATGTCAGAAAAAAGATTTCAACTGTTAGTGAAATTTTTACACTTTGCTGATAACAGTGCTTTCGATCCAACAGTGTGCAACCCAAAAACGTACAAAATCGATCCAATTTTGGACTATTTGAAAAATAAATTCAAGGCTTTATACGTACCAGATAAGGAACTATCAGTAGATGAGTCTCTTTTGTTATGGAAAGGAAGACTATCATGGAAACAGTACATTCCATCGAAAAGAAGTCGATTGGGTGTTAAATTATATATGCTGTGTGAAAGTAAGTCAGGATACATAATTGGTTTCCTTTTATATACAGGTAAAAATACGCAGTATGGTTTGAACTATACAGAAGAAAAGGCAGGAAAGCGTATTGTTCTTGAATTATGTCACGATTTATTGGAAAAGGGGCATACGGTATACCTCGATAATTGGTATACTAGTGTTGATTTAGCTGACGAGATGTGCAGAAGAAAAACCAATGTTGTAGGAACAATGAGGAAAAATAGAAAAGGAATACCATCTGATATAAAATCTCATATTTTGAAAAAATATGAATATATTGCAAGGTACAAGGACAAAATAATGATTATGAAATGGAAAGACAAAAGGGACGTAATTATATTAAGTACGATCCACGACAATAAATTTGTGGAAACGGAAAAACGAGGAAAAACGATATCAAAACCGGAAGTTTTCGTTGACTATAACAAAAACATGGGAGAAGTTGATCTTGCTGACGGACAAATGAAAACTTATGAAATCGCTAGAAATCAAGTAAAAAAATATTACTATAAAATATTTTTACATTCACTGGACATGGTGTGTTTGAATGCATATCTTTTATACAAAAAAGATGGCGGTCGCCTCGATAAGCTCCATTTTCTCATAGAAATTGTCGAAAAATATGTCGAAAAATACGGAAATGTGTCACAATCGCCATCTACTAGTAAGGGACGCCCTTCTTAGACACCAAAACCATCTAGACTAATTGAAAGACATTTTGCGGATTACATACCATCCGAAAATTCAAGAGTAAACGTAACCAGGAGATGCAAAGTGTGTTATTCCAAAGGTATTAGGAGAGAGTCGAGATTCTGGTGTCCTGACTGCTGTGTTGCCTTGTGTATGCCACACTGTTTCAAGCAATATCATACTGCGAAATAATTATTATAATTTGTTCTATTAATTCATTGTACATTGAATACATTTGAATTATATTTTAAATATAAAATATTTTATCAAAATAAATAATCAAATGTAGGGATTTACTTCTACCATAATTCCTTATGTAGTAACTTGGGATGGTGTCGTGTCAATAAAATAAATAAAATAAATAAAAACCATAAGTTAAAAACGATATTCTTTTATTATTGGAGGTGTGATATTACTTATCGCTGCGAACAAAAAGTCCCCATTCTGAAACGAGTTGGGCAATAGCTAATTCCCCGGTTAACAGGTTAAAAGAAGTATTATCATGCAATGATTTGAATAAGAAAATTGTGGCATTTTGTGGAGACAATACGAAGAGTTCTTAAAAAATGAAAACAAGGAAGATGTGGTAAGTTTCTCATTTATATTGATTTATTTGGTTTATCAATTGATCTAATTTTTTTACAGGTTGCGTATATAAAAGAATTTATAGAGAAGGCGAAAATACCTCAAGTTTTTGGGCAAATATTCGAACCAGATATAATACTCAAGTTTAATTGGGATGGACGAAAAAATCGAATTCCCTTGAAACAGTTTAAATTATTTAATACTCATTTTTTGGTAAGTCTATTATTAATATTTTTCGGCATTTATAAATAATCGCTGTCTTATAGAAGCAGTAAAAAGCAATGAATTTGGGTATATGGAATTTGAGAAAGCAGAAAAACCCACAAATTAAAAACAACAAACTGAATACGAATAAGTGAATCCAAATTAATATGCAATAAAAAAAATAATGCTGAATTAAAAATATTTGAATTACGTAAATACATTATTTTCTTATGAAATATTTTAACAGAAATACATATTTGAAAGCTAAAAAGAGGCCTCCTTTTCATATCACTTTGGAACTCAAGAGGAGATCTGCAATTTCAATCTGCAGCGAGTTTTAACGGAGTACTCCAACTCAATTCCATTGAGAGTTCTAAAGGAGTACTCTCTTTAGACTTTTTTGGAGGTCACAAGGAGCCCTCTCCTCCAATGACATGCTAATGTTAAAATCATGGCAAAGGGAGACATTTCGGAGGTATTAATACCTCTCCTTGGAGGCATCCTACATTACTCGTGGAGGCCTCTTTTTCCTGCTGGGTTGTTATTACTAGACTTTGCTACAACCATCCCAATCCGAAGCTTCAGCCAGGCATAAAGTTTCTATTCTTTCTTTCTTGCATTTAGAAGTAAACTATTGCTTATTCATTTATTTGTTAAAGTTTGCCTAAATTTATTGAGTAAATACGTGTATTTGTATGCTTCAAGTTGTACAATTTAGTGTAAAAAGGTTTAGCTCCTAAAAATACATTTTTATCATCAGTCTATTCAATGCATTCAATGGCCCCTGTGCTGAATGTCGAGTCGTGATTTGTGACAAGTTTTTTGAGTTGAAGAACAGGGGCCAAAGTGTTTGGGTACTGCATGTTGCTTTGAAAATTTGTCAATTTGTTTTTTATTTAGTTTTTTGGTGGTGTGTTGAAAGTGAAAATTGTAAAGAATAAGAACAAAAAACAAAATTAATAATAAAACTTAACGTGTGCAAAAAAATATATACTTACAATCTGATAAATCTTGTTTGTTTTTTTGATGTGTTGTTAAAAGTCGGTACTCTTTTGTTAATACCGTTAAAAATAAAAAAATATTAAATATTCCAATACTTACTGTTTAAAGAAACATTAGAAATAAAAATCGGTTGTGTGCTCTCGCGCGCGTGAGGAAAATAAACAAAAATATTAAAATGTTATAAAAAGGTATGTTTTTTTTTATTTTTTAGTATTATTAAGGTATTTTATTTATTAGAAAATAATAAAAGAAACTTTTTAAACATACCTTCCGGCTTCATTTCGTTAAAAACATTTCACCGGCATTTGTTTTGTTATAAATGGCACGCCAGCAAAATTCTTCTTCTTATTTCTTGTCATTTTAGTATGTTTCCACCAGACTAGAATTTACTTATTTTTCTTGTTGTTACAAAAATTATCCTAAAATAGACTGGATTTTTGTCCACACTGGCGTTAATGAAGGAAGTGACGTCAAACAACGCATGATCTGTACTCGTATTAGTTCTAAAGCCGTATTGATTTATTGCAAGTATGTTATTATCATCCAAAAATTTCAAAAGTCTACTCTTTAGACACTTTTCGAAAATTTTGGCAATATTAGAGAGTAGGCTTATTGGTCTATAATTATTTGAGACACTTTTACTGCCAGACTTATGCAAAGGGACAACAACAGCAAATTCTTTGTGGGTTTTAATGTGTTATCGGACTTCTTTGATTTTCACATTGTTATAACAAGTATATTTTACAATTACTTAGAACTGCAAAGCGGAGAATCGATATTTTTATCGTGTTATTATTTGTCTTAATATAATTGTCTTATAATTTTAATTTTTCGAGATATGGGAAAGAAAAGTGATATTCCACTTGAAAAAGTCGGAGAAATCAAAAGTCTGTTAGCAAATACAGACGAACGAATAATTGCAAATTTGGTGAATGTTTCTCATCAAACTGTGATGAGAATAAAAAGGAAAATTGATAATGGAGAGGCATTTCGCTCTAATAGACCTCCTCCGAAACGGAAAACAACTCATAGAGCTGACCGCACCATCCGGAACATCTGTCTGAAGAATCGAAAAAAGCCCCAAGGTTCTGACAAACATCATACAGGAAGCGGAAGTCCTGGTATCGGACAGAATTATCCGCAGAAGACTTAAAGAATGGGGGTTAACATGTAATCGTCCAGCCAAGAAACCGAAACTCACTCCTGCCATGATGAAAAAGAGGCTAGAGTGGGCTCGTAATCATCGCAACTGGTCTATTGAACAGTGGGAAAAGGTATTTCTTAAAATCATTTTATATTATAAAACTTTAGTTTCAAAATCAGTTACAATAAGCGGTGTTCCAGGTATGTTTTTCAGATGAATCGACTTTTCAAGTGATGATGGACAAAACAACCTTTGTCCGTCGTAGACCTTATGAGAAGTTCCATCCCGACTGCATTGTGGAGACCGTAAAGCATCCACCCTCTGTCATGATCTGGTCCATCATTAGTGGACAAGGCCCTGGGCCGCTCTACAAAGTGAATGGGACAATGAAACAGGACCAGTATAAGGCGGTCCTCGAGACCAATTGATACATCAAATGGCTGATTGGTCTAAAATTGGCTGATTGGAGAAACTGATTTTTATGCAAGATGCCACACTGCCAAAAGCGTTATGGCTTTGCTTAAACAAAAAAATTGAAGTATTGCCTTGGCTAGGCAACTCCCCAGACCTTAACCCGATCGAGAACATCTGGGAGTTCGTGAAACGGGAGATCGGGAAAGAAGTCATTACAACAAAGCAGGATTTGATTAAAAAGATTATTCAAATCTGGCACCATAATCCTGAGTTGCCAGCAATAATAAAAAAATCCATCTCAAGCATGCCAAGGCGTATTGAGGCTGTAATTGCTAAAAAAGGTGGTTGTACTAAATATTAATGTGTTTTTGTCTATGAATAAATTACATTAAAAAAATAAAAAAATTATTATTGTTTTTATTTTATTTTAGTGTAATAAAAGCTTATCTTTAAATAAATAAGCTTTCAAATACAATTTAATCCTTACAAAAAATGATAGAAAATACCACTGGTCCTAATGTGATGGCCACCCACTGCATGTGCGAGGGGATGTTTGACATTGTGCGAAATACGTTTCAGAATTCCCGCAGTAATCCCATCGCTCCCATGTGCTTTATTTATTTTTAATTTTTGTATGTGGTAACATATTTCTTCACAAACTGTTCGTGGAAACTCTAGAGAATAACGGATTGATGTATTAGGGCTACTAATCATTCCGTCTACGGTAGAGGTGGGAACATTATTTGCGATTTTCTCGCCAATACTTGCGAAATGATCATTTAACTCGCATGCAATTGTATACTGATCATTGGTTAACACCCCACATTGGTAATTTCATTGATTTTTCCAGAAAACTTTTTAAGGTTACCCTTTAATTTTAAAAGTTCATTTCGGTAAAAAGCAGATTTAGTTATTTTAATGAGGTTACATAATTTATTTCTGTAGTTTTTATACTTGGTGTAAAGCCGCTGGTTGAAAGGTTGCTTCCTAAGATTCCTAGCTAATTTATCCTTAATTCTGATAGATGCTAAAAACCCTTTCGTCACCCAAGATTTTTTTGCTCTCATCTTCTAGCTAGTTTGTACGACACGACAAGTAGTCGAGGCTGTAACTTAGCTAATTGAAATTTTAAAAATTCGTTCGAGGAAAGATTCGGGTCGCGGTTATTAACTACTGAGCTTGTAATTTCCGAGACAAGTCTTTCCATATTAATGCTTTTGATTTCGCAGACATTTCTTTTCTCAAGTATTTCATTGTTGAAATTCTCGCTTACTTTCGTAAAATTAATTTTGGCTACAATGCTGAAGTGATCTGTAATAAATGTTTCGAAGATTACTGTATTAGAAGAAGAGTGATTATTTTGTTTATAAAACATGTGATCAATACAGGAAGATGATCCCTTTCCAACCCTTGTAGCTCTCATTAAGTATTCAACTAAGCCATATTTCATGAGTACATCTAAATACTCATTACAATCATATGACGGTCTTTACTCTTTCAAATTAATGTTTATATCACCAAGGATCAAATGATTTTCTAACCCTTTGTTTATAACTAAGTACGTTTCCAAGGAGTTTATAAAGTTCATGGGGTTATTAAAGCTTGGGGATCTGTATACTGCTGTAACATTTAGTTTTACATCTCTACATAAGATTACACATAGGTTTAAGGCATTGGCCTCAGAAACCTCAATTTTGAATAAAAATGTTTAATTTTGTTTGAAGAAACTTATAACAATTAGAAGTTTATATTTTGAGACAAAAGACAGTAGGATAATTTCGATCCAAGTAGGTAGTGTGGATGGCCCATAAGTATAATGCCCTGAAGTCCTGAATGACCAATGCCATTATTTACATCTTCATTACTTGGCATAAGCCACAAGTAAATAACGAAATACACTTTCCAGCCACATAAGTGTATATCTTTGGTAATTAACCGACGGAAAGCCATGTGCAGAATACGCATGACCTGCCTCAATTCATTGCTGAACCAAGGAAGTTCCACTTTTAAATAGAACAACTGGTCCTGTCATAAAAACAGGATGGTAGATATGAAGCAATGCTGTAAATTAATGTTAAATCTGGTTTCATGAGGACTGTATGGGTTTGACTAAGAAATATATTGATTTCGAATTGGGATTTTATTTTGTGGTTTATTATTTTTTTTATATTGATTTGTTATTTTCTTTTATGTTTTCATTATTAAGGTTGAAATGTTTTTCGTTATACTGTAAGAAAGACATGTCTTTTAATTAGGGCGTTATTATATACACGTGTGGACTGTAATGCCCAAAATATGTTTTAGAAAACAGGATATTTTTTTGCTAGTTACTATATGAAGATTATTTAAATAAATTGTTTTTGTTCTTATATTTAACGTTGAATTAAAATTATAATTAGAATGTATTAAATCGGCGACGTCCCCTCACTTATCTTACGTTAAATGGGAACATTAACAAAGGTAATAACATTTATACTTACCTGGGCCTGGCCATAGTCCAGTCGGTAAAAGAAAAATAGTGACTGAAACAGAAAAACCCAAATAAATTGAACAAATTGATGTAATAACAAAAGCAACAATACAACAACATGAATTAAGAAAAACAATGAAAATGAACATGAATTTTAAAGTAAAAAAAATTAGAATTATTAAAAATAAGTCTCTAAGAAAAGGCAATACAAATAAAAACCAGGAAGATAAAGAATTTTACTGATTTTAATTATGCATTTCCATTTTAACAATTGTCACCAGCAAAACAAAAATTCAACAATTTTCACTAAATAAGGAACCTCAAAACCATTAAATATAAAAAAAAATTGGCAGTTACAGGGACTGCCGATAGAAGTGAAAACTTAGAACTTAGATGTTGAAATTCGATTCTTTTGAAGTAATACAAAATTCTATATTTCTTGAAAGGACTAAATCTTTTTGATTGCAGTATTTTCATTAGGACATTAACCAACTTATTAAAATATGTAGCACAAGTAACTGCGTCCTCATTAATAAGTGTACTTTTTTCTATAAAATTTAATGCTGCTGCATCTTCAACCGATATCTCAGAATTATTTTTTAAATTATGTAATAATTGTAGCAATTTGGACCATCCTATTTCATTAGCACTTATTGCAAAAAAGATACAATCGGGTTATGGTAACTAAAGTAAGAAATGAAAATGTTTGATTCAAATTTATCTAAGTATCGCGTAAAACCGCATCGATCGTCGTTTTATATTTGGTAGTACTAAGTTTCCGATCATTGGACATATTTAAATTAAGGGTTGCATTTAAAAATTCAATTAATGGTAGATTTTTATCATCTGCAAAGTTAATATTGAAGTCTCCACTTAAAATCATCGGTACATTATCAATCTTTTTTCGAGAATTTCAGAACCTTCTTTTGTATAAATCATCAAATTTTCGAATAAAAATTGTTGTATCTGTCTCATAGATTTTCCAGGCGAAATATAAACGGCAACCATTAATATGTATTGCCCATTCTCGGAACTGCATCGAGCAACGCATATTTCGCCTATATCAGAAACATTAACACCAATGCTTCTAGTGAATTTAGTATGTATGTCCATATATGAAGTAATGAAGTGTGACGTATCTTGAGTATTGTGATAAATAGCTACTCCTGCTGCTGGAACTTCGGGTCTTTTATAACTTACAACAAAGTTGAAATTCGGAACATCAAGTGGTTCTTCGTTTTTCATACGAGTTTCTGACAAAAGCAGAACATTTGACTTTTTTACGATAGCATCATTTTTTCTTTTGTTATCGTCTGAAGACATCTTCAGGATCAAGGATCCAAACAAATTTGGAAAACAGATATTTAACATATCAGTCAAAATGACTGGTTTTATATTTTCATTTTCGATACTTAATTGAATAATAGTAGGCGGTCAGATTTATTTTTTTATTCAAAATCAAAAAGTTTTTGATTATAATCGATTGAGCGCGTTTTGATTATAATCATGAGCATGTCGGTGACGCGAACCCATAACATTTTCCCCTATCAAAAAGTGCCCAACGCGGCTAAAGAAGTTTTCACTTCAAAAAGTTTTCCATTGCTTATATTATTAAATATGCATTATGTATAAAACCTCTCTTTCAAAGTTCCTTGTTAATAAATAATTGAAGAGCGATATTCCAAAACGTACTAAGTCAATTTTTGTTTAATTTTAATATTGTATTGCTTTCCAATCTATGACGTAGTAGTTATGCATTCACATAAACATTTATCACAAATCATACTCATTCCGATGTATAATGGGTCATACAAATGAATTTTCCATCAATTTCAATAGCTAGTATTCATATTGAATTTTTTAATGTTTTTTTTTATATTAAAAATAAAGATTTGAAAAATACTATTCTTTCTTTTGTTGGACTGAACTTTCTGAGGACTGAAAACATTTACCATAGTATCATAATTTTACTATGAAATTTTATTTCAAAATGTACTAAGTAATTGACTTAGTACATTATGAAAATGTACCACCATAAATAAAACCATTTTTTTCATATAAAATGTAGCAAATTTATTTATATTTTTATAAATAATAGTTTCTTTTATCGGTTTTTTGAGAAAGGAAATAATATTACAGCCCTTTAGGCGAGAGTGAAAGTGATATTCAGTTTTTTTTTATTTCCCACTAATTACATCATAAGAACTTAGCACGTTTTGGAATATCGCTCTTCAATTGTTTCTAACAATTCAACAAAATTCGCAAAAATACCTTGCATTTTCGGTTTTAGCAGATCAAAATCTTTAGAAATCATCTGGAAGAAATTTATGCCACCTCGTCATGAATGGAAAACCCCCCTCAGCCCCGGACACCGTACTTCGAGTATTTCAAACTAACCAAAACGTGCGCTATATCTATCTGTACCGTGCGCACCCATCGACAAAGAATAGAGCGAGCTCGTAATGAAAAATTGTAAGCTACGACGCAATTTTCATACGACCCTTTTCTTTTATGAATGGATTTCAGAATTTTTGGGAAAAAAGTCTAAGGGTGCGAGGTTTGGACAGGAGCGAGAATTCCCCCGTCACGGCACCAAATCCCACGGCAAAATGCTATCCATTGCATAGTTTTGTATTGTAAATACATACATAAATTATAGTCCAGTCAAATTAGAGGTTTGACTGGGAGATAATTCGGAAGTTGCTGAAAATTGGAACAGCCCTTAAAAACATTATTATACATAAGCTGTAGAGACTGCCACGCGATTGGACGACTGCAAACTTTTTTATTCAAGGTCAAAGGGTCAAAATATCAGTTTTTTGCAAATACGAGTATATGCTAAACGGTACGTCTTATCAGAAAATTGTGTTTACAACGTTTGTAGATTAGGCGATTATCTACAAAAAAATATAATACATTTTCTCGTACGAATTGCCATTTCTCAGATATTGTCGTTTTAATAAGTTAAAATACTCATATTCTATCATTCCCGACTTGTAAAGGTCATCAGAAATTTAATAAATCCTTTGTTGGAGTACGCGGCTAATATTTTCAGGGGTGATTCCTGGATGTCTTTGGAGAAAAAAATTGTTCTACAGAGGGCGGCTATCTAGACTATCCACTAAGATACAGGGTGATTAGGGAAAAAATTTTGTTTTTTTTTTAAATTTACTGAAATTTGAATAACTCCTAAAGTAATTATCATAAAGTAGCCTAATTAGGCTCATCTTTTAGGTAAATGTGTATTCTTTTATTTGGTATAAAGCACAGCAACCTGAGTGACTCCGTTCAAAAAATATGTAGGCTCAAACCAATGCTACTATCCGCAGTTGAAAGACGAGTAACTTTTTAATTGTTCACGATAAAACTACTACTACTACTACTACCTACAAAACTACCCAAAATAAACACTTATTGTGTATGGAAATAGTGTAGGTAATAGTTTGGTGCATCAGAAAAGCAAAAAAAATGTACTGTTAGTAACGAATTTTCTGAGAAAAACGAAGAAATCTGCCAGGTCTATATGCAATGCATTGGTTTGAGCCTATATTTTTTTGAACGGAGTCACTCAGGTTGCTGTGCTTTATACCAAATAAGAGAATACACATTTACCTAAAAGATGAGCCTAATTAGGCTACTTTATGATAATTACTTTAGGAGTTATTCAAATTTCAGTAAATACACGGATAGCTGTGCTTAAGGCGGCTCTGACACTGAGGCAACAGGCAATAAGCAACTAGCAACTGGTGATAAGCAATACGCAACATTATTTTGACCTTCTATCTATCTATGTGCCCCTTAATCCCTCGTGGGACATAGGGCGGAAACAGTTGCCCTCCAGCGGACTCTGTTTTGCGCGACAGCTCTTAGCTCTGACCAGGATCTCCCAGTAGTTGCGGCCTCTGCTAGTAGGGTTCTCCTCCACGTTGTTCTAGGTCTTCCAACTCGACGGGATCCTTGCGGGTTCCAGTCAAGGGCCTGTTTGGCTAGATTTTCGTTATCGCGTCGCAAGGTGTGGCCAACCCAATTCCATTTCCTTCGCCTGATTTGGTCGTCTATCCTTTCTTGGCCGGCACGGCGCCATAGCTCTTCATTTGAAATTCTATCTTGCCAGCGGATTTTTAGGATACGACGTAGGCATCTGTTTATGAAGACTTGTAGGCGCCCTGTGATGAATTGGGTGACTTTCCATGTTTCGCAACCGTATAAAAGAACTGCCTTAACGTTGGAGTTGAACAGCCGCAATTTGGTGTTGGTTGAGATCTCCGTTGATCTCCATATGCGGAACAAGCATGCATATGCGCTTCGTGCTTTATTTATTCTGGAACTGACGTCTTCTTCTGCACCACCATTTTCGGTAATAATACTACCGAGGTAGCAGAATTTATCTACCAGTTCCACGTCACGGTTATTCAGCGCAGTTCGTTCAAGTGTGTTTGCATTTATCCGCATTTCTTTGGTTTTATTCGGATTCAGCCTTAAGCCTGCTAGACTACTTTCTGTTGCCAAATTGTTTAACATGTTTTTTAGCTCCTGATGTCTGTGGGCCAGCAAACAGATATCATCTGCGTAGTCAAGGTCCTTAAGGCGATCTAGCAAACCCCACTGTATGCCGCCTGTTCTACTGTCTAGAGCACCAACAAGAATGTCATTTATTACTATAAGAAATAGTAATGGGGATAGTAAGCATCCTTGTCGTACTCCTGAACTCACCTCAAAGCTGTCGGATAATTTTCCGTTATGGAGAACTCTGCATTTGGAATTGTTGTATAGGGCTTTTATCAATTCTATTATCTTATCCGGCAGTCCACGTCGCCGTAATGCCTGCCATATAAAGCTCCTATTAACCGAGTCGAACGCTTTCTCATAATCTACGAAAGCAAGGTAAAGGGGGGATCGGAATTCAGTAGACTGTTCCACTATTATTCTTAAGGTGTTGATGTGATCTATACATGAACGGCCGTTCCTGAATCCGGCCTGCTGCCTTCTAAGCGTTTGATCTACTGCCTCTCTTATTCTTGATAGTATAGTGTGGGACAAGATTTTACCCACAGTAGATAATAGACAGATGCCTCTCCAGTTGTCGCATATTGTTAGATCCCCCTTTTTGGGTATTTTGACTATGATACCTTCCGTCCAATCCTCCGGAAAGGTACAGGTGTTCCATGCTAATTCGAGGATTGGCTGAAGCGCATCTGCTATGAGGCTTGAGTCGGCTTTCAACAATTCTGGCGGGATGCCATCTTTTCCAGCTGCTTTACCATTGGCCATCGCATGAATTGCGGTTACTATTTCCGTCTTGGATGGGGCCCGGGTGTTGATTCTTATCGGCTGTGCATTGTTGCTGTTTTCCTGAGGTTCCTGTGCGAGTGAGCCATTCAGGGCGGCGAAGAAATAATCTCTCCATCTTTGGAGCTGCTCCTCGTCGCTGCACAGAAGCCTTCCATCCGCACTCTTAACGGCATGCTTTTTAGTAGAGTGCTTTCCCGAGAGCTGTTTAGTAATTTGGTACAGCACTTTACTGCTGCCTGTGTTTGCCGCGTTTTCCGCTTTTTCTGCGAGCTCGTTTATCTGCTGCCTTTTATCACGCCGGACACTTCTCTTTACCTCTCGGTGTAATTGAGAGTACTCCCGTTCAAGTTGGTGACGTCTATCCGGGTCGCTTGTAGAGTTTATGTTATTTTTTAGGGCCCTCCTGCGTTCTATTTTTTGCCAGGTGCTGTCCGAGATCCAATGTTGCATGTTTCTCTGGACATAACCGATGCTCGTTTCCGCAGCCGTCAATATAGCGCCCTTTGTTGTACTCCACAGGTCTTCAATATTTGTGTCGTCAGAAACGGTTTGCTGGTTTAATATTTGCTGCAGGTTTCCAGCAAATTCTCGCTTTTTAGCGCTCTCCCGCAAGAGGTCAACGTTAAACCGTCTACGGTTTATAGATTCACGTTGAAAGTTTCTGATTGCAGCGATTCTAAGGCGAATAGTTGCTACTACCAAATGGTGGTCGCTTCCAGTGTCCGCTCCCCTGAAGCTCCTGACATCTTCCAGAATGGTTCTCCATCTGCGGCTGACGGCCACATGATCTATCTGATTTCTCGTTCTATCATCGGGCGATACCCAGGTCTCTTTATGTATCTTCTTGTGACAAAAGTAAGTTCCACCTACCATAAGTTGATGGGAAGAACAAAAGTCAACGAAAAGCTCACCATTGTTATTGGTAACTTGGCTTAGGCCTTGTTTTCCAATTGTTTGTTCAAGACCGGTGTTGTCGTGACCGATTTGTGCATTTAAGTCACCCATTAATACAATGATGTCTCCCCTTGGAATAGAGCGAAAAACCTCATTCAGTCGCATGTAGAACTCGTCTTTGATGTCATCTTCTGCGTCTTCGGTTGGAGCATAGCATTGAACTACCGTAGTACTTCTTAGCCTGGTACGTAGGCGCACGGTAATAATCCTCTCAGAAACTGGTGACCAGCTAATGAGGCTAGCCCTGGCTTCTTTGGTGAGTATTACGCCAACACCACTCCTACGGCTTTCAGTTTCATTTCTCCCAGAATATAAGAAGGACTCGCCATTTGGGCAGATATGTTCCCCCGCATCGGGCCATCTGGTCTCGCTCAGTCCCATGATCTTGATTTTATATCGATTCATCTCGTTGAGGACTTCATCCAGCCGTCCCTCAGCAAGCATTGTTCTCACATTCCATGATCCGATTCGTGTCCTTGTTCGAAAAGCAAAGGTCGTCGACGTGTTGTCCATCCGGTTCCGAGGCACTGTTTGCCGATTCGTAGCAATAGTGTTTTTTATGGGAGCGGGTTGCTAACCCTCAGCCCAACCGACTTAAAAGCTCTGTTTTGTGGCGCAGAGAGCTCGCCATTCGCCCCTCTCCCGTTAGCTCCTTCCGAAGAAGTACCCCAGGGGGCACCGCGGGGAGGTGGGATTAGGACTTGCTAACAGGTCTGCTTGGTGTTTGATTGCAGTGGATCTCTTCGGATTTTAATAGAAGTGACAAATCGGGTGTCACCACTTTCCGAGATCTTTGTTAGCCGTTCGCCCCCTGTTTGACCTTATTGAAGCAATATTATTGCTACTAGAAATCTGTAGCTATCATGTCATCCGACGACTCCGATACGATTTTTTTAATGTGGTGACATTTAAGAACAAAAAGACGAAAAGGAAATAATGGGTGCCTTGAAGTTTTACTTCAGCCTCAATTGCTTTCCATGCTTTTCAATAACTTCCCTTCTGCTGTGGTCTTTTCTAGTAAAATCGTAAATGCAGGGTTATTTCTCCACTAGTTTTACAAATTTTGTATTAAAAACTGTAACGTCCGAAATATTTTTCAAAAAGTAAAGAAAAAGTGTATATTCATCATTCCCTGCTGCTACTCGACAATATTGATACTACACGATGCAATATTTATCGGTTTTCGTGACTTCAAACGCATCAATTTGCAGCAACTTGAGTTTGCGTGTCGAGAGTTATCTTGGGATCCTGTTTACTCAAGCTATAATATAAATGAAAAACTTCAAGCGTTTTATGACTCTATTAGACCTTTATATGAAATGTTTGTTCCTCTAAGGTTAATAAGGGTTTATCCACGACGGTGTCCTTGGTTCACGCGTGAAGTGCATATTTCAATAGCTGAAAGAGACTTCTTGTATCATCAGTATAAAAAAACGCGTAATGAGGATGTGCGCAGGTTGTACAAACGAGCACGCAATAGGACAGTATCGTTAATTCGTTCAGCTAAACGCTCCTATTTTAGTAACCTGCTGGATATAAGTTTGCCTCCCAAGAGGCTATGGAGTAATCTCCGTAATCTTGGAGCTGTTGGTCAAAATTACCTAAAAGCAGAGTTAGATCCTGATGTCCTGAATACATTCTTTTCTTCCACCTCCGATGCAGTCTGTAATTTTCCTTCTTTCAACTTAAATTATACTTCTGATGGCTTTGTATTTCGCTGCATTGGCGAGGATGAACTTCTTTCTACACTATACTCAATAAAATCCGAGGCGGTTGGCTCTGATGATTTTCCACCTAAGTTTTTAAAAATCATCGCACCGTTTGTATCAAATGTGCTCACGCATATCTTCAACTACTGTCTTACGTGTTCCCAATTTCCAACACAATGGAAGCTAGCGTTGGTGGTACCTATTCCAAAAACAATTTCCCCTTTGCAACCCTCTGATTTCCGTCCAATTAGTCTTCTATGTTTTTTGTCGAAAGTATTTGAAAAAGTAATTTTTAAGCAACTTATTTCGTATATTGAAGAAAACTGTCTTCTTTCTGAATGGCAATCTGGCTTTAGAACTGGACATAGTTGTGAAACTGCACTACTAAAAGTCTCGTCTGATATCTATGATGCTTTGGACAACCGTAAAGTAACTTTCTTGACTTTACTCGACTTCTCGAAAGCATTTGATTCGGTTGATCATGTAAAGCTCTTACAGAAATTAGGTAGTAATTTCGGTCTTGGTTCCACTGCTGTGAAATTGATTCAAAGCTACTTGTGTGATCGTTCTCAAAGAGTTAAAATCCAGGATAAATTCTCCGAGCCCATACTTCTACGCTGTGGAGTGCCACAAGGCTCTATTTTAGGTCCCTTGCTATTTAGCATTTACATTAATGACCTTCCTGTTGTAATTAAAAGCACATCTATACACTTATATGCTGATGATGTGCAAATCTACATAAGTATGCCCATAGATTCAACCGCTGAGTGTATTCGTAGACTTAACGATGATTTGAGGAGTATTTATGATTGGACTGTTAATAATAAACTGCCCCTAAATCCTAGGAAATCTTCATGTCTGGTGGTTAGTAAGACTCCCTTTGTATTAAGCACACTCGCACCAATTATAATAAATGATGTCATTTTGCCTTATGTTGACTCAGTCAGAAACCTAGGTGTTGTGTTTAATTCTAAATTTAGTTGTTGTAGTCATACGAGCAGAGTTCTTCAAAAAGTCTATGGATGCTTACGTCAATTATGGGTAAACTCTAGCCTTCTCACACCTGATATGCGTAAAATGCTTGTGATTGCTCTAATCATGCCTCACCTGAGGTATGGTAGTCTAATTTTCCCGAAACTTGATTCAGTGTGTATGAGAAAAATGGAAGTTGCATTTAACGATTGTCTTCGCTTCGTCTATAGGCTAAGACGGCATGATCATATTACACCATATGCATCCAGCTTATTGGGTCTTACTTTTGCAAACTATCGCTCGTACCACGAATTAAAATTTATCTTTAAGCTTATGAATAAAATGTGTCCACGTTATTTGTTTGAGAAACTACATTACTTACAATCCAATAGGCAGGTAACATTATTGATTCCTAGGTGTAACTCGTCATTTGGTGATCGTTCTTATTTTGTCCAAGTTGCGCGTAAATGGAATGCTTTGCCCTGTGGTATTCGGAGCGCGACATCTAGCCGAACTTTCAGCAAGCTTTTAAAAGACCACTTTAGTTGATTCTATCTTTCTTTCTTTTCACTCTTTCTCCTTCTCTCTCTCTTATCTTCTGCTATCATTCTTTTCTATTTTAGCAATTGTTCAAATATTTTTTATTTCCTCTTTTTTATGTACAGTTAAGATGTGTAATCTTTGTACTCTACCAATAAATGTTATTATTATTATTATTATTAACTGAATATGCAGTAAGTATCGCCAGAAATAATATTGCAGCAACCAGCAACATTTTTCGTTCGACCAATGTCGAGTTGCTCTAATGTGAGACGTCAAATTTAATTTAAGGTAAAGTAGGCGCTACCGATAATATCGCTTGTTGCCTATTGCCAGTTGCTTATTGCTTGTTGCATCAGTGTGAGAGCCGCCTAAAAGGCGCTTTTCAAATTAAAATAGATTTTTTCCTCAATGAATACTCACGATTGATTGAAGGACTAATACAATCCGGAAGTGAAGGACTAATAGGGTGACTTCGTAAATGTAAAATTTAAGCAGTCGGTTTAAGTCAAGACTTCATAAATGTCACAGTTTTAAAGCACTGTGTTCATAATTGCATCGTAAACGTTAAATCTTTGCATTGAAATGGGAATTGCGGCATCATGAATAGCTATGATGCAAAGTGATTAGTTTTACAAATTTTACAAAAAAAAATTGTGTGCTGTTCCTTGTGCCACATTAAAACGATCGCATATTTTACGAAAATTATTTTGATTAGCCAACTTCCACAATGTAAGGTATAGGCTACTTTCAACTGAGGTTGAAGGGCGCCCGTTTTCACATTTTTTATATCTTTCTTCCATAAGTGCCTTTAACACCTACATAAAATACTTTTGTGGATTGGTTTCTTTTTGAATGAAGGACTTCAGTATGAACAAACTTACTATGCATAATATTTACTTACAAGAAATGCGTTATGGAGGGGAATTTTGCTTGAAGTCGTGTATAAATATATTTAAAAGCTTGGGGCCTAGAATGGAGCCTTTGGGGGATTCAATTTTGAACGGTTGAGAGGTTAGCTCTTTGCAACAGTCTCAATTTACAAGTTGTGATAGCAGTATATATTACTCCAAAGCAAAAAACTAATTTTTGAAATAAGTATTATGGCCATACACAAAAGACTGAGGAGAATTTCTTGGCAGAGGCGAAGATTCGGGTCCACCTATTAACTTTCTTCAAGATCATGTGAAACCGCACCACCATGGATGCTCTATTTGGCCGATAGGTTAATGTCCTCAGTATGAAACTCTATTGTAATCACGCCAAAGAAGTATAACTTCTAATGTGCGTACATAAGTATACACACCCACTGCTTTTTTTTATTAAATTTAGCGGTTCTATATTTGGTACTAAATGTTTTAAAATTAACTTTAAAACACTTGTAGTGACCGCGTAAAGTTTAATTACCAAACTTTACGCAATGTCACACAACAACTTCCGACACGATCAAAACGATCAGTCGGAACACTCCATCGATCACCGAACGAAAGTTCAGTGATCTTGCCGTTTTCCCCGTCCATAGTGATCCTGTCATATCCGGCATCTCCACTCTGACACTCTGTCCGAAAGTTCCTCTGTAGCAAAGCTCAAGGTCCCGCGCTCCCAAAATTAAAAACATATCTAATAATATTAAATACATAATATAACTAAGACTAATTTCAAGTTATAATAAGATTTAGTTATAAAAACGATTTATCTAATAAAGTGCTAAATAATAAGAAACTAAAAAGTTTTTAATTCAAATAACCGCATGGTGGACATGCACATTGGTGATCCCGACAGCCACACGCGCTTTTAAAAAAAAAAATTTTAAAATTTATAAAATATTCAGTGCTGGTGGAGCGCAGTGATTTTCTTTTACGTGCTACATCGAAGTGAAAACAAAATACACGTGAATACCATTAATAGCCTTGCTAATCAAATTTAAAAAAAAAAAACAAAAAAACCAACGGAATAAGTTTTTTTCCCTCATTATCATACATTCATACAGTGAGCATTAATATAGCAGAAAATCTTATTTTTAAAACAGTTAAACCGTGAAACAATAAAATCACGAACAGCACACAAAAGAACAACAGCTAAGTTAAATTTAAAAAAAAAATATAAATTAAATTTCAGATTTTTACTAATGAATTGACAAATAATCTTCTAAATAAAATCATTTTACAGATTGGAGATACATATATGTACGTTTTTTTTTTTGGAGAAAATCATGACAGGATAGACTGGAGATTCAACACAAAAAAACGAAGCCAAACAAATAAATAAATTATACATTATTATTCGGTCGAAATTATTGCTTTTGTAACATTTACAGCAATTTATATTTAATTATATTTAAATCAGTACTTACACCAAAATATTATTTATATTGTTGCATATTATTTTATAACATTTTTATTATTATTATTATTATTATTTTTGATATATTGTTTTGGTTTTTTTTTTTCTGGTACTTCATTGAAGAAGACATTTGATATATAGTTTTGGTTCTTTTTCTGCTACTTCT
This sequence comes from Thereva unica, assembly GCA_949987705.1. NCBI lineage: Eukaryota > Metazoa > Arthropoda > Insecta > Diptera > Therevidae > Thereva > Thereva unica. The sequence continues at coordinate 74,146,450 of OX465282.1, read as the reverse complement.
TTGAAGAAGAAATTTGATATATTGTTTTGTTTTTTTTTTGGTAGGTACTTCTTTGAAGAATACATTTGAATTGTTAATTTTTTTCAATATTTTGGGGCGCTTTCCTACTTTATCATATTAATTATTTCTATTTTTGGTTTTTTTTTTCTCTTTTGTTGCTAAATTCGAAAGTGTAAAAACAAAGTATGTCAAGGATCGAGAGTTCATCTATGGAACAAGACTTTCCACACACAGAGGAACCAAAACCCGGAACTTCAGCATCTGTCGATGGCGTCAAACTAACGAAGTTAGATATCCCGAAGTTCTGGGTTCACCAGCCCGCCTCCTGGTTCTACCAGGCGGACATAATGTTCCAACTGGCGGGCTGTAAGTCGGACAAGATCAAGGTCTATAATGTTATGGCCGCATTGCCGGAAGAGGTGGTAACGGCAATGCGGCTTAGCATCATAGATTACGCCACCTCCTCATACGAGGACATAAAACAGCATCTGCTCGAGAAGTACGGTACTTCGGAGAAGCGCCGACTCGAGCAGCTGCTGTCAGTGCAAGAGCCTGGAGACAGAAAACCTTCTGAGTTTCTCCAGGCTCTCAAGGCACTAGCGGGCGGGTCGCCGGCGGTCAACGATGATCTGATCCGGAACCTGTGGGAGCGGAGGCTTCCACAGGCCATCCAGATCACGTTGGCCACCTCCGCTGACCAAACACTAGCCGGGCTGGCCGCCACGGCGGACAAGGTATGGGAGGTGCTTCCACACGGAGGCGCCTCATACGCGTCCGCCGTCCGCGCAGCTCCAGCCAACGCGGAGCCCACACTGCAAAGCGCCATCAATAAACTGACGGCCCGGCTAGATAAGCTGGACCGCAACCCGCGGAAGCCGAGAAGCCGAACACCAGCCAATCGACAGGGCGGCTCTCGACAGCCCTCGGCCAATCGGCCACAAGGGGCCAACCAAGCCAGGGGTAGGTTGTGCTATTACCACTACCGGTACGGTAGTGAGGCACGCACCTGCAAGGCCCCCTGCAGTTTCGGTGGTGGCCAAGCCAAAACGGCGAAGAAAAAGGCCACCACCCATAAAAAAAACTAAAGTTGGGGATCGATTCGAGCGAGCATATAACCGGTCGCTCATATCGTTTATTCGTCAGAGACACCAACAATCGGATGGACTTTCTGATTGATTCGGGCTCTGACGTTTCAATTGTTCCCGCCAAGGCGTTCCCGGCCCATAACGATAGCCCGAACGTCCTTCTGTACGCGGTCAACGGATCACTGATCCGAACTTTCGGCACTAAGTTGCTAGAACTTGAACTCGGCTTACGCCGACGATATGTTTACAACTTTATTATAGCCGACACCACTAAAGCCATTATCGGGGCGGACTTCTTAACGAAGTTCAAATTGTCTGTCGATTTTGAATATCGGCATTTAGTCGACAAGCGCACGAAGTTTCGCATTAACGTGTGCGCTACCGTCGACTACAACCCCGAAACATTTCCATGCCGAGTTATTGGCATATACAAAGAGCTATTAAAGAAGTACGCTTCGTTAACAAAACCGCCCAATTTTAACCTTCCGGTTAAACACAATGTGCAACACCACATTGTAACTAAAGGGCAATTACCATTTGTCACCGCTCGGCGACTCCATCCGGAGAAACTGAAGGTGGCAAAGTTAGAGTTCGACCATATGGTCCAATTGGGGATTTGTCGACCTTCGTCGTCTCCCGCAGCATCTCCGCTTCATCTGGTCCCTAAACGGGACTCACATGATTGGAGGCCATGCGGCGACTGCCGTCGCCTTAACGCTGTCACTGTGCCGGATAGATATCCGATCCCGCATATACAGAATTTCTCCGTGAATCTTCACGGCTGCACAATTTTTTCGAAGGTTGACTTGGTACGTGCATACCATCACATACCAATCGCCCCAGAAGACGTGCATAAGACTGCACTCATTACGCCATTCGGCCTATATGAGTTTACACGTATGCCATTCGGCCTACGGAATGCAGCACAAACCTTTCAAAGGTTTATAAATGAAGTTACGAGAGATCTCGACTTCGTTTATGTATACTTGGACGATATACTTATCGCCAGCAAAACCGAGGATGAGCATATCGTTCACCTCGAAGAGCTCTTTAAACGCCTCGATAGCTTCGGTTTAACCATTAAGCTAGAGAAATGCGTTTTTGGTGCAACAGAGATTAAGTTTCTAAGCCACCGCATCACAAAGGATGGAATTCTTCCATCCTCCGATCGGGTTCAGGCTATCGTTAATCTCGCACCTCCAACTTCTGTCAAATCGATCCAGAAGTTTTTGGGAATGGTGAATTTCTATCATCGATTTATCCCAAAATTGGCTGAACAGTTGGTGCCGATAAACGAGCATTTGAGAGACCTTCTCAACCGCTCATGTGCCAATAAAGTTTTTGACTGGCCAGCAGAATGTCAGGCGGCATTCCTCAAGGCGAAAACCTCGATGGCTGAAGCAACTCTACTGAACCATCCAATCAAGGATGCAAAATACAGTCTTACGACTGACGCCTCTGATTATGCAATCGGAGGCGTTTTGGAACAATTCAACGGTCATCGGTGGCAACCTCTAGCTTTTTATTCCAAAAAGCTGTCATCAACAGAACGGAAGTACTCTGCATTCGATCGCGAACTCCTCGCAATCTATGCAGCGATCAAACACTTCCGTTACTTCGTTGAAGGACGCAATTTCGTGGTCTATACTGATCACAAACCACTGGTTCGCGCCCTTCACACAAAGACCGAACGATCCCCTCGTCAGACCAGACATTTGGGTCTAATCTCTCAGTTTACCACAGACATCAGACATGTGTCTGGCAAACAAAACGTTGTCGCCGACTACTTGTCGCGCTCACTAGCAACCGACAACGTCGACTCGGTAACCTTCGACCTGCCTACACTGGCTCAGGCTCAACAAGGTGACACAGAGTTGAAGTCTCTACAAGAGCACCCCAGCAACGGCTCACGGGTAAAACTAATTCTCACACCAATACCATTTACCGCCCATCAGGTGTGGTGTGAAACTAGTACAGGCATTCCAAGGCCTTATATACCCACTTCCTTACGTAGACTAGCGTTCAACTCCGAACATAGTCTCTCTCATCCCGGTATTCGTGCTACAAGACGAGCCGTTACCAAGAAATACTTCTGGCCATCGATCAATAAAGACTGCAATGAGTAGTCTCGATCATGCCTAGGTTGCCAAAACTCCAAAGTTTCACGACATACCAAATCTCCATTGGAAGCTTTCAAACTTCCAAATAACAGATTTGACCATATCCATATGGATATAGTGGGACCCCTACCCCCATCTCGTGGATACTCTTATATCTTAACGATAGTCGATAGATTCACGCGATTGCCTGAAGCATACCCAATTCGGGATATCTCAGCTTCAACAGTGGCAAAGAAATTCGTCACTGAATTTGTCCCACGATTCGGCGTACCACTCGAGATCACAACCGATCAAGGTGCGCAGTTCGAATCGAAACTGTTCAATGAAGTTGCCAAATTACTCGGCACTCATCGAATTCGGACTACCGCCTACCACCCGCAAGCAAACGGGATGGTTGAACGGTTCCACAGGCAACTTAAAGCAGCCTTAATGGCAAGGGACAACACTACTCATTGGAGTGAAGACTTGCCCTTTGTCATGTTAGGCATACGCACGGCAATTAAGACCGACTTACAATGCTCACCAGCCGAGCTCGTATACGGTCAGAATCTGAGACTTCCCAATTCGATTTCTATCACAACCGATGAAAATCCAATATTGAAGAATCAGAATTCCTCTCTCGCCTTCGTTCTCATATGCAGAACATTAAGGCAATACATCCTCGGCAACCCGTCCAAAAGGATGTCTATGTGCCAGAAGCCCTGGAGAACGCCGACTACGTTTTCATACGTGTCGACAGAGTTCGAAAACCTTTCGAACCTCCATACGAGGGCCCATATGAAGTAATCAAACGATTACGAAAACACTTCGTCGTCAAATTGAACGGCACAACCAAGTCAATATCCATTGACAGGCTAAAGCCAGCCTTCGGTTGTGACCGCGACAACGAAGCTAAGCCGTCTAAAGCGGTAACATTCCGTTAACGCTACGCTGGGGGGGAGTATGTAGTGACCGCGTAAAGTTTAATTACCAAACTTTACGCAATGTCACACAATAACTTCCGACACGATCAAAACGATCAGTCGGAACACTCCATCGATCACCGAACGAAAGTTCAGTGATCTTGCCGTTTTTCCCGTCCATAGTGATCCTGTCATATCCGGCATCTCCACTCTGACACTCTGTCCGAAAGTTCCTCTGTAGCAAAGCTCAACGTCCCGCGCTCCCAAAATTAAAAACATATCTAATAATATTAAATACATAATATAACTAAGACTAATTTCAAGTTATAATAAGATTTAGTTATAAAAACGATTTATCTAATAAAGTGCTAAATAATAAGAAACTAAAAAGTTTTTAATTCAAATAACCGCATGGTGGACATGCACACACTTCATAAATGTCAAATTTAAAAATGCACAACTTTGCCTAAGCTTTTACTGAACTTTGACTTTACTGCATTAATACTGTTTTCTGACACAGTTTATTGGCATTTACGAAGTCAAATACCTTCAGAAACGAAACAAAAATATTCATAAAATGATAAGGAGGTTTATGCCTTTATTTTTGGAATAAAAAAATTCCACCAATATGTTAACAACCGATATTTCTATTTAGTTACGGACATTGTGCAAACTTTTCACCTAGCAAGGGTCTATCATCCCCATCTGTGTCAGGATGCAACACAATACAGTTTTCCTTGATTATATATAGAACATACAAAAACAAAAGAGCAGAAATACGAATGGAATGTCACGACTGCCAGTTAAACTAGTTGGGATATGGGTTTGACCCTTTCGGTCCACACGGTTAACTTCCCAGTATGATGAACGAAGATGGAATAAACTGACTTCTTACAAAATAGTTATACGTTTAGCACTAGTGAAAAATTGGCTAGTATCAGAACTGATGACAAAGTAATCCAGAATGAAGCTAGTTCAAATAACTATAATAGTGGTAAATCAACAAGATTTTTCTGGAGAATTTGTTTTTCCTGAACGTTAGCAAACAAACAAATCCTCCGTATTTCGTTCGCTGCACTAAAGCGGGTGTTCAAACTCGTATTGAGCGGATGAAGCGCCGTTGACAAACTAAGAAGCGAATGACTTCATTTGGAAACTCCAAAGCTTTTCGGATATATTATAGTCCATTCAAAACGCGGGGGGGGGGTGTTCCAAAATAACACCGTTAAGAAAATCGAACCCTAAACGTTTTTGGGGTCGCTGATCACGAAAATCGAGGTCCCGCGGTCCCAAAATTAGGGCGTCACCCCTAAAAATGCAAAAAACCCCCTTTTTTAGGGGGTTTTCGCGATTATTTCAATAATATTGAAAACTAATGCGATTAAATGCACTTTTTTTAACATTTATTTGCGAAGGGGGTTGTATTATACTAAATTTAGGCGAGCCTAATGGTAAGGGGTACCCCTAAAGGGTTGAAAGTACCCCTAAATTGGCGAAAAATGGCAAACATTGTAAAAACAATTTTTTTTTCAAGTTTTTGCTTCAAATCCGATTGTGGGCGTACTGGCAGGCAAAAATAAATTATTTTCAACCCTTAAGGGGTTTAAAGTACCCCTAAAATATAGTTAATTGAAAATTAGGGGTGGGGGGTGTTCCAAAATAACACCGTTAAGAAAATCGAACCCTAAAGGTTTTTGGGGTCGCTGATCACGAAAATCGAGGTCCCGCGGTCCCAAAATTAGGGCGTCACCCCTAAAAATGCAAAAAACCCCCCTTTTTAGGGGGTTTTCGCGATTATTTCAGTAATAATGAAAACTAATGCGATGAACTGCACTTTTTGCGAAGGGGGTTGATTTATACTTTCAACAATTTAGGGGTACCCCTTACCATTAAGGTCGCTTTAATTTAGTATAAATCAACCCCATTCGCAAAAAGTGCAGTTCATCGCATTAGTTTACATTATTACTGAAATAATCGCGAAAACACCCTAAAAAGGTTTTTTTTGGCATTTTTAGGGGTGACGCCCTAAATTTGGGACCGCGGGACCTCGATTTTCGTGATCAGCGACCCCAAAAACCTTTAGGGTTCGATTTTCTTAACGGTGTTATTTTGGAACACCCCCCCCCTAATTTTCAATTAACTATATTGTAGGGGTACTTTTAACCCCTTAAGGGTTGAAAATAATTTATTTTTGCCTGACAGTACGCCCACAATCGAATTTGAAGCATAAACTCAAAAAACATTTTTTTACAATATCTGCCATTCTTCGCCAGTTTAGGGGTACTTTCAACCCTTTAGGGGTACCCCTTACCATTAGGCTCGCCTAAATTTAGTATAATACAACCCCCTTCGCAAATAAATGTTAAAAAAAGTGCATTTAATCGCATTAGTTTTCAATATTATTGAAATAATCGCGAAAACCCCCTAAAAAAGGGGGTTTTTTGCATTTTTAGGGGTGACGCCCTAATTTTGGGACCGCGGGACCTCGATTTTCGTGATCAGCGACCCCAAAAACGTTTAGGGTTCGATTTTCTTAACGGTGTTATTTTGGAACACCATAACGCGCGTTTTGAATGGACTATTAGCCAAATTGTAACTGTTAAGTACTTGTCAGACTTGACCAAAAAGAACCGATTTTGCGGTAACTACTGGAAACTGCATCACGCGTTGAAAACAATTCCCCGTCAAAGTGCTAATCGGAGGTTTGAAAAATTCGCGCTGTTTGTAAAGGGTAACGAAATTTTTGCACGATTTTGAAAGGTTGTCGGATTTTGACAAGTGATGTTTTGTTCGAATAGCTGTGCAGAACCCAAAAAAAATCACTTAGTTAGGAACGGGTCTCATTCCATCGAGTTTATGAGATATTAGCAAAACTTGTCAATTTAAGGTCTTTCTGACAATTAGCCGAAGTTTTTCTATTTAAACAAAAAAGGCCTAACCGAATATTATGAAATTTGTTTCAGAGCATTTCTTCGTTAATATTATTTTTTCGGCACCTCAATGAAGTCGATATAGTTTTTAGTTTGCGCGAAATTGTGCAGGTACAAAATCATAAACGTTGTTTAAACAAAAAAAAACGATCCGACGATTCGATTTTTATGAAAATTTTTTCAGATCATATTTTGGTTAATACTCTTCGAACGGCACGCCAACTAAGTCGATATCTTTTATAGTTCGCGCGATATCGTACAGGTACAAAAATCACCTATGTCATTTAAACAAAAAACCACTCGACCGAATATTATAAAAATCTTTTCAGATTATATTGTCGCTAATACGCTTCGAACGGCACCTCAAGTAAGTCAATATCTTTCGTGGTTCGGGCGATATCGTGCAGATACAAAAATCACTTACGCCGCTTAAACAAAAAAACGGCTCGGCCGATTTTTATGAAAATCTTTTCAGATCATATTTCGGTTAATACTCTTCGAACGACACCTCAACGAAGTTGATATCTTTTTTGGTTGGCGCGATATCGTGCAGGAAAAAATGACCACATACGTACGCACACACACATACTTCCTCCCAATTTTTTGCTTAAAATGCTCCTGGGACCTTGAAAGATGAAAATACGTCGAAAATTTCGATTTCGATTTTCGGACCGATTACAATAACTTCCTATACAGGGAATTTAACAAGCGACAGTTAAATTTGGAAAAGTAGATTTTGTGTAAGGCAACTCAATTAGATCAAATGTTGGCAGATTTACTTAACAGTTTCTAACAAGGTGAACGAATGAGTTCGAGAAAAAGGTTTGGCATATATCAGACCAGTTCTCCTTGCAAAAAGACAGTATTAAATAAATAGAGGCAGATAAATAAATGCATTAACAAACATTTTAGTTATCGACAGATCTCAATAACTCGGCAAAAATCAATTCGCGATAAAAAGTAATTCAAGCGAACTGGTGGCAGTCCTAATAATGTACATTTATTTAGAGTAACCAGTCAGTTTTGTGACACCAAAATAAAGGGAATTCCGCTGGGAATTACCAGTTGCATTTTTATAGAGGTTTATGTACATACATATGTCCCGTTGCGGATGGCTCTGGTCGGGCACGTCACATGGATATCAGAGGATACAACCATCAACCTGAGGTGGACGATGACGACGCCAACCCCATTTCGTTATTTTCCTCCGGGATGAGTGTTGATGAAGAAAACAACATGAAAGAAGTGGAGATAGAAGAGATAATCAAAAAAATATTTCATACCTTATAACCTATGGACTAGGCCTACTGGGGGTACCACGTAAAAACGCTGCTTGCATTATACTTCAAAGTTGGTGCGGAAAAGAATGCAGCGCGATGCCCGATATTTAATCTCTATCTTTCTCAGCCCCATATCTTAAAAACCATTAGTAAATTTCATATAAGACATTTTTATGCAGATTCATCTCGCGAACAATCTTTACTTAGCCAAAAATTACATAACGCCGAAAATTTACGAGATATTTGAGAAGAACTGATGTTTTTACAAATAAGCCCCTTTATTTCTGTGTTTTTCCATCATACAATATTGTTTTTACTATTGAAATAAAAGCCGCATTCCTTACGATTACAAGGATACCCTAGTTGAAGATAACGAGGGTTGTTTCATTACTTTTTAATTCTAAGACATTAAACTACATTTTTCCCCCAAAATCAAGATTCAAAACGCCCTCTCACGTAAACGGATAGAAATACAGTGAGCGAAATTTCCATAGGTCCACTATGTTTTTTGCAATTTTTTTATATTTTAGACAAGAAAGTGATTTAAGAATACTTAATAAATAATTGCCATGCTGTAATAATACAAAAACTATATCAATTTATTGATGTTATTACTTGTTAAAATTTTTTTAAAATAAATATATACATTTTCAGCTTTGTAGCTACGAAATTTCCATAGGTCCAGTTAAAAAAATTAACATTTAACACTTCATAAATATATAATATTAATACTTTATATATTTATATTAGTAACGTGTATTTCCTCCGCGGTTTTTTATAACTTCAAATATTCTGTTTTTCATACTGCCTATGAGTTTTCTTAAAGTTTCTTCGCCAATATTCATCCATGCTTTTTTAATGGCTTTTTTCAACTCTTCTACAGTGTTGTATTGTTTCGAATTACCGTACACCTTTCGCGCAACAATTCCCCATAGATTCTCGATCGGATTCAAGTCTGGTGAACGCGCAGGCCAAGGCAAGACTTCAGCATTACGTTCTTCTAACCACTGTTTTGTCGCTCTAGATGCATGAATGGCTGCATTCTCATGCTGAAAAATCCAATCCTCAAATAGTAATTGCTCACTGAACTCGATCAAAACATTGTCTAACAGTTCTATATAATTTTGAGAATTCATTCTCGTGAAAATGAAGCAAATTGGTGTCTTATTATGGAAACAAAAAGCTGCCCAAATCATGACTGTTCCACCTCCAAAATTTCGACTCATAGAAATGTCTAAATCTTTGCGTAAATCATGCCAGTAATATTTGAAACTGTCTGGACCATCTAGATTAAACTTTTTTTCATCAGAAAATATAACTTTCTGCCACTGAGCATCCCATGTCATGTGTTCTTGAGCAAATTTTAATCTGGCGTCTTTGTGGCTTTTCGTTAATGGCGGATTCGTCAGTTTTTTTGTCCATTTAAGATGATTGCAATCAGACAAAATTTGTTGCACACAGCGCTTTGTTACAGGCAGGTTAAAATCTTTCTGAATTTGGCCTGCTGTGGTATTGCCTTTGCTTGCTTCGCGTAAAGTTTTTGGTTTCCACCAATTGCGAAAGTTTTTGGTTTCCACCAATTGCGATTCATGCATCTAGAGCGACAAAACAGTGGTTAGAAGAACGTAATGCTGAAGTCTTGCCTTGGCCTGCGCGTTCACCAGACTTGAATCCGATCGAGAATCTATGGGGAATTGTTGCGCGAAAGGTGTACGGTAATTCGAAACAATACAACACTGTAGAAGAGTTGAAAAAAGCCATTAAAAAAGCATGGATGAATATTGGCGAAGAAACTTTAAGAAAACTCATAGGCAGTATGTAAAACAGAATATTTGAAGTTATAAAAAACCGCGGAGGAAATACACGTTACTAATATAAATATATAAAGTATTAATATTATATATTTATGAAGTGTTAAATGTTAATTTTTTTAACTGGACCTATGGAAATTTCGTAGCTACAAAGCTGAAAATGTATATATTTATTTAAAAAATTTTTTAACAAGTAATAACATCAATAAATTGATATAGTTTTTGTATTATTACAGCATGGCAATTATTTATGAAGTATTCTTAAATCACTTTCTTGTCTAAAATATAAAAAAATTGCAAAAAACATAGTGGACCTATGGAAATTTCGCTCACTGTAGCCCCTCTCGTTTTATTCGTTTTTTGTCGATTATTTTTTACCTACTATCTAACATTAATCGCTTGGCAAAGCCAGGACGTATAATACCCTGTTTAATTTCAGGTTCAGGTGAGAGGAATAAAGTGTCGCATTGCAAATGGAACTAAAATCGAATAACGGGATTTCCCATCATTCTCGTTTCCAGTTTATTTCTCTTGCTAATTAAGAACTATATAACTAGTGGGATGTTGTGCCTAGAGACTAGCCACTAATTACGCTTTTTCATGGTGTTCCTTCTGTTTAATAATACTTCAGACTTTATATTATTTCCGCGAAAGCCGCCGAAGAGCCATAAAAAATCAAGAAAATAATATTTTTTCACTTCAAGTAAATGTTATGTTCTTCGAGTATCATTATTAAATAATATAATTTAGTGATAGACTCAAAACATGCTCCACCGAAGTAAAAAAAAATTATATTTCACCATTGCGCGGCCGTGGATTGATCTTGGTTCCCCGCGATAGGATTCCAGCGCCTTAGCTCTAGGCTACCAATATATGTACTTTATTAGAAATCTCTTTTTGTCATTAAATATACTCCGGTTGGAATTTCCAGACCATTTTCTCAGTTTTAGGTCTCTTGATCAAGAGCTACAATTTAAGATATGGTCCAAGTCTGTAGCGACAGTATTTTCAGAGATGAAAGGTCACAGAAGGATAGACAGACAGACGGACAGAGCCTCTGTATAAGCTTTGTTTTTTTTTTATTTTGAAAAAGTTAAAAGGGTTAAAAATGTAATGGAAATGGGTTTCGGGAAATTTTACCGTTGCAGTGCGATTCAGGTCAAAACTTCTAGTAAGGATAATCAAGTGTCGCACAGTGTATCTCAATATAAGTACAATTATCCGCAACAATTTCAAGTTAGTTTAAAATTTCGAAAAAAAAATATGAATTTGTCACTTTTTTGCTAAAACAATGTAATATACCCATGAAACCCATTTAATTTTTGTCAAGATATAAAAAATCTCTTGATGCCAAATTTTTCATTAAAGTTGTCCATTCATTCCTTTCCCTCATTGTCAAATTTCACCCATCAGTCCCGAAATCATCATTTTTTCATCCTCCTTGCCCTGTGTTGGAAATCGGAAGAGCAAATCAACCCCTGTATACAATTTCCCAGCAACAGCAGCCGGATGCAACTCCCAGCAACAACAGCCGTATACAAATCGCTAGCAACAGCCATATGCAAGCAACAACAGCCGTAAACAAATCGCCGTATGAAAATTCCCAGCATCAGCAACATCCGAAGGTTTCTCGGGACGACGACGTCGATCGGCACTGAGCAAGGAGCCTTGATAGAAGATAGTAGCGATCAGTAGAGGCAGTCAAAAAAGGCAGATCACAGCGACAGTCATCCCTCAGCATCTGTGGCATGCTGCCTCAATCCATATACAAAGTTAAAATAAAGAACGTAGAAAAGTACAGCCGCGTGTTTAATACCCATTGTTTTAGCTCAATTATCAACGTTGGAATCTCCCCCGCAGTTATCAAGGTTAAAGAAAACCCGTTGGAATTGCACCCAAAGGAACTCTCTGCAAAGGTGGCAATATACCGGAAGAAGTTATCCAGCACCCCATCCCCCAATTCTACCCCAAAACAATAGGAATAAGCGTATAGGAATCTATTTTTAATCCGCTGCCACTAAAATCGAAGCCGCAGCTTCTGATTTTTTTTTCAAATGCGCGACATTTATTATAGGCAATAGCACCCTTTTTCTCCTCCATAACGGTGGTTCTTAAACTTTAATACTCGCGGCCCACAAAATATTTCAAAATTTGTTTGCGACACCCATTTTCTATTATTATTTTATTTTTTTATATAATAAATACAAAACATAACTTTATTAATTCCTTATCTATTTATTTAACATTCAAACTTCAGAATTAATAAAAACTCATGAATTTTTGGCGGTCCCGGCAAAACTTCTTACCACCGGCGGCCCATCGGTTAAGAATCACTGCTCTATAGAGCCTTCAAGCCACGGTAGAAATGTTGTAGCGCTCGCCAATTTTGACCTCTTTTACCTACACGAACCTTTTTTCCCAAGACTAGCCAACTCGGCCCATTCCAGGCCACTACATACCTCCCCTTTGTTAATAAATAGAACACACAGTCGGTTTTGCTGGGACCATATAACACCTCACAGATAAAACCCAAGGTTAATCGAAATCTACTAACGCACTATCCAGACTAACCTAAACTTACTAGTAGACAATGCATCCTGACTTAAAGGACATAACGTACTAACGCTACAAAGGGTTAGACTTGGCCACGCCACATCAATAACGATAAATAAAATCATAAATAAAAATTATTAGTAATAAATTAATAACTATCCTTAAGAATTTCAAATTTCTACGAACTAAAATACCTGGCCTCACCTTGTACCTACACCTTGCGGCGGTGGTGGGGCTTGCGAGTCTCGTAGTAGCGTTAGGCTATGTCGGCGGTAGCTAGCTGGTAACCAGCAAGCCACTGGTAGGGGCACCCATGCCGAACAGGCTAATTGCGAAGAGGCCAGACTAAGCTAGGTACATCCACTGACCCCCACCTTTTCTCTCTCCTTTTCCTTTCCCCTCGTCATTTCCCCACTTCTAAGCTAAGGTGTTTACCGTGCCGATGGCTGCATGGCCAGCCAGTGGTTAGAGAGTGCTGGTCGCGAACTAAGGTTCCCTCCGATGACCGGGCAAGGTCGGAGAGTACAAGTGCCTTATCCTGGTAAGCGGCTCTGGCAGGATGGAGCCCTTTTTCTGCACTACTCGTGGGACTTTTATGGAAAAACCCAAATCTATAAAAAAACCAATCGCCTCCAGTTCGGGGGCTCCTAAAACCACACCCACTGCCTGCAAGGGCAACGAGGTGGGGAAAAGGGAAAAAGGAGCTTTAGACTATAATCCGGAGCTCCCCACTAAGCCAATTGCTTCAACAGAAGCAGGCCCTTCAACTGCACTCGTCCAGTCTTCTAGTGCCTCTAAGGAGGCTGTAAAAACTAAAAGGCCTGGCTCTAAAGGCGCTCCACCATCAAAGGTGAAGTACCAAGACCAACGCAGCGCCCAGAGAATCCTTGCTCGATTCAAGGGAACTGCAAAGAGTGAACTTACCGAGAAGCAACAAGCTTCGCTAAGGTGGGCGACGCGGGTCTTCAGCGAGCAAACTTCGCAAACTGGCAACCCAGCACCAAAGCGTCAGAGGTCCCTTCAGGAACCCAATCACCCTGAGGGTAAACGTAGCAGGAGCACTTCCTTACTTCCTGCTACTACTAAGACCTACAGCCAAGTGTTGGAAGGTCAGATTGTGATCGCCGTCATTGACGAAAACGATCCAGATGGCACCATTCTGCCTGATAAATGGAGGAAACTTGAGGTCAGGGTCGCGACAATTTTCCTCCCAATCCTTCAGGAGCATCCTGGCACTGCTCCTCACTGTCGCGATAGCGGATGGCATCAGGGCCGCGTAAAGCTCATCGCTTGTGCCGATCAGAGATCTGTCGATCTCTATAGGATAGCCATATCCAGAATCGGGGAAGAATGGCCAGGCGCCAAACTCAAGGTTGTTACGAAGGAGGGAATCCCGAATCGGGCAAGAGCGCGTTCCTGGATCCCAGCAGAATCAGCCGAGCCTCAGGCTATTCTGGATATTATGCGGTTGAGTAACCCACAGCTACAGACGTCTTCGTGGAGGATTACGAACAGGGGCGGATGGGCAATATATTAGCGGCCCGGGAAATAATATGTGTCGGCCCTTTGATAGGTGGGAGTATTCTGCGTCCACCTTACTCATGAAAGTATGTTATAGCGTAACAAAAATACAGGGTGATATTAGGTATTTCACCTGAATAAAAAGAAATAGCAATATTAGCACTTTAGACACCGTTACGTCATATAGCAACTATACAGAATTTCAATACTCGTTATAACCGACAATCTGAGATACTTTTCTTTTGCGCCGGGCCTAGGGTAGTTTTGTATGGGCTGAGACCCACCTCCTTTCTGTAACTGAACGATTCCGTAGCAGGATGAAAACTAAATATATCCAATCGCTGGCCGTACTTCCTTCTTTCTTTTTAGTCAAAAATTGCATTTGTCCCTCTCATTTCATAAAATCGAGTGGAGTCCGTTCCACGAGAGAAGACCTATTTTGTCAATTATACACATCCGCGAAGCTATATAAAACGACGTTTTTCATTCAGAATTTGTAAATTTTTTAATAATCATTAAAGCGCCAGAAAAATACACCGCCCTCTAACAATACGCAGTCGTGACTGATTAAATGAAAACAAGTGATTTGATAGGAGGAGCTTAATTAAGCTTTTATCAACCTTTGATACATTTTAAGAGCTTTGTACCCCAGTTCGCGCCAAATGTCACGGAGTTTGTAAACATCTATACCACAAAATAAACAAAACGTAAAAGTTTGAGAGTTATTTATGGGCAGTCGGAAGACGAAATAATATATAAAAACTCAATATTTTGCTGATTAAGTATGTATATAGGCAAATAATAGTGTAAAATAGAGAGAAAAATGTAAAAAAAATCCTACAAAAATTTGTTAAGAAAATGAAAAATGCATTCCGGATCTTTATTATCGGAAAGTTAATGTTTATGAAGATAGGTTGGTAGATCACTTAGACGTACTTTCAGCCACCGGCCCTGCGGGCCTCTAAATAGCCGGCCCACCGGGAAATTTCCCGGTTCTTCTTATGGCCCATCCGCCCCTGATTACGAAACTGGAGGACCCCAAAGGCGACGGCCGAGCGATTACAATAGTAATTAGCGAGAAGTCACTGGGACCTTTGGCGAAATCTGGAGGCGTCATAAGCAATGGGATTTCTTCAATTACCCTGAGGCTCTACAAAAAACTCTTTGCCCCAGAGTGGAACGGTTTCAACTGCTCCAATTGTGGCTCCAGATGGTGAGCCCTCGGGCACTGCGGATTTTACAGGTACGGATGTTGCTGATTCCAACGTACCTGGCACTGCGGGTGACACAGGTACGCAAGTAGCTGAGCCCAATGTGCCTAGTATTGCGGATGTTACAGGAGCAGGAGTAGCTGATCTTAAGGTGCCTGAGGATACTCACCTACCAACCCTGGGTTCAAACGACCTTCTTTTCCTATCCTCTGAGGATTCAAATTTCTCAGGCGTGACTGGGTGACTTTGCCCAACTTCTTTCGGTGGGAGATGATGATATTACTCTCACACCGGTAGAAGACGAGGCTGATATAACGGTGATCGAGATTGATCCCACTACTCCCAACCACGATGTTGAGAGCAGCGCTCCATCACAGCAAGGCTGCATCCGCCAGCCTATGCTTACGCCTTTCTAAGGCTGATATAGATGTAGTCCTGGTACAAGAGCCTTGGATTGTCCGGGGCCTTGTATGCGGAATCAGGACTCTTAAATACAGGTTGCTGTATCCCAGAAATGGGGGAGGTAAGCCAAGAGCCTGTTTAATTTACGCGTCAACCTTTACCGAATACCAACACGGCCCGGACGCAAATCCAAGAATCAATTTTCTTTGAGCCCACTAACGAGGCCGAGATACTAGAACTTATATCTAAATTAAAAAATAAGGCATCCGGGATCGATAATATTTCTACGCAAATTCTGAAAGCAGTTACAAAAAACATTGTCAAGCCCTTAGCACACATTTTAAATCTTTGTATGGAACAATCAATTTTTCCTGACGCCTTCAAAAAGGCAGAAGTAATACCAATTTATAAAGCAGGGGACGCGGATAAAACAACCAATTATAGACCGATCTCCTTAATTGAAAATCTTTGAAAAAATTTTGAAAGTGAGAATAAATAAATTTATTGTAAAACATAAACTGATAAGCCCCGGCAATTTGGCTTCCAATCGGGATTGAGCACTGAAGATGCTCTGACAAATGTAATTGATAAAATACACGACGCTATTAGTACAAAAACACCATGTATCACAGTTTTTCTCGATCTTGCAAAAGCTTTTGACACTGTCGATCATTGTATATTATTGAATAAGCTGTATAATTTAGGTTTCCGAGGAAATGCGCACAAACTTATGCATAGTTATCTGAATGATAGGACGCAGATTGTAAAAATAGATAATTCTTGTAGCGTTGAGTTAAAAGTAAAGTGTGGCGTCCCGCAGGGCACGGTACTGGGACCGATATTATTCATATTATACATGAATGATATGCTTGAGATGGACCTAGCCAGTGATATCGTGTCTTTCGCAGATGACACTGTCTTAATCGTAAAAGAAAAAACTTGGCAACAAGCTTTCAATACATGTAATAATGACATTAATAAAGTATACAGAGCACTTTATAAAAATCACCTTTCTTTGAATATCAAAAAACTGTTTACATGACTTTCGGAAGCTATAAGAATAGTCTACCACCGGACACGCCTGTGATTATACATTCAATTGACTGCCTCCGTGATACTTGCGATTGTACGAATATCAATAAAGTAAATGAAACGAAATATCTCGGCATTATTGTAGACTCGAAGCTAAATTGGAGTAAGCACGTCGAAAGGGTGGTAGAAAAAAGCAGATATCTTATCTACTTGTTTTACAAACTTAAATATTAAGGTGCCTGTAAACGAGCAACATTTTTCAGCAATGTGTGGCCGGCAATACTGGCTGAACGACATTGCTGAAAATTCAGCATTATTTCCATAAATATGTTCAAACTTGCCGGAAACATATCCGTATAGCCCGACGATACTGGCCATATTGCAACTACTGGCCGGCATGTTGCCTTTGATATCGGTCGTAGAGCGAAAATATTTAAACATTGCCGGCTATTTAAATTTGATTTCGAAATTTTCTTTGGACTAGAATTATGTTATTATGGCCTAAAGATGGCATAGATACATTGTCTGGGTTCCGGATCCATGAATCTATAGTATCCGGCGAACCAAACCGCAGCCAAATACGTGCAGAGTTCCAGGAGATCCCCTTGACTAAGTCCATGGCGTCTCCCAGCCATAAGCTGCATTTTTCCTTCTATTTATAATTTGGCAATTCTTACAGTAAGATATCGTAAAAGATGACCCTAGAGCACATCTTAGTTATGTACCTTAAAAATTCTATACCAAAGCACGCATATTGTAAAGGAAAATGGATTGACACCATACCGGATGAAGTAGCGCTTTCAACAATGCCACCATGGGATCTACAATGGTTTAAGTTAGTGGATCATCCACATTCTTAGAACTTTGATATTCAACAAAAGCTTAGAAAAGAGTAGAGTGGTAAACACCGGGGCCTCCGCATACCGCTGGATGGAGTCTTGCCACCGATGTTAAGGCTTATGGTTGTTTTGTATGAAATATTTAAGATCATCCTTCGTCATTCTAGTGAAATTTCTAAATAAGTAACTACATATTTAGAATTAGCTCATACACAACCTTCTATATATAGAAGGTTGTGGCTCATAGCATTCTTCGTTTTTTATTAGCAAATACTTCAGCCATTGTCATACGTGTACGCGTGAAATTCTCGGGCAACACCAAGACCCTCTCAACTACAGGCCCCGAAGGAGAGTTTTTCATGGTGGTCAACCCGGTCCAAAAATTCACCGGAGAGAGCGGAATAAACATGGCGCGGAATAAGTTCGGGAACGTTTTGGTTATAGTTTTGCAGTAAAAAGTGATAAAATATTGTATTTTAACACTTTTAACTGCACTTGGATTTACCAGTGAATAGTTTATTAGTGATTTAATTAAAAAAAAATAAAAATAATTTAGTGATTAAGTGTCTTTTAAGTGTTTTAATTGTTAAGGCGAACAACTGTTTTTACATTCACGGTGTTTTTTCGTGTTTATTTACGATAAAAATGTTGAAAATTTAATGTTTTGTTTAGTTATGGGATTACAAGTGATTTTAAAGTGATTAATACATATATTATGTAATTAGTATTAAAAATATAGGTGTAGAAAAACACTTTTCTTATTCACTTTTCCTTTCACACTTTTCTGCACTTATATGTTTAATAATAATTCCATAATAAATTATTTAATGACTTTAAAATCACTTTTAATTAAATAATCAGCATATTTTTCCTTAATAAAGACGAAAAAAACACCGCGAAAGTAAAATAAATTGATCACCTCAACAATTAACACACTTAAAACTCACTAAATCACTATTTTTTTTTAATTTTTTCTTATTAAATCACTAAAGAACTAACCACTGATAATCCATGTATAGTTTAAAGTAATAACTTACAATAATTTTCCACTTTTTACCACAAAAATATAACGAAAACAATCCCGAGCCTATTCCGCGCCATGTTTATTCTAACCAAATGTCAGATTTTGTGGACCGAGTTCAGCTATGGTTGGATTAGTTCAAGAGAGAACTTCATGGCCTGTAATGGAGAGGGTCTTGGCAACACAGTAGCCGAAACATTGCGAAAACATGTCTGACTACAAGTTGCCCGGCAATAGTATCGGCCACACATTTTCAAACATATAGCCGGGCCATCTTTTTCTGAAATATTACCGGCAATGTGCATTTTTAGTTGCTCGTTTACAGGCACTTTACTTACATAGAGAACAACTTTTAATGATTTATTTTGCACTTTTTTGGTCAGTAGCGACTTACGGAATAATTGTATGGGGAGGCACTCATGAAAAAACAATTAGCACTTTACTTTGCATACAAAAAAAAGTTTTGAAAATAATATTTAATAAACCCCTATACTACTATTCAAAAAAACTCTTTAAGGAATGCAATATAATTAACATCAAAAAATATTTTATAGAAAAATCAGTGTTTAAAAATTTTGACTTGTTACAAACATCTTATTTTGATCAGAAAGAAAAATCACACAGAATCATCAAAGTACCTTCAATAAAAATTAACAAAGAGATAGATAGGCGGAACCATCAATACGTCAGTTGCAAGGCCTTCAATGCTTTGCCACTGCCTTATAGAGAGCATTTTAATGAATTTAAAAAACAGCAAGAAAATTAGGAAATGGCTAATAGAAATGTCTTTAGCAGATTTTAAAAAATACTTCGACCAATATTATAAAACTTATGATACAATTATTCTTATTTACTACATATTACTATTAACTTACAAATTTTCTATTTCCTTTTGCAATGCGAGATAAATTTTGAAATTTGAATTTGAAAAAAAAAAATAATCTGCGATATATTTACACAGGGTCGCGCACAGGCTTCGGCCTTCAGCGAAATATTGTTAAGCGAAATATTGTTACTTAGTAAAGATAATGCCGATAACTGTTTATGTTTAGTAGATTATTATACAATATTGTTATACACCTGTGTTAATAAATAATTGTAATAAATAATTGTAATTGTTAAAAATGACCTTAACGCTTTTATGTTGTCTAAATTTAGCAACGCTGATAATGTACTGGCCTGCTTGGACAACAGAAAAGGCGGTAGGCCTACGTGGATTGGATCTGTTTACCTACCATACCACAGTGGTTTAGCTTGCATGAAGCATGCGTCAATAATCATTTTACAGTAAACTACAAGAGCTAAGTTGAAAAAATAAACTGTATTTGCTTAAAGACACTTTATAATACAAAATAAATGTAAAAATATTTATTTTTATTAATACAAAAGTTATTAAAAAAAAAATTAAAAAAATTATAATGACGTCAAAAAGTAATCAAAATGGACATTTTTTGGAAGAAAAAAATCGTAAGACTACATAAAATAAACTTATATCAATAACAAACTTTGAACTTCAGCACTTAAAGTAGTTTTTTTTTTCTTTGGT
The DNA here is from genome assembly GCA_949987705.1 of Thereva unica. NCBI lineage: Eukaryota > Metazoa > Arthropoda > Insecta > Diptera > Therevidae > Thereva > Thereva unica. The sequence continues at coordinate 74,126,197 of OX465282.1, read as the reverse complement.
AGCTTTCTAAGTTCTGTAATAAATGGATCGGATGTCAAAAGAAGCCTAGATCAAGCTGAAAAGAAAAAAATTCACAGTGTTTGCTATGCCATATTGACCGATGCGTAGAGTAGAGTAGATAATTGTAAGCTGTAAAACCTAATGTATTTCATAAAAGGGACTCTTAACTATCTTTTGGTATAAAAATCATCATTAAAGAAGATTAAGAAACATGTTAAATTCTTTGTGCAATCAGGCATTACGTTAAAATTTTATGTGCAAATATACACATTCCACAGACCCTCAAAAAATACAATATGTATGACATAAAAACCATTTAAACTTTAGCTACAAAATAAAGATACATGCCTTGCTGTAAAATTTCCATAAAAAAAATTTCTGTAACGGTACCCGTTTTAATAAAAAACTTAAAACAATAGAAGGCGTCCGATGAGTCACTTTAAACACTAATTTGAAAAAATCAGAATACGTACGCTTTGTGTTGCAAAATAACACTGAGAATGATTTTCGAAATGCTAAATTTGTATATTTTCATAATACATATACGGATCTTGTACAAGCTTTATTGAACCATGAAAGTGACAAACTAAAGAGTTGATTTTTTCATTTTTGTCGTATGGGCCAGCCCACTGTGCATACGAGGGAAATTTGGACAGCTCCAGTCTCTTTGTTGCGACAAAAGAAGTGATGCGTGATGCGAATGCTCACAACACCGTTTGGGGCAGCTCTGATAAAAATGTAAGAGGTGAGTTGCTTTTTGATTTATTACTTCAACATAATCTCTTGCTATGCAATAGGGGAAATGAACCTACGTTCATCACAAGGGTAAGACAAGAAGTCTTGGATATTACTCTTGTTTCCCCAGATCTGCTCAATCGTGTGGAAAACTGGAGAGTATCCAGTGAACACTCCTTTTCTGACCAGAGAGTCATCCTATTTAATGTCAATATGTGCTCAACTGTGAAGAAGGCCCCTGGTTACAGGAATGTCCGGAACACAGACTGGGCCATATACAGACAAGTAGTGGAAAGATCCCTCCCTGAGGATGTTCCCACACACCCTTGGAATACTGAAGATCTCGAATATCAAGTGACAAATCTCAGCAACCTCCTGATTAACGCATTAGATGCAGCCTGTCCCGCTAGAAAATATGGGGGTAAAACCAAACCCCCTTGGTGGAGCAGCAGACTTCTCAAACTAAGGTCTGAAAGCAGAAAGGCCTTCCATAAGGCCAAATGGTCTGACTTGGCTTCGGACTGGGACAACTACAAAGGTCGTCTCAGGGAGTTCAAATATGAACTGCGAAAGTCAAAAAGGGAATTCTGGAAGACCTTTTGTGCGACAATAAAAGGTTTTTCAGATACCGCAAGTGTTATGTAGAAATTTTGAGCCGCCCTCAAAATTATTCAAGTTCCAACATAAATCTCCAAAACTATTTCTTAATATCAAAAAACCTTGAACCTTTAATGTTATATACACTAAATGTGCACGGGGCCGGTAAACGACCCGTGCACAAGTTCTAAGTGTAACCTGAAACGCCAAAGGAAATTGGCAACAAATATTTTGCGCAATTTGCCTTGCGAAATTAATAAACGAAAGAAAAAAGCTCGTAAGCAAATTGCGCCAGTTTCAGGCCACTTAAAGAAAAATCTGACGGATGCATTTTTCCGGCCGGCGACCTCAACCTCGGGTCAAGCACCAGCGGGTGACTTTTGCACCAAGGTTGAAGGCCCGGAAGAAAAATGCAAACGGAAGATTTTCTTCGAAAATGAGGATCGATCGAGTGATCGATCGGAGAGTGTTGTTTGAACCACATTGGCGAGCGGGCGAAATAATTAGTGTGATAATTCAACTTTTCGTGGTGGCGGTTGTGTTCTTCGTAACGAAGCGAAGAAAAATTGTTCTTTCACGGCGACGCGTTCAGGATTGTTTTCTTCTTGATCATGGTAGCGGAGGTTTTTGTGCGAAAAGTTTAACCGTTGGTTGTAATATTTATTTTGTTTGTAACAAAAAGAAATTCCAGTAATGATAAGAAATAGAAACAGTTTTGTGCGAAAAGTTTAACCGTAGTTTGTAATATTTATCCTGCTTGTAATAAAAAGAAATTCCAGTAAAGATAAGAAATTCGAAAAGGAAACCAAATTCTAGTTGTGTACCAAACTCTAAGTGAAAACAGAAGCAGTTTTGTGCGAAAAGTTTGACCGTTGTTTGTAATATTTATTTTGTTTGTAATAAAAGGAAAAAATGTGTCTTAAAGGGTAGTTGTTTTGTGTTGATAAGATCAAAAATAATATACCGCATAAAATAATATTCCGCATAATATAACTTAAGGATAAAATATATTAGTGTGATCTTTTTGGTATGCGGTGAGTAATTATTTCTATAAAATAAAAAGAGAAACATCATCCTATATAGGCCCACAAATAGTCGGTTAAAATATGAGCCTGAAGTTCCGAACGTTCGATCGAACGATTTTAGAAAAAAAAATTAAATTTTGAATTTGACTATCGGACCTTAAAAAACAAGTAAATAATTGTTTTTTGATACCAGACAGACAGTGGGGGTCTCGAAAAATATCATACCTAAATTATTAACCCCGAATTATAAACCTACCCCTAACTCACCCCCTAAAAATGATTTTTTTTGAAAAAAATAGTTAGAGGTCGAGTGCCCCGCTGGATTTTTGTGGACTTGTTAAGGGTGGTGCTAGTAACCACCACAAAAAATCTCAAGTCCATATCGTGCACGGGCGATACCCCTAACTCACCCCCTAGATATGATTATTTTTAAACAAATAGTTAGAGGCCTAGTGCCCCGCTGGATTTTTGTGGACTTGTTAAGGGTGGTGCTAGTAACCACCACAAAAAATCTCAAGCCCATATCGTGCACGGGCGACACTTTTAAAACACCCCCTAGAAAAGATTATTTTAAACACAATAGTTAGAGGCCTAGTGCCCCGCTGGATTTTTGTGGACTTGTTAAGGGTGGTGCTAGTAGCCACCACAAAAAATCTCAAGTCCATATCGTGCACGGGCGATACCCCTAACTCACCCCCTAGATATGATTATTTTGAAACAAATAGTTAGAGGCCTAGTGCCCCGCTGGATTTTTGTGGACTTGTTAAGGGTGGTGCTAGTAACCACCACAACAAATCTGAAGCCCATATCGTGCACGGGCGCTACCCCTAACTCACCCCCTAGAAATGATTATTTTTAAACAAATAGTTAGAGGCCTAGTGCCCCGCTGGATTTTTGTGGACTTGTTAAGAGTGGTGCTAGTAACCACCACAAAAAATCTCAAGTCCATATCGTGCACGGGCGATACCCCTAACTCACCCCCTAGATATGATTATTTTTAAACAAATAGCTAGAGGCCTAGTGCCCCGCTGGATTTTTGTGGACTTGTTAAGGGTGGTGCTAGTAACCACCACAAAAAATCTCAAGCCCATATCGTGCACGGGCGACACTTTTATAACACCCCCTAGAAATGATTATTTTAAACACAATAGTTAGAGGCCGAGTGCCCCGCTGGATTTTTGTGGACTTGTTAAGGGTGGTGCTAGTAACCACCACAAAAAATCTCAAGCCCATATCGTGCACGGGCGACACTTTTATAACACCCCCTAGAAATGATTATTTTAAACACAATAGTTAGAGGCCGAGTGCCCCGCTGGATTTTTGTGGACTTGTTAAGGGTGGTGCTAGTAACCACCACAAAAAATCTCAAGCCCATATCGTGCACGGGCGACACTTTTAAAACACCCCCTAGTAAAGATTATTTTAAACACAATAGTTAGAGGCCTAGTGCCCCGCTGGATTTTTGTGGACTTGTTAAGGGTGGTGCTAGTAGCCACCACAAAAAATCTCAAGTCCATATCGTGCACGGGCGATACCCCTAACTCACCCCCTAGATATGATTATTTTTAAACAAATAGTTAGAGGCCTAGTGCCCCGCTGGATTTTTGTGGACTTGTTAAGGGTGGTGCTAGTAACCACCACAACAAATCTGAAGCCCATATCGTGCACGGGCGCTACCCCTAACTCACCCCCTAGAAATGATTATTTTTAAACAAATAGTTAGAGGCCTAGTGCCCCGCTGGATTTTTGTGGACTTGTTAAGGGTGGTGCTAGTAACCACCACAAAAAATCTCAAGCCCATATCGTGCACGGGCGACACTTTTAAAACACCCCCTAGAAAAGATTATTTTAAACACAATAGTTAGAGGCCTAGTGCCCCGCTGGATTTTTGTGGACTTGTTAAGGGTGGTGCTAGTAGCCACCACAAAAAATCTCAAGTCCATATCGTGCACGGGCGCTACCCCTAACTCACCCCCTAGAAATGATTATTTTTAAACAAATAGTTAGAGGCCTAGTGCCCCGCTGGATTTTTGTGGACTTGTTAAGGGTGGTGCTAGTAACCACCACAAAAAATCTCAAGTCCATATCGTGCACGGGCGATACCCCTAACTCACCCCCTAGATATGATTATTTTTAAACAAATAGTTAGAGGCCTAGTGCCCCGCTGGATTTTTGTGGACTTGTTAAGGGTGGTGCTAGTAGCCACCACAAAAAATCTCAAGTCCATATCGTGCACGGGCGATACCCCTAACTCACCCCCTAGATATGATTATTTTTAAACAAATAGTTAGAGGCCTAGTGCCCCGCTGGATTTTTGTGGACTTGTTAAGGGTGGTGCTAGTAACCACCACAACAAATCTGAAGCCCATATCGTGCACGGGCGCTACCCCTAACTCACCCCCTAGAAATGATTATTTTTAAACAAATAGTTAGAGGCCTAGTGCCCCGCTGGATTTTTGTGGACTTGTTAAGGGTGGTGCTAGTAACCACCACAAAAAATCTCAAGCCCATATCGTGCACGGGCGACACTTTTAAAACACCCCCTAGAAAAGATTATTTTAAACACAATAGTTAGAGGCCTAGTGCCCCGCTGGATTTTTGTGGACTTGTTAAGGGTGGTGCTAGTAGCCACCACAAAAAATCTCAAGTCCATATCGTGCACGGGCGCTACCCCTAACTCACCCCCTAGAAATGATTATTTTTAAACAAATAGTTAGAGGCCTAGTGCCCCGCTGGATTTTTGTGGACTTGTTAAGGGTGGTGCTAGTAACCACCACAAAAAATCTCAAGTCCATATCGTGCACGGGCGATACCCCTAACTCACCCCCTAGATATGATTATTTTTAAACAAATAGTTAGAGGCCTAGTGCCCCGCTGGATTTTTGTGGACTTGTTAAGGGTGGTGCTAGTAACCACCACAACAAATCTGAAGCCCATATCGTGCACGGGCGCTACCCCTAACTCACCCCCTAGAAATGATTATTTTTAAACAAATAGTTAGAGGCCTAGTGCCCCGCTGGATTTTTGTGGACTTGTTAAGGGTGGTGCTAGTAACCACCACAAAAAATCTCAAGCCCATATCGTGCACGGGCGACACTTTTAAAACACCCCCTAGAAAAGATTATTTTAAACACAATAGTTAGAGGCCTAGTGCCCCGCTGGATTTTTGTGGACTTGTTAAGGGTGGTGCTAGTAGCCACCACAAAAAATCTCAAGTCCATATCGTGCACGGGCGATACCCCTAACTCACCCCCTAGATATGATTATTTTTAAACAAATAGTTAGAGGCCTAGTGCCCCGCTGGATTTTTGTGGACTTGTTAAGGGTGGTGCTAGTAACCACCACAACAAATCTGAAGCCCATATCGTGCACGGGCGCTACCCCTAACTCACCCCCTAGAAATGATTATTTTTAAACAAATAGTTAGAGGCCTAGTGCCCCGCTGGATTTTTGTGGACTTGTTAAGGGTGGTGCTAGTAACCACCACAAAAAATCTCAAGCCCATATCGTGCACGGGCGACACTTTTATAACACCCCCTAGAAATGATTATTTTAAACACAATAGTTAGAGGCCGAGTGCCCCGCTGGATTTTTGTGGACTTGTTAAGGGTGGTGCTAGTAGCCACCACAAAAAATCTCAAGCCCATATCGTGCACGGGCGACACTTTTAACCCACCCCCTAGAAATGATTATTTTAAACAAAACAGTTAGAGGCCGAGTGCCCCGCTGGATTTTTGTGGACTTGTTAAGGGTGGTGCTAGTAACCACCACCAAAAATCTGAAGTCCATATCGTGCACGGGCGATACCCCTAACTCACCCCCTAGATATGATTATTTTTAAACAAATAGTTAGAGGCCTAGTGCCCCGCTGGATTTTTGTGGACTTGTTAAGGGTGGTGCTAGTAACCACCACAAAAAATCTCAAGCCCATATCGTGCACGGGCGACACTTTTAAAACACCCCCTAGAAAAGATTATTTTAAACACAATAGTTAGAGGCCTAGTGCCCCGCTGGATATTTGTGGACTTGTTAAGGGTGGTGCTAGTAGCCACCACAAAAAATCTCAAGTCCATATCGTGCACGGGCGATACCCCTAACTCACCCCCTAGATATGATTATTTTTAAACAAATAGTTAGAGGCCTAGTGCCCCGCTGGATTTTTGTGGACTTGTTAAGGGTGGTGCTAGTAACCACCACAACAAATCTGAAGCCCATATCGTGCACGGGCGCTACCCCTAACTCACCCCCTAGAAATGATTATTTTTAAACAAATAGTTAGAGGCCTAGTGCCCCGCAGGATTTTTGTGGACTTGTTAAGGGTGGTGCTAGTAACCACCACAAAAAATCTCAAGTCCATATCGTGCACGGGCGATACCCCTAACTCACCCCCTAGATATGATTATTTTTAAACAAATAGTTAGAGGCCTAGTGCCCCGCTGGATTTTTGTGGACTTGTTAAGGGTGGTGCTAGTAACCACCACAACAAATCTGAAGCCCATATCGTGCACGGGCGCTACCCCTAACTCACCCCCTAGAAATGATAATTTTTAAACAAATAGTTAGAGGCCTAGTGCCCCGCTGGATTTTTGTGGACTTGTTAAGGGTGGTGCTAGTAACCACCACAAAAAATCTCAAGCCCATATCGTGCACGGGCGACACTTTTAAAACACCCCCTAGAAAAGATTATTTTAAACACAATAGTTAGAGGCCTAGTGCCCCGCTGGATTTTTGTGGACTTGTTAAGGGTGGTGCTAGTAGCCACCACAAAAAATCTCAAGTCCATATCGTGCACGGGCGATACCCCTAACTCACCCCCTAGATATGATTATTTTTAAACAAATAGTTAGAGGCCTAGTGCCCCGCTGGATTTTTGTGGACTTGTTAAGTGTGGTGCTAGTAACCACCACAACAAATCTGAAGCCCATATCGTGCACGGGCGCTACCCCTAACTCACCCCCTAGAAATGATTATTTTTAAACAAATAGTTAGAGGCCTAGTGCCCCGCTGGATTTTTGTGGACTTGTTAAAGGTGGTGCTAGTAACCACCACAAAAAATCTCAAGCCCATATCGTGCACGGGCGACACTTTTATAACACCCCCTAGAAATGATTATTTTAAACACAATAGTTAGAGGCCGAGTGCCCCGCTGGATTTTTGTGGACTTGTTAAGGGTGGTGCTAGTAACCACCACAAAAAATCTCAAGCCCATATCGTGCACGGGCGACACTTTTATAACACCCCCTAGAAATGATTATTTTAAACACAATAGTTAGAGGCCGAGTGCCCCGCTGGATTTTTGTGGACTTGTTAAGGGTGGTGCTAGTAACCACCACAAAAAATCTCAAGCCCATATCGTGCACGGGCGACACTTTTAAAACACCCCCTAGAAAAGATTATTTTAAACACAATAGTTAGAGGCCTAGTGCCCCGCTGGATTTTTGTGGACTTGTTAAGGGTGGTGCTAGTAGCCACCACAAAAAATCTCAAGTCCATATCGTGCACGGGCGATACCCCTAACTCACCCCCTAGATATGATTATTTTTAAACAAATAGTTAGAGGCCTAGTGCCCCGCTGGATTTTTGTGGACTTGTTAAGGGTGGTGCTAGTAACCACCACAAAAAATCTCAAGCCCATATCGTGCACGGGCGACACTTTTATAACACCCCCTAGAAATGATTATTTTAAACACAATAGTTAGAGGCCGAGTGCCCCGCTGGATTTTTGTGGACTTGTTAAGGGTGGTGCTAGTAGCCACCACAAAAAATCTGAAGCCCATATCGTGCACGGGCGACACTTTTAACCCACCCCCTAGAAATGATTATTTTAAACAAAACAGTTAGAGGCCGAGTGCCCCGCTGGATTTTTGTGGACTTGTTAAGGGTGGTGCTAGTAACCACCACCAAAAATCTGAAGTCCATATCGTGCACGGGCGATACCCCTAACTCACCCCCTAGAAATGATTATTTTTAAACAAATAGTTAGAGGCCTAGTGCCCCGCTGGATTTTTGTGGACTTGTTAAGGGTGGTGCTAGTAACCACCACAAAAAATCTCAAGTCCATATCGTGCACGGGCGATACCCCTAACTCACCCCCTAGATATGATTATTTTTAAACAAATAGTTAGAGGCCTAGTGCCCCGCTGGATTTTTGTGGACTTGTTAAGGGTGGTGCTAGTAACCACCACAAAAAATCTCAAGCCCATATCGTGCACGGGCGACACTTTTAAAACACCCCCTAGAAAAGATTATTTTAAACACAATAGTTAGAGGCCTAGTGCCCCGCTGGATTTTTGTGGACTTGTTAAGGGTGGTGCTAGTAGCCACCACAAAAAATCTCAAGTCCATATCGTGCACGGGCGATACCCCTAACTCACCCCCTAGATATGATTATTTTTAAACAAATAGTTAGAGGCCTAGTGCCCCGCTGGATTTTTGTGGACTTGTTAAGGGTGGTGCTAGTAACCACCACAACAAATCTGAAGCCCATATCGTGCACGGGCGCTACCCCTAACTCACCCCCTAGAAATGATTATTTTTAAACAAATAGTTAGAGGCCTAGTGCCCCGCTGGATTTTTGTGGACTTGTTAAGGGTGGTGCTAGTAACCACCACAAAAAATCTCAAGTCCATATCGTGCACGGGCGATACCCCTAACTCACCCCCTAGATATGATTATTTTTAAACAAATAGTTAGAGGCCTAGTGCCCCGCTGGATTTTTGTGGACTTGTTAAGGGTGGTGCTAGTAACCACCACAACAAATCTGAAGCCCATATCGTGCACGGGCGCTACCCCTAACTCACCCCCTAGAAATGATTATTTTTAAACAAATAGTTAGAGGCCTAGTGCCCCGCTGGATTTTTGTGGACTTGTTAAGGGTGGTGCTAGTAACCACCACAAAAAATCTCAAGTCCATATCGTGCACGGGCGATACCCCTAACTCACCCCCTAGATATGATTATTTTTAAACAAATAGTTAGAAGCCTAGTGCCCCGCTGGATTTTTGTGGACTTGTTAAGGGTGGTGCTAGTAACCACCACAAAAAATCTCAAGCCCATATCGTGCACGGGCGACACTTTTATAACACCCCCTAGAAATGATTATTTTAAACACAATAGTTAGAGGCCGAGTGCCCCGCTGGATTTTTGTGGACTTGTTAAGGGTGGTGCTAGTAACCACCACAAAAAATCTCAAGTCCATATCGTGCACGAGGGACACTTTTAACCCACCCCCTAGAAATGATTATTTTAAACAAAACAGTTAGAGGCCGAGTGCCCCGCTGGATTTTTGTGGACTTGTTAAGGGTGGTGCTAGTAACCACCACAAAAAATCTCAAGTCCATATCGTGCACGGGCGATACCCCTAACTCACCCCCTAGATATGATTATTTTTAAACAAATAGTTAGAGGCCTAGTGCCCCGCTGGATTTTTGTGGACTTGTTAAGGGTGGTGCTAGTAACCACCACAAAAAATCTCAAGTCCATATCGTGCACGAGGGACACTTTTAACCCACCCCCTAGAAATGATTATTTTAAACAAAACAGTTAGAGGCCGAGTGCCCCGCTGGATTTTTGTGGACTTGTTAAGGGTGGTGCTAGTAACCACCACAAAAAATCTCAAGCCCATATCGTGCACGGGCGACACTTTTAAAACACCCCCTAGAAAAGATTATTTTAAACACAATAGTTAGAGGCCTAGTGCCCCGCTGGATTTTTGTGGACTTGTTAAGGGTGGTGCTAGTAGCCACCACAAAAAATCTCAAGTCCATATCGTGCACGGGCGATACCCCTAACTCACCCCCTAGATATGATTATTTTTAAACAAATAGTTAGAGGCCTAGTGCCCCGCTGGATTTTTGTGGACTTGTTAAGGGTGGTGCTAGTAACCACCACAACAAATCTGAAGCCCATATCGTGCACGGGCGCTACCCCTAACTCACCCCCTAGAAATGATTATTTCTAAACAAATAGTTATAGGCCTAGTGCCCCGCTGGATTTTTGTGGACTTGTTAAGGGTGGTGCTAGTAACCACCACAAAAAATCTCAAGTCCATATCGTGCACGGGCGATACCCCTAACTCACCCCCTAGATATGATTATTTTTAAACAAATAGTTAGAGGCCTAGTGCCCCGCTGGATTTTTGTGGACTTGTTAAGGGTGGTGCTAGTAACCACCACAAAAAATCTCAAGCCCATATCGTGCACGGGCGACACTTTTATAACACCCCCTAGAAATGATTATTTTAAACACAATAGTTAGAGGCCGAGTGCCCCGCTGGATTTTTGTGGACTTGTTAAGGGTGGTGCTAGTAACCACCACAAAAAATCTCAAGTCCATATCGTGCACGAGGGACACTTTTAACCCACCCCCTAGAAATGATTATTTTAAACAAAACAGTTAGAGGCCGAGTGCCCCGCTGGATTTTTGTGGACTTGTTAAGGGTGGTGCTAGTAACCACCACAAAAAATCTCAAGTCCATATCGTGCACGGGCGATACCCCTAACTCACCCCCTAGATATGATTATTTTTAAACAAATAGTTAGAGGCCTAGTGCCCCGCTGGATTTTTGTGGACTTGTTAAGGGTGGTGCTAGTAACCACCACAAAAAATCTCAAGTCCATATCGTGCACGAGGGACACTTTTAACCCACCCCCTAGAAATGATTATTTTAAACAAAACAGTTAGAGGCCGAGTGCCCCGCTGGATTTTTGTGGACTTGTTAAGGGTGGTGCTAGTAACCACCACAAAAAATCTCAAGCCCATATCGTGCACGGGCGACACTTTTAAAACACCCCCTAGAAAAGATTATTTTAAACACAATAGTTAGAGGCCTAGTGCCCCGCTGGATTTTTGTGGACTTGTTAAGGGTGGTGCTAGTAGCCACCACAAAAAATCTCAAGTCCATATCGTGCACGGGCGATACCCCTAACTCACCCCCTAGATATGATTATTTTTAAACAAATAGTTAGAGGCCTAGTGCCCCGCTGGATTTTTGTGGACTTGTTAAGGGTGGTGCTAGTAACCACCACAACAAATCTGAAGCCCATATCGTGCACGGGCGCTACCCCTAACTCACCCCCTAGAAATGATTATTTCTAAACAAATAGTTAGAGGCCTAGTGCCCCGCTGGATTTTTGTGGACTTGTTAAGGGTGGTGCTAGTAACCACCACAAAAAATCTCAAGTCCATATCGTGCACGGGCGATACCCCTAACTCACCCCCTAGATATGATTATTTTTAAACAAATAGTTAGAGGCCTAGTGCCCCGCTGGATTTTTGTGGACTTGTTAAGGGTGGTGCTAGTAACCACCACAAAAAATCTCAAGCCCATATCGTGCACGGGCGACACTTTTAAAACACCCCCTAGAAAAGATTATTTTAAACACAATAGTTAGAGGCCTAGTGCCCCGCTGGATTTTTGTGGACTTGTTAAGGGTGGTGCTAGTAGCCACCACAAAAAATCTCAAGTCCATATCGTGCACGGGCGATACCCCTAACTCACCCCCTAGATATGATTATTTTTAAACAAATAGTTAGAGGCCTAGTGCCCCGCTGGATTTTTGTGGACTTGTTAAGGGTGGTGCTAGTAACCACCACAAAAAATCTCAAGCCCATATCGTGCACGGGCGACACTTTTAACCCACCCCCTAGAAATGATTATTTTAAACACAATAGTTAGAGGCTTTAGACCCCGCATTATTTTTGCATACTTGTTACGGATGGTATTAAGAACTACCACAAAAAATTTAAAGTTCATAACATCCCCGGGTGGCACCCTAAAAGGACCCCTTAGAAATTATTATTTTGGAAAGAATAGGCAAAGGCCTGTGAGCTCGATTCTCTGTACCCTACAAACACCCTACAAAAATTTTAAATGTTCTAAAAGAAATATGTTACAAATTAAGTGCTTAAATAATTAATAAAAATCTTTGCCGCCCAAAGATTTGTAGTTGGCGATCCTAATAAATGTAATAAATACATCACACAATTCTCATTTTTTTTTCCTAATTTTTTGTTGAGACGAATACATAACATTAGAAATGTGTGTTGTGTTCTTATCGCGACGATTTTACTAGCACTGATTTGGTTCTGAAAAGGACCATCGCTGTTTCTCGTTATTTTCTAATGTTTGTGTTTATAATTTTTTTGTTTCTATGAAATTTGTTAAAATTATTATTGTTAAACTATATATTATTCAGCTATATACCCCATTACGACCTGTCTGTCTTTGCTAAAAAATATTTTTTTTTAATCGAAATACTACCTCTTAAAGTCCTATAGAAATCGGATTACCCGTATTCGAGATTATATAACCATACAGAAAGGTAATCAAAGTTCTTAACAGCCCGAGCTGTGACCGTCAAAAAGTGGTGGACTTTTCTGAAAGGATGAAACCTGCAGGAATGATAGTATTTGCGAAGACTATCTGCATTTCGAAAATCGGAGTAGAAAATGTAGGTATGTATGTCCATATTAGAGTGAAAAGTTTCTTTATCAATACCATTTAAATCCCCAAAAAGCTCTATTTAAATAAAATATACATTTCATAAAATTTAGGGAACGGAAAATTCATATCTTCATATGTAAGTATGCATATTAGTTGAAGTCATATTTATGGACTCGTATAATTAAGTTGAAAAAGTCTAGAAAAAATAATAGTTTTTCAATGCTTATATTATATTATATTTGAATATAAACCCACCCCCTCGAAGACCCTTTTGTTAAAAATAATTGCTTAGCTGAAGGACCGAGATTTTGCAAAAATATCTTGTATTTCCGGATTCAGCAAATCTAAATCTATTATAGAAGTCATCCGGAAAATTCAACGACCCCTTCATGAATAGCGAACCCCCCTCAACCGCGGACACCGTTCTCCGAGTCTTTCAAACTAAGCAAAAAGTGCTCGTTAAGAATCGCTTTTGACAGAGAAAGAACGCACTATATCTTTCTGCATCGTGCGCACCCATCGTTAAAGAATAGAAAGAGCATTAACTCGTACAGAAAAATTTAAAAAATAAACTTCGACGCAATTTTCTTACGACCCTTTTCCTTTATGAATGAAATTCTGAATTGATGACCTATTTAAGCGCATTTTTTGGTTAAAAAATTTGAGGGCGCGAAGTCTGGACAGGGCGAGATATCCCCCGCCACGGCACAAATCCCCCGGCCAGACGCTGTCTGTTACACATTTTTGTATTGTAAATACATACAAAAAAATTGTTTTATGGCATTTTTTCCCCCGTGAAAACTTGCAAGTTGAAAGTGAAAATGATATTAGAGGAATTATGACCAAAAAATTTTTATTTTTTAGGGTTTTTGAAATTCAGCCCCAATTGGTAAAATGTAACCCACTTGATATCTCTTATGGACGGTTCTCCAGAAAAGAACTTTTGGCCACATGGCATTAGCGATTCATAAAATACTTAGTTCAATCTAAACTAGAGATACCGAATATTCGGCCACGCTCTAAGCCTCGAATTCGCAAACATTTCAAGGATAGAAAAATTATCACTGTAGATGCGATCTTAATACTACAATAATATTTCCGGTGTTAACACAATTGCGCGCAATTCCGTAGACGATTTGAAGCCACTCGATTTCGATTTTTTTTTATTGCTTTTCTCAAGAAATTTATTCCACGGTCTGGAGTCCCCTTTCATAATATGTATTGTGGTTTTTTTATGTTGCTTTCCGAAGAAATTTGGATTCCTTTCATATAGTGATATGTGTGTTTTTTAAAGGCCCCCATACACGGTCCAATTGGTTGTACAGCGAAGTGCGGTTGTACAACCAAAACTATCGATTGTGGGCCGGTCGGCCGATCAATATACATTGCGCTTATAGGTTTGATGAAAATCTGGTTGTACAGCCAATTTGACCGTGTATGGGGGCCTTAAGATTTGGTATTCGGCCGCATAACGTGGATTAACCCACCCACAAAAAATTTTAGGGGTGGCGGTGACATTTAAAATACATGGGACAAATTTGCGCTGGCATAAACATCAGGCGGCGCGGAGAAATTAAATCTATGTATGGGGACTTCTGCCGCAGGCCGCCGCCGTCGCCGTCGCCTGGCAAGTCGTTTGTTCATTTTTATTCTGCCGAATACCGAACCTTAAAAAAGTGGCCGAAAAGCAGCCAAATATTTGTAGCATTTTTATAAACCATACCAAATTGATAATAATTTGTCTTAGAAAAATGATTTGTCATCTATTAAGTAATTAGTTCAAAAATTATATCATTACTAACAAAACAAAATTAATTAAACAATATTCTTCAAGACATAATGCTCAAAAGAGTGGCTTTCGTGGATACTAGGATGCTAGGGTGTTTATTATTTTTAAATACATACAGTGACTCCCAAAAGTAACCGGACAGAGACTTACGAGTTGTTTTTCAACAATCCTATCAGAGGAAATCGAATATTCTTTACTGACAGCAGGGATAAAAAAATTATTCCTGTTGCCACATGTTTAAAATAAGTCTATTGTATATTTTGTGATGACATAAACTCTTGTCTGATTGAAAGTAAAATTAAAGTGACCGACTTAAAAAAAACAATCTCGTAATCCACCAGAAAAGATTAAATAATTGTTTGTAATTCTTTACAGCATTAACCCTGCATGTGTACACTACATTTTCCGAGACATGGTGTGTACACTAGGTCTTTGAGGGAACGGCCGGGTTTTCAAAGTTTTCTCGGCTATCAAACAAAATCCCTGAAAATTTTTGGGGTACTTACTTGGAGTCTACTATATAGCCAACAAGTTGCCAAAGTCATATGTTTAAAAGCATTGGGGAGGTAATTGAAGTTCGCCTTCTATTCATGAGAGGAAAATGTGAGTTTCAAATTTTAACTGTTCCTTCCAAGACCCAGTGTACACACGCAGGGATAATCCAATCAGAATGGATATAGAAAGAAGAATCATTTTTGAAGACGGTGCCAGGCGGTAGTTGACTTTCATTGCATTAACTGTTTTCTAAATTTGTTTTCATTTCTTTGTTAGCCTTATGTACTTAATACACCGCCCCAAATAAAGGTGTTAGGACTAGCACCACCCTTAACAAGTCCACAAAAATCCATCGGGGCACTAGTCCTCTAACTATTTATTTAAAAATAATCATATCTAGGGGGTGAGTTAGGGGTATCGCCCGTGCACGATATGGACTTGAGATTTTTTGTGGTGGCTACTAGCACCACCCTTAACAAGTCCACAAAAATCTAGCGGGGCACTCGGCCTCTAACTTTTTTTTTTTTTTTTTTTTTTATGTGGCAGTGCTAAGCTTAGGAGTCACCCTTTGTACTACTAGTCCGTCATGTCATTTGTCACGTCATGGTGCAATGTCTAGCAGTAAGCTTAGTACGGGGGAGGGATGAGGGGGGGGGGTATAGGTTAAGGATTAAAAGGTACGGGGGGGTATTGAAGAAGGTGGTGATGAACCCTGCGTTTGAACTCTTGGATGTTGTAGGAGTTCGGAAATACTGACTGCGAGAGGTTATTCCACAGTCGAGTTGTTCTATTAACAAACGAATTCATATCATTGTGTTTAAAATAATCATTTCTAGGGGGTGTTTTAAAAGTGTCGCCCGTGCACGATATGGGCTTCAGATTTGTTGTGGTGGTTACTAGCACCACCCTTAACAAGTCCACAAAAATCCAGCGGGGCACTAGGCCTCTAACTATTTGTTTAAAAATAATCATATCTAGGGGGTGAGTTAGGGGTATCGCCCGTGCACGATATGGACTTGAGATTTTTTGTGGTGGCTACTAGCACCACCCTTAACAAGTCCACAAAAATCCAGCGGGGCACTAGGCCTCTAACTATTTGTTTAAAAATAATCATATCTAGGGGGTGAGTTAGGGGTATCGCCCGTGCACGATATGGACTTGAGATTTTTTGTGGTGGTTACTAGCACCACCCTTAACAAGTCCACAAAAATCCAGCGGGGCACTAGGCCTCTAACTATTTGTTTAAAAATAATCATTTCTAGGGGGTGAGTTAGGGGTATCGCCCGTGCACGATATGGGCTTGAGATTTTTTGTGGTGGTTACTAGCACCACCCTTAACAAGTCCACAAAAATCCAGCGGGGCACTAGGCCTCTAACTATTTGTTTAAAAATAATCATTTCTAGGGGGTGAGTTAGGGGTATCGCCCGTGCACGATATGGACTTCAGATTTTTGGTGGTGGTTACTAGCACCACCCTTAACAAGTCCACAAAAATCCAGCGGGGCACTAGGCCTCTAACTATTTGTTTAAAAATAATCATTTCTAGGGGGTGAGTTAGGGGTATCGCCCGTGCACGATATGGGCTTGAGATTTTTTGTGGTGGTTACTAGCACCACCCTTAACAAGTCCACAAAAATCCAGCGGGGCACTAGGCCTCTAACTATTTGTTTAAAAATAATCATATCTAGGGGGTGAGTTAGGGGTATCGCCCGTGCACGATATGGACTTGAGATTTTTTGTGGTGGTTACTAGCACCACCCTTAACAAGTCCACAAAAATCCAGCGGGGCACTAGGCCTTTAACTATTTGTTTAAAAATAATCATTTCTAGGGGGTGAGTTAGGGGTATCGCCCGTGCACGATATGGACTTCAGATTTTTGGTGGTGGTCACTAGCACCACCCTTAACAAGTCCACAAAAATCCAGCGGGGCACTAGGCCTCTAACTATTTGTTTAAAAATAATCATTTCTAGGGGGTGAGTTAGAGGTATCGCCCGTGCACGATATGGGCTTGAGATTTTTTGTGGTGGTTACTAGCACCACCCTTAACAAGTCCACAAAAATCCAGCGGGGCACTAGGCCTCTAACTATTTGTTTAAAAATAATCATTTCTAGGGGGTGAGTTAGGGGTATCGCCCGTGCACGATATGGGCTTGAGATTTTTTGTGGTGATTACTAGCACCACCCTTAACAAGTCCACAAAAATCCAGCGGGGCACTAGGCCTCTAACTATTTGTTTAAAAATAATCATATCTAGGGGGTGAGTTAGGGGTATCGCCCGTGCACGATATGGACTTGAGATTTTTTGTGGTGGTTACTAGCACCACCCTTAACAAGTCCACAAAAATCCAGCGGGGCACTAGGC
This sequence comes from Thereva unica, assembly GCA_949987705.1. Taxonomy (NCBI): domain Eukaryota; kingdom Metazoa; phylum Arthropoda; class Insecta; order Diptera; family Therevidae; genus Thereva; species Thereva unica. The sequence continues at coordinate 74,108,749 of OX465282.1, read as the reverse complement.
CTCTAACTATTTGTTTAAAAATAATCATTTCTAGGGGGTGAGTTAGGGGTATCGCCCGTGCACGATATGGACTTCAGATTTTTTGTGGTGGTTACTAGCACCACCCTTAACAAGTCCACAAAAATCCAGCGGGGCACTAGGCCTCTAACTATTTGTTTAAAAATAATCATTTCTAGGGGGTGAGTTAGGGGTATCGCCCGTGCACGATATGGGCTTGAGATTTTTTGTGGTGGTTACTAGCACCACCCTTAACAAGTCCACAAAAATCCAGCGGGGCACTAGGCCTCTAACTATTTGTTTAAAAATAATCATATCTAGGGGGTGAGTTAGGGGTATCGCCCGTGCACGATATGGACTTGAGATTTTTTGTGGTGGTTACTAGCACCACCCTTAACAAGTCCACAAAAATCCAGCGGGGCACTAGGCCTCTAACTATTTGTTTAAAAATAATCATTTCTAGGGGGTGAGTTAGGGGTATCGCCCGTGCACGATATGGACTTCAGATTTTTGGTGGTGGTTACTAGCACCACCCTTAACAAGTCCACAAAAATCCAGCGGGGCACTAGGCCTCTAACTATTTGTTTAAAAATAATCATATCTAGGGGGTGAGTTAGGGGTATCGCCCGTGCACGATATGGACTTGAGATTTTTTGTGGTGGCTACTAGCACCACCCTTAACAAGTCCACAAAAATCCAGCGGGGCACTAGGCCTCTAACTATTGTGTTTAAAATAATCATTTCTAGGGGGTGTTTTAAAAGTGTCGCCCGTGCACGATATGGGCTTGAGATTTTTTGTGGTGGTTACTAGCACCACCCTTAACAAGTCCACAAAAATCCAGCGGGGCACTAGGCCTCTAACTATTTGTTTAAAAATAATCATTTCTAGGGGGTGAGTTAGGGGTATCGCCCGTGCACGATATGGACTTCAGATTTTTGGTGGTGGTTACTAGCACCACCCTTAACAAGTCCACAAAAATTCAGCGGGGCACTAGGCCTCTAACTATTTGTTTAAAAATAATCATTTCTAGGGGGTGAGTTAGGGGTATCGCCCGTGCACGATATGGACTTCAGATTTTTGGTGGTGGTTACTAGCACCACCCTTAACAAGTCCACAAAAATCCAGCGGGGCACTAGGCCTCTAACTATTTGTTTAAAAATAATCATATCTAGGGGGTGAGTTAGGGGTATCGCCCGTGCACGATATGGACTTGAGATTTTTTGTGGTGGTTACTAGCACCACCCTTAACAAGTCCACAAAAATCCAGCGGGGCACTAGGCCTCTAACTATTTGTTTAAAAATAATCATTTCTAGGGGGTGAGTTAGGGGTATCGCCTGTGCACGATATGGACTTGAGATTTTTTGTGGTGGTTACTAGCACCACCCTTAACAAATCCACAAAAATCCAGCGGGGCACTAGGCCTCTAACTATATGTTTAAAAATAATCATTTCTAGGGGGTGAGTTAGGGGTATCGCCCGTGCACGATATGGACTTGAGATTTTTTGTGGTGGCTACTAGCACCACCCTTAACAAGTCCACAAAAATCCAGCGGGGCACTAGGCCTCTAACTATTGTGTTTAAAATAATCATTTCTAGGGGGTGTTTTAAAAGTGTCGCCCGTGCACGATATGGGCTTGAGATTTTTTGTGGTGGTTACTAGCACCACCCTTAACAATTCCACAAAAATCCAGCGGGGCACTAGGCCTCTAACTATTTGTTTAAAAATAATCATTTCTAGGGGGTGAGTTAGGGGTATCGCCCGTGCACGATATGGACTTGAGATTTTTGGTGGTGGTTACTAGCACCACCCTTAACAAGACCACAAAAATCCAGCGGGGCACTCGACCTCTAACTATTTTTTTCAAAAAAAATCATTTTTAGGGGGTGAGTTAGGGGTAGGTTTATAATTCGGGGTTAATAATTTAGGTATGATATTTTTCGAGACCCCCACTGTCTGTCTGGTATCAAAAAACAATTATTTACTTGTTTTTTAAGGTCCGATAGTCAAATTCAAAATTTAATTTTTTTTTCTAAAATCGTTCGATCGAACGTTCGGAACTTCAGGCTCATGTTAAAATCTGGTACTTGATTCAGTGAAAATAAACAAAGTTGCACAAGTATATACCAACAAAAATAGCATAACAAAATTGGCGCAGCCGGTAGGATCTGGGTGCGCTAACTAAAAAAGGTGTTAATACTGCTGGTCTAGGCTCCTTTGACCATCAACCCAAGGCTGAGCCTGACTTGGGAGCAGTGTTAGCGTCTGCAGCTACGGCGCGTAAAATATCCCAGATCCTCCACGAATCAACGCTCGGGGGTAATCACCTATAGGTGCCTCTGCTCCAGGCGAGCACGCATTTACCCCCCAAAGTTTTATCAGCGAGGGACTTATAGCGGGCTTCATCCGTGCCCAGGATACGCCCTATGTCAGAGGGCCAACCAGGGGATAACCATCATTTAGAAACTCCCCCACCGAGGGATAATCAACTACCAACAGGCCCTTCAACAACCCCAGGGTCCAACGAAATCAGCCCTCAACCCCAACAGGCAGGCAGCACTTCAACACCCAAAACTGCAGCAGAATCACCAAGGAAGCTGAGAAGCGGCACCATCCTAGGAAACACAGCGAAACAGCAAGTAGGTTTTAAGTTAAGTTTAAATACAATTTTGAAGAGAGCGCTCGAAACAGGTGATATAAATATCACCGCGTGTCAGGCAGTAGAACGAGAAACAAAAAGAACTCGCGAAAGCCGCCTGACACAAATCGAAAACCTCAAACAGAGCACTCTCCAATTTAAAGAGGAACTTATTAAATTTCAGTCCCTCGAGCGCCCTCTTCAAGGTGAAAGCAATAATATAAAAGATTTAGAATATTTAGAATTAAGTGGAAAAAATTGTGAAGCCGACGTCACCCAGTCGCCTACCGATAGCCTTACAGAGGATCTTCTGAATTGGGTAAGTGTGTCCCTAACAGACTCCGAGAAGGACCTTACCCTATACGAAAATCAAAAAGACCATACAGTAAGGGAGAAAAGGAGTTCCTACTAGACACAGAAATGGCAGACGAATACATAAAAGTCGCCAAAATAACAGCACAACTGGTCCCATTATTTTCTGGCGGACAAAGTCCGACCCTGACGACCGAGCTGCAAATGTTCATAGGCTGTTGTCGTAGAGTTCTGCACTGTCTCACAGGAACTGAAAAGGAGGCCTTTATTCAGAGCCTCGCTACCAGACTTCGAGGCGACGCATACCAACTAATAGCCTCAAGTCAGCCAGCCAACTTCGAGGAAGCCGAAAAGCTCCTCAACCGCACTTATTTACCCAGGGAAACTTATCAGGAGTAGTTAATAAACTAATAACACTCCGACAGTACCCTATGGAACCCCTCACAGCGTATACCACGCGCATAAAACAACAACTGTCTTTATGCATAGAAGCCGCCACAACTAAATACGGCGAAGCAGCATCCCAAGTCAAAGTACAGTTGGAAGATTTTGCGAAAAGCTCATTAAAAGGAGGGATCAATAACCAACACTTATGCCAGTACTTGCTGGCAGCAGGCGATGACGGCCTGGATAATTTAATCCAAAAGGCCCTGGACATGGAGAGACTTCAGCAAACTACACTGAACATCCATGCCCAGTACCAAAGTCCATCAGCCCTGCCAATGTACAGTCAAGGTGGGCCAAATATAAATACCCCCAACCTGTACAATAATCCCTATACGCTGGCTTACAATAATGGTCCTTATACATATCCATCACAGTCAGGCCTAACCGGCTCTACTCCTCTACAAACGCCACATTCACTCTACTCCGCTCAACATAACGCCGCCGCCGCCATCACTCCGCCCAGTATCACATCACCAGAACATAACATTCCACCCCAAGCAACACTAACGAACTACAATCTCCCCCTGCCCAATACGCAACAACCGAGTGCACCAAATATACCAGTCCCTACCACAACTACCACAGTACCTCAGGTGGCGCAAATAACGCCAACGCCTCAAAAACCTCAAGGCAATCCGTTGGCAAATGTCACCTGTAGTTACTGTCGAAACAGGGGGCACACATATGCAGATTGTATTAAAAGAAAAAAATACTCCCTATTGCACTATTTGTAGAACGACAAATCACGATGCACGGGATTGTCGCCGCCCACCAGAGCGCTCACGACCGAACTTACCTGATAACGGTCGTTTCTCTGAACAGCGCGCCAACCACAATAATGGCGGTAGACCTTCACAACATAATAATGGTTATTCGCAAACTAATCAACAACAGTCACTGTCCCGTTCACAGCCGCCACACAATCAAAACCAGGTAAGCAACAACAAGCCGAGTATTCAACATACGCCACACATGCGATTTCTGCGGAAGGCGGGGCCACCAGGCAGAAGACTGTCGACAAAGGCAGCGATGGGGAACTCACAATCGGGAAACTTCCCAGAGTCGCACCAAATACCCCCGGCCCGACATTAAACACTAACAATAAACCAAACGGGGGACCTCAGGCCTCAACTGGTACAAACCCACTATTAACTCTCCCGCTCGACATAAGCCTCAACGGCAAAACACAACTAGTGGTGGATACAGGCTCTGAGGTTACAATACTAAAAAAGAATAAGCTTCGACAAAATGACACCATAAACCCTTCTCAAAAGTGCACGCTAGAAACGCCATACGGTAAAGGGGAGACTCTCGGAAGTTGCCAAGGAAACTTCAAATTGAAAACTCCAATTCCTTGCACTTTCCAAATAGTGCAGAACATGCCAGAGATTCCCAAAGATGGCCTTCTAGGAAACGACTTCCTCTCCCAGCACTGCAACGTTGAGGGTCCTAACAAGACATTACGATTTCCTCGCACGGAAATTAATCCGGAAGAAATTACCTTTCCATTACAAACCAAAACCACCAAACCGAAACCTAGAGAGCAGCAGGAGCAAACCCAAACCAGGGAGTCTCAGCTCGTAGAAGCCGAGGCGACCCCCGGTGGTGTCTCCCAAGTACCCTCCGAAGGGAATACAAGCTGCCAATCTCAAGATGGGTCAAAGCTAGATAACAACCTTAACGGTTTCGAGACCAATGAAGACCTGACACAAAAGGTAATCTTAACGGAATCTATTTGTATCCCAGGCCGGTCTCAGATGGTGGTACCAATACCATTAAGTTTAGAGGAAGAAATGCTCTGTAAAGCTCAAGAGCCCTGCGAGGGAGTATTCCTCGCGAATGCCCTCTTACCTTCTGGAAACCAAAGAGTATTTGTTGGCCTCCTCAATGCTAACAACTATCCAGTAGCCCTAACGAGCCTAACTCTAACGCTCGTCCCCACAAATGGCTACTCTACAATACCACTAAATTCCAACCCTGCAAGTTCTAGCGCAAGGCTCTTTGTCAAGAAAGGCAACGGCGAGTGTGGAAGACCGGTAACCAAAACCGGCACCCCACCGCTCAAAACAAGCCGCAAATGGCAGAAAAAACTAGGGGTCAAATTAAAACGGGGTCACAAGAGCAGTGACCAGGAAGCCGCCAACCTATTACACATTAGACACATATTCCCGGACTATGAAGACCCGGACGACCAAGAGCGTGCACAGCGCATTCAAAAAGTTGACGAGGAGCTCAACCTTGATCATCCACTAACGACCGAAGAGAAGAGGTTGTAGGGACATCGTCCTACTACTTCCGGTCTTACTTAGCCAAGGAGACTTGTTACGAAAACATAGTCGACTGAGACTAAGTAAGAAAAATAAATAATAAATTTTCCATGTTTCTGACAGTTAAGTTTTTTCCAAAAAAGCATAATAATATTATTGATTAATAAAAGAGTAAAAACTAAATTAATAAAATTCGAAGTTGATATAAATAAGATAACTTAAGAATAAATAATTATAAAAACAAGCTGTGTAATTTAAAAGTTGAATATAATTCACGTGTATGTTAAAAACAAGAACTTGGTAGTTTCCATTTAAAATAACAAAAATTAGCATTCAATGCTGAACATAGCTTGTCGCATCCGGGCATACGTGCCACAAGGCAAGCTATCACTAAGAAATATTTTTGGCCAGCGATCAATAAAGACTGTAACAACTGGTCTAGATCCTGTATAGGCTGCCATAAATCTAAAGTTTCGAGACACACCAAATCTCCACATGAAGCTTTTAATTTACCGAACAATAGATTCGAACATATCCATATGGACATTGTTGGACCATTGCCCCATCTCGAGGATATTCATATATCCTAACAATTGTAGACCGATTTACGAGATGGCCGGAGGCATATCCAATGCGAGACATCTCTGCTACTACGGTGGCCAAACATTTTGTCAACGAGTATGTCCCTAGATTCGGCGCCCCACTTGAACTTACAACAGATCAAGGGTCGCAATTTGAATCGAAACTATTCAATGAAGTCACAAGACTTCTAGGTACACATCGAATACGTACTACCGCCTACCATCCGCAAGCAAATGGGATGGTAGAGCGTTTCCATAGACAACTGAAAGCGGCCTTAATGGCAAGGGACAACACTACTCATTGGAGTGAGGATTTGTCCTTTATTAGGTATTCGCTCAGCAATCAAAACCGATTTGCAATGCTCACCAGCAGAGCTTGTCTACGGACAAAATCTGAGGCTCCCCAATTCAATTTCCATCCCAACGGATGAGAACCCGATAGAGCACTCAGAATTTCTAACGCGTCTTCGCACACACATGAAAGGTCTGGCGACAACACAACCCCGACAATCAGCACAAAATGATGTGTACGTGCCAAACGCCTTAGAGAACGCGGAATACATTTTCATACGTACCGATCGTGTTCGGCGGCCCTTTGAAACACCATATGAAGGGCCATTCAAGGTAATCAAAAGATTACGTAAACATTTCGTCGTAGAGCTAAACGGCACAAATAAGTCGATAGCTCTTGACAGACTGAAACCTGCTTTTGAGTGTGACCGAGACGTTGAAGCAACATCAATTCGCTCGGTACACTTCATGTAACGCTACGCTGGGAGGGGAGTATGTAGGGACATCGTCCTACTACTTCCGGTCTTACTTAGCCAAGGAGACTTGTTACGAAAACATAGTCGACTGAGACTAAGTAAGAAAAATAAATAATAAATTTTCCATGTTTCTGACAGTTAAGTTTTTTCCAAAAAAGCATAATAATATTATTGATTAATAAAAGAGTAAAAACTAAATTAATAAAATTCGAAGTTGATATAAATAAGATAACTTAAGAATAAATAATTATAAAAGCAATCTGTGTAATTTAAAAGTTGAATATAATTCACGTGTAATGTTAAAAACAAGAACTTGGTAGTTTCCATTTAAAATAACAAAAATAAAAAACTAAAGAGGAAACTATAAGGTCCATAAAGGAACTATGTCACGAATACGCAGACATATTCCACTTAAAGGGAGATAAGCTCACGTACACAGACGCTATCTCCCACGAAATTCCAATGATCTATGACCAAATCATTAACCAAAAAATGTACAGACTGCCCGAGACACAAAGGCAGGTAATCAATGAACAGTTAGAAGAAATGTTGGACAACGACATAGTCCAACCCAGTAAGAGCCCATGGAACTCACCCTTATTAGTGGTCCCCAAAAAGGCGGGCCCTAATGGAGAGAAGAAGTGGAGAGTAGTTGTCGACTTTCGAAAAGTCAACGAAAAAACCATAGGCGACGCATTTCCTCTGCCACGAAACGAGGACATTCTAGACCAACTCGGTCACTCAAGATATTTCACTACCCTCGACTTGGCCAGTGGTTACCACAAAGTACTTGTGGAACCACAAGATCGCGCTAAAACAGCCTTCAGCACAAACTACGGCCACTATGAGTTCAAACGTATTCCGTTCGGGCTAAAAGGAGCCCCGGCTACATTCCAACGGCTCATGAACTACGTCCTCACGGGCCTACAAGGCCTCGAATGTTTTGACTACCTGGATGATATCGTCATCTACGGTAAAAACCTTGAGGACCATAATACTAAACTTCGGAGTCTTCGACCGGTTGAGGGAAAATAACCTCAAATTACAACCAGAGAAGTGCCAATTCCTCCGAAAAGAAGTTGTTTACTTGGGTCACGTTTGGTCAGAGAAAGGAGCTCTGCCAGACCCACGAAAAACGGAATGCGTCCAGAAGTTCCCTGCCCCACGGACTATCAGGCAAGTGCAATCGTTCTTAGGCCTTGCCAATTACTACCGAAAATTCGTCCCAGATTTTTCAAAAACAGTCCGTCCCTTAACGAACCTTCTACGCAAAGGCGTAAAGTTTTCTTGGACACCAAAGTGTGAAGAAACATTCCAACAAATAAAAAATAACTTAGTATACCCTCCACTGCTAATCTATCCAGATTTCGACAAGCCGTTTAACTTGACAACGGATGCGATCAGTGAGGCACTCGGAGCAGTGCTCTCTCAGGGAGAAGTAGGAAAAGATCAGCCTATTGCCTACGCAAGCCGCACCCTAAACAAGGCAGAACGCAACTACTCCACCATTGTTATCTATTGGGTCGGAAATTTACGGTCTACACGGACCATAAACCCCTCAAAGGCGTATTCAACGTCAAAGACCCAACTACTCGACTAGTGAGATTCCATCACAAGCTGTCGGAATACGACTACACTATCGAGTACAAACCGGGAAAATATAATACAAATGCTGATGCACTCAGCCGTATACCACAATTCGCAGAGGAGCCAAAAACCTTCAAGGTAGAAGCTCAAGTTCACCAACCCGGAAAACACCTCAAAACAAAACAAGGAGAGACGCCCAAGCAATGCAACATTATCACAAGGGCACAGGCGCAAAAGCAGAAAGACGACGAAAAGGACAAAAGAACTACGTCTCTAGAAGCCCCCCACTCAGAGGAAGGGCCCAAACCGCCTGAGATCGAAGATGAAACCCCAGAAGATCCTCCCAAAGACAACAACCTCAAAGGGAAGAAGAAAGTTGAGGTCATTACCAGCCAGGAGGAGATAAACACAATTTTAAAAGATTACCACGATTCCCCCTTCGGTGGACACCAGGGAGTCGTGAAGACCTATAACCGTATTCGCCAAAAATATTGGTGGAGACGTATGTTCCGCGATATCTCCCGCTACATAAGAAGGTGCAAGAAATGCCAAACCATGTTATCACGGACATTGCTGAAAAACCCTTCGATAAAATCTATTTAGACATAGTAGGACCCCTGGAAGAAACACATTCGGGAAACAAGTACATCCTAACCTTCCAGGATAACCTAACCAAATTCGTCGATTGGTATGCCATTCCCAACGGGGAAGCTCAAACGGTAGCACAAATTTTCTTCGACGAAATCGTCACGCGTTATCGCATACCAAAACAAATAGTCACCGACCAGGGGTCAAACTTCCTGAGTGACCCTTTTAAAAGCATGTGTAAGCTGTTAAAAGTTAAGAAACTCCAAACCTCTGCGTACCACCCGCAATCCAATGGAGCACTAGAACGCACACATAGGCCCTTAATAGAATACCTGCGCACCCTCGTTGACGAGAGCCCCCAAAACTGGGACAATTTCCTTCGGACAGCAGCATTCGTGTACAACAACAGTATACACGAGGGGACTAAACTAACCCCCATGGACTGCCTTTACGGATTCACAGCCGACGTTACATCAAATCTAAAACGAGAGCCGGAACCTATATACAATCACGAAAGTTATTATCACCAACTCCGGTATAAATTACAAAAATCATATGCACTGGCACGTAAGAATCTACTCGCCAGTAAAAACCGCTCCAAACGATACTATGATGGGAAGGCGCGGCCCCTAACACTACACATAGGAGACAAGGTCCTTCTACACAACGAGGCACGTAAGAACAAACTGTCCCAAATATGGATAGGACCCTACACAGTGACCGCTGTCCCAAGCCGTCACAACAACCGTCTAAAACCGTTCCATGAAACACAACATTAGGCGCGATAAAACGGGGCCCGCTTACAACAATACGCACTCCTAACGTTCAGATGTCAGAACATTAAACTAAATAGATCGCACAGGACCAAACTTTACCAAAATACAATCCCAGACGAACCTCGTACTAGCAAGCCCCAACTCATGTCTCCATATCCCAAACACGGGCAAACCAGACCTAGCTTCCTGTTAACACATTGATTTGCAATATATTTGCTTTCAACTCCACTTTTATGAGAAACATATTACTTTCATCTCCTAATCAAAGCTATCTTTACATACAACTTTACACTCTTTTTGGTTTTTCATTGACCTTCCTCTCCTTTACAATCTTCAAGTACGAGAATCGCTCTACTCCGTAGCGATTCTCTTGCTTCATGGGGGAAGGAATGTTATGTAGAAATTTTGAGCCGCCCTCAAAATTATTCAAGTTCCAACAAAAATCTCCAAAACTACATATTTCTTAATATCAAAAAACCTTGAACCTTTAATGTTATATACACTAAATGTGCACGGGGCCGGTAAACGACCCGTGCACAAGTTCTAAGTGTAACCCACTGACATATAGAATGGACTGCTTATGAGAAATTTTTCATGGCACCAATTTGTTCCATAGGCTACAAACCTTTTTTCACTCCATGTAAACACCGGAATCACTTTTGAAATTTACATTTTTTTAAATACGTACTTAAAACATTAAAACAACACAAATATTTTGTTTAAAAAAATTAATAAACACTATTTTCACTTTTTCACCTTTTAAAATGCCTTTTTTTCATTAATTTGCAAATTTTATGTGTATCTGATTTAAGTTCTCAACGCCTGTCTTAGCAACTGACATTCTCACCGGGGGCTTATGGGGAAAAGAGCAAAAGATATAAACATCACTATACCCGTCTATTTTTTTCTAATTGATTTAACGCAAAAGATATAAACATCACTATACCCGTCTATTTTTTTCTAATTGATTTTATTTCTGAGTGCTTCTGTCAGTTTGGGGGCTTATGGATGAGCGAGCGACTATACCTTTTTGGTGCCATCGGTTTGTATGGGAATAATTGCTGATGAGCAGTCCATTATTATATGTCAGTGGTGTAACCTGAAACGCTAAAGGAAATTGGCAACAAATATTTAGCGCAATTTGCCTTGCGAAATTAATAAACGAAAGAAAAAGTGTTGTTTTGAGTGAGTTTGAGTGTTGTTTGAACCACATTGGCGAGCGGGCGAAATAATTAGTGTGATAATTCAACTTTTCGTGGTGGCGGTTGTGTTCTTCGTAACGAAGCGAAGAAAAATTGTTCTTTCACGGCGACGCGTTCAGGATTGTTTTCTTCTTGATCATGGTAGCGGAGGTTTTGTGCGAAAAGTTTAACCGTTGGTTGTAATATTTATTTTGTTTGTAATAAAAAGAAATTCCAGTAAAGATAAGAAATTCGAAAAGGAAACCAAATTACAGTTGTGTACCAAACTCTAAGTGAAAACAGAAACAGTTTTGTGCGAAAAGTTTAACCGTTGTTTGTAATATTTATTTTGTTTGTAATAAAACGAAAAAATGTGTCTTAAAGGGTAGTTGTTTTGTGTTGATGAGAACAAAAATAATATTCCGCATAAAATAATACTCCGTATAAAATAACTTAAGGATAAATATATTAGTGTGATCTTTTTGGTATGCGGTGAGTAATTATTTTTATAAAATAAAAAGAGAAACATCATCCTATATAGGCACACAAATAGTCGGTTAAAATCTGGTACTTGATTCAGTGAAAATAAACAAAGTTACACAAGTATATACCAACAAAAATAACATAACACAAGAATGAAAAAAGTTCTCTCGAAAAGCCCAACCAAGAACTGCTGCAACAAGCAGACGGTACATGGACCACAAGCAGTCAGGAGTCATTGAAAATCCTACTCGGTACTCAGTTTCCTGGCTCAACATCTCTTGCTGCATCTGCAGAAATAGGTTTTGAGGGCCCAGCTAGTACATATAATTTAGGCACCATTGACAGATTGATAAACAGGGATTTACTCCTGTGGTCCATAGAAGGTTTCATGCCTTATAAAACACCGGGACCAGACGGAATCTATCCCATTGAAATTCAGAAAGTCAGTGACCTAATTCTGAATTGGCTCGCAGCCATCTATAGGAGCTCCCTCAGCCTAAGCTACATTCCAACATCCTGGAGAGTAACGAAGGTGGCTTTCATTCCGAAAGCGGGTAAAATCTTCTACCACAATCCAAAAGACTTGAGACCTATATGTCTCACATCCTCTCTCCTCAAGATACTAGAAAGACTTGTGGAGATCCATGATAAGCAAAGCATTGATAAAAAACTGCTTTCTCCCTCGCAGCATGCCTACACGAAAGGTAAATCAGCGGACACTGCTCTCCACTCTTTGGTAGCGGTCATCGAAAGATCCCTTAAATTCAAGGAATTCACGTTGGCTGCTTTCTTAGATATTGAAGGTGCGTTCAACAATGTTGAACCTTCTGCGGTCACGAAGGCACTCCAGCGTCTGAATATTGATGGGTGCTCCAGGTCCTTTATTGATCAGCTGCTAGGGTGCAGAGTCATAAAGTCTAGCCTGGGGCTTTCGGAAGAAGTCAGGCGGGTCAAAAGAGGCACACCGCAAGGTGGGGTCTTATCGCCGCTCCTTTGGAATATGACAGTCAATGAAGTACTGATAACTCTAAAGGAGTCTGGGTGCACCACGGTGGCCTATGCTGATGATATTGTGCTGGTGGTGACCGGCAAGTACATCTCAACAATAAGAGATATAATGCAACAAGCATTGAATACTCTTTCTCCTGGGGCTACTACAAAGGGTCTAGGCGTCAACCCAGCCAAGACTGAAGTAGTGCTCTTTACAAAGAAGCATAGACTTCCCAATTTTCCTTCTTTAAGACTTTGTAATGAAACACTACATTTAAAGGAGGATGCGAAATTTCTAGGTCTCATACTCGATAGGAAACTAAAGTGGAGGCCGAATCTTTTAGAAAGAGCAAATAAGGCCAAAACAGCTCTCTTCTTATGCCAGAGAACGATCGGAATCAACTGGGGCCTTAAATCCCGCATCGTCCACTGGCTCTATACAGCCGTAATCAGACCTATACTTATGCATGGCATATCGGTATGGTGGCCTGCATTACAGAAGATTACGTATCGTAAGATACTGGAAAGGGTCCAAAGAACAGCTAAGCTGTGTATCAGTGGTGCAATGAGAAGCACCCCTACAGCTGCGCTGGATGTCTTATTGCATCTTACTCCTTTGGATATACACGCCGAGTAAATGGCAGCCTGGATGGCTGCCAGGACAAAGGCTTCTCTTGGATGGACTCCATACTCGTATGGCCAATTCATCCATCCTCAGGAAGTTCGCCACCGCTGCGAACAACCTAGATTATACTACACCTACGTGGACCTTGGAGAAAGGTTTCAATACCATCATTCCGGCCAGAGATGACTGGACAGATGGTGTTAACCCAATGTTATGTATCTTCACAGACAGCTTAAAAATTGGGAATAGTGTAGGCTCTGGTATTTTTTCCGAAGCATTAAATATAAATACCTCTTCGTCTACCCGACCACTGCAGCGTCTTCCAAGCGGAAGTCACTGCGATCTGGGAGGCTCTCGAATGGTTGAAGATAAATAATATATCTCATAAGAATATATGTATTCTATCGGATAGCCAGGCGGCCCACAAGGCTCTTAATTCTGTCGTCACAACCAGTTGCGTAGCTAGGTAACCAAGGGCCCTGGGGCAAATCAAAAAAAGGGGCCCCACTGCTATCTAAACTGGTTAGGTTTTATCAAGTAAAAATATTAAATATACAAATACTTTAAAAATGCTAAGCTACTTTATCATCAGCTCTTTTTCGTGCACTGCAGGCCAGGTAATAAAAATATTAAACAATAACAACATAAATTACAATTAATACTTGGTGTAGGTATTGAGCAATAAAACGAAATAGAAAAGATTCAAGGGTTTATTATATAAAGGTCGGACCTACCAACTGACTAAATAACAATTATATTTACAATCTTTTCCTAGCTTTAGTTTTCTCAAAAGTATCAATGACTTCGGTTAAATCCAGGCTTGATGCGGTTTTGTTTTCAATTGCTATTAGCGATAAATGCCGGAGTCGAGTTTGGCCCACACTATTTCTTAAATAATTTTTTATTATTTTTGATTTGCTAAATGACCTTTCAGCTGCTGCAGAAGTACAGGAGTTGTAAAGAATAATAACATTGCTGTAAATACTTCCGTTAGGTCGCATTCTAGCACTCCATATTTGCTCATTATTTCCTTACATAACTGGTGAACACTCCATGCTTGAGTTAATTGAGGTAAAACTAGGTGGTAAATATTAATAAATTGAAGTGAAAAGCTAGGACCTATTATATCTGAATATTTTCTTTGAAATTCGTCTCACTTTTGTAATAAAGTTGCTTCATCAACATGTAATAAAAATGTTGGTGTTAGAAAATCGAATATTTGACAGACTGCACTCATACCAGTAAAACGTGTATTTAATTGAGCTATTAATGTGTCTAGTACATTATTGAAAATCTCAATTTTAAATATTTCTTCTCTGTTTGGAAATCGGTGATCAGCAGCTAATTCATCAAGATGTTTTTTAACTTTCCTTTGCCTTTTTTCCTGTATCTAAACCATATTTTCTTGCAGTTTCACTGGCTTTGCACTTGAATAATTCGAAATCATTTCTATAAATTTGCAACTTTGCTTTGGTCTCTGCTAAAGCTTTACTTGCCTCGCCCAAAATGATGTCGCATTTCTGTAAAGTTTTGCATGCATAAGTGATTTCATTCAATACACTGTACATGAATTCGCAAAGCAACACGAACTCGAAATTTAGCATTTTTGTTTTAATACTCTCTGCTTCACTACGCTCATCTTTATTAGGACTCTTTAGAACTATTTCTGTTAATGCTTTGATAATATCAAAAAAACGAAGTTTTATTGCAGATATCGTATTGACCCTACTGGACCATCTTGTCCATAATTTTAGTTTTCTAATTTATTTATGCAATATTTATATTAGATTGTGCTCGAGGTACTCACTGTTCACTGACGACGTTAA
This sequence comes from Thereva unica, assembly GCA_949987705.1. Classification (NCBI taxonomy): domain Eukaryota; kingdom Metazoa; phylum Arthropoda; class Insecta; order Diptera; family Therevidae; genus Thereva; species Thereva unica. Next base: position 74,093,683 of record OX465282.1, on the reverse strand, counting down.
AAGTAAAAGGAAGGAGAAACGTAATGATACGCTACAAGGCGTCGTTGGGGAATCCCCGGCAAACATTTTATCGCCGCTAGTGTTACCACATTTAACGGTGGAGACCAAGAACGATCTCCTCGCGCGCGGACCTGAATTAATTCACCTACTGCAGGTGACCTGCATTTTTTTCACGATATTTCGCGTTATACAATGAGTAGCCGAAATCCATAGATTTGACATGATTGATTGACGTAACAGACATCAATATGAGTGGTACTAAAATCAAATAAAATTGAACCACTATATTGATCAGTACTAAAAAGTTTATTAACATCAGCTTACTTATTCCTGATACAGCATTAATTTTTTAACCGTTCTCGAAAAAAAAATCTTGACTCGAATTCACAATAAAACGCACATATCGCTATCCGTCAAATTGACAACACTGCCAACCCACAGAAAGAATTTAGGGGAAATCCCTAGGTATAACTTTCGAATTTCTCTCAACTGAGTTGCCATGATTAAAGTCGGGTTGCATTGCAACCTGTCATATTTATTTTGAAAATGGGAGAAATTTTTAAAAGTTCAGTTCGATCGAGATATTCGAGGGCCCCCTGAGCTTGAGGGCCCCGGGGCACTGCCCCACCTAGCCCCTAGGTAGCTACGCCACTAGTCACAACATCCACGACTCTTCTGAACTGCCGCAGGTCTCTGTGTGAGACTGCCACTCAGTTTGATATAACACTGTGTTGGGTTCCTGGACACAGTGGTATTGGGGGAAACTGTAGGGCAGATGAGCTTGCTAGACAGGGAACCGAAGTGGAAAGGACACCCCACTTAACCCGAATGGGAATGCCCTTAGCCACCTATAACCTAGCTGTGAGAAAAATCAGCTTAGCTCGAGCCGGGCTGAGATGGACCACAGCAACGGTTTGTCGCACTCTTCATGCAACGTGGCCAACTTTGAACGCAAAGCGTTCAAAATCTCTGGTTCAGTTGAACAACAAGGAGATAAGCCACGTGGTAAAGGTGCTGACTGGTCATTGTCCCTTTGGCCCACACGCCGAAAGATTAGGACTCCCCCACAACGACTTATGCAGAAGTTGTGGTAATGAAGAAGAGGAAGAAGCTGTCTCCCATCTTCTCTGTACATGTCCCGCCCTAGCAAGGAAAAGAGGGACCTTACTTGGCTCACCTTTCCTCAATGGATTGAGCGAGCTGCAAAGTATTTCTGTCTCTAGACTCTGTCGTTTTATTAAAAGCTCAAAATGGCTTGAAATGGCCTGAAATATGTCCCAATACTAGAATGGCATCACAATGGGCCCAATGGCGTGCCTAAGTGGGCTCACTGGTGGGGGCAGCCATTTCAACCTAACCTAACCTAAAATACCTGAGAAAAAAATCTAAAAATTTGTCTTTTTTTTTCGCTAAAAAATTGAAATAATTCCTTCAAACCCATTTCATTTCTCAAGATAATAAAACCATGCAGGTAGCCAAATTTCCCATTAAAGTTGTCTCGCCCATTTATTTGACACCCTCAGAGCAAAAGCGGGCTAAAATAACAAAGAGAGCGAAAACGGTTCGGTGTTTTTGTTTAGCGCAAAAGAGGAATATCTTCGTATTCTTAGAGTAAAAATGGTATAACTATACTTCCGCGCAAAAACGGTATATCAGAAAACCGAGGGCAAAAGCGGGTTAACTTTTTACTCCGCTTTTGCTCTTAATGAAAACTTATACCGCTTTTGCGCTGAACAAAAATTTAAATCGCTTTTGCTCTCAGTAAAAGCGTCAATTATGGTTTCATCACACTCGGGTTGAAAACGCTGCTTTAGATTTTATTTTTTGAATTCTGCTTTTTCTCCCTTGTAACTTAATATAGAAACTTCGCCGTCGCCTGGTCCCAAGCCCAGGGTGTGGAAAGAGGCGGGTACTCGACCTGCGGAATTTATCAGAATCGGGAAACCGAAGAAACAGGGCAAGAGACCGCATTTTTCGAAGCGGCACCGACAGCAGCGTATCCATTGCTAGGACGTCCCGCTCGGACCGAAAATACTGTAGAAGAAGATAGTCGCCCTTTCACGCCAACTAACGGACCAAAGAAGAAGAAGAACGTAATATAGTATTTGCCCTTAAAAAAGGATAAAAACTGATATATTAGTTTCAAACACAACTTTGGAAGTTGTCTGCGTCTTTGAAGTTTTAAACACAACTTTTACTTGTTTGGAGTAATTGATTTAGATTGACAGCAACGTACATACTTATATAAATCTACAATACCATTTATACATTTAAAGTAATTTAATATTGAAAAATTAAATAAAAATGGCGTATAGTTGCAAGAATGTAGTGCTTCCCATACATATGTTACGGCAGCTCTCTAGAAGCACAAACTTTGTACTCCCATTTTTTAATTTCTTTTTCTCAAGTTTTCTATTGGAAAAGGACTCCGCAGGTTTAAAGTTTTCAACATGTAGATCAAAAGTCTCAATGGAAACATACTCCAACCCCCGTCCCGACCAAAACGCACCCCCAAGGGGCTAGGAGTATATAACTGATTTCGGAATGTAAAAGAATTTATTTAACCAATGACATAATGAATATCGCTGGTGGAGGGGTTTGTTATGAAAGGTGGTAAATGCCGGAGGTGAGAGTCGGGGGTAATGGTTGTCTGAGAGTAAAAAGATGTTGGTTAGCAAATACTCATGATCAGTTAGAGAGATAGAGTGGAGACTTCCCATATACATGAGGGTTAGATGATCAGAGGTTGGAGTGTTATTGGTTGCTTATACGTGGTAATTCAGAAGAAAAGTCCATAGGATGGGTCGTGGTGGGGGTGGGGGACGAGAGAGCGGAGGGGATGGATAGTCGGTGCTTGAAGGGTCAAAGGGATGGTTGTGTGGTGTAGCCATTATGTGGACTTCAAGAATAAATTGTTTTACATTCCGAAATCAGTTATATCCCCTAGCCCTTTGGTGGTCCTTTTTGGGGAACGGGGGTTTTTGGAGTATGTTCCCATGGAGACATTTGATCTGTATATTGAGAACTATCAACCTGAAAAATTTCAAGAAAATTCACCCAAAAACATTTTCCCATACAAATGGTGCGGGGTCCTTTGTGATTTTTGAATCGCGTCACTTGTGAAATATAATACGTTTTTGGTTGTCTTGCATTTTACATTTTAATTAAATGAACAAAAGAATAAATGCATCTATATTTTTTCGTTAAATAATTTAAAAAATTAAATTAAACAGTTATTCAAGAAGTATGTTTACAGTAGTTACAAGCAATTCCCATTGAATCCCACCTGTTTTACTATGTAAAGCGCCGACAAGGATGTAGTTTATTACTATAAGAAAGAGTAACGGCGAAAGTAAACATCTTTGTCGTACTCCTCACCTCAGTTCACCACAAAGGTTTCGGTTAATTTTTACATTTTTGCTAATTTTGAAATTTTCGTTTTTAATATTTTTCGAAATTATAAAATTATGAACGTTTAAAAATTATTTATTGTCCCTAGTTTGTCCAATTTCTGAAATTTTATCTTTAATTTTAGGATAAGTATTACATTTTTCCGTTCAGTTATGCCATTATTGTGTAGTTAGATATTGACCTTTAATTATTAAAAAAATTCAATTTTATTTAATTTTTGAATTTCACAAATTCAGTTTCAAAATGAGTGCTCTTTTCATTTTAATATTAATAAGTTTCTTTTTTGACAATAATATCTCCAATTCTTCAGTTTTATGTCTGCAATTTTAATGTAGCTAAAAATTCTGAATTTTTGAACAAATTTAAATTTTTTTTACAAAATACAAAAATTACAAAGTAAAAAAAAGTAAATTGAAAAAAATCATAAATTGCAAACATAAAAATTGAAATTAGTATAAAGTAGAAGTTAGTAATAAAGATAAAAGATAAACATGTGGAAAATTTATGTCAGAAATGTAAAAATCCCCAAATATGTAGTCGAAAATGGGAAAATGGTAAAAACATAAAATTTATCATAAACAATTACAAAGACTTCACACATTCAAAGTCAAATCTTACAAACGCGAAAATTCCAAAAATTCCACTATTATGAATAGAGTTGCATTGTATTTCTAGTGAAATGAAGAAAATGTGGTCTAAAAATAGATTTCGAAGTAATAATGTGAGCGACGGATGTAAAATAAAAACTGAGGGCAAAAGCGGTTTAAATTTTCGTAGAGGGCAAAAACGGTTTAGAGAGTTAATCCGCTTTTGCTCTAAGACTTTTGCCGTTCCGTTCTTGCTCTGAATGATAGTTGAACCATTTTTGCGCTGAAATATTTTTATTCCTCTTTTGCTGCAACATCAAATATAACCCACTTTTGCTCTGAGGGTGACATTTCATTCCCTCATTGTCAAATTTTACCCATCGGCCATGAAATCATCATCACTTTTTCATCCTCCTTGCCCTTCCCGAACAAAACAACAAGAGTAAGCGCATAGGAATCTATTTTTAGACCCCCAACAACTAAAATCAAAGCCGCAGGTTCTGATTTTGTTTTCAAATGCGCAAAGGGCTTTCACATAAACAACAAAAAGTTTATTTCGGAAACTTACCATATACACATAGCGGAGCGTAAAACGCTGCGATATTAGCGCCCCCAGTTCGTGGTGCTGTAACTGGAAGTTAATTTGACTCGCGTTTGTTTTGTCCATATCTACTTAGTATATGGCTGCATTCGAAAATTCAACCTGCTGCGCAGAATTGGCAGTATCGCAGAATCGGTTGCAGCAATTTGAATTAAATCAAAAAAATCGATTTATTCGATTTTTTAATAAAAATCGTGATTTTTTCAACCCTAAGCCTAATCAATGTGCGCGAAGGGCTTTCACATAAACAAGAAAAAGCTCATTTCTGAAACTAACCATATAGCGGAGCACAAAACCCTGCGATACTAGCGCAAGCAGTTCGTGGTGCCCTAACTGGAAGTTAATTTGAGTCGCGTTTGTTCATATCTACCTCGATTCTGCCTCCATTCCCAGATCCGGCGGAGCGGAATTGAGTGCGGATTTGACATTTTGCGACACTTGTTTAATCAAAAAATCTGGAGTGAAGACTCACGCGATTATGAAATTAGCGATGTCGGATTATCTTAGGCGCATCTGTCGTTCAAATCCGCAGAAAATTTGTTGCGGATCACACTTTTACAGGTTAAAAAGAAATTTGCGGTTGCGGATTTGAGAATCGCAAAGTGTCAAATCCGCACTCACTTCCGACCCGCCGGATCTGGTAATCGAGGCAATAATCAATGCTAGCTAGCTTGAACATATTTGGGACTGATGTTCTACCAAAAACTTTCAATTTCCGCTCTATTTCTTTCAGCAAGTCCAAAAAGCAGCTGCAAATGCAAAATATTTTGGCTCGAAATTGCCTTTTCTCTTTTTGTTATTAGATTATATGTATATTCTGTTATTTATTGTTAAAACTGAGTACGCCTACATTGGCCTATAACATGAAAATTATCACCTAAAATTAATTTTGCATCAAAAACCCAAAATTTCAAATTTAATTTACATCATAATCATAACATGTTTCTATAGTTTCGTAAATCTAAAAGCCTGAGCTAAGTAATTTGTAAGCAAATGCCGCCGTGAATTCTTTCTAGTTATGTATTTCAAAATATTCTACAGCATGCAATCTTGATGGGCCATTATTTTTTTTCAAATAAATGTGGTTTCCTGCACCCCATATGCTGAACCACACACCATACACAATCCAGAAACCAGAAACAGAGATAAATTTGGAGTTGGAAAAATTTGGGCCTCAAAACTGAAACTAGCGATAACGGAGATAAAAAAGGTTACTGGGCATTATTTGTTATCACCACCATGAGCAATTTTACGAGTTTATGAAAACTTTACTTAAGAATAATGATGGAAAACATGTTTAAATTAATAGAAGTCCATATTTACCATTAAAACTAGGATGTTTCAAAATCAAATCACAAAACCATTAGCACAGTGTTTTTACCTGGACGTTTGATCATGCACAACGATTTATTTATAATCACACACTTTAACCACAATCGTTCACTTGACTACACTTATTCATATTTTTTGAAGTACTACATTGTCCTCGATTCCCGGATCCGACGGCGCGGAAGTGAGTGCGGATTTGAGACTGCGATTCCCAAAATCCGCAACCTCGAATCTCTCTTTGACATTTTCGCGCTTTAAAAGTGTGATCCGCAACAAATTTAGTTGTCATCGCATAGTTCACACCACGGTACAATAATAATAGTATTATTGTACCATGGCTCACACTATCTCAGCAGACTTCATAATTAAACAACACACGACAAATAACGCGCCGGCCGGCTGGAGCATTATCGACAAACTGAAATTTAAAAGCCAGAACACGCATTACAAACCGGTATCGCAGCTACAAACGTCAGTCTCAGCTGTTTCCTTATTTATCAGAAATTCAGCAAGTCTCCAATTTGTGCTTTAAACTCTAAAGGAAAGTGCGGACGAAATTATTTTCTGGAGACAATCACAATCAGTACCATACACTTTAAAATAGATAAAAATTCTGTAATTAACGTTGCTGATATATAAGTTGGTTATTACTACATAATATCTTTATGTTTTTAGATACTTGTACGTGGTAATAACCATTGATTTATCTATACGTAGATGCGTAATGAAACCTGCGACCACAGCGGGCTTTGTTTATTTGCTTTCAAGTTGTTTTCTTGTTTGGGTTTGGTCTTTCGGTAAAACTTGCAAGTTTTTGAAGTTCTGGTTTGGAGTTTCGATAATATATAATAAAAAAGTTGAGGGCCATCGATGTAAACTGTACAACGTAAGAATATTAAAATGAAATTGAATTTATTCTGGTAGTAGTCCAGTAAATGGGGCATGCGACACGGGTCGATCTTACTGCAGAAGTTGAATGAGTTATCGGCAAAGGGTGAAGAGGCGCTTAGAGGGGAATCAACGCTTCTGGGTGCTGTTTCTCGCGTTGATTTCACTCACACACTTGCATTGACGTTTGTTTGGTGTGTTGGAAAATTTTAAATTGTAAAGAAACCGTCTGTCGTATTTTGTAAACAAACAGTCATCTGTGTTTTTTTCGCGGACGAGAAAGAGGTTTATGTGATTTCTATAATATTTTTTAACCTGCCGATTTTTTAGCACTAAAATTCTATCATAGACAGTTTTCGTCTTTGCAAAGGTAAATTTAAGTGAGTTGCTTTAGGTAGATTGTAAATTAACAGTTTATATATTTCAGATCATGACCAATTGGGCCAAAGAGCAGACAACATTGTTGTTGTCTTTGTATGAAGAACATCCATGTTTATTTAATATTACTGATCCAGGCTACCAAAATAGGAATTTTCGGGAAAAACAGATTTTGCGAATTTGTGAACAACATAAAGAAATTAAACCAAATGTTATCCTTCGGATATAAAATTAAAAATAAGAAATATACGTTCCCAATATAGTAGGGAAAAGAAAAAAAATCAGGAATCAAAAAGAAGTGGCGCCGGGACACGGGAAGTTTATGAACCAAAGCTATGGTGCTACGAGCTGCTGTCTTTTCTCGACGATTCTCCTGAAAGTGGTAACTGGTGAGGCAACATCAAATATAAATTTAAACGAAGTAAGTTTTAAATTCATATACTTTATTTACACGTTTTTAAATTTTTTTTTATTTTCTCAGATTTTTTCAAGAGATGATGCCGACGAAAGGGAAGTGCTAAGCATCTGTGACTCAAACGCAAGTTGAAAATTTCCTTGTACTACTCTGGTGAGTTGTACGGGAACGGTTTCATCAAGTGTTTCTGTAATGCAAAGGCATCGTCTGCAATTATTACATATGGAAGAATAAATTGTTTCGCAAGTTTTGCATCCGTAGGAAAGAAATTCTCAGATTTACGGATTACTTCCACCAAATCTGATCTATTCAAAACACATCCATCGCTAATGCGGCCATTGCATCTAATGTTGACAAAGGTGAATTTACAATCTGCGTCAGCCATCGCAAGCAAAACAATACTATTGAATCCTTTGAAGTTATAGTATATCGAAGAAGAAATGCAAAAACGTCGACTACGGTGGTTTGGACATGTTTGCCGAATGGATGATAACCGCTTGCCACGTAAACTTCTCTGGCGAGACCGTCCTGCAGACTGGAGAATACAGCGATCGGCACCGAAGAAAACCTGGTTGAAGAATATCGAGGGTGACTTAAAGAATCAACGATTATCAGTTACCGAGGCTCGAGACACCGCCAAAAACCGAGAAGAATGGAAGCGAATCGTGAATAGAGTTCGGGACCCAGCGGCACCGACAGCAGCGTATCCGTTGCGGGGACGTCCCGTTCAGACCGCCAGCTAACGGATCAAAGAAGAAGAAGAAGAAGTATATCGGTCTACTTTTTTTAGGTGTTTTGAATGTGATGTTTCCCATCTAGGACTCCAAGGCAGTGTGGAAACTGCCACCGAAGTAAAAACTTGTCTGCAATTTCTATCCATTATTTTTGTGTGACTGGAAACTAATAAAAAATTTAATTTATAATAGTCTTACATATGTGTCTTACTCTTTCAGAATACTACTATAAAGAAGACTTCCTTTAGAAAAGAGGCTACAAATGCATTTAATATGGCCAAGGATTTGGCAGAAAATATTACACAACAACGGGCAGCCAGTCTACCACAAACAAAAGAGGAGATCTTTTGTTATTATCTTTGTGCTGAACTAAAAAAAGTTCAGTTAGAAGATAATTATGAAGAAGTCACGTGGAAGATTTTGGAAATCGCTCGTGATGCTGTAAAAAAGGATAAAGCCGATCGGAACAACAATGTGGCTGTAGCCGGAAACAGTTCATTTTTGAAAACCTTTCGTGATGCTGTAAAGAAGGATTCAGCCGAACGGAACAATTTTGTACCTGCAGCTGGAAACAGCTCATTCAATTCATTAAATGAATATGAAGAAAGTGTGAGATAATGTGTTAGTATATCCCCCTTCTTAATTTACATACAAGATCGGTGTCGACCGCTATCAACGGTCAAGCCAGTCTGGTATTAAGAATAAAGAAGTAAACATCAACCCGTATAGTTTTCATTAAAAGAATATCACATGGTGACGAGGAAAATTTAAAAATCAAAATTAGTCGTGTAATATAAAAATCTGCCGTGAATAATGTTGTAAAACCCCATAAGTGGAAATGAAGGAGGTGTTTTTAAGTGAAAAGAAATTGCAATAAAGTATAAATTGGAGGCGCACGGTGTAAAACATCAAAAACTAAAAAATATTTTAAGCGAATGCTGGACACAAAAGCAGCCTATAAAATTAAATACAACAATTTATGGGACTGACAAAAAAACGGAGAATTAGACAAGCGTACAAAGGAACTCGCCAGATCACCATTAAGTCTCAGCCAAGAACGGACATCTGCAAGGACATAGATGGGAACTTGTTGGCAGATCCTGATAGGATAAAGGAAAGGTGGAGAGTGTGGGATGTAGTATATTAAATATTAAAACACACTTATTCGTTATGCACCGATCCTTTATTCCTTCTTCATCTCATGGAAGCAGCACACGAACTGAACTTCATTCTTGTCGGGTGATAGTGCCATAGCGGTTCCGTAAATTCTTGTTTGGGAACCGCTACATCACTCTCCTCCGTAAAAAATTTAATTACATGTTTTTCTTAAAAAAAATTCCAATAATAATTGATAACAATTATGAATTTTTACTTATTTTTTTTGTTTCAAAATTCCTTTGACTTTTTAATGATATTATAATTCTTAATTATCTAGAAATTTACTTAATTTGCTATGCTACAAAAAATTCCTATTTCCAAAAATTTAAAATGCTAATATTACATTATTTTGAAGGATTTGAAATTTTCGTTCTTTATTTTTTTTTATAAACTGAAAGTTACTCTTTTCTTACATTCTGATCTAGTTTGGCGATTAACCGTGAACATGTCTGGGTTGGAAATAAAAGCTGGCTTTAACCTATCTATTGAGATTAATTGATTTTTACCGTTGATGTGTATTTTGTAAAATTTATCGTTTCGTTCCAGTACTTCGTGTGGTCCACTGTAAGGTGGATTTAAACTACTTTTGTATATCTCCTCCCTGACAAAGACATGCGAGCATGTGAGAATAGCTTGTGGTATAAATATATTATTTTGTTTTTGAACTCTGGTCGTCTTAGGTTGTATTTTACTTATGGCGTCTCGTATTTGTTTGGCTGCTGTAGAGGTAATTTTTGAGCTCATAGTGGTATTTGTAGTAACGAATTCTCCTGGCAGGCGCAAAGACTGTCCGTATAGGATTTGAGCTGGTGCTAAACCAATGTCTTCTATTACCGCGGACCTTATTCCAAGAAGAATCTATGGCAAATTTACTTTTTAGGGTCATTGGTGGCTCGAATGGCTACTTTTAATTGTCGATGAAAACGTTCTACTAATCCATTCGATTGGGGATGGTAGGTGGTTGTTCTAATGCGATGGATTCCCATAATATTTGATGTCTTTAAACAGCCCTGACTCAAATTGAGGACCTTGGTCAGTGGTTAGAGTCATGGGTACCCCAAATTGGGCAATCCATTGGTGAAGGAAAGTTTTCGCGATGTTTTCAGACGAGATATTTTTAAGTGGGATTGCTGTAGGCCAATGCGAAAATCGGTCTTTAATTGTTAATAAGTATGTATAACCATTGGATGGTGGTAGCGGTCCGACAATATCCATATGGATATGTTCAAACCTTCCTTCCGATACTTTAAAGCTTCCGTATGGGGCTATAGTGTGACGAGAAATTTTTGATTTCTGACATTGGATGCAGCATTTGGCCCACCTTGTGACATCTTTGTTTGTTTGTGGCTAAAAATATTTCGACGTTATTAGATTTCTGGTACTCCGGGTGCTCGGATGTGACAAGTTATGTAATGAGTCAAAGACTATCCGACGTAAGCACTCTGGCACATACGGTATGGTAACATCAGTGGTTGTTTCACACCAAATGTATACTTCCTGGAGAGGGATGAAACCCTTGTTAAGTTTGACAGAGGAATTTGGGTTGTTTGTTAGTACTTAGTTTTTTTAACTCTTCGTCTTTATTTTGTTCGGCATGTATTGTTTGTCTAGTTTGAGATCTATTGCATCAATATGAGACCTGGATAAATTCTTTGGACCACCTTTTTATAAAAACTAAGCTGCTCTTGGAAGAAATATAGTTGATATGAGTAGAAAAGTCCAGCTTGGTGTCAAATCTAATCCCGAGACCTTTGACAAAATTAACACGGGGGACACCCTCACCAGAGAATGAGTAGTTATAAATTATAGGATCACGTCGCCTACAAAAAGTCATGACTTCGCATTTACTAATATTAAGAACCAGGTTGTTGTTAGCGCACCAAGTTTGCAGTCCTCCATACTCTTTACGTGACGGTACAATTTGATGTCATCAGCATAAATCAGGATTCTGCAGTGTCTTAGCAAGGTAACAATATCATCAATAGAAAGAATAAAGAGGATAGGGCCAAGATGACTGCCTTGAGGGACACCCGATGACGCCTCAATGGTCGCGGATTTGGATCCACGGAAAAGGATTTGGTAGGTCCTGTCAGCTAAGTAGGACTGGAACCATAATAGAAGGGCTTCAGGGAAACCTAACTTTTTTAGTTTGAAAAGTATAATGGAGTGGGAAAGCTTGTCAAATGCCTTACTGAAATCAGTGTAAACACAATCAGTTTGGCAACCGGAAACGAAGCCTTCAACAGCATGGGAAGTGAATTCAAGGAGATTGGTGGTAGTGGAACGAGCTGAAAGGAAACCATGTTGGTTTGTAGAAATAAGTTTTTTGCAGATGGGCACGCTTGCAGAATAAATGATTTATTCAAAAAGCTTCGGTATGACAGACAGCTTGGCAACTGGTCTGTAGTTCGATATTTCGTTCTTGCTACCACTTTTGTGAATAGGAATTATGAACGAATTCTTCCAAAGAGTAGGGAAATACCCTTTATCCAGGGACTTTTGAAAAAGGGTTTTCAGTGGAGACTGGAGAACCTCCACACAGGATTTAAGGACAGCAGGAGGGATACCGTCAGGGCCGGAAGTGAAATCGTATGGGAGTTCATCAATATGTTTCATGATATCGTCAATGGAGATTCAGAGAGACAAACTAGTAGCCTCTCGGTGTAGAGTTATGTGACGAAAATTATTGTCATTAGGCTGAAAATTAGAAGGGGTGAAAGATTGATGAAAGAATGAAGCAAACGTGTTGCAAATCGAGGAAGACTCACTACTTGACCAGTTAGTGTGCTGCATAGTTTTTGGGTAGTTATCAGCTTTTTTCTTGGAGTTGACAAATTTGAAGAAGTTTTTAGGATCAGTATAAACCTGGTCCCTCATGCTGCTGAGATATTCTCCATACAGAGCAGAAGAGAGTAAACGAAATCTGTTATAGCAATCAAATATGCGGCCAGGAGTTCCCTATCGAAGGTATAATATTTTCGTTCACGCTCTTGCAATCTTTTAGAAAAGAAGCTCAAGGGTTTCCAATTATCTTCTTTAAATTGTTGTAAGACACCACCGATCGCATCATTTGATGCGTCTACCCATAAGCTAACATTTGCCGTGGGATCAGGGTGTTGCACATTATTTCGCGACGTTTGGTAGAAATCTGCGATAGAAATTGATCATTCCAAGAAAACGTTGTAATTTTTTACATGTTGAGGGTATCGGAAAATCAACTATTGCTTCTACTCTTTCTTTTGATGGTGTTATGCCCTTTTCCGAAATTTCGTGCCCTAAAAAGTCAAGTCGACTAACTCCGAAAATACACTTTGTAGGGTTGACATTAATTACCTCAAGAGTTAACCCTTCTAGCACAGAAGGCGCACTTTTCAGCTAAGCATGAAATTCTATATATACATACACATACATATATATATATATATATATATATATATATATATATATATATATATATATATATATATATATATATATATATATATATATATATATATATATATATATATATATATATATATATATATATGTATATATATATATATATATATATATATATATATATATATATATATATATATATATATATATATATATATATACATATATAGAGTTTCCCTTCTAACGCAGAAGGCGCACTTCCCAGCAAGGCTGAGAAACATTTACCACTGCCGTGGCTCAGCTGAGACATGCAAACATAAAAGATTGAGTACCAATAAAAATTGCATGCGAAACACATAAACAGTCATGAGACAACAAATAGACTCCTTTTAAGCAGGTCTTTGTTAGTGCTTACGCTAAAAACATTAATATTTTTATTTACATTAATGAACATGCGATTAACAGGCTCAAATCGGCCATAATTGGTGTTAGAGGAGTTGATGTGTAAGAGCGGTGGTCCTCTCAGATTGTATCGGCTCTCTCTAAACGACGCACGGCGCCTTAGGAAACCTGAGTCGATACGACCATTAAGAAGCTGGTGAACGAAAACAACATCGGCCACCTCACGACGCTTGTGGAGAGTGTTTAAGTTGAGTAACTTAAGTCGGTATTCATATGGTGGAAGAATTAAAGGGTCTTCCCAAGGAAGGTGATTCAATGCGAATCGAACGAACCTACGTTGAACCGACTCAATTTTTCCAACATGCGAAGAATAGTGAGGAGACCAAACCTGGGACGCATATTCAAGTAAAGGTCTGACAAGGGAAATGTATAGGTGTTTAGTGATCAGGGTGCTGTTAAATTCTTTGGACCACCTTTTTATAAAACCCAAGACTAAGCTGCTCTTGGAAGAAATATAGTTGATATGAGTAGAGAAGTCTAGCTTGGTGTCAAATCTTATCCCGAGATCTTTGACTAAATTAACACGGGGGACACCCTCACCAGAGAATGAGTAGTTATAAATTATAGGATCACGTCGCCTACAAAAAGTCATGACTTCGCATTTACTAATATTAAGAACCAGGTTGTTGTTGGCGCACCAAGAGAAAAAGGTGTCGAGGTCGACCTGCAAAAGTTTGCAGTCCTCCATACTCTTTACGTGACGGTACAATTTGATGTCATCAGCATAAATCAGGATTCTGCAGTGTCTTAGCAAGGTAACAATATCATCAATAGAAAGAATAAAGAGGATAGGGCCAAGATGACTGCCTTGAGGGACACCGGATGACGCCTCAATGGTCGCGGATTTGGATCCACGGAAATGGACTTGGTAGGTCCTGTCAGCTAAGTAGGACTGGAACCATAATAGAAGGGCTACAGGGAAACCTAAATTTTTTAGTTTGAAAAGTATAATGGAGTGGGAAAGCTTGTCAAATGCCTTACTGAAATCAGTGTAAACAAAATCAGTTTGGCAACCGGAAACGAAGCCTTCAACAGCATGGGAAGTGAATTCAAGGAGATTGGTGGTAGTGGAACGACCTGCAAGAAAACCATGTTGGTTTGTAGAAATAAGTTTTTTGCAGATGGGCACGATTGCAGAATAAATGATTGACTCAAAAAGTTTTGGTATGACAGACAGCTTGGCAATTGGTCTGTAATTCGATATTTCGTTCTTGCTACCACTTTTGTGAATAGGAATTATGAACGAATTCTTCCAAAGAGTAGGGAAATACCCTTTATCTAAGGATTTTTTAAAAAGGGTTTTAAGTGGAGACTGGAGAACCTCCACACAGGATTTAAGCAGAGCAGGAGGTATACCGTCAGGGCCGGAAGTGAAATCGTATGGGAGTTCATCAATATGGAGCCGACGATTTGCTACTGACCTTGCTATTAAGGCAGGAAGGGTGGAAAACGCCTCCACAAACCCCGTCACAGGAAATCCCATCACGAGCGATTTCCGAGAAGCACCTTTTGCACAGTTGATTGTCCGCCATAATTATATATATAAATTAATATAAAAAATATATATAATAAATAAATAAATAAATAAAAATTAATTGTGAAGAAAATGACAGAATTTGAAAAATAAAAAAAGAAAAAAGAAAATAAAAAAAGAAAAAGGAAAAAAAAGTTTGAGAACCAATATTGAAAACAACAAAAAAAAGTAATTGCAAAACGTTGCATACATTTAGGTGACACCACAAAAATGCATACAAGGCAAATTCTAACCTACAAAAAAAAAAGATATTAAAAATAAATAAAAATAAAGAAAAAAGGCTTCGACACAAAACTAAACAATAAAAAATTAATTATTAAGAAAAATTAAAAATATAGACGGGTAATAGACACGATCACCCACCTTGTTTCAGGCGCACAGACGCAACACAACACGGAGCACCACAATTCGAAAACAAAGAAAAAAAAATTATTGTGTATTAAAGAACACAAGGCAGGAGCGAAACATCGCGTACATACTTATGTCTATATGTTCTTTATTATTGTATTTTTTTTCTTCATTTGCTCGTGTCTTGCATTATAATCTAAAATATGAATGAAGCCATAATATTTTAACTCAATTGATAGATCATAGTATGTATAATGAATAGTACAGTACAGTGCAGTACAGTCTATAAAAAGCAAAAAGCCATCTATTTTTAAGTAGCTAAAGCTTGAATTTCTGGCGGAAATTTTATGCGTATCCCCCAATGGAACTTCAGCTAGTTTCAAGTAGTAACACTTTCATGTACACTGCTGTTATTCGCAGCGTAAGCACTTAAATTTACCCTTTTTCAGTTTTTAGTATGCTGGTTGTTATTATGGAACACGGTCATAATCTCAATTCTGGCAATATACATTGTTTTAATACAATTCAAAATTTATCATATGGTAACTGGAGATAATACATAGATGTAAGGAATTTTGCGATCCATTATCACTGAGCAAATATCACTTGTCTAAATAGAAAACAATCCTGTTTGTAAGCCAAAGAAAACCACTAAATGTGACAGCGGATCACCTTCAATTACAAGTTAAATGTGATATTCAAAATTTACTTTAAAAATATTTTTCAAAAATCACGGAAAAATCCGTGTAGAAAACATAGTGGAGAAAAAGTAAACAGCTGACTCTTGTGCACATATTTATTAATAATTAGTGGGGCGTATGCGGTGGTTGCAGAGTCAGAAGAAAATAACATAAAATAAAAAGCATTCAAAATGAAATATTTCATTTATTTAAACCGCAATTATTATTCAGAGTCAGAATACCAACAAAAAAATACATAAAATTTAATAAACTTCAAAAATCACCAAGGCAACAGCTATTTTTCTGTCGTTCTGTCAAAATTACCTAAAGTGCAACACGGAATAATTGTCTAGCTATTTATTCCGTTCCAACGTGAACGGAAAAAAGTCTCCAATTTCCCTTGCAGAGCCATCTATTTGAAATTTGCAAGTGATATATTACCAACGGAATTCCGTTTGAAGTCCGTACTCACAAAACAAAAAGTACACGGAAAAATCGGGTGAACGGAATTCCGTGCATCTTTTTACATGTATTTTATATGGGGAACGGAATTCCGTTCGAACTCCATACTAGGCTTTAATTGTAACACTTTGTAGTTAACTAGCTGTCGATATGACAGTTCGAAATTATTATTCCCTAATGTAATTGTGAGCCCACGAGATGACAATACTCAAGTTATTATATATGTACACAAATATATATTACCAAAAACACTTTTAGTATTAATTGACAAAAATCAAAAACATTTAACTGGCTTTACAAAAACTTTATCTTTAATAGTTCATACACATTCTTAATTTTTTAAATAACCGACAAAAATCAAAAACATTTAACTGGCTTTACAAAAACTTTATCTTTATTAGTTCATACACAATCTTAATTTTTTAAATAACCGACTCCTCAGATTTGCTTTACCGATGCCTGCGCCATCTATGTACAAATTTAAATAAATTGTAAATATTTTCCTGCTGGTTAGGTAGAATTTGTTTATATGGCATCACTTAATGTAATGTAATGTAAATGAGTGAGAAGGCAACTTCCGTTTCGTACAACTGTCCTTGTTTTCGTTTCAGTTTTCTGAATTCACTCGTACTGGCTCGAATTAATTTAAAAACCCCGGATCGAGAGCTGGAAGTTTCACTTCAATTATTTCGCTGCTTTTACAAAAATTTTATATTTAATAATTAATACACAATCTCATTTTTTTAAATAACCGACTCCCCATTTTACTTTACCGATGCCTGAGCCATCTATGAACAATTTAAATAAATTGTAAATATTATCCTGCTGGTGCGGTGTGTGTCATCACTAAATTTCCGATTATGTAAATGAGTGAGAAGGCAACTTCCGTTTCGTACACCTGTCCTTGTTTTCGTTTCAGTTTTCTGAATTCACTCGTACTTGAGCGAATTAATTCAAAATCCTCAGAACGAGAGCAAGGAAGTTTCACTTCAAAAATAGAATCCACTGCCACAAAAACACAATTTCACAATAAAAAAGATAAGTGGATTAAAATTAGAAAAGAAGAGTTAAATAATTAGTATAAAAACACTCAAAACACGGAAACCAAATATCCACAACATTGAATGACTCCACAGTTTGACAGGGCGGCTTTTGTTTAACCAAATACATAAAAATTTTATTCCTGAAGTACTAAATTTAGTTCAGAAAAGCGTTACGTAACGTCGTGCCGTATTGCTCTAATCTTGCGAACAAAATCTTTAAATGTTCCTTGTGCTCTTGTGCAGATTTGCTACTGATAAGAATGTCGTCAACATATGCGAATGTAAAATCGAAACCAGTTAACACTTCGTTTATGAAGCGTTGGAACGTCTGAGCTTAACGCCAAAGGGCATCCGGAGAAACTCAAATATGCCGAAATAGTCCATTCAAAACGCGGGGGGGGGTGTTCCAAAATAACACCGTTAAGAAAATCGAACCCTAAACGTTTTTGGGGTCGCTGATCACGAAAATCGAGGTCCCGCGGTCCTAAAACTAGGGCGTCACCCCTAAAAATGCAAAAAACACCCCTTTTTAGGGGGTTGTCGCGATTAATTCAGTAATAATGAAAACTAATGCGATGAAATGCACTTTTTTTAATATTTATTTGCGAAGGTGGTTGATTTATACTAAATTAAGGCGAACTTAATGGTAAGGGGTACTCCTAAAGGGTTGAAACTACCCCTAAATTGGCGAAAAATGGCAAAAATTGTAAAAAACAATTTTTTTCAAGTTTATGCTTCAAATTCGATTTTGGGCGTACTGTCAGGCAAAAATAAATTATTTTCAACCCTTAAGGGGTTAAAACGACCCCTACTATAATAAAAACAACTTAATATAAAAAAAATACAATTTTTTTTTTGCTTTTTGTTTGAAATTTGGTTCATCAGCAAATTAATTTTTTCAACTCTTAAGGGGGTAAAACTACCCCCACATTAAAATTGTAATTGGAACAAATTGAAATTTATTGTTTTGCATTAAAATTTTATATTTGATGAAATATTATTAAAACATTTGGAAAATTTTTAACCCTCTTGAAGGAGTTAAACCTTAGGGGTACCCCTTACCATTAAGTTCGCCTTAATTTAGTATAAATCAACCACCTTCGCAAATAAATATTAAAAAAAGTGCATTTCATCGCATTAGTTTTCATTATTATTGAAATAATCGCGAAAACCCCATAAAAGGGGTGTTTTTTGCATTTTTAGGGTGACGCCCTAGTTTTAGGACCGCGGGACCTCGATTTTCGTGATCAGCGACCCCAAAAACCTTTAGGGTTCAATTTTCTTAACGGTGTTATTTTGGAACACCCCCCCCCCTAGTTTTCAATGAACTATATTGCAGGGGTAGTTTTAACCCCTTAAGGGTTGAAAATAATTTATTTTTGCCTGACAGTACGCCCACAATCGAATTTGAAGCATAAACTTGAAAAAATTTTTTTTTACAATTTTTGCCATTTTCGCCAATTTAGGGGTACTTTCAACCCTTTGGGAGTACCCCTTATCATAAAGTTCGCCTTAATTTAGTATAAATCAACCACCTTCGCAAATAAATATTAAAACAAGTGCATTTCATCGCATTAGTTTTCATTATTACTGAAATAATCGCGAAAACTCCCTAAAAAGGGGTGTTTTTTGCATTTTTAGGGGTGACGCCCTAATTTTAGGACCGCGGGACCTCGATTTTCGTGATCAGCGACCCCAAAAACGTTTAGGGTTCGATTTTCTTAACGGTGTTATTTTGGAACACCATAACGCGCGTTTTGAATGGACTAAAAGGAGTTGTGACAGCGGTTTTGTGGATGTCTTCAGGGGCGACCGGGATCTGATGATATCGTGGGTTTAAAAGCAGAAATCACTAAGTCAAAAACCATAGTTTTTAGTAAATCGATATTTAAGATCTTTGTGTCTCTGAAAATTTTGTAATGGCATATAATAGTAATCAGCTCAGTATACATTGTTTTTTAGATTTCTTAGTTTAGTTTACAAAAGAATTGAAATAATTATTTAATTCTAATACTGGATTTTTAGATTAAAATAAAAAAAAAACGCAACGACTTAATGAGTTTTGGCAGAAATGACTTTGTAGTTTTGTGTCATTATGGACAAGGTAAATCCGAAACTAACCCCCTAAAAACTTTAACAATATAAGTTTGCGGGCTATAAGGTACTGCCAGTATAAAGTTGCCATTATAAGACTTACTTTAGTATAAAAAACTGAAAACTTGAAAAATTGTACTTAGTGAATTCTGCTTGTAAACCAACAATATGCCCTGATAAGATCAATGTTAGAAAATATTTTGCATCCGTGAAGATTTAAGGTAAAATCTTGGATATTTGGCAAAGGATATTTATCGAAAATCGTAGCTGCGTTGAGCTGTCGGTAATCTCCAAAAGGCCTTAGCTCTGCCGTAGTTTTTTTGGGTACTAAATGTAGGGGTGAAGCTACAGGCGATGATGAAGGACGGCATATGCCTAATCTAACCATCTCCTAGAATTCCCTTTTGGCAGCTTGAAATCGTTCGCTGTTTAACCTTCTAGGTCGTGCAGACGGAAGAGGTCCTTGTGTGTGGATATGGTGTACGACATTATGTTGGAAATTTGTGTTGAAATTTAGCGGAGCTTTAAGTGACGGAAATGCATTGAGTATGGATGCGAATTCGCCTTCTAGTGGATATAATTTTGGGCTGAATGATTTAACATTTCGTGCAATGCAATTCACTGACAATAAAGTTGTTTTATCTATAAGTTTTCTTTCTCGCAAGTCGACTAGTAGGTTATATTTTTACAAGAGGTCTACTCCAATAACCGCATAGTCAACGGCATCAATCACGAAAGTGTGATCAAATACCCGTCGTAGGTTTAAATCTAGCGTTAATCGTTTGAAACCATACGTAGAGATCGGATCGCCGTTTTCGGCTACTAGGTTGAAGTGAGATTGTTTTGTGTATTTGTAATGTGCTTTATTGGGGATTATTGAGATTTCTGCTCCTGTATCTATAAGAAAATGAATTCTAGTCGACTTATCAAAAACAAATAAGCGGCGTGATATTTTACCTACTCCAGAGGCCCCTGCCAAAGTAGTTAATGTTCGTTTTTTGAACTATTCGATTCTTTGTGGTTTTGACATGGAGAGATACACCTTCTGGCATCTCTGCCATATCGTCCATGGTACCAACATAAATGTTGTCTAGAATGTATTTTTGAATTCGATCTCGATCTAGAAAGTGATCGACTGTTTGAAGAATTTCTATATCTGGGTCTACTTTGTCTTAACTCTAAACGTTTGATGCGTTCAGTTAAATCCTGAAACGCTTGTGTCATTTGACTGACTGCATCAACTGCGGGGCTTTGGATGGATGAAATGTTTAAAGAGGCAGTTGAGTCAAAAATTTTGTCAGCTATTGAGAATATTTCCTCTTGAGTATGTGTGCTCTCAACTGCTATAATACATGCTTGGATTGAGGGCGGTAATTTATTAATCCAAAGTTTATGGAGTAAAGCTTTATTAATGAGGCTGTTGCCTCCCGCGAGGGATTCCATTTGTCGAAAAAGCTCTGAAGGTTTGTATTCCCCGAGCTCAATCTTGTGAAGCAATTCGTCTAGCCTACGCTCCTCGGAAGCCCTACTTCTTGTCAGTAAAAGAGATTTTAAATTTTCATATCTTCCGTTGCTTGGAGGGTTTAGCAGAGCGTCTGCCACGAGTTCCATCGTGTCAGAAGGTAGTGATGCGACGAGGTGGTCATATTTGGTACTGGAAGATGATATACATATATATGTATGTATTTAAAGCTTTTTGGTCTTCAAAATTATTTTAATGCAGAAATATGCTCCCTGATGCGTTGTTTGAAGAACGCCGGCTTTATTTTAGCTTTAAACCATGATTTTTACTGCTAGTTCCAAGATCATGATATTGTTGCGATTGTTTGAAAAAAAAAAACCCCGTTTTCTTTCCTTTCATTAAACTATAACTTTTCGGTGCACTTTCTTTGCATATTTTCAACCAACTTTCCACAGTTTTTAATTTACTTATTGATATGTTTTTTTTTTCTTTTTTAAATGTTTGATTATTTTATTTGCACGTGGCGTATCAATAAATATCGATTTTACGATCTTCTTTGTACCTGGTACCGTTTTTCTGCAAAGCCACGTTTTTTCACTTGTTAACAAAGCACTTGTTAATTTCTATGTTTCTGTTTGTTTCTTTTTTTAAATTTAGTTTATAATATTTTTAATTATTTGGGACACTGTCGGGGTCACCATTGGTGGGATGTAGTATATTAAATATTAAAACACACTTATTCGTTATGCACCGATCCTTTATTCCTTCTTCATCTCATGGAAGCAGCACACGAACTGATCTTCATTCTTGTCGGGTGATAGTGCCATAGCGGTTCCGTAAATTCTTGTTTGGGAACCGCTACAGAGAGAGTATTTTCAGAACCTTTTGAATCCTATCTCCATATTAAACGAGAATGCAGAGACAGAGGCATTTGAAATTCCCCAAGATAACATCTCAATAGATCCACCAACACTGAATGAGGTGCGGAAAGCTGTAAAAAGGCAGAGCAGCAACAAATCGCCTGGCGCCGATGGAATAGCAGCTGAGCTGCTAAAGGAAGGAGGACCCCAACTATTACGAACCTTACACGAACTCATATGCACCATCTGGGAGGAAGAAGTTATACCAGAGGACTGGAAGAAAGCGATTATATGTCCAATATACAAGAAAGGAGATAAATTAAACTGCATAAACTACAGAAGCATATCACTCCTCAGCACCAGCTACAAAATCTTCACAATCCTTGTGAAACAAAAACTGGAACCTATAGCGGAAGGCCTTATAGGAGAATATCAAGCTGGTTTTAGGACAAACAAGTCAACATCGGACCAACTGCTGACCTTAAGGCAAATTCTGGAGAAAACCTGGGAAAGGAATGTAGATATATACCAGATATTTGTCGACTTTCAACAGGCATATGACTCAATAAACAGAGAGAGGCTATACGAGATCTTATCGGAAATAGGAGTCCCCTCAAAGTTGGTAAAACTAATCAAATGCGCCACAAATAGCTCACTGGCGAAAGTAAGGATCCAAAATGTTGTAACAGAGGAGTTCGAAGTACGTCAAGGGCTCAGACAAGGAGATGAACTGGCCCCCATGCTTTTCAACCTGGCCCTAGAATGGGTGATAAGGAAAACGTCAGTCCAGCGAAGTGCATCAATAGCTACCCAGTCGGTACAATTACTTGGATATGCGGATGACGTAAACATCGTGGGAAGGTCTTTTTTGGCAGCAAAAGAAGTCTATGTCGAATTAAAAGAGGCGGCAAAGGACATAGGCAACAAAGCAGTACATTCGGCCGCGCCTCGAATACAACTCACATATCTGGGCAGGCGCCCCTAAAACCACCTTGGCTTGTCTCGACAAGGTGCAAAATCGTGCCCTCAAACTCATTGGTGATGGCCCCTTTCGCGCCTCCATTGACACCTTGAACCACCGTAGGAATGTAGCAGCCATCTCCATACTTTATCGCTATTACCATGGCGACTGTTCCACCGAAATTCAGGACCTCCTGCCTGCACGGCAATACTTTTCCCGCAACACAAGACTAGCCCGCTCGGCTCACCCCCATACCCTACAGCCCCCTCGTTCACGCACAATACGGTTTAGAAGTTCGTTTATGAATAGAAAAACTCGACTGTGGAATAATCTCCCGCAGTCAGTATTTCCGAACTCGTACAACATCTTAGAGTTCAAACGTGAGGTTCATCGTCATTTTCTTCTACACCCTCCAGACCCCCTCTAACCTTTCCTATTCTCCTCTATTCTTCAAACCAAGCTACTACTAGACATTGCACCATGAACTGAACGTCATGACGGACTGGTAGTACAAAGGGTTACACCTAAGCTTGGTTTTTTCATAAAAAAAAAAAAATTGGCCTGAAGATTAATGAAGAAAAAACCAAGGTGATGCAACAATCCAGAGCAGGACGACTTAGAATGGGAAGAAATATAACCATCGACGAACATAACCTAGAAGTAGTCGATAAAACAGTCTACATTGGGTCTACTGTCACAAAAAGAAACGAAGAAAAAGAAGAAATAACCAGACGAATACTACTGGCTAATAGAGCCTTTTATGCCCAAAAACAAATCCCGCACTCAAGATTTGTACACAGGAAAATGAAACTCTCACTCTACAAAACAGTAATACGACCAGTACTGTGTTATGGTAGCGAGACTTGGACTATGACCCAGGACATAGAGGAACGAGTAAACAGGTTTGAGAGGAAAATTCTCAGATGCATAGTAGGCCCAATCAGAGAGGATGGAATATGGCGAAGAAGATACAACAACGAGTTGTATGGAATTTTTGACAACTCTTAACTTTAATAAAAATCAACAGACTAAGATTAGCCGGCCATGTGATCAGGATGGAGGACAATCGTATCCCAAAACGGCTTATGGCATCAGAAATTTCGGGAAGTAGGCCAGTAGGTAGACCCAGGAGGAGATGGATAGACTCTGCGACGGCGAAATTAAACTACCTCGTGGGAGACCGCCAAAGACCTGCATAATAACGGTAACTAAAACCGTAACAATGGGTTTTCTAACAAAAGTAGATCCACTTATATTAGATGGAAATATTTCCGAAGACTGTTAGAAATTCAAACAAAGTTGTTGATATTTTTATACTGTGGCTGAGTTGAATAATAAGCCGGATGAAGTACAAACGGCAATTCCGCTAAATGCCGCTAGGGCATTGATGCAATTGAGATTTTCAACACATTCACGCTAACTGAAGAACAGCGAAAATGTTATAAAGATGTGTTGGGCGCGTTTGAAAATTTTTGTCAACCTAGAAGGAATGAGATGTATGCGAGTTTAAAGTCCCACAACCGAAACCAATTACCGCCAGACACTTTTGACAACTTCCTAATGGAAATTAAGAAATTAGTGAAAGAATGCAATTTTGGGGAGTATGAACGCAGAATGTTACGGGATCGCATAATACTGGGAGTAGAGGATAAAAATTCACAGAAGAGGTTATTGGAGACTGAGGATGTAGACGTTGAAAAAGCTATTAGTATGGCTAGAACAGCAGAGGTTTCAAAACAGCATGCAACTAGTATTCAAGGAAGAAGTGCAGCAGTGGAGCTGAGTATAAATGAAGTAGGCAGAAAAGGCAATAAGTATGTACATATATAATAATAGTACTGGTAAACAATTTCAAACATATTTTAGGCAGGATCAGAATGATAGTGTCATCATAAATTGTAAATATTGCTCACGTAGACATCAGAAAGGAAAGTGTCCCGCGTGGAAAAAAAGATGCCAAAACTGTGGCCAGTTTAATCATTTTGCGTCTGCATGTGAAAGAAACAAGGTACGTGAGGTGAAAATTGCTGATAATATTGAAACAGTCTTTATTGACTCGGTATCAAAGGTAGATTATAGATCAAATAAGCGTGCATGGTTCAAAGAAATTAAAGTAAATAATGAATTAATTACGTTTTATCTAGTTTAAACGGGAGCCGAAATAAATGTGCTTCCATTTAACAAATGTGACAAAATTAAAGACTTACAGCTAAACCAAACAAATATTATGATAGAAGTATATGGTGGAGCGAAATTAGAAATAAAAGGAAGTGTAATATTAACATGTGAGACAAATGGTAAACGAATGGACCAAAATTTCGTAATAATTGATGAAGACGCGATACCAATACTGGGTCTGCGGGGTTGTGAAGAATTGGGGCTTGTAAAGAGAATTGATGAAATAGCTACAACAAAAGAATTTTTTTCGCTGATATATTAGTAGGTATGAGCAAGTTTAAAAAAGAAGGGAAATTCAAATTGAATGCGAAGCCGGTTGTAAGAGCAGCTAGTCGGGTGCCTTTATCAATATTAGAACCACTTAAGAATGAACTTAAAAAATTGTGTGGACAAGATATCGTAACAAAAGTAACGGAACCAACAGAATGGATTCCGATTTTGGTAATTGTCGAGAAGAAAGACAAATCTTTACGCCTATGTTTAGATCCGAAATATCTCAACGATGCTTTAGTTGTGGAACCTTTTCCAATTCCATCGTTTGAAGAAATTTCAGCGCAAATAGCTAATAAATCGGCTTTTACCGTCCTTGATCTGAAGCAAGGATATTGGCAAGTTTAGGACACTTAATTTCTAATGAACGAATTAGATATGACCCCAAGTATCTTCAAGCCATTGAGAAGCTTAAGCCCCCAACGAACAAAAAAGAGCTTCAAACGTTTTATGGAATGATCAATTATCTAAGAGATTACATAACAAATATCTCAGAACTCACACAACCGTTACGCGAGTTATTGAAGAAGAATGTAGTGTTTCAGTGGTTACCGGTACATGATGTTTGCTTAGCGAAGCTAAAGGCAGAAATAACTAAAGCGCCTTATCTAAAAGCTTTCGATACACAAAAGAAAATTACCATCCAGGCAGATACATCTCAATCGGGGTTTGTGGTTTGAGGAGCAAAAGTATCCTGTTTTGGATTGGCTGGCACACTCTACGGGTCTATCCGGTAGAAGATTTATGGAGAATTGTAGTCAGAAAGGTGTATGCTCATTAGGGTGGTTCAAAAATGGCAAACAAATTTCAAAAAAACGTGCATCCCCCTATCTTTAAGTTCAATTAAAATGATGATTTTTGGCGGCAACCGGAGAATTTTTGATTGACACTAACCATTGCCGCCGAGCACATTTCGTTTTAGAGATTTACGGTTTTTAAACGACAATAAAAATTTGATAATTCTGTTCATTTACGTCCATTAAACTACCTAGATCGTGGCTTTTATATGGTTTTCGAGGTCGCTGATTACGAATTTGACGTCAAATCGAAGGTTTGACAAATGACAGCTGTCAAAAACGTTGTCAACTATGAACAAAACATAACATACATAACATAACAGTTTATTCAAATCAATTCGTACAAAGTTTTACAAAGTTAATGTGTTAATCATATACTAGCCAAAAGGCAACCGTAAACTTGTAGGAAATTTACTTAATCTTAAGTATATTGTTAGTATAGTTTGCTTGGATTATTATAATGAGGGTAAGTCGGAGCCAGGTGAATAGGCTGGCTGCGAGAGTCTTAATGATACTTATCACAATCTCAGTTCACAATTCTCCATTCTTAGTCCAGTAAATACGTCGAAAAAAAGGCCTTCGTAATGCAAAAAATACCGCACGCGATTTTTTTTTACCAAATGTTTTTACATATTTTTATGAGCTTAAATTCAAAATGGCGTCATCCCCACCCTTATGCTTCACTTACAATGAAGGGAAACGCGTTTAATTCTATATCTCAGAAACTATGCGTTTTACGACAAAAATGTATATAATCTTTTTTGTAGATAAATAAGTGATTTAACTTTTTTATTCAGAATTTTTTTTTGTAAAGTTAATATCTTCAGAGTTATAGTGCTTCAAACTTTATATATGACTTTCTTCGTGCTATATTTCGTTAACGGTTAGCCCGCCATAAAAAAGTCCTTCCTAAGACTTATAGAACACACAATTATCTATAATTTTTGCTTTTGTCATTTTTACATAGGGCTAATATTTCACGAATTATAGCGCTTTAAATGTCGCAAAACCTAAATTCATAAAAAAAAATTCCTAATATCTTTTTCTTTCCCCGTTTCATTTCAAAACCGATTATATCGTGTGTTGAGCTCATCATTGCCAACATTTGATGCCTTTACTTTTTTCTATAAAGTTCATATTTATGGATTTATTACACCTCAAAAGTTTATTAAAAATGGTTTTTTGCAAATATCTAGTCAACTATTTATTTACGATGACAAGTTATACCAACAAATTTGTTTGTTAAAAAATTCCGTAGAAATTTTACTTTAAATATTTTTTTCTAGCATTTATACTTAAGCCGCAATTCAGCGCCAAATTATAGATAATTGTGTGTTCTATAAGTCTTAGGAAGGACTTTTTTATGGCGGGCTAACCGTTAACGAAATATAGCACGAAGAAAGTCATATATAAAGTTTGAAGCACTATAACTCTGAAGATATTAACTTTACAAAAAAAAATTCTGAACAAAAAAGTTAAATCACTTATTTATCTACAAAAAAGATTATATACATTTTTGTCGTAAAACGCATAGTTTCTGAGATATAGAATTAAACGCGTTTCCCTTCATTGTAAGTGAAGCATAAGGGTGGGGATGACGCCATTTTGAATTTAAGCTCATAAAAATATGTAAAAACATTTGGTAAAAAAAAATCGCGTGCGGTATTTTTTGCAAAGAAAAAGTACCTATTTACTGGACTATCTCTTAAACAGATAAACGAACAGTCGGACAGGGCCGCGCACAAGCCTGGTCCATTTCGCCAATCTGCCCAAGTACAGAACCATAGTAGGAGGGCGACGACACCCCCGTGTACAGGCAAAGAGCGCATTGCGGTACAGGGGGGAGGCGCCGTCAAGCTACGTTCTGACATTACAATATTATAAATTTATTTACTTTAATCAATGTTTAGGTTCTACAAGAAAAGAAGATAGAGTATTATGCGGGTTTAGATTATTAATACATTAAGGAATTCATTTACTTAAATAGTTAATAAGGTATCAAAACAAGTTCAATTTATGAAATTATAAGGTACTTATTCAGGTACAGTGAAAAGAAGTATACTGATACAGTATCGATATGTTCTAACATTATAATATATAAATTTTTCATTAACTTTAATCAACGTTTGGATTAAATCTACAAGAAAACAAAATAGTGTATTATGCGATTTTAGGTATTAATACATTAGGGAATTCATTTACTTAATAAAATTAGTAGGTATCAAAACAAAACAAAGGAGTTCCTTTTATTAAATTCATATGGTACTATTCAAGTACAGTAAAAGAAGTAACTAATACGGTATCGAATAACTTAACCTATCTTAGTTTATCTTAAATCTAGTTACAATAGGACCCCAAACATTTAAGGCACCTTAGGTACAGTATATACAATGGTGTATGAGTAATAGAAGCAACAGCAATAATTAAAAGGAAAAAAAAATTAATATCAGTCAGTAGGGACAATATTTTGGAAATTCATAGGCGCATGAGGCAAGAAGGTAGTCCAACAGTGGCCAATGTCAAGGAGGACAAACTTGATCGGCATTATCCCCTATTGTGAGAGGAGTCCCGGCCCTCATAAAATCCAGGAGGGGCATTTGCAAAGTCCATTGGACTGAGATAGTAAGAGGATAGTGAGCGGGGGTTATCAGACCAGCATTTTCTGATGAGCGGATTTTCATGTGATTCGAATTTAT
Source organism: Thereva unica (assembly GCA_949987705.1). NCBI lineage: Eukaryota > Metazoa > Arthropoda > Insecta > Diptera > Therevidae > Thereva > Thereva unica. Next base: position 74,064,954 of record OX465282.1, on the reverse strand, counting down.
TTATCCTATTCTTCCATTTTTCTTGGAGATATAGTAGGAGGGGTTGGATATTGGCTCTATCGTAAAGCTCAAGATTGGAGTAGAGTTTATTGCGAGATTTAAATTTCATTGATAAGCATTGCCTTAATATTCTACGCTCTAGCTTTTCAAGGTTACGGGCCCAGGTGGTGGATATCGTGTGCCAACACGGGAAGCCATAGCAGATGACAGGCCTGATAAGTTGTTTGTAAAGCAGCAGTTTAGATACAGAGTTAAGTTTGCTACGGTATTTCAGTACAGGGTTCAGGCGACCCAGGATGCAGTTCACCCTGGCGATGATAATCTTGGCATGTTGGTTAAACTTCAAGAGGTGACTAAAATTGATACCCAAGTACTTCAGATTCCTCGCAACCCTGATATTAACGTTGTTGAGTCTGACTTGGAGGGACCCACAGGCCCTAGTGGGACCCGGTCTGCCCTTCCCCCAGGCATTTCTAAAGGCAATAAATTGGGTTTTGCTCTCATTCAGTGAAAGTCCCCAGGTACCGTAGAAACGCTTTATGACGTCCAGGTGTTTGCTCAGCCACTCCATACTTTTTATGGGATTAGGGTTAGAGGCGAATATTAGAGTGTCATCCGCATATAGTATAGCCATAGATCCTATGCCCGGAATCAGGTGAGGAAGGTCGTGGAGATATAAATTGAACAATTTGGGAACAAGGATCGAACCCTGGGGAACACCTGAAAGGACCGCAACAGATTCTGAGAAGAGTTCACCTATTTGGACCGACAGAGACCTGTCAGATAAGAAGCTGTGAATCATTCGTAGAATATATGGGGGAAAGTTCAGAGTGGCTAGCTTAAAGAGTAAACCCTTATGCCAGACCGAGTCAAAGGCGGCTCTTATGTCGAGGGAGCAGACAACTGTTGGGTTTTTGGAACGGAGACCCTTATTTATCTCATTATGAAGAACTAATAGGGCATGCTCCATTGAGTGAGCAGCCTTAAAGCCAAATTGCTGATGTGGAATGAGATTGAATTGCTGGCAATGGTCGTCTAGATCCATTGCAATTTTTCGCTCAAGGAGCTTTCCAAGATTGGAAAGGCATGAGATGGGCCTTATAGTCGGCAGGAGAGTTACAATGATTCCCTTTGGGGATTGGAATTAGCTTCGAGTGTTTCCAAGCTGTGGGGAAGTAGCTGTTATTCAGACAGTTGTTAAGTAAGGAAGTGAGTGGGGAGGCTATGAACGGGCCGATCTTTTTCAGGATGAAATTAGAGACATTGTCACTACCAGCTGACCTCTTACCATTAAGGGAATGGATAAGCGAGTCCAATGAACTGGGTTTAAAGAAAGGGTGGGATAGACTCTCACTATTGGCAGGTATGTCCCCGAAGTTAAACTGTGGGCACAAAAATAGATGCTGAAAATCATCTATAGTACGGGCGACTTCACTGTTGGCTTCGTTAATCACAGGTTGTCTAAGTTGAAACAGATCCCTATAATAACTAGCGAACAACTCAGGAACATCAACTCGAGCGTTACCAGGACTAAGGTTATCAAATGGGTAAGTGCGTTTCCTGCCTATGATTCTATTAATTTCCTTATATAGAGAGGGGCCCGGTCTCATAGCTCGAAGCTTATTTTGGAAGGATAAATTCAGGAAAAAGGAGACGCGAGCATCTACAATGCGACTAAGTAGCATGATTTGGTTGGCAAGGGCAAGCGTGTAACTATTGTGGTGGAAGAGGTTCCTTTCCAATTGTCTTTTAAGCTTTCTCCTCCAGTTTTTACGTATGAGGAATAATTTTTGAACGTCCTGAGGGAGCCTATCACGGAAGCCATACGGCTTCAGCGGTGCTACATCATTTAGCAGGGAATTGAAGGAAGTGTTCCATATAGAAATGGAAGAGTCGATCTCATTATTGGACCAGTTACGAGAAGGCGAAGGCTGGGTAGAAACCATAGTGTCCTCAAGGCTAGATCCGAACTGTTCCCAGTCCACCTTATCCAGAGCCCTGAATTTAGGGGGAGAAGAAAGGGAGGGTGAATAAGCAGAAAAGCTGAATTCCAGCTCAACCACATAGTGGTCTGAGAAGGAAGGGGTTGTAACACATCGGTGGAAGTCAAGGCTGCTCGAAAGTTTATGCGAAGCTAGAAAAAGATCAATGCAACTTCTGGATCTAGGAAAGGTAGGACCTCCAGGGCAAATGATAGAAAAGAAATCTAGGAGGGGGTTATTTGACTTCCAATCCATAATGATTTTCCCATTACGATTTGTGGAGAGGTTAGACCAACTTGGATGTTTAGCGTTAAAGTCCCCTCCTATAAGAAGACCCTCATAGTTGGGTTCCAAGAGGGAGAGCTGTTGCATTAGTACAGAGAAGTCAGTAGCGCTGACATTCGAGGGTAGGTATAGGGAGATGAGTAACACTCTACCGACCACGGAGTTGGGGAGGTTAAGAAAAATCTCAACTGAAACATGGGAAAAGGGTAGGGGAAGGTAGACCTGTCTGGTCTTTAGAGAATTACGACAAAGGACAGCAGTTCCTTGAAGGCTATCATTACGATACATATTATAACCGTTGAGCGAAAGTTTGGATTTCGGGTGAAGGTGCGTTTCCTGAATACACAGGAAATCGTACTTGCCATATTGGAGGAGGTCCCGGAGGGACCAACGCCGAGCAAGTGAAATCAGGGAGCCAACATTCAAGGACGCACATTTCAGGGCTCTAGTATTCATTTTCTCCTGCGAGAGTGAAGTAGAACCCCAAAATAGCCGTCCTCCTTGCCGGCCCCCTAACTCCCTTCATTGTTGGCAGGAATTTTCGGATTTTTTCCAGAAGTTGGGACAAGTTAAGCCCGTATATCTCCTCAGGATGGAGAATTTCGTAAATTTCCTCATCGTTCGAGGGATATTTATGGGGAGGAGGGGAGTTGCTCTTAAAGCAGTCCGCATAGGTATGGGGAGGATTAGAAGGGCCGTGTTGGGACCAACTATTTGAGAGGGGGAACTGCCTACTGGCAGGGGCTGCATTTGCCTGGGAACACTGATTTGAACGAAGCTTTTTACGAAGCTCCTCTCGTTTTAGGAAGACCGGGCATCCCCCAAATGAGGCCGGATGACCGAAGGCCCGACAATTTACGCAATAGGGTTCACTATCCTGCATATTCTCTGGAGTTCTAGGGCACTCCTTAGGAGGATGAGTATCTTGGCATTTAACGCACCTAAAGTCCCTGTTACAATTTATTGCCGCATGTCCATGCATTTGGCAATTACTACACTGGACTGGACGCCTACTCTTAATTTTCTCCCATGTAACCTTCTGGTATAAAATGTATTTTATTAGAGTGCTCACTTTGGCTAAGTCAGTCTTTGCTGAGAATTGAACAAGAAACAAGTTCAGAGTAGTTTGATTCTTGCGCGAGAAGGGGGTTTCGTAGCGCTTGACACCCAGAACGTTGAGCGTAGGATGATTAGCCTTAAGATCTTCCATTATCTCTTCAGGGAGAAATTCCGGGTGTACACTGCGGACAACTAGTGCCTCATGGCGATCATCGGGATGGGAGAAAGTATGCGAGATTACTTTATGGGCTTTGAGCTTTTGAAAGAAGCCCACTTGATGCTCCCTGAGTTTAAAGAAGACCTTACAGGCCCCTCCACGGGTCCTTGATAGCTTGAAGTCACAACCGGGGTACAGATGGAAGATCATTTTTGTGAGGTATCTCACACTAACTTCTTGTATTATTATGGGTGGACAGTAACCCTTATTGCCTGACGCGCCTACGTGTTTATCAAAGTCCATAGGCTTCCTGCCATTATTGCGATTAGAACTATTGTTATTATTAGGGGAGTTAGCAGTCTTAAAATTATTGCTGTTGCTAGTACGGTTTATAATGGGGTTGCTAAGATTAGAATTAGAATTATAATATTTACTAGAACTATTATAACTATTATTAACATTGTTGTCAGGAGAGTCGGTATCCATTTCCGATTGAAGGGGGGCAAATCGGTTGTCACTTTCATTATTAGGGTTGGAACTGATGTTATTGTTGTTAGTGTTAAATATCCGGGAGCGTTGTCTAATTAAAGTCCAACCCTCCTCGTTATCAATGATGGAAGCAGGAGCTTCGTTAGGGACGGCCGGAGTCCGCCCTTCCCTATCATCAATGGGGGCATCCCCAGTATAGTCCAATGCGCAACCTGTCAATTGGGCAGCCTTTAACTGATCCACCTTGGGTAGAGAGGGATTATGAATTCTGTTAGTTACCTGTTTTTGAATTCGGTCACAGTTTTTTAGTAGTTCGTTGAGGGCATCTTGGCTCTTATCTGGGTTAGTCCAGGAGTCAACATTTGCGAGAACCTCCTTAACGAATTCTTGGTCCTTCCCAAGATCAACTAGAGGGGCAAGCTTTGGTTTTTTCACTGCCTTACTTACTGTTTTATTTATTGCGCCCCTAACGGGAGTAAAACTGGTAGAAGAGCCGGCCTGGGGACAGTAGTCCCCAGGCTCAGACATGCTAGAAGAGTGTTTCTTAGCCTTCACCTTAGTTACACTGATCTAATATAAAATTATTAATTATTTATTTGCACAACAAACTAAAGTTATTTAGAAATTTTCATCAAAGTCACAAATTAAAATTAATCAAAATTAATGACGCACTTTAACACGAGGCTCACTCACTATAACCTCAATCTCCCACCCCAAGCTTCTTCCAAGAAACCTGGGGGAATCATAACTTTAATATAACTTTTAGCAAGTAAAAACTATTTAGAATTATTATTCTCGCAAAATAAATAATATTTTTAATATTTTTATCGTCAAAACGCTAAAAAAACTATTTTTCCTTAAAGCTTGCAAATTTTTCGACCAAGCCGCGTCACTATCTTCTTCTTCTATCCTATGAACAAAATATTGCATTTTTTTAAATTTTTTTCAAAATGACGTGAAATTTCGTGCTATAGAGGGTTCTCGAGGTCGCTGATTACGATTATGACGTCAAATCAAAGTTTTGCAATATGACAGCTGTCAAAAACGCTGTCAACTATGAACAAAATATGTTTAAAAATCGTAAATCTCTAAAACAAAATGTGCTCGGCGGCAATGGTTAGTGTCAATTAAACATTCTCCAATTGCCGCCAAAAATCATCATTTTAATTGAACTTAAAGATAGGAGGTGCACGTTTTTTTGAATTTTTTTTGCCATTTTTGAACCACCCTAATGCTCATGGAATGCGGTTTGAAAATATAGAATCGCTCAAAATAACCATTTAACATGCTTGGAATTCAATTCCGGAGGAAATGCTACATGCATTAGTGGCGAGCATGAGAAAAAGATTTTTCCAGTCATAAAAATAATGGAGGATCGACCAATTACTAAATAAAGTTAATTTATAAAAATATTTATATTTTCTTACTGAACTTAAATCAATTTCGCACTAAAAATGCTTCAAATTTAAATTTTTTTATATCCGGTACGGATTTTACCGTTATTAAAAGAGCTAGAGATATAATTTTTTTGCCACTTATTCACAATCCCTAGAAAGGCAACTATGTTAAAATTCATATTTCTACAACAAAATGGGGCTGAGGAAAACGCTTTGAAACATAGAAGTTTTGGGTGAACTTAAATCAATTTCGGGCACTGTACTGGCCAATGTTTTCGTAAGATATTTAGTGATTGCTAACTAGAATTGTGGAAAACAGTAAGATTCACGATCTTTACGATTTTTCTAAAATCGTAAAGAAAAGTGTTGCTATCGCGAAAAGTCTCACTTTCCTTTACGATTTTTGATTGATCAATGTAAGTCATTTCTATACGATTCCGAAAAAAGTACATTTATGCGGCAATCGAACAAATTTACAGATATGTATATAAACTAAAATTTGTAATTAAAAATCATGTTTGTGATTTTTTACTCTTCCAGAATGCAAAGTGCGTGCTTCAAAATAGCTTCCTAGAAAAGTGAAATGAAATTTTTTTTATAAAATAGAAAGAATTCGTAAAAACTTCAGTAGAAGATAAAAGGAAGCCTTCCATCCATTGACTTGGATGTATAAAAAGAATATGAACTAGAGCACGAAAGCGAATGCTTCTAAACCAGTGCTGGGCATTCCTATGCCCGCGGGCAAATGAGCTTTAAAGCTCTGAATATGTATACGAAGTCAAATGACTCAAATATGCACAAAAAAGCATATCAGCCTTTAAGACTTCATGCGAGTGGAAGCGTATTTTGAGCGACTTTGTGCTCATATACTGGATAACAGTGTGAAGCTTTAGAAAGCTTTTGATAGCTTTTACACAAATGCATTTCTTTAGCTGTGTAGGTTTGCCCGCCACTGTTCTAAACTTCTTCGGAAGGTTTCCAGCATTCATGATTGTATGTTTCATTTTCCTTGTGGTGTCATTCGCCTTCGGGGTGTGCACACATTCTTATCTCGTGTAAGGACAAGACCCTCTCAACTACAGGCCATGTAGTTGTATCTGGCACTAATCCAACCATAGCTGAGAATGGTCCCAAAATTTGACAGTTGCTGAGAATTTAATGGCGCAGAGTACGTTCGGGAGTGTTTTCGTTATAAGTAGTTTTGTGGTAAAAAATGGTAAATTATTAAAATTTATCGCTTTAAACCATACAAGGATTATCAGTGATTATTTCTTTAGTGATTTAATAAAAAAATATATAAAAAAATAGTGATTTAGTGTATTTTTGGTGTCTTAATTGTTAAGGTGATCAATTTATTTTACATTCGCGGTGTTTTTTCGTGTATATTAAGGGAAAATATGCTGAATATTTAATTAAAAGTGGTTTTAAAGTCATTCACTAATTTATTTTGCAATTATTACTAAACTATTATACTATTATTACTATACATAAGTACAGAAAAGTGCGAATGGAAAAGTGAATAAGAGAAGTGTTTTTCGGCACCTATATTTGGTAAGGATAATAAAGTTACCTTGGTAAGGATAATAAAGTTACTCTCGATGAAGGGAAAACCCATGTATGTCGAGAGTATCATAAAAAACCTGGTTTTTCGTGTTGACGTTATGATCGGTATATGCCAGCCCAACGGGAGCAAAAATTTCACTTCATTTCAACGTAACGGGACTGAATATTACAGCCGCACGAAGAGATCGTCTGATAAGGAAAAAAAATTTCACTTCTCTCCAGTATCCTGAGTAATCAAGACCATCGAATTATAAACCGTGTAGTGCAGTGCGTGCAAGAAGTGTAGTGGATGTTTTATGATACAGTTATGTAGGTAAAACAAACAAGTGTTAATTATAATTATGTGATGGCAAGATCAAAAAAATAAAGATTAGAAACAGGCAAAAAATCACTGCTAACCGATACACCCGAAAATGTTGTATTCTAATTAATTTGCAAATTTATTAATTATTGATCAGTAAACATTTTTTTAATTTCATCTTATTAACGCATGTTTGAAAAAAAAAATATTTTTAGCTTTGTAAAAAAAGCCTGCGTTTTGATACACTTAAAATTGTTGTTTTTTTTTTAAATCTAAAAAAAATCAATTATTATTATAATTGATGCTACCAGACAACAAGACAAGGTTGTAGCTGGCAGACCAAAATCAGACGGTGGGTTACTTTCATGCTTCATTGAACCGTTGTCATCGATACGGAAGATTGGTGGCAAATTAAGATTGCTTTTTCTCAAATCATTTATTTTCTCTTGGTCTTTACTATAAAATGCCAATTGAGTCGTATCAGTAAGCATTTTTCGTCCGAAGTACTAAGTAATAGCAAAGTTGTGATCAATTTTCAAAATGTCCAAATGTGTAAGTTATAAAAAACATTTGTGCATTATTATTACTAATTACACTTTTTTTATAGTTGATATTGTTTGCCTACCTGTTTGTTTCTGCTATCGCGTTACCCAGTGCTTTTCTGACATCTCACGTTCTACCAATATATGCCGGAACTCATGTAACTTATTTACCAGCAGCTCCCTATGCCTACACGTATTCAGCACATTCAGCGTCTTATCCTCATTATTCCTATGGCTACTATCATCCTTATGGTTTATAAATTGTGTACAAGTTCTTAAGTGAAATGTTGGCAATTGTTTCTTAACAACAAATTACGTATTGAGTGTTTTTAATGTAATCGTAAAAAAAAAAAAATATAAAAGTCTGCATACGCTGTTCTCTGCGTTTAGCGAGTTCTGGTTATAATTAATAAAAAGAGCTGCAACTTTCTTTATTTGTTTTATTGTTAATTAGATGTAAGAAGTGTGCCCGGTGAATGCTTGCCAGACAATAGTCCTGTCCTGCTTCTACTGACTCCGTTTATTGATAAGGCCTTTAAGTTTCAATTATACTGGACGCAACGGAATGGAGAGTCAACGAATTGGAGTTTTGTTGGTTAAACTGACTAAATCGAACGTATGCAAATGTCACTTTTTTTCAGCAATGTTTTGCCAAATTTTGGACAAGTTTAAAATTTTTACGTCCGTGCAATTTTCTATTATAAAGAATTTCATGATCTTCCACCTCATTTATTAATTTTTTAAGAAACTCGGACGACATTTTGAGTTAAATGCCGCTTTTGACACTTCAATCCGTCAGTTCCTTCAAGTTCCAAAGTTTTGAAACTTTAATCCGGTCCGTTCCGTTGCGTCTCGTATATCCACTTCAATGCAATTTCTTTGTAATGAAACTCATTTTGACATTTCAATCCGGTCCGTTGCATTCCGTTGCTTCCAATAAAATTGAGGCTTTGGACAGATTGGCGCACTAATCGAGACTATGACGTCAAAATGACGTATGCCTATATAAATACGATATTAACTCATACTCACTTTAACAAAATTGAATATTTATCTCATTTTTTAATAATTTTCTAATGTTATTATAATTAATTTCTCTATAAAAAGACTGGAGAAACAAACTTTAAGTGTACACAATAAAAACAAATGTTTATAATGACAGCTGATAATTAATCAATCTGGATCCGTCTTTAAAAGAGCTAGGAGCTAGCTCATATTCAGTAGTGGCGCTAGGGTAAAATGCGGTTGGGCGACCGCGGGTCGGTCACTGATGAAACTGATTTTAGTCTTTTAGTGCTGCATTTCGTTGGTGTATTTGTTGCACATAAATTTGCTGAGCTCGTTTTGTTTACTTTCTGCGAATCCAATCTGGAGTTGGATGTTATGGAACCCTAGACTATCAATAATATTGTGCAACATTTTGATTTGCGCAACCGCCATGGACCAAACGATAAATTGAGTATACTATATTGCTAATGGTGTTCTACTTATCATAGCCTTTCATTTGATACCCATGTCTCGGGTGTTGTTACGAAAATCGTATTCCGCACTCTTGAGATGGCCGACATGGACCAAACGATATATTGAGTATACTATATTGCTTATGGTATTCCCTTCCCTTTCATTTGATACCCATGGCGAAGGGGTTGTGAAGAATACTTCAATCCGCCCTCCTGAGACACCCGCTATGGATCTAAAGGTATATTGAGTATACCATATTGCATTGTTATCGGAGTTAAAGCTGTATGTGAAATGTCAGCATGATAGAATACCCGGAAGTATTTGAAAAATCGATTGCAAAATTTGTTCCGTGAAGAACAGTAACCAGTCCTCTTGAGACTGCCGACATGGATCTAACGGTATAATGAGTATACCATATCGCAATGATGGGGTAACCGGAATTATACAGAAAATAGAAAATTGCAAGATTTGTACCGGACAAAAAAGCAGACAAGAAGGCGAGCTAATAAAAACGTTTTAAAATAGTCAACTTTTTGCCTCAAAAATCAGAACAACCAGTTTCTTATTATAAAAGGATATGTTTGTATATGTAATGATTTGCCACCCAGTAGTAAAAAAAGCGCCCCAAAAGGTCGTTTAAAGCGCTCTTTTTATATCAAGTTTTATATCAATTTTCAAAACTTTTTAAATAAGTCATTTCCATGGGAAATTTAATTCTCTACAAAAAATATCGAAATTTTGCTTCGTTTGCGAGATATATTGCAAAAACCAAAAAGGGTCCATGTTGACCCCTATATCCTATTTCCACCCTCTAATTTTTTTTTTTTTTTTTTTTTTTTTTTTATTTTATCGCCAAGCAAGGCACTTAAAACAAATGGATTACATTAGATACAAAAAATACGTAATAATTAACGTAAAAGGAACATTGTGAGTATTTAAGTATTAAACTAAGATCTAAGTCTAAGTGTTAGTGAGAAATCAGGAGGACAGTAGGGAAGTTAGTTTTCTTTTAAAGGACATTTTATTAATTGAGGGAGAGTAACAGGCTGCGTAGGTATTGAAGATAGTGCAGCACCTGTTAACAGGCTCGTTTCTACCATATTCAGTGCGATGCGGGTACTCTTTAAGTAATTTGCAATGTCTTGTTTGGCGAGTATCGTTAAATTTGATGGCGTCCGACAAGAACTGTACCTTGAGGTTATTGTTCAGGACATCCAGGGTAAAACAAGATATGAGTAATTTCCGCCTAAGGGATAGAGGTAAGAGATCAAGGATTTTGAGCCTGTCCGTATAGTGAGGAAGGTTGTGAAAATCCGAAGGATTATAAAGGTTCCTAAGCGCGAAAAGAAGGAACTTCTTTTGGACAGATTCTATTCGATTTACACTAATTTGAAATATGGGATCCCAGATCTGGCAAGCATATTCAAGAATAGGACGGACTAATGAGCAAAACAAGGCTTTAGTAACCCATACATTGTCGAATTCTTTAGCTCTTCTCTTAATAAAGCCTAACAGCTTATTGGATCTGGCAATAATTTTATCATAGTGTAAGTTAAAGTTTAACTTGCTGTCGAGGACAATGCCTAAATCAACAATGTGATCGACATGATCCAAGACATTGTCATTGAGATAATAATATTGCAGCTGTTTTGTTCTTTTCCTGGAGAAGGTAATTACGTGGCACTTACTGGTGTTAAGAAGAAGATTGTTAGTGGTGCACCAGTCTTGTAGTGCATTAAGTTTCGACTGTAAAAAGGATACATCAGTTTGAGACCTTATAGCACTATAAATTTTTAAATCATCGGCGTAAAAGAGGTGCGGAATGCCATTTAATTTCTCAGATAGATCGGAAATGAATATGTTGAATAGAAGTGGCCCTAGGTGGCTGCCCTGTGGTACACCTGAGGTTACATTGATTTCTTTCGAAAGGAACCCTTGAAATCTTACCACCTGAGTTCTCCCGTTAAGATAGGATGTTATCCAATCCAGAAGGGGGCCGGATATCCCAAACCTTAATAGTTTCGTAAATAAAATGTGGTGGTCTACCCGATCAAATGCCTTGCTGAAATCAGTGTAGACAGCGTCAAACTGCTGGCCCTGTTCCATACCGCATAGCAGTTCGGAGGTCAGAATCATAAGATTGGATGTGGTGGAACGACCTTTTCTGAAACCATGCTGCTGATCGTTTAGGTTCGGAGCAATTAGAGGGGCAATCTTGTCATAGATAAGTTTTTCAAATAGTTTAGGTATAACAGATAGGATAGCAATGCCCCTATAGTTGTCTACCGCATGTTTATCACCTGATTTAAAGATTGGTGTGAGGTAGGATTTCTTCCATACCGAAGGAAACTTACCGGTAGTTAGGGACTTGTTAAAAATTAGGTGAAGAGGGGAAAGAATGAGCTGGGCGTGGTTCTGCAAAAAACTTGCGGGTAGACAGTCCGGACCGTGACCTTTATTGACCTCCAGATCTATTAGACCTGTCATTATATCTTCGGGCGATAGAGATATGTTGTCTATAAGGACCGTGGTCACTGGATGCTCTCTTGGGACAGTGTGCGAAGTCGAAGAAATGGGGGAGAAGATTTCACTGAACCTGTCCGCAAACATGTTGGAAATTTCTTGAGGGAGTGAGGAGTGTGTGACACCGTTTGTCATTGTTGACGGATAACCTGATGTTTTTCGTTTTAGATTAACGAAATCAAAGAATTTTTTTGGATTACTTATGATATTTTCACCGACAGTCCTTGCGTAGGTAGTATAGGCCTCCCGTGACCTATGATTAAATTCTGCGGCTAACCCCTGTTTTACCCCCTTAAGGATTGAAAATAATAAATTTTTGGCTGATAATACCTGTTGAACCCAATTTCAAGCAAAAAGTAAAAAAAAAATTGGCAGTTATATGGACTGCCGATAGAAGTGAAAACTTAGAACTTAGATGTTGAAATTCGATTCTTTTGAAGTAATACAGAATTCTATATTTCTTGAAAGGACTAAATCTTTTTGATTGCAGTATTTTCATTAGGACATTAACCAACTTATTAAAATATGTAGCACAAGTAGCTGCGTCTTCATTAATAAGTGTACTTTTTTCTATAAAATTTAATGCTGCTGCATCTTCAACCGATATCTCAGAATTATTTTTTAAATTATGTAATAATTGTAGCAATTTTGACCATCCTATTTCATTAGCACTTATTGTAAAAGAATCGGGTTATGGTAACTAAAGTAAGAAATGAAAATGTTAGATTCAAATTTATCTAAGTATCGCGTAAAAACCGCATCGATCGTCGTTTTATATTTGGTAGTACTAAGTTTCCGATCAAATTCAAATTTTCGAATAAAAATTGTTGTATTTGTCTCATAGATTTTCCAGGCGAAATATAAACGGCAACCATTAATATGTATTGCCCATTCTCCGAACTGCAACGAGCAACGCATATTTCGCCTATATCAGAAACATTAACACCAATGCTTCTAGTGAATTTAGTATGTATGTCCATATATGTACAAGTAATGAAGTGTGACGTATCTTGAGTATTGTGATAAATAGCTACTCCTGCTGCTGTAACTTCGGGTCTTTTATAACTTACAACAAAGTTGAAATTCGGAACATCAAGTGGTTCTTCGTTTTTCATACCAGTTTCTGACAAAAGCAGAACATTTGACTTTTTTACGATTAGTCCATTCAAAACGCGGGGGGGGGGGGTGTGCCAAAATAACACCGTTAAGAAAATCGAACCCTAAATGTTTTTGGGGTCGCTGATCACGAAAATCGAGGTCCCGCGGTCCTAAAATTAGGGCGTCACCCCTAAAAATGCAAAAAAACACCCCTTTTTAGGGGGTTTTCGCGATTATTTCAGTAATAATGAAAACTAATGCGATGAAATGCACTGTTTTTAATATTTATTTGCGAAGAGGGTTGATTTATACTAAATTAAAGCGAACTTAATGGTAAGGGGAATTCCTAAAGGGTTGAAAGTACCCCTAAATTGGCGAAAAATAGCAAGAATTGGAAAAAAATTTTTTTGCAAGTTTATAAGTTTATGCTTCAAATTCGATTGTGGGCGTACTGTCAGGCAAAAATAAACTATTTTTAACCCTTAAGGGGTTAAAACTACCCCTACAATATAGTTCATTGAAAACTAGGGGGGGGGGGTGTTCCAAAATAAAACCGTTAAGAAAATCGAACCCTAAAGGTTTTTGGGGTCGCTGATCACGAAAATCGAAGTCCCGCGGTCCTAAAACTAGGGCGTCACCGCTAAAAATGCAAAAAACACAAATTTTTAGGGGATTTTCGCGATTATTTCAGTAATAATGAAAACTAATGCGGTGAAATGCACTTTTTTTAATATTTATTTGCGAAGGTGGTTGATTTATACTAAATTAAGGCGAACTTTATGGTAAGGGTAGTCCTAATGGGTTGAAACTACCCCTAAATCGGCCAAAAATGTGCAAAAATTGTAAACATTTCTTTTTTAAATTTATGCTTCAAATTCGATTGATTGTCAGGCAAAAATAAATTATTTTCAACACTTAAGGGGTTAAAACTACCCCTACTATAATAAAAACAACTTTATATAAAAATAATTGCAAAAATTTATCAATTTATATTTTCTAATAAAAAGAATTTTTATTCAAACAATTCATTAAAAAATTTAAATTGCAATCTACGAAAAGAATTTTTTTTTCAATTTAAGGTTTAACTCCTTTAAGAGGGTTAAAAATTTTCCAAATGTTTTAATAATATTTCATCAAATATAAAATTTTAATGCAAAACAATAAATTTCAATTTGTTCCAATTACAATTTTAATGTGGGGGTAGTTTTACCCCCTTAAGAGTTGAAAAAATTAATTTTTCCCTGATAATACCTTTTGAACCAAATTTCAAACAAAAAGCAAAAAAAAAAAATTTTGTAATTTTTTTATATAAAGTTGTTTTTATTATAGTAGGGGTAGTTTTAACCCCTTAAGGGTTGAAAATAATTTATTTTTGCCTGAAAGTACGCCCACAATCGAATTTGAAGCATAAACTTGGAAAAATTTTTTTTTACAATTTTTGCCATTTTTCGCCAATTTAGGGGTAGTTTCGACCCTTTAGGACTACTCCTTATCATAAAGTTCGCCTTAATTTAGTACAAATCAACCTCTTCGCAAATAAATATTAAAGAAATTGCATTTCATCGCATTGGTTTTCATTATTATTGAAATAATCGCGAAAACCCCCTCAAAAGGGGTGTTTTTTTGCATTTTTAGGGGTAACGCCCTAGTTTTAGGACCGCGAGACCTCGATTTTCGTGATCAGCGACCCCAAAAACCTTTAGGGTTCGATTTTCTTAACGGTGTTATTTTGGAACACCCCACCACCCTAGTTTTCCATGAACTATATTGTAGGGGTAGTTTTAACCCCTTAAGGGTTGAAAATAATTTATTTTTGCCTGACAGTACCCCCACAATCGAATTTGAAGCATAAACTTGGGAAAAACAATTTTTTTCCAATTTTTGCCATTTTCGCCAATTTAGGGGTACTTTCAACCCTTTAGGAGTACCCTTTACCATTAAGTTCGCCTTAATTTAGTATAAATCAACCCCCTTCGCAAATAAATATTAAAAAAAGTACATTTCATCGCATTAGTTTTCATCATTACTGAAATAATCGCGAAAACCCCCTAAAAAGGGGTGTTTTTTGCATTTTTAGGGGTGACGCCCTAATTTTAGGACCGCGGGACCTCGATTTTCGTGATCAGCGACCCCAAAAACGTTTAGGGTTCGATTTTGATTATAATCGATTGAGCGCGTGCGCCAGTCATGAGCATTTCGGTGACGCGAACCCATAACATTTTCCCCTATCAAAAAGTGCCCAACGCGGCTAAAGAAGTTTTCACTTCAAAAATTCTATATTCCCAGTATAGGTAGTTATTGTAATCGGTCCGAAAATCAAAATCGAAAATTTCGACATATTTTCATCTTTCAAGGTCGCATTTTAAGCCAAAAATTGGGAGGAAGTATGTGTGTGTGTGCGTACGGATGTGGTCATTTTTTCCTGTCGTTCGAAGCGTATTAACCGAAATATGACCTGAAAAGATTTTCATAAAATTCGGTCGAGCCGATTTTTTGTTTAAGCGACGTAAGTGAGTTTTGTACCTGCACGATATAGCAAGAACCAACCATGTACTGACTTCTTTGAGGTGCCGATCGTATCGCATTACCGAAAGTACAGTTTGAAAAGATTTTCATAAAATTCGATCGAGCGGTATCTATGTTTAAAGGGCGTAAGTGATTTTTGTACATGCTCTATAGAACACAAACCAAAAATGATATCGACTTCATTGAGGTGTCGTTCGAAGCGTATTAACCGAAATATGATCTGAAAAGATTTTCATGAAATTCGGTCTAGCCGTTTTTAACTTCCCAGTATAGGAACTTATTGTAAACGAAATCGAAATTTTCGACGTATTTTCATCTTTCAAGGTTCCAGGAGAATTTTAAGCAAAAAATTGGGAGGAAGTATGTGTGTGTGTTCGTACGTATGTGGTCATTTTTTCCTGCACGATATCGCACGAGCTAAAAAAGATATCGACTTCGTTGAGGTGTCGTTCGAAGCGTATTAACCGAAATATGATCTGAAAAGATTTTCATAAAATTCGGTCGAGCCGTTTTTTTGTTTAAGCGGCGTAAGTGATTTTTGTACCTGTACGATATCGCGCGAACCACGAAAGATATTGACTTACTTGAGGCGCCGTTCGTAGCGTATTAGCGATAATATAATCTAAAAAGATTTTTATAATATTCGGTCGAGCGGTTTTTTGGTTTGACATATGACATGACATAAGTCATTTTTGTACCTGCACGATATCGCGCGAACCCTAGAAGATATCGACTTAGTTGAGATGCCGTTCGAAGAGTGTAAAACAAAATATGATCTGAAAAGATTTTCATAAAATTCGGTCGAACCGTTTTTTTTTTGTTTAAACGATGTTTATGATTTTTGTACCTGCACGATACCGCGAAAACTAAAAACTATATCGACTTCATTGAGGTGCCGAAAAAAGAATATTAACGAAGAAAAGCTCTGAAAAAAATTTCATAATATTCGGTCGGGCCTTTTTTGTTGAAATAGAAAAACTTCGACTAATTGTCAGAAAGACCTTAAATTGACAAGTTTTGCTAATAACTAATAAACTCGATGGAATGAGACCGGTCCTAAACGAATTGATCTTTTTTGGGTTCTGCACAGCGATAGCCTTCGAACAAAACATCACTGGTCAAAATCCGACAACCTTTCAAAATCGTGCAAAAGTTTCGTTACCCTTTACAAACAGCACGAGTTTTTCAAACCTCGAAAAAATGTCCAGCATTCGGAGTAGTATGCCGTAAGTGTAATGGGAAAAATCAATTTGCGGTAGCTTGCAAATCAACTCAAATAATGAAGTATGTAGAAAATTAAATGTAAAATATATATATTGATCAAAACAACAACAAAAACATATTAATCAAAAAAGGAACCTCCCAACACTAATTTATGTAATAACCATAGAATACCCCTAGGTACAACTAATTGTTAATTTAATTGTTTGGAAATTTCAATGTCATCACCGAAATATTAAAAACTGTATCGGTCTCTTCTTTGTCGAGCCGTAGAAGTGACCACAACTGCATAAGAGAGAATAAATTGGTTTCGAATTATTACTTGGAGCTTTCTTATATTTATAATTCTTTTTTTAAGCATTTTAGCTGCTGCAGTCTAATTAATCCTCGTAAGAGTTTATTTTTCGACATTGGTGCCGAAACCCGGGAAGTTTTACTGGGTCTTTATGGAAAAATAGAATTATGATCTCCAGGTAGTTTTTTAATACGTGATCGCTTGAAAAAAAAGGAATATTAACAATGGACAGTGTAACAAGAGGAGTTTACCGTCGTCAGATAACCTTGATAACGAAATCAATTAATGACTATTTAAAGTTGTCGGAATCAAGATCAACACCGGACAATAGTGAACGGTTTGATGAGATCATAGAAGAACATTCAGTGCCGTTGTCAAGATTAAAGAATGCTAGTGAAAATCTTCGTAGTGCGGATAGTAATATTTTGGCGAATTTAAAAGCGGAAGAATATGAAAGGGAACGAGAAGCTATTGTAGACTATGAGGATAAAGTTATAAGTGCAGTCTCGCGAATAAATGTTCGTTTGGAAAGAATAAAATCTGTTCGCGATCAGACTCTTTTCCCGTCAAATGCATCATTTTCTACGCGCGAACAAACTCATGAAAGAAAGCCTACAATAAAGTTGCCTAAAATCGACTTGAAGAAATTTTCAGGAGAACATAATGATTGGTTACCTTTTTGGGAACAGTTCAACACATTAGTGCATGAAAATAACTCGTTGAGTGCTAGTGACAAATTTTCATATTTGCAGGCGGTTTTGTATGGTAGGGCAGCTACCACCATTGCCGGCTTTTCGCCCACAGCGGCTTGTTATGATGCCGCAATTTCACTCCTGCGTGAAGAATATGGTGACACAGAAAAGCTGGCTGACAAGCTCATTCAGCAAATAATGTCTTTAAATTCCGTCTCTTCTAGGCACGATGTAGCCGGTTTAAGGCGGCTATACAATGCCGTAGTTTCTAATACGCGTTCGTTGTCGTCTCTAGGGGTCTCATCCAGCAATTATTATGTTATATTGAAAGCAGTGTTATTGAGATGTATACCGCAAGATTTGCGTGTGGAGTACCACCGTGTATATGACAGCCGGGATGATGTTCAAGAGGAAGCAAAGGATGATGATGCACAATCTGTCAGCTCCGCGCCAAATTCGAATACGTTGTCCATTACCATTGATAAAGGTGTTAAATTTCTTTTAAGTTTTTTGAAGCGGGAGATAGAAGCTCTGGAACGGGCTGGTGTTTCTGATAGGAAATCTAGTGCATCAAGTTCGACATTCAACACAAAAGCTATCAAGACAGCTGCTGGATTATTATCTCCAACTCAGGGCAAAAAGGTTTGCATATTTTGTAAGGGCACTAATCATTTTTCAGATGTCTGCGAAGCCCCTCTGAAGCTCGAGGAAAAAAGAGCTGTACTTAGTAAGGAAGGAAGATGCTTTAAATGCACTAGAAGAGGGCATACATCCAGAGACTGCAAAGTGAAATTATATTGTCGTAAGTGTAGTGGCCGCCACGTTCTGGCTTTATGTGGGAATGTACGTCTCAAATGTAGTGATCCTAAAAACGAAAAGGAATTGAAGGAATCATTTAGTGCTGCTGATGCTTCCACGACTAATTTATGTTCAGCAAACTCATTTTCATCCAACGTGCACCTACAAACAGCACGCGCTTTTGTTTCTACGCCTAATAACGCTGCTATGGCGTTTTTAGTAAGAATAGTTTTCGACAGCGGTAGTCAGCGATCGTATATCACTCAAAGTATAGCTGAAAAGCTGGATTTGCCAGTTGTAGATCAAGTTAAAATTAGAATCCTACCATTTGGTTCATCAAAGAAAACACCAATCCAACTTTGCAGTCGAGTGAGGATAAGTCTTCGAAGTCAATATGACAATTCTATAACGTGTATGACGGCGATAGTAGTACCGGAAATTTGTATTGACACCTTACCAGTTCCGGATATAAACGATTCCAGATTTTCTAAGTTTACTCTAGCGGATGCTCCTTTCTTAGGAAAACCTCAAGATGGAATTTCTGTACTTATCGGATCTGATTTTTATTGGCGATTCATCACTGGAAAATTTGAACGTATTGAAAATGAATTGACAGCAGTGCACACAAAACTAGGTTGGACAATTCAAGGACCGTTGTGTAGCAATTATATACCAGAATGTGAGTCAGTGGCAATGTGTGCATCGTCCACGCTTGAAAAGTGTTCGTCATTAGATGATCTCAGCCAAATGTGGGACCTTGAACTTTTAGGTATAAAACCTCCTGATGCAAGAGATACTATTATTGAATTAGACCGATATGTGAAGCGGAAGGAGAACTATTACGAAGCATCCCTTTTGTGGTTAAAATCACATTGTAGTCTACATAGCTATCATGACAGTGCCTTTAAAAGATTCCGTGGACTGCTGCGAAAACTGTCTAGAGATCCTCAAGCGCTGCAAGACTACGATACTGCCATGTTCGAATTAATTAAGTCAGGAGTTGCTGAGCCAGTTATCGATCAGGAGGAAACCAGAAAACGTCCAGTATATTATATGCCCCACCGCCCGGTATATCGCGAGGATAAGACGACAACAAAACTGCGAATTGTTTTTGATGCTTCCGCACGATTACCTGATGGTGCTTCATTGAATGATAATTTAGATTCTGGCCCGAATTTACTGCCTGATATTCTATCAACTTTATTAAATTTTCGGATAGGTATGGTAGCATTAGTCGCCGATATTGAGAAAGCTTTTTTGCAGATCAGATTGTGCCGAGATGACAAAGATGTCCATAGGTTTTTTTGGTTTAAGGAGCCTATTGAAAGTATTACCAACTTGCCAGCTGTTCATGAATATCGCATGACCAGGGTAACCTTTGGCGTGAAGTGTAGTCCGTTCCTGCTTGAAGCCGTGATTCATAAGCATTTGGAAACAGAAGCTTCGAATTTTCCAGATGTTTGCTCGCTCCTAAGGAAATCATTTTATATGGATGATCTGGTAATAAGTGTCAACGAACCGAAATTTGCTTTCAAAGTATATTCAGAGGCGTGCTGTATCATGAAACGGGCTAGTATGAACATCCGAAAATGGAACACCAACGATGTCTCTCTTAGAACAACTTTAGCTGAAGAAAACGAATTACCTATTAGCCAAAAGGTGTTAGGAATGGTTTGGAGCTGCTTGACAGATGAGATTTCCATAGATTTGCGACCTGCTCGAGAGTTCTTGCTACGTATAGCGAATGAAGGTGTTGCCAAACGGAGCGTACTGCAATTGTTAGCACGAGTTTTTGATCCCATAGGTATTCTTGCTCCATTTACTGTAAAATTAAAAATGTTTTTTCAGAGGTTATGGCGATTGAAGATGTCTTGGGATGAAAATATTCCGGCGGAGCTTTTGAAAACTTGGAATAAGTGTCGTCAAGAATTCGGAAATTTAGATGAAATTTTTTTACCTCGATGTATGACAAATGTAAAAGAAGTAAGTTCCATTCAATTGCACATATTCGCAGATGCCAGCCCATTAGCGTATGGGGCTGTGGCCTTTCTAAGGACGGAACTAACCGATGACATCATAACAAAATTTGTTTGTTCGAAAAGCGTCAATTTTGAAGCAAAATAAGCAGCTAACACTTCCGAAATTGGAGCTTACTGCGGCTCTTGTCGCCGCTCGCCTTTGTAAATACTTATTAGATAATTTGAATATATCAATATCGAAGGTATATCTCTGGACTGACTCCAGAATTGTGTTACATTGGATTAACGGAGATATAAAAAGATGGAATGTTTATGTAACAAATAGAGTGAGAGAGATTCGACAATGCACTTTATGTGAAAACTGGAAGCATTGTCCAGGCGAAGTCAATCCAGCAGATTTTTTAACTCGAGATGTATTTGGAAAAAATGTGACTAATTCAAGTTCATGGTTAGCTGGACCCCTTTGGCTATCTAAAGATGAAGACCAATGGCCACAAATCGTCAAACATGTCACCAGTGATGAATTAAGCCTAATTTCTTTACAACAGGCTGAAGATACTAATGTAAGCAAAAGAACAGTTCTTTTAAATTTGGCAGACTACAGTTCTTATACGAGATTACTACGGGTGACTGCTTATATCCGCAGATTTGTAGCACACGCTCGAAATGCAGCAATAACGACTAACAAGTTCCTTGTAGGTAAAGAAATCCAGTTGGCCGAATTGTTTTGGGTGAAATTCATTCAAGAAGAATATTATAAAGCTGAAATGGAGGCGCTGAAAGACGATAGGCCGATTCCTGCTAATTCTGTTATATTAACGTTGAATCCAGTTTTGGATACAGAAGGAGTAATACGTGTAGGCACACGCCTACAATTCATGGATATGTGTTATGAAAGTACCTTTCCTGCAATACTACCTCCATTAAGTCATTTAGTCAAGCTGTTAATAAATGATACGCATCAACGATTTCTGCACAGTGGTGTAAATGCTGTATTAACGCGTCTCAGGGAGAAATTTTGGATTCCCCGTGCTCGTCAAAAAATTAAAACTGTATTGAAAAGCTGCAGAGTATGTCGACGTCTTTTCAGCAAACCAGTGAGTCAACCTTTTGCACCTCTACCGCGAAGCAGGCTAATGTCAACAAAACCTTTTGAGACGGTCGGCGTAGATTTTGCTGGGCCGCTTTTTGTTAAATGGTCGAAATCTGACACAACAACTGTAAAATCTTACATCATGCTTTTAACCTGCGCAACTGTACGAGCGGTTCACCTTGGTGATCTTGGCGTCGAGAGTTGTATATTAGGTTTAAGACGTTTTATTGCACGAAGAGGCCTTCCTAATTTGATTATGTCTGACAATGCTCGTGCAGCAAAATTTAAAGGAGCTAAATTCAAGTTTACATACGAAAGAATTTCAAGATTACTTGGCAACTAAAAAGATATTGTGATGATTATGCGCCATCTGTTTGTCGAGAGGATGAATCAACGATTTTCGGTTGTTGTCTGAATTAAGAATTTATGTACTAAACTAACGAGCGATAAGCGAAGACAACTTCAAGCTGGTCGAAACTAAAAGAAATATAGAACATACCACAAGGAACCAGAAAACGAAGGTTCCAGAAAGTAGACAAAGGTGGAGCTGCCTATATAAAAGCGCCTGGCAGCCGCTAACGAGTCAGTTTTGATTATAAAGGCGATACAAGTGTTCCAAAGTGAAAAGTGGTGATTTATAGTGAAATAAAAAGCGATAATTAGAATTGAATAGTGTGAAATATTAAATTTGCTAGTGATTATAGTGAACTCTAAGAATTGTGTTTGTGTTATTAAATTGTGTTTTGTTTCGTAATAAATAAATTTTGTGTGGATAATTAAAAAGTGTATTCCTTAATTAATCCTACGAATCCGTTAAGCCGTAAAAACGTAACAATTGGTGTCAGAAGTGGGATTAATTAAGAGATAAGTGAAATAAGTGAACTAGAACAATAATTGTGATTGGAATTTAAATTTTGTGCGTGAGAAATAAGGACTTATTAATAAAATGGGTCGAAAGCTAGTGGATTTGCGCACTGTAGAGTTAAAAAAAAGAATTAAGTAAACGCTCGTTGTCAACGGTGGGGGCTAAAAGTTCGCTAACCGCCCTGCTTCGAGAAGCTATGGTGAACGAGGGGAAAGATCCTGAAACCTACATGTTTGAAGGCGAGGTAGAAGCAGAGCCAGAAGAGGCGACAGTGAGTATGGCAGAACTTCTTAAGACATTGATGGTGATGAAAGAGGCGCAAGAACGGTCTTCAGCAGAGATGAAGGAAGCGCAAGAACGTTCGACAACAGAGATCAAGTCGGAAGTGTTGGCGTTAAAAGATGAACAGAAACTGTTAGCAGTAGCTCATGAACGCTCGTTAGCAGAACTCAAAGAGTCTATGGAAGAGCAGAAGAACCAGCTGGAGCAGAAAATCGAATCATTCTCCCTTTCTGTCGACAACAAGCTAGATAACATGAAAGAAAATGTAAGGAATGATCTGGAAAATCTCGAATCTTCCATCAAGGCAAACGTAAGGAATGATCTAGAAAAACTCGAAATTGAACTAGAAACCGTCAGAGCCGGCTACTTACAAGCTTCAATTCGAAGCGGCAGCAGCAGGCAATTTCTGGACTGAGGAGGAGAAAGCAACGGCCTTAACGTTGTCACTAAGGGGCACAGCAGCAGAAATATTGCAGTCAATACCAGCAGAACATCGCAACAGCTACGGGTTCTTAGTTCAAGCGCTGGAAATGCGTTACGGTGATCAGCACATGCAAGAGGTTTATCGACTTCAACTTCGCAATCGACTTCAAAAGCCAGGAGAAACTTTACAACAACTATGCGCCGATATCGAGAGGTTAGTGCATCTGGCTTATCCTAGCTTCGGCCAAGACTACATCAACGAAGTAGCAAGAGAGGCTTTCCTTAACTCTTTTGCTGACCGAGATCTACAACAGGCAGCCAGATTGGCCGGAAAGAAGAATACCGCAGAAGTTTTGGCATATGCTCTGGCATACGAGGCAGCGAAGCAAGCATCAAGAAGTGCGGTCCACCTCAGGGGAATCAATATGACTGAGAACATTTGCCATCGAGTCAACACCTCGGAAGTACGTCGTCGTCTACGATGCTGGAACTGTGGCGAGCCGGGCCATTTACAAAGGAGTTGCCGAAAGCGAAGGAGAGTGGAATCGCCAGGGAGTAGGAGTGGCTCAACATGCTGTGAAAAATGTGGACAACGGCAGAAAGGCGACCGGAGGGAGTTAGTGGGGAAAATGGAGACCCCTGATGTCATCGTCAACATCACCCAACTGCAGCGTGGCAACAACAGCCTTGTCATCGAGGGGAAAGTTGGTGATGAACAATACACAATTACCGTGGATACAGGTGCTTCAAGATCTGTCATCAGGGCTGATTTGGTCGGTAGAAAGTGGCTGAAAAGCGCGGACCAGTACATCCTGAAAACTGTAACAGGAGAGCCAGTGAAATTACATGGGGAAACAATGATGGACGTGGTACTCGGCGACATTAAGTTTACACATTCGTTCCTGGTAGCTGACATAGTAGACGAGTGTATTCTTGGTTTGGACTTTATGACAACACACGGAATACTATTGGACCTTGGAGAATTGATGATGAAACACCGCAACCGGGGAATTCCAATGGATACTGCACTGTCCCGGCGACCATGCGAACCAGGTTTTAAGTATCGTTGGCGTATTGAGGAAAAGTGTCAAAAGACGACTACTGAGCCAAGCATAAAATATGAGGACCAAGGAATTCGAGATGCGCAACGTGACGACCCGGACATTTCTGCGATTTTGTCATGGAAGGAACACCACGAGAAGCCTAAATGGAAAGACATCGCAGAGAGAAGTGAAATCCTGAAGAGCTATCGGGCCCAATGGGATTCATTGCATATCGAAGGAGGAGTATTGAAGCGCAAATGGGAAACAGCTGATGGTACCTCTCATCGAATGCAGGTGTTAGTCCCTCGTGCTGGAATAACAGATATTCTTGAGGAGTGTCATAATAGCCCGTCAGGAGAACATTTGGGAGTCAACAAAACTCTGGCAAAAGTAAAGGAGCGATATCACAATATCATGGGAATTTATAGTTGAGCGAGCGCCTTGGTGGGGAGGTTTTTGGGAGCGGATGGTGCGTTCTGTAAAGAACGCTTTAAAATTGGTGATTGGCAGAGCAACACTGACGTTTGAAGAAATGCAGACAGTTTTGGTAGAAGTCGAGTCCGCGATCAATAGTCGACCTTTAACGTATGTGAACGACGACCCTAAAGACTTAAGTCCTTTGACCCCTTCACATTTTTTACAAACTTCTAATCCTTCAGCTCTAGTTATAGGACCAGGGAGTCAATTCTGGTTCGGTGCAGTGAAAACGTGAAAAAAAGTTTACACTAGACGTTTTACACATCTTTTTTCACTTTATCACTGCACTCAACCTGAAAAGGCGATTCTCGTTGCATCCGTGTAAACTTAATGCTGAATAAAGGCTGACTTGAATTTTTATACTAGCAAGTGACAGTTTATCAAATCTAGTAGGTACATATCTAAAGTGTAAACTTTTCACGACTTCACTCTAAATTTCTCGGTGTAAAAAATTTTTATACGTGCAAAGTTTTTGACAGTGGTTTGCACGGTATAAGAATCGCAAACTAAGGTGTAAACGTGTAAAGTGTTTTCACGTTTTCACTGTACCGAACCAGAATTTCCCCCCAGATCTCATAAGGCCGGCTTCCACTACTCAAATAAGGGAATTATGGACGACACGTTTCAAATTGGTGAATGCTTTTTGGAAAAGATGGCGAACGGAATATGTGCAGCAACTACGAACTTTACATCAGACGAAGAAAAGATGTTTTGGACGAGATTTGAATGTAGGAGATGTTGTACTAATGTATGAGCAGAATGCGCCCAGACTGCTATGCCAGCATTGAACGAGTTTATCCTGGAAGAGACGGACGAGTTCGAGCATGTGAGGTACGGTTAGCAGACGGATCTTTATTCAGGAGATCAACTCAGCACCTTTATCCATTGGAATTTCAGCACGAGGAGCCGTCTACTTTACTCCCCCGCCCGGAGGATGTAGAAAATTAAATGTAAAATATATATATTAATCAAAACAACAACAAAAACATATTAATCAAAAAAGGAACCTCCCAACACTAATTTATGTAATAACCATAGAATACCCCTACAACTAATTGTTAATTTAATTGTTTGGAAATTTCAATGTCATCACCGAAATATTAAAAACTGTATCGGTCTCTTCTTTGTCGAGCCGTAGAAGTGTCCACAACTGCATAAGAGAGAATAAATTGGTTTCGAATTATTACTTGGAGCTTTTTTATATTTATAATTCTTTTTTTAAGCATTTTAGCTGCTGCAGTCTAATTAATCCTCGTAAGAGTTTATTTTTCGACAAAGTATACTGATAGTCCATGGAAATTCTACTTTAACATTGCAAAATTTTGTTTTTGGATTGTGCAAGGGGGGTCGGTGTAAGTTTAAATTGGAGTTTTCGGGATCCGCGGCCCTCCATTTGGCTGCTATCTTGGAAAAGGTGTGCAAATGATTTTTCCACTATATTTCCGTAACTGTACATCTTACAGAAAATTTGTAAATGTTATCTATAATTTATTATTAACGTGTTTTGTCGTAAATTTAATAATTAAGAGTTATAAACCTTAGAACACACAATTAATCACAATAGTTTTTTAAAGGCCATAACTTTTTTCTTCAATTTTAACAAAAAAATAAGTGGGTATCATAACGAATAATTTTCATTCATTCTTTTTTTAATTCCATTCACTATGAAGGGTTTTACCGCACGCGGGCGCCACTTTCAGGTAGGCGCCAAACACAACAATCTCTCCATCGAACTCATTTTCATCATTTGCACTTATTTGTCTTATTAATGGCATAACAATTCCACGTATCTCGTTAAAAGATAAACCGATAAACTGAAAACGTGTGCAGGATCCTGCTCTTAAGAAGGATCGATCTCTGAAAATAGTATTGTGTAAGGACAGAGAATGTAGAATTAAATTACCATTAGCATTTTAATCTGAATTCTCAAAATTTTAAAGCATTTTGACGTCTAGCTATGGAGAATTATCAGTTTTTATGGGCAATAGGAGTCATAAAAAGCATACCATACACAAAGCAACCAATGAGAATGGTAGTATACTGATCGATCTCGCAACGTCAAACTCAATGGTAATAAGTTCAACAATATTCAAGCATATTCCTGTTACGATGACATGGTAGTCACAAGACGAGGTAACTAATATATCAAATTGACCTTGTCCTAATTGAGAGAAGAGTGGCCACGAGTATACTGGACGTTAGAACAATAAGAAGAACGTGCTGTGGCTCGGACCACTATCTAGTCAAGGTAATATTGAGAACCCGGATAGCTAGCAACCAAATCGAATAGAGAGCAAACTCAACCAAAATACGATATACTCGTATGTAGATAAGTTAAAACTAGAAGTTCTTATGTAGATAAGCTAAAACTGGAAGAGTTCGATGTACCGCAATTACTTAGCGAAGGAGATGGAATTCCTCCAATTCTCTTCAACCCCGCCCTAGAACTGAAGAGGATTGACTGTGCAACTGAAGAGAAATAAACAGGTCCAAATATTTACATTTGCTCTAGACTTGAATGATGCGGTCTTCTTCTTTGACGGCTCTACAACCGGGATCCGGTCCTGGCCTCTCGCAACTGTTCTCTCCAACGGTCACTGGTAAAACAGTCTCAGTGATTCTCTTTCCAAAATATCCTTTCCCGCTGACATATCTGATTTTCTCCAAAACAGTAAGTAAGTAAAGCAACTAAAGCAAGCAGCTAAAGCAAGCAAGTAAAGCATACAAAGCAAGCAACTAAAGCATTCCAAGACAGTAACTTAACGGTGTCCTTGATTTTGAACTTACTTTGTAGTTCATTTTTAAACCACTCAATGTAATTCATGTTGTTTGATGCTACGATAAGCTCATCAACATACACCGAAACAATTACAGTATTATTATTAGTACTACATTCGTCCACTTTGCTTTAATCCGTAAATTGATTTATTTAGTTTACAAACTTTATTTGATAATAATCCTTCTTCAGATTTTTGCATATCTTCATATCCTTCCGGAATTTTCATATAAATCGTTTTCTCCAGTTGCCCATTCAAGTAGGATTATAGTTCTGATAGATCTTTGCCTGACTACAGGAGCATAAGTCTTAAATATCAGACACGTATAAAAGTTGTAAATGAATTTGTTACTACACATTGTTACTTGTAAATAATCTGCTCATTAAAGTAATAAACATATTTGAATTCATTAGTTCAAATAAAAGCTAATTTATCAATCAAAATGAATATTTCATTTCACTCCTTTTTGTATCCATACAAAATAATGACAATCCTTACTAGTATTATAAATGCGAAAGTAACTCTGTCTGTCTGTCTGTTACGCTTTCACGCCTAAACCACTAAACCGATTTTGATGAAATTTGCTACAGACATAGTTTAGACCTTGGAGACGGACATAGGCTACTTTTTATGGAAAAAAAAGGGTTGAAGGAGGTGAAATGGGGTTTGTTCAAGAACAATAATTATTAAATTTATATTTTTTACTGCAAATATTGATGCATAATTATAATTTGATACCTGCATGCGGCGGATATCCGCCAGGCGGAATTTATAAATTGATGGAAACTTGCGGGTGCAAATGGACACCATGCACGCGCAAATCAATTGTGCTAATCCAGCAAATTATGTGTAAAAATATTTGTACCTAGATGTAAGTTAAAATTAAATTAAATATTTAGTACTTATTTAACATTCGAATTGGTCGGTCAAATAAATTGTTTTATTATAAAGTCTTTGTTTTCTTATGTTTTACCCGAACATAAAGGGTCCTTCGAGCATTTTTTTTTAAGATAAAAATCAGCGAACTAGATTTTGATTAAATTACACCGGAATTAGTAGTGCCGGAAGAAAGTGAATTAAAACTAAATTTGTATAGTTTGGTGAATCTAATAATCTAAAATAATTTACCAGTGAATTTAAAAAAAAAAAAAATAAAGAGAGGAATAGTAAAAGTTTAAAAAAAAAAGCTTTTTCTGCAAGTGCGGCTTATCTACCATAATAAATTTGGAACATCCTCCCTTATAAATTGTGCCAAACAAACAAAGTGCCAATAGCAAGTGTTTAAAAACAACAGTTAATCAACTTGCCAACCAGAGTCCACACAGGACATTATACCAATCCACACAGGAATTAACCGAGTCCACACAGGACATCATACCAATCCACACAGGAATTAACCGAGTCCACACAGGACATTATACCAATCCACACAGGAATTAACAGAGTCTACACAGGATATTATACCAATCCACCTAAGAAATTAAATAATCTGCACAGGACACCAGCAGTCTACAAAAAACAACAAAGAAGCCTAAACAGCACATCATTTGAATAAAAGCACCGACAACAATTAGAAGATAAGTACTCAAACATTATATTAAAATTTGAAAAGGCTAACAATAATTTCCATATTCAAAAACAAAGGCCAAATTAAAAATTATATTTTTATATTTTTTTTTATATATTCATATTTTATAAAAATATCAAATAAATTTTTTCGAAATATTAAATAAATATAAATATTTAAGTATATTGAGACATACACATCCTTACAACATATTGTACATTTTTTAAGTTATTTGAAATTATATTTTATTTATTTTGAATCGTTAAATCATTGAAAGTGAAATAGCACAACGTCTATTAGTCATTATTTTGAATAAATAAATAACCCAAATAATTTATAAACATCCAAATTTCAAAATCCAACCATAATATTACTTCAGAATATTGATTTCTGGTAATAAGTTTGCGATTAATATAGTATACTGGCAAAGTAACAACACGTAAATCTCAAATAAAATACAATCTAAAGTGTCCATTTACATCGCGCAAGTTCCAAATAGTTTTTCGTTTATCAAGTTTAAAACCGCTTACCGAGTTAAAGCGTTATAATTTCGGTACAAGTTAAAGTAGCAAGCATTCTTTAAACATCCGCTCTCCCAGAGACTTACTTTAGTCACTAATCAAGCCTACGGTTCTCAAAAAAAAAAAAAACAAAATGAGTAATATCGCCCAAGATTTAGCGCAACAACAAGAGCTAGGTGAGTCAATTCAAAGGGTGGAAATTAATTATGGAAAGGATTCCGCGAAAAGGAAAAATAAAGAGTATTTTGAAAAAAAATTGCGCAAATTAGAAGAATTATGGACAGAGTTTCATTTAAAAGACGTTGATCTTCAAACATACAGGAATAAAGATCCGAATAACAAGTACTTTGTGAACAAATTTGCAGAACAGGTACACGCAGCATACATATCAGCTAGAGATTTGATATCCAAGGATTATCATGAGATGCTATGCAAAGAAATCGACAATTCAGATAAGGAACAAATAGAGGCACAGGATAATCAAGCCCAACCAGGTGGCAGTCGAACCAATCAGAATCAGGAAGATTCACAGCAGCCTCGAGTTAAAACGGTGACATTTAACTTTAAAGGCAAGGAAGGAGAAACTTTCAACAGAGAACTCGAAAACACGCTAAAGGTACAAATAAGTAAAATGGCAGCTTTATTAAGAATAGTAGAAGTGATAGAGAACGAGGTGGACAATACAAAATCAACAGTTTATTATCAACAAAAAATCCAGACATTACAAAATTACTGGAATCAGATTGAACGGAATCACGACGAGTTAATCAAGTTGGCCGGCCCACATGAAATAAATCATGAATATTTCGAGCAGCAAAAATATGAACAAACAGAGGACATATACCAAACAATAATAATACAGTTACAAGAGTTGTCTGCCAGGACACGACAGGAGAACCAGAATATGGAAAATCAAACAGCTAATAGGGACAAGCCAAATGGGGCCAAGATTAAACTTCCTCCAATAACAATCCCAAGATTCAATGGAGACTATAACACATGGAGACAGTTCCATGATCTTTTTGAACAGCTAGTCCATACAAACGAAAATCTAAGTACGGTTCAAAAAATGCAGTATCTAAAGGCAAATTTAATTGATGAAGCAGCGCAGTTGGTAGGCCACCTACCAATAACAAATGACAATTACATTACAGCGTGGGGGCTACTAATTAACAGGTACGAGAATAAACGTTTATTAGTGCGAGCTCAATTAAATACATTACTAACGCAGGCAGATGCGAATGACTCAGCAAATTCAATTAAGAATTTGCATGATACAACTAATGAGTGCTTATTCGCATTAAAAAATTTAGGCCTAGAAGTGGAAAGTTGGGATGCAATTCTAATACATATTTTGTCTAAGAAATTAGACAAAGATACCCAAAAGTTATATGAACTCTCCTTAAAATCTCCCAGAGATTTACCAAAATTATCAGAATTTTTGTCCTTCTTAGAGGTAAGATTTCAAGCACTGGAAAATATTAAATCACATAGAGATCCATCAACGCAGTCCAATAATAGACAAGGAGGTATAAAAGCCAAACTATACAGTAAGTCGAACCTTAAGAACTATCATATAAAGGGATATAGTCGATGTGAAGCTTGTGGGGGAAATCATAAACTTTACGAATGTTCCAAGTTCGTAAATTCGAGTTATACCCAAAAACAAGAGCTCTTAAATAACCGCAATCTTTGCAAATTATGTTTAAGACCTCACCACATGTCTGAATGCAATAGCAAGAAAACGTGCAAAATATGTAATAGTGCAAAGCACAACACCCTATTACATATTGAAAGTCAAAACAAGCAACTTAATTTCCAATTAAGGAAAGGTGAAGATTCGAATAAAAACAAACCAACCTATAGGCCAAATCGAGGTGAAGTAAACAAACAAAAGAGCATCATAAATTATCCGAAACCTAGCACTTCAAGCAGCCATGGCCAAGAAGGTACTGACTCAAACCATACCATAAACGTTCAAACCTACAACTCGAGTTCTACTGAAGTTGGCGTAATGTTAGTAACAGCAATGGTTAAAGTAAGAAGCTCAGAAGGAAGAGAAGAAATTTTGAGAGCCCTAGTCGACCAAGGTTCTCAAGGTAGTTTCATAAGGGAAGATGCGGTACAAAGACTAAGATTGAAGAGGTCTAAGGTCTGTGCTGAAATAACAGTTGTTTCAGACATCAAAATTGGTAGTGCGAAAAGCAAGGTATCATTTCAAATAAGTTCCATATATCCCTCATCATTTCAATTATGAGTGTCCGCATTCGTTCTCAAATCGGTATCAAAACCCATTCCCGACACTGAAATAATTAGTAGAGAAATAGACACCCTGAAAAATCTGCCGCTGGCAGATCCTCACGCATTTACTCCCGGACCTATTGACATTATATTAGGCGCGGAGGTATATGACGAAATTATGCTGGAAGGTATAAGAAAGGGAATCAAAGGTTATCCACTTGCCCAAAAAACAGAATTGGGATGGATATTGTCAGGTAAGGTTCCCGTCCCAACTACAGTAATCAAATGCCACGTATCCCAAATAGAGATAGACGAGTCTCTAAAGAGATTCTGGGATCTCGAGGAGCTAGCACCCAAGAGCGAAACTTCGAAAGAAGAAATCCTTGCTGAACAAATCTACACAGCAACTGTTGCTAGAGATCATGAAGGCAGATACATAGTTCATCTACCCTTCAATGAAAAAATAAACAATTTAGGATACTCCAAGGGGAGGGCTATGAGCAGATTAGTGCAGATGGAACGAAAGTTCCATCGAGATGACAAATTTAAAGACCAATATCAAGCGTTCATTAAGGAATATCAAAACCTTGGTCATATGAGACCAGCATTAAGCACACAAGATGCATGCTATCTACCCCATCACGCTGTTTTAAAAGCAGACAGCACCACAACAAAATTAAGAGTGGTCTTTGATGCGTCGTGTCCTACAAGTTCAGGAGTACGACTCAATGACGCCTTACTAAAAGGACCACAACTACAACAAGACTTAATGTCGATACTTATCAGGTGGAGGAAACATAAGTTTGTCATATCATCTGACATAGAAAAGATGTATAGACAAATTAAAATTGTAGACGCTCACCAGGATTACCAGAGAATCCTTTGGCGGGAAACTCCCCAAGCCCCTTTGCAACAATTCAACCTTACCACGGTAACTTATGGCACAAAACCTGCACCATTCCTAGCGATACGTACCTTGTATCAATTGGCCAACGATGAAGGACACAACTTCGTCAGAGCGGCAACAGCACTTAAACAAGATTTCTATGTTGACGACTTGTTAACAGGTGCAGACACCATCGCATCGGTCAAGGAATTGAGAATACAATTGGATGAGTTGTTAAGTAGGGGAGGGTTTAAGTTAAGAAAATGGGCTAGTAACAGCATGAACATCTTGGAAGGCGTTCATGAGTCAGACAAGGAACAAAATCTTTTAAGTCTATCAGGTGACACTAAGGTAAAAACCTTAGGAATATATTGGTGTCCACACAGAGATACCTTCACATTTAAAGTAAATACAAGTCAACAGACTATAACTCCAACCAAAAGAGTAGTATTATCAGAATGGTCACAATTGTTTGATCCACTAGGTTGGTTAGCTCCCTGCATCATTAAGGCCAAATTAATGTTTCAATCATTATGGAAAGCTAACTTATCATGGGATGAAGAATTACCAAATCCAATACATGGAGAATGGAGAACATTAAGAAATCAATTCGCTGATCTGGAAAAAATTGAAATTCCTAGGTGGGTTCACGTATCACGAACAAATTCGATTTTGGAACTCCAAGGATTCTGCGATGCCTCCGCAAAGGCATATGCAGCGGTTGTCTATACGAGAACAATAGACCATCAAGGGTCAGTACATGTCCAATTGCTTACAGCAAAAACAAAGGTAGCTCCTCTAAACAAAGAAGTGAGTCTACCACGTTTAGAACTTTGCGCAGCGGTTCTGTTGGCAAAACTATTGTCTCATACCGTGAAGGCCGTTAATATTGAAGGATTGCAGGTACACGCGTGGTCTGATTCGAAAGTTACACTAGCCTGGATACAAAATAATAATAAAAAATACAGTACTTTCGTGACCAATAGGACACGGGAAATTAACAATTTAATACCAATGGCGCAATGGCATTATGTCAAATCAAAACAGAATCCTGCGGATTGCGCCTCTCGTGGTTTAGATCCATCAAAATTAATAAACTTTACGCTATGGTGGAATGGACCAGAGTGGCTCAGACAAAAGGAAATTGAATATATCACCAACAGTGAATCGACCGATCAAGAATTAAAAAGTTACATCCAAGTAACATTTACTTTGAAAAACAATGGCACTTTAGAACAATTGTTTTCAAAAACAAACGATTTCCAAAAGTTATTGAGAATAATCGCGTATTGTCTACGCTTCCGTAAGCTCAAAGAGCGGAAGGTACTTTTAAGGGCAAACTACATAAACATACAAGAGCTAAGAGAGGCTAGGAACCTCATAATCAAACTGGCTCAAGAACAAGAGTTCTCATGCGAAATAACTGACATCAAGTCGACTGGAAGAGTATCACAGAAAAGCAAGATCCTCTCATTAAATCCATTTTTAGACAAAAAAGGCATCCTTAGGGTAGGGGGAAGATTAAGGAATTCATCGCTCGGTGATGAAGCGAACTTCCCCATCATTATATCGCCCCAGAGCCCACTCTCTGCGTTAATCATCTCAGAGGCACATTTACACTCTTTACACGGTGGACCAACACTAACCTTATCACACATTCGTCAACGATATTGGATACTCAATGGAACTAATGCTGTTAAGAAACAGTTACACAAATGCATAACATGCCGTAAGCTAGTAGCCAAACCATTAACTCAACTGATGGGAGACTTGCCCAAACCACGGGTCGCAGTTAGCAAACCGTTTACACATTGCGGAATCGACTACGCGGGCCCTATCACATTAAAATTAATGAAGGGTAGAGGCAAAACGACATTTAAGGGATATATCGCCGTATTCATCTGTTTGGCAACCAAAGCAATTCATATAGAACTAGTAAGTGATCTCACCGCCGAGGCATTCGTCGCAGGCTACAAACGGTTTGCCGCCAGAAGAGGCAGAGCCTCTCACATTTACAGCGACAACGGTACAAACTTTGTGCTGGCAAACAAAATATTGAAGTTCCATAGCAAGGAAGAAAAAACTGAGTTCTTCGAAGTAATTCAAAGGGAACTTTTGAAGCAAGAAACTGAATGGCATTTTATACCGCCAGCCGCACCACACTTTGGGGGATTGTGGGAGGCTGGAGTACGCTCAATCAAATACCATTTAAAACGAGTGATTGGGAACTCAATCCTCAATTTTGAAGAAATGTATACCCTCCTTACACAAATCGAGGCTTGTTTGAATTCAAGGCCCTTATGTCCTCTTTCAGCAGATTCGGAAGATCTAGATGTTCTAACACCAGGACATTTTCTAGTTGGGATGCCATTGCTGTCTGTCCCAATGCAGACCTTGTCTGAGGCACCTATGAATCGTTTGAAACGATGGCAGGTGATTGAAAAAATGCATCAAACCTTCTAGAACAAGTGGAGGCATGAATATTTATCGAGGTTGCAGCAACGTCCCAAATGGATGACAAACCAGGAGAATATCAAGATAGGAGACATCGTCCTACTAACCGATGAACAAACTCCTCCAACACATTGGCCGCTAGCAAGGGTGGTAGAAACTCATCCTGGACCAGACAGCCAAGTCCGAGTCGCAACAGTAGCTACCGGTAAAGGCAAATTTAAAAGACCAATCACTAAATTGGCGCGTCTACCAGTTTCGCAGGACGAGGATGACTCAGCAGCATCGACAGAATTACCGGCAGAAGAGTCGCAAATGATCAACAGAAATGATCAGCAAGTACCGGAAACGAAGAGGTCACGAGGTCGATACTCAGCGCCACTTTTGTTACAGTCTCTACTAGTATTATTACTAGTAATAAGTCCATCATACGCCTTAAATAAATCCTTAGTAACACATCCCTTGACAGCACGAGCAGGGGTATATTTTGAAGATTTAGGATACGTTAACTTAGTAAATAATGCATGGAAAATAATCGTTTACTATGACTTGGAGAGCTATTGGAAAGAATACGCGGGGATAAAAGGTAGCATCCAACAAATAGAAGGTCTCTGTAGCTCACACTTGACTGAGGTAAACTTCTGTCCAGTACTACTTGAGCAATTGCAACACTCCTTACAAGAGATAGAACATAAAAACGAACTTATTACAGGCAAGGATTTAAACAATAAATTAAGGAATCGACGATCACCACTCAATATTGTCGGAAATGTTGCCCATGGATTATTTGGGATTCTTGATGACGAATTTGCCCGAAAATACGAAGAGCAAATCAACCTAGTAAAGGATAACGAGAACCATCTCCTTCAACTTATTCGTAATCAAACGTCTATTGCGGACTCAACAAGCAACATTATCAAGAAAAATAATAAGGCAATCTCGGACCAATTTCTGGCATTAAAGCATCAGTTGGCAGCGATTCAGCGTACTATCAATAACACAAATCAAGAAGTGGCCAAACGTGACAGGTATGAAGCGTTTACTACGGCGATGTTTCATACAACCTTAATGTTGCTAGCCTACCAAAATACTCAAGAAGCTCTGTTTCAACTTATAACAGATACTCAGCACGAGAAAGTCAGCCCGCTTTTACTTACACCCGAACAACTAAGATCCCAATTAGCACTTATTCGAGAAAACATACCAGAAACAGTAACGATTCCTGGCAGCACAGACCAGAAGGGTATCCTACAGACCTACAATTTAATGAAAATAAGATCTAAGGTCATGGAGCGCTATATATTATTTGACATATCTCTACCTCTTCCTAACATTGAACGTCTCCAGCTATTTAAATTGATTCCTACTCCAATCCTAGACGACGGTAAATACATATGGGTGATTGTCATGAAATGGGAGTTTTTGAGATTTGAACAAAAATTTGTGAACAAAAAAAAAGTGCTGAAAAAAAATTTTCTCATGTGTTTTCAACATTATTTTGAAGTACTTTCTGTATATTTCCACATAAATACACACGAGGTATACACAGTGAGAAGTTTATATCGAAAAGCCGAAATTATATGGCTTCGGAGGCGACAATTACGGTAGCGACATTTCATCGAAAAATCCGTCGCTTTCATGATCAATGAGAGCAAACAATTTTTCCGAAAATTTGCTTGCTCTACAAATGCAAACAAATATACCGAACCGATTTAAAAGAGATTTGCAACACATATCACAACGAAAACACACATTACGGAGGCGACAGTTTTTTTTTCTTCGATAATTTTCTTGAGGGTTGCTCTCTTGTTTATAAATTGTTCACAGTCTAAACGTCCGGCGAGGATAAACATTCATAAAGAAACTTGTGACGATTCGTTTTCACTACTTAGTGCCACTTGACAACCAATTTGTCGTTGCGTGTGCGCTATTCTTATAGTTTTTATTGAAATTTGCAACAAACAACAGTCAGAATGTAAACACTGACATCTAACTAAGCAGGTATCCGCCCGCGTAATACATACCGGTGATCAGTTTCGGAACACTGCTGCTATCGTTTGAGACCCTAGGCGCGCGGCAATAATGCACTGTTTTTCCGTAAACGTAGTGCCGTGACGTAAAAGCGGAAAATGGACAGGTTACGGAGGCGACATTTTCGGTGGTCGAAAGGCCGCCATTTTGTTCAAGAGTGCTTGCCGCGGGAGGCGATGAAGGAGAGAATGTTTTATTACTGGATGGAGATTTCCACCCCAGAAAAAATTTGTTTGAGGCGTTGTAGCTAGAGAACAACGGCCAGCCAGCCACTACCCCCATTTCATGACAATCACCCATATACGTACACTCAGTAGCAGAGTATCTAGTGACTAGCTTGCACAGGGATTACTATGTCCCATTGAGTAAAGCACAGGTTGAATCCTGTGTTCCAACAGAGAATAACCGAAGACTTTGCCAACAGTCCTTTCCCTTATACAACCACAAATCTGTAGTTGGCCGATGTGAAATGAGTATTCTAACACGGCAACAGACTTTATCCGAATACTGCAAAATTGACACGATGGACCCAGTAAATCTGTGGATCTCGATGCAGTCCCCAAATCGGTGGATCTACTGCCTCAAGGATGATTACAATTTCGATGTGATCTGCGGCAGTGTAGTACATCCATACACACTCAATGGCTCGGGAATATTAGAATTGCAGCCGGGCTGCACACTCAAACAAGATTCCATGGTGATCACCTCATACCATATATTCGGAGGTAGCATAAGATCTTCCTACACGCCCACAGCACCAATTAACATGCCCATGAATAACAGCGGTCCAAGCTTGAAAACATCCTCAGCGAACATTCCACTTATATTCAGTGACATGTCAGAATTGGAGCAAGCAATCAAATATCAGAAACAAAGGGAAGCACAAGGTCAACTGCATCAAATAAATGCGCATGACATTCATCACTATTCCATTTCTTATATTTTTATAGGAACATGCTTGACCATAGGGCTTATTTACCTCTATAAGAAACGGCAGCAGAGAATCCATCGAGTAGGCACTCCTGAATTCCAACTTCCTACAATTTCCAGAACAATGCATCCACAACCTACCCCAAGACGTTAACCCTTTCTGCAAACAACCTCTCGCGGGGAGCATGTTCAAGAACAATAATTATTAAATTTATATTTTTTACTGCAAATATTGATGCATAATTATAATTTGATACCTGCATGCGGCGGATATCCGCCAGGCGGAATTTATAAATTGATGGAAACTTGCGGGTGCAAATGGACACCATGCACGCGCAAATCAATTGTGCTAATCCAGCAAATTATGTGTAAAAATATTTGTACCTAGATGTAAGTTAAAATTAAATTAAATATTTAGTACTTATTTAACATTCGAATTGGTCGGTCAAATAAATTGTTTTATTATAAAGTCTTTGTTTTCTTATGTTTTACCCGAACAGGGTTCAATAAGTTGTAAGGGGATTTTTTATCTTTACTTTTTTTTCTATTGTATAAAAAGTAACTGACTGACAGACAACGCACAACCTAAACCGCTGGAGCTAAAGGGCTGAAATTTTGACAGTGCATCCCTATAATGGCGTGAACATCCACTAAAAAGCGATTTTTCGAAATTCATCCCCTAAGGGGGTGAAATGGGGTTTATCTAAACCGCTGGAGCTATAGGGCTGAAATTTGGACAGTGCATCCCTATAATGGAGTGGACATCCACTATAAAGCGATTTTTCGAAATTCATCCCTTAAGCGGGTGAAATAGGGTTTATCCAAACCGCTGGAGCTATAGGGTTGAAATTTTAACAGTGCATCCCTATAATGACGTGGACATCCACTAAAGAGAGATTTTTCGAAATTCATCCCCTAAGGGTGTGAAATGGGGTTTTTACAAACCGCTAAAGCTATAGGGCTGAAATTAGGACAGTGCATCCCTATAGGGTTGAAATTTTAACAGTGCATCCCTATAATGACGTGGACATCCACTAAAGAGCGATTTTTCGAAATTCATCCCCTAAGGGGGTGAAATAGGGTTTACCCAAACCGCTGGAGCTATAGGGCTGAAATTTTGACAGTGCATCCCTATAATGACGTTTACGTCCACTAAAAAGCGATTTTTCGAAATTCATCCCCAAGGGGTTGAAATGGCTTTTATCCAAACGGCTAAAGTTATAGGGCTGAAATTTTGACAGTGCATCCCTATAATGGCGTGGACATCCACTATAAAGCGATTTTTCGAAATTCATCCCTTAAGGGGGTGAAATGGGGTTTATCCAAACCGCTGGAGCTATAGGGTTGAAATTTTAACACTGGATCCCTATAATGACGTGGACATCCACTAAAGAGCGATTTTTCTAAATTCATCCCCTAAGGGTGTGAAATGGGGTTTTTACAAACCGCTAAAGCTATAGGGCTGAAATTTTGACAGTGCATCCCTATAATGGCGTGAACATCCACTAATCCACTAAAGAGCGATTTTTCGAAATGCATCCCCTAAGGGTGTGAAATAGGGTTTTTACAAACCGCCAAAGCTATAGGGCTGAAATTAGAACAGTGCATCCCTATAAGGGAGTGGACATCCACTATAAAGCGATTTTTTGAAATCCATCCCTTAAGCGGGTGAAATAGGGTTTATCCAAACCGCTGGAGCTATAGGGTTGAAATTTTAACAGTGCATCCCTATAATGACGTGGACATCCACTAAAGAGCGTTTTTTCGAAATTCATCCCCTAAAGGTGTGAAATGGGGTTTTTACAAACCGGTAAAGCTATAGGGCTGAAATTTTTACAGTGCATCCCTATAATGACGTTTACATCCACTAATCCACTAAAGAGCGATTTTTCGAAATGCATCCCCTAAGGGTGTGAAATAGGGTTTTTACAAACCGCCAAAGCTATAGGGCTGAAATTAGGACAGTGCATCCCTATAATGGAGTGGACATCCACTATAAAGCGATTTTTTGAAATTCATCCCTTAAGCGGGTGAAATAGGGCTTATTCAAACCGCTGGAGCTATAGGGTTGAAATTTTAACAGTGCATCCCTATAATGACGTGGACATCCACTAAAGAGCGATTTTTCTAAATTCATCCCCTAAGGGTGTGAAATGGGGTTTTTACAAACCGCTAAAGCTATAGGGCTGAAATTTTGACAGTGCATCCCTATAATGGCGTGAACATCCACTAATCCACTAAAGAGCGATTTTTCGAAATGCATCCCCTAAGGGTGTGAAATAGGGTTTTTACAAACCGCCAAAGCTATAGGGCTGAAATTAGGACAGTGCATCCCTATAATGGAGTGGACATCCACTATAAAGCGATTTTTTGAAATTCATCCCTTAAGCGGGTGAAATAGGGCTTATCCAAACCGCTGGAGCTATAGGGTTGAAATTTTAACAGTGCATCCCTATAATGACGTGGACATCCACTAAAGAGCGATTTTTCTAAATTCATCCCCTAAGGGTGTGAAATGGGGTTTTTACAAACCGCTAAAGCTATAGGGCTGAAATTTTGACAGTGCATCCCTATAATGGCGTGGACATCCACTAAGAAGCGATTTTTCGAAATTCATCCCATAAGGGGGTGAAAAGGGGTTTACCCACACCGCTGGAGCTATAGGGCTGAAATTTTGACAGTGCATCCCTATAATGGCGTGAACATCCACTAAGAAGCGATTTTTCAAAATTCATCCCCTAAGGGGGTGAAACAGGGTTTATCCAAACCGCTAAAGTTATAGGGTTGAAATTTTAACAGTGCATCCCTATAATGGCGTGGACATCTACTATAAGGCGATTTTTCGAAATTTATCCCCTAAGGGGGTGAAATGGGGTTTACCCAAACCGCTGGAGCTATAGGGCTGAAATTTTGACAGTGCATCCCTATAATGGCGTGAACAT
Source organism: Thereva unica (assembly GCA_949987705.1). Classification (NCBI taxonomy): domain Eukaryota; kingdom Metazoa; phylum Arthropoda; class Insecta; order Diptera; family Therevidae; genus Thereva; species Thereva unica. Next base: position 74,024,057 of record OX465282.1, on the reverse strand, counting down.
CCACTAAGAAGCGATTTTTCAAAATTTATCCTCTAAGGGGTGCAACGGGGTTTATCCAAACCGCTAAAGTTATAGGGCTGGAATTTTAACAGTGCATCCCTATAATGGAGTGGACATCCACTATATGGCGATTTTTCGAAATTTATCCCCTAAGAGGGTGAAATGGGGTTTACCCAAACCGCTGGAGCTATAGGGCTGAAATTTTGAACAGTGCATCCCCTTAATGACGTGGACATCCATTAAGAAGCGATTTTTCGAAATTCATCCCCTAAGGGGGTTAAATGGGGTTAAGCCAAACCGCTGGAGCTAACGGCTGAAATTTTGACAGTGCATATCTATAATGAAGTGGACATTTACTAAGAAGCGATTTTTCGAAATTCATCCCCTAAAGGGGTGAAATGGGGTTACCAAACTACTGGAGCTACAGGGTTGAAATTTGGACAGTGCATCCCTATAATGACGTGGACATCCACTAAGAGGCGATTACTCGAAATGCATCCCCTAAGGGGATGAAATGGGGTTAACCCAAACCTCTGAAGCTGAAAGGCTGAAATTTTGACAGTGCATCCCTATAATCACGTAGAAATGAATGACTCGAAATTCACTTTATTTAATATTCATTTGTGATTGCTTCATAATTTCTTGCATCCACGTAAATAGGCGAACAAACTTAAAGAATGTTCGTCGAACCCTAAAATGTCACTTTTGTTGATGACATATACATGCAAATCTCTGCTTCAAAACTTGCAGATTTGTTAAGCAGAGGTGATATTCGCAGCAATTTGTTTACCATATTTATTAAAAAAAATGCACTATAATAAACCCTTTTTAGGGATAATAAGAGCTGACTTTTTTGTTGGTTTTTCGGCGTTCATGGTTTTAATAGACGTTGTCACGTCAAAAATCGAAGTCAAGACAAGGCCGTGTGAAATGGGAATACTTCACTCAGTTTGAAGAAATGTGTTTACTCCAATGGATGAATTAACTTCCTCAGATTCATTCAACACATCCACGTCTGAAAGTAACGGATATGTTCAAGAAAAGAATTCCAGTACGAGTCGTTGTAAAAGGTTACGGGATCTCGCTTTCTGGAAATTGAAGAAAAGAAGGTAGCTAGACTTGATGACCATAATTAACAAAACTTCCTTTTATCATCAAAATCATTAAAATCATTTTCTAAAAAGTGTTCCTGAATACCATTTGTTTTTTTTCCGTTTTTTTTTCACTTTCGTACATGTTACCCATATTTTGTAGGTTTTATCACTATTTAAAAAAAAATTATTTTGGCAAACCGAAATTATAAATGGCCCAGACAATCATCTGCCGGCGGTGAATGAAAGAAGTTTTCAGAAGCATTACCGAGAAATAGGTAGGAATAGCAATAATTACGGGTAATAAATTATATGGATGAGCGAAAAGAAGGCGACAGATATAATAAACACAAAAGTACTACACAGATGTAGCCGACGGAAAAACCAACCAGGACAATAAAAGTAAGATAGTGAAATAGGTCATTAGGAGTTCCACGAAAGTAGGACTTGTAATTAATGTTAGGAAGGATGTAAGAACCTGAAAGTTCAGTTCGCTTCTGGGCATCGCCGCGAGTTAACGTACCTATGGTGAAAAAGTAAAAGTAATTTTTGTTTCTTTTGATTTGTGTGTATAAAGAATATTTAGTGAATACCTAATACTACGGATCTATTGTGAAAAAGTGAAACTAATTTTTGTGTTTCTTGTTTTGTACTAATTACCTAATATACTATGGATCCCGTGCCGTCTACATCGCAAGACGAAACAGCATCAACAAGCTTCAGAAGTTGTTTGACACACAGAGCCTGATTAACCCTTAGGCTAATTAGGCTGCAGCCTAGGGCGCGAGGATCGGGAGGCGCGCTGAAATCGTGTCTTCGCATGCACTAATCTAGCATCATTGCATATACCTTACATATTTCAACTAGACCGAACCAAAAGCACTACAACTAAATGCGCTAGAGACTTGAGAGTCCCTGATTTTAACAATAAATTTTGAAATTTTAAAAAGCGCGCGTAAAACAAACACTGACTCCTTACTCGAATCGGTCGAATCGGTGACTGGGGCCACTGGCGAGCTCTTATCGATAAACTTGTAGGATAAATCGAAAGGGCCATTCATTGTGCATAACGAAAATGAAGACCTTCGGGGAAAAACCAATTTAGTCCAAAAAATAACAAGGGTGGACATTTTTGTTTTTTCCCTCATTCCCATGGACTCAGTTGTCTTCCCCGAACCTTTTATTATTGCCCGTTCATTTTGTTAGGACTACGATGGTTTTTCCCCATAGTTAATACCTTGAATTGTAGAACACCTTAGCAGCTAATAGATGGAGCTGAATTCTCTGATTTTTGAAAAAGTGGACTAAGTTGGTTTTTCCCCGAGGGTCTTCAAATGTTCAAGTTCCCATAAAACAAATTCAACAATGTATTTGCGGATTCCTTTTCGGCCCGTGGATTGCCCGCGTGTACAGCTTGGTTCTTGGCCATTTAAATCTTTTGGTCAAGTTTGGCCGTTGAATGAAATAGGAAAAAATTCTACGGCCGTCATATCCCCCTCAAAAGGCCAAGCGGCCGTGATTCGCCCGTCATAAGCCCATTTTTTATTTTTACTCGGGTGGCAATGGCAACTAAGTTGTCTAACTAAGCCAATACAAGTCATGCAGCGAAATACGACATAAATTTGGTTTTATACTTGGTAGCCTGCAGTCACTTGTCATGATTTTGGTCTTATAATGCGTGAAGTACTTTGCCTTTATGTACGGTCAGCTTAAAAAATGGTTTACCACCCTAAGATTGAATGTCATGCAGATAAAGGACAACGTTAGTTTCGCTTGCAGATCGATCTGAAAACTTTTATGTTAAAATTTTCACACTACTACTCTACTCACTACTTTTTAGGCACCTAACACACCTTGCGGGGGCGCGTCCTCATAATTAGCCTAGGGCGGTCAGAACTCTTGATCAGTCGCTGTTGACACATATGCCTTCTCACGACATTGGTGTTTTTGGTATGTCTAGTGATTTGAGTGGTATTAATCTGCCAAATAAAGTGGATATCTTAAGATATTATTTCTTGCTGCGTGATAGTGCTACAATCCAAAGTAAAATGTTCTCGTATAAAACTTTGACTCCTTATGTCGTAGATAAATTGCTTGCAATTTGGGATAAATTGAATATTAGAATTATTTCCAAACGCAGTATTGCTAGAAAATTGAATACTTTGCTCGACAGATATAAAACCGAGAATAACAACAGAACAAAAGGCTCCACATTTAGAGCATTCGTACAATCCACAAAAGAATTATTTTATATTGGAAAATGTAAATTAAAAACAGTTCTCTGCTCATGTGGCTTGATTCCACAACTCTTAAAAGAGTTCATGCTAGATCAACATAATGACAGAAAATGTATGATACCAGAATACACGACAAAAGTTGTACAGGAAGTATCTACATCATCTACAATAATACCAACAAGAACAAGCGACGATCAACCATTCGTAAAATAATTATATTCGTGATGAAAATAGTGCAGATTCAGCAGGTGCAGAAGATCTTTCTCCAACGAAATGAGGACCCTATACTCCTAGATACGATGCTCTGAAGTTTGCTATGATATGTGACAGATTTGGTGTGCCTGACAGAATAGCTTCAGCTATAGCAACATCCCTTATGGAAGACATTAACGTAAGAGACGATCGTGGTAATTTTATAATTATAAATAAAGCAAAAGTTCGTAGAGAAAAAGTGAAATGTAGACAAGAAGTGCTTCGTAAACGGCATGATGCTTCCAATTTAATAGCATTTTCGTTTGATGGCAGGAAAAATGATTCTTTACGGAGAGAGAAAATAGATCAAAAATTTTACCAAACGATTGTAAAAGAGCCTCATCTAGTTGTTTTGAAAGAACCTAATTCCCAATTAATAGGCTACATAAAATTGGAAAATGAAGATGCGGAAAATAAGGTCAGAAAATTAAACGAATTTTTCATCAACAAAGCAATATCTTTAGATTCATTAATTGGCATATGCTGTGATGGTGAGCCAGCAAATACTGTCATAAAAAATGGAATATTACGACGATTAGCACTGCAGTTACACAGACCACTGCATTGGTTTGTGTGCCTTATCCACTTTAACGAGCTTCCGCTTTGGCATTTGTTTGACACCTTAGAAAGATCATGCACCACTGGACCACGAACAACAACCGGAACGTTGAACAAACAAATTGAAACTTGTGAAAAACTTCCGGTATGTAGTAGTTATAACTTTTTTAATACCATTTTTACTTATATTACTTATTTATTATGTTTGTAAAATAATAAAATCGTATTTTAATTCATCTAATCTTTACATTTAATTTTTCAGGTGGTAGCTGATTTTGAAAAAATCCAACTGGAGAATATGCCCGCAGCAATGGAAGAAGAGGATGAATTATCTACGGATTTAAAGTACTTGTACAAATTGGCCAATGCAATTTCTAATGGTTTTATTCCGCCGGATTTGGCTAACATTAAACCAGGACCACTTGTTCTCGCTGGCTCACCAAGGCCAATAGGCTATTACGGTTATATGTGACAACGAATAACCCATCTAAGAATTTGAACATTCTGGTAGCCTATATAATGAAAGTATATACGCCAATGCATTTCAATATTAAGTATTACAACTCTGTCGTGTATAGTAGTGCATTATTTTCGAAATTCATACGTTGGACACAGTTTTTAGAACCAAATTTACGCAACGTGATAAATAATGTAATTAAAGACAATTCATATTTTGCACATTCGGAAAATGTTAACAATGTTGTTTGATGATAGAAAAGACAAACGCGACAGTGCAATAAACAAAATTTTACACCATCGAAATAACCTGGACGATTCGATGCGAGTTAGAGTTTATAGAAAACCTATTATAAACTTCAATTGCACAGATTATACGGATATGATTGACTTAAATGACGACAGTATTATATTTGAGCCTCCGTTTACGAAAACCATTCCGCATGATTATTTTCAACAATACTTGCAATACGAGGAGCCACCGCTGCCTGACCCAGGAATCCCGTTACACATATAAGGAACGGAAAGACACGTACAATTGCTGGCTAAAGTTTCTAAACGTGCTTTAGAAAAGAATCAAGACGGAATTATGGCGGTGGCATTAGAAAGCCGGAAGAAATTATCTCGACTTGAAAGCAAGCAAGACTTTCAAAAATAAGTCCTCCATTATTTTCTATTACTGCAAAAAATTTTTTTTTATAATTTTGAATTTAAATGTATGTACCTTCAAAATGTATTTCTAAAAATAAAAATAAATAATAAAAATGTAAATGTTCGTTTGTTCCATTTAATAGTGATAAAACCTACAAAATATGGATAACATGTACGAAAGCGCCCTGTAGCGGCATTCGTAGGTAAAAGTAAACATCAGAAATAGATTCCTTGACCCCGAAAACCCCTATATACGTGAACCTGGTGCTTTTTAATGTAGCATCTAAATTAAATCTTAAATATTGACAAAAAAATACCTATTTTTGAAAATCCGCAGGCTCAAAATCAACTTCCGAACTATGGTTTCTTGGGCAAAGTTGCTCAAAATTACCCATAGAATATCGCTAGGGGGTGTACCAGGTGGACTTTTTTTCATCCATCCATTAGTGAAAAAACAACCATTTCAAAAATAAATTTATTCCAAAAAACTTGCATATAACAATCTTTTATTTTTCTCTATTATCTGTGAAAAATCATTCTCATTACACAGGCCTGCGATGGTTTTCCCCTAAAAAAATTGAGTAATAATTTCCGTTGGTAATAGTTAGTTAACTCTGAAAAAAATATTTAAAAAATTCTATCACGCTAATTTTCTCAGAAAAAGGGTTTTTTCAAATTTCTTAGTATTACTAGAGTTAACGTCCAATTCCTTTGTTAGCGGTATGGTTTAATAGAACTTTTAACATTTAAATATTCATCTACCCTCACTAGTCGTTGTCTATCTTGATTGTGAGTATATTTAGACATTGGTGTGTCGACTGTGCTAATATATTTTTGTGATTTTTGTGTGGTTAAAGTAAAAAAAAAGCGTTACAAATGGCTCCTCGAAAATGTGTTAATTCTCCAGATAACTTCTGCTATATATGTGGAAATTATGTAATACGGAAACAACAACAAACTATTTCTAAATCTATCGAACAGCTGTATTAAATATATTTTAAAATTAAGATAAAAAACCAAGACAAGAAATGGGTGCCTCATAAAATGTGTTCAACTTGTGTACGTGAACTTCGTAAATTTTCAAACGGAAAAACACATTCTTTTAGTTTGAAGACTCCAATGATTTGGATGGAACCACAAAATCATATCGACGATTGCTTCTTTTGCTGTTCACACATAAAAGGATTCAATGCTAAAAATAAAAAAGAAGTAACTTATGCCAATGTTCGTTCTGTGAATTTACCTACCTACAAAGATCCCGATGACCAAGAGTTATACCATACTGCCGGCTCATCATTAGCACATGTTCAAGAGGCTGTAGAATACACTTCAGACTCTGACGATGAGTATGAGTGCAACGAAATACCTCAACTATTTTCTCAATGTGAATTGAATGATTTAATAAGAGATCTCAATCTTCCGAAAGATGCCGCGGAATTACTCGGCTCAAGATTAAAAGAAAAAAACTTGCTAGGAAAAGGAGTTTCTTCCATATTTTGCACAAGAAGAAAATTTAGTTTATTGTTGTGATGTGCCTGGCCTACTCAAGTTGTTTGATGTAGAGCACAATCCAAATGATTGGAGGCTTTTCATAGATTCATCGAAACGAAGTCTTAAAGCTGTGTTACTACGCAATGGTAACAAATTCGCTTCATTACCTGTCGGACATTCCATTCATTTGAAAGAATGTTATGAAAATATAAACTTTGTCTTAAAAAAAATAAACTACTCCGATCATGGATGGACTATATGCGGTGATCTAAAGATATTGACAATGATTCTGGGTCAGCAAGCAGGGTATACAAAATACCCCTGCTTCCTGTGTGAATGGGGTAGTAGAAATAGAGCACAACATTGGATCAAAAAAGAATGGCCACAGAGAGCAGTATTAAGCCCTGGGAGTAAAAATGTTGTACGAGAGGCGCTAGTTGATCGCTCTAAAATTCTGCTACCTCCACTTCACATTAAATTAGGAATTATAAAGCAATTTGTAAAGGCACTACCTAAAGACGGTCCTTGTTTCAAATACTTATATGATAAATTTAAGAATTTATCAGATGCAAAGATCAAAGAAGGTATTTTTGTTGGCCCTGACATAAGGAAGTTAATGCAAGATGCTCACTTTGAAAAAACTATGAATAAAACCAAAGAGCTCGCTTGGAAATCATTTAAAGAGGTCGTGACACATTTTTTGGGAAACAGAAAAAGCCCTGATTATGAAAATATAGTCAACAGCATGCTTTATAATTTCAATGAACTGGGTTGTAATATGAGTATAAAGTTGCATTTTCTTCAATCTCATATTGACTTCTTTCCAGAGAACCTTGGTGCTGTAAGTGAAGAGCAGGGGGAGCGATTTCACCAAGACATTAAGGTTATAGAAAACAGATATCAAGAAAGGTGGGACGTTAGCATGCTGGCAGACTATTGCTGGATATTAAAGAGAGATGAACCAAATCGAATCTACAAGAGAAAAAGATTGAACAGGAGTTTTAAAGAAAACAGAAAAAGATATCATAAATGATCTTGATTTAGGAATGTAATTTCTTAAGTCTTGTTTAAAACTAATGCTATTAATTTTGTAACTAAACTGTAAATAAGCATTTCTTCAATTAAAATAAATCTCGATGTGCTATTAACAAACCAGCGGTGTATTTTAATTTTACATACCTAATTAATTAACGAAAAAACATAATTATTTGAAGGGGAAAATAAAAGTTGTATTTCGCAGGCCTGTGTTATTATAGTGATCATCTAGTCTCTTCTTCTTCTTTCTTTCAGTTTTATTTGCCATTACTACATCTTGGATTTAAATATTTAAGCCTCCGAAATTTGCCTTTTAATAATCCAAATGCACGCTCAATAACTTGTCGTTCTGAGCAAAGTTTTGAATTAAATGCAACTTGTGCCGTCCTGAGGTGGCCGTTGTTCCTGTTAGGGGTAAGCATAAACTGTGAATGAGGATACGCGTTGTCTCTAATTAAATGACGCTCAGTAGGAAGCAGAAGGCTAGTGGTACTCATTAAGTCTTTAAATATTGTGCTATTACGATAAACTCGTGCATCATGCATCCTTCCAGGCATGCCCACAAATATATCGATGAATTTTAAGTTATCATCACATATATGTACCTGAATTTTGAATACCTAAGTAAATATATTTATTTGTTTTGTAAAAAATGTTTACCTTGTAATATTATGGAATGAAATCCCTTCTTTATTGGAATAAGTGGTTCCATCGATTGCTCCTACAATTCCAGGAATTCGACATTTTGTTTCAAAATTCTGTAAAAATATTCAATATCTTTGGACGAAGCATTAAGAATATTTCAAGTAATTTTTTTTTTGTGGTAAGATGAAGCTTAGGAGTCACCCTTTGTACTACTAGTCCGTCATGTCTTACAAGCCATGGTGCAGTGTATAGTAGTAAGCGTACATAATTTCTCACCAATGCTATCTCAGCTTGTGTGACTGAATTTGGAAACATAATAAACTAACGTTTCAAAGAATTCAATATTTTTACGGTGTCCCAAAATGTTGCGTTAGACGTACTATGTAATATACCGAATCTATCACCTGCAGCTTAGAAGCTTTCAGGATGCGATAGAATTCATATTGTTAAGAACAATTTTTTTTTCTTCAGGAATTTTTTCGTGTGGGTTAAACATTCGTACCGTTAAATTGAACAATTCCTAAAATGTGTAAATATAAAAAAAAAGTAAATATTCATAATTATGTACTTACATATTTTCTATTTCCTACATTAAAAGCCCTTCTGGACATTCTAAAATGTTTTTTCAAATCTTCTAGGCGTGGCATAGTAGCTTCGAAGAATTCTTTGTTTCTGGCATGGCTCTCCTTCCATTCGATTATTATTGTATTAACTTTTATCAATTGCAACATCAATCACTTCTACAACTTCGTCCTCCACAATTAAATCGCAAATTACACTTAACAAAGATTTTTTGTCCCTAATTTATTGAACTCAACTTTCCCACTTCAAAAATAATTTTTATCAAAGCAGTAATTAGTAGTAGTAAGCAGACTTATTCAGCACATCATCCAGGGCATACTTCTTTCTAAGTTCTAGCAGAAGGCTTGGCTAAGCAGCGAAACAACTAAGCTGCTGAGTGCGCTGGATGCACCCAGTGTTTGCACATTTAAGTGACCTAGCCTCTTGTGCCAGAATTCAATTTCATTTGCAGTTATGAGGTTTACCCGTTCAATGTCTTCTAATTGGTATAATCCATTAATTTTTGGAGCTGTAAACAATATCTTGTTGTCTTCATTTTTTACTACTGCTTTGTTCTTATAAAAAATCACAATATTAATTTTATCTGTAATTTTCGAGATCGATAGCAAGTTTATTCTCAAATCTGGTACTAGAAGTACCTCTGTTAATTTTATGTTTTTCTAGAAATAGGGTTTAACTTGAACGTACCCTTTCCTTTTACTTCTACACAATATAATTTGCTGTACTGCTTATTTTCTACAATTGCAGCAAACTACATATTTTTCCATCTGAGTTTTTTGTTTTGTTTAACTTTGTCACGAGTGTAGACTTTTTCATTATTATGTTTTGCTAGCAGTGACTCGGATTGAATATTTTGTGCCTTTCTTGCATTATATCCTTACTAATATTATAAATGCGAAAGTAACTCTGTCTGTCTGTCTGTTACGCTTTCACGCCTAAACCACTAAACCGATTTTGATGAAATTTGCTACAGACATAGTTTAGACCTTTATGGAGAAAAAAAGGGTTTAAGGGAGTGAAATGGGGTTCAATAAGTTGTAAGGGGATATTTTATCTTTACTTTTTTTTCTATTGTATAAAAAGTAACTGACTGACAGACAACGCACAACCTAAACCGCTGGAGCTAAAGGGCTGAAATTTTGACAGTGCATCCCTATAATGGCGTGGACATCCACTAAAAAGCGATTTTTCAAAATTCATCCCCTAAGGGGGTGAAATGGGGTTTATCCAAACCGCTGGAGCTATAGGGCTGAAATTTGGACAGTGCATCCCTATAATGGAGTGGACATCCACTATAAAGCGATTTTTCGAAATTCATCCCCTAAGGGGGGAAATGGGGTTTATCCAAACCGTTGAAGCTATAGGGCTGAAATTTTGGCAGTGCATCCCTATAATGGCGTGGACATCCGCTAAGACGCGATTTTTCGAAATTCATCTCCTAAGGGGGTGAAATGGGGTTTACCCAAACCGCTGGAGCTATAGGGCTGAAATTTTGACAGTGCATCCCTATAATGGCGTGGACATCCACTATAAAGCGATTTTTCGAAATTCATCCCGTAAGGGGGTGAAATGGGGTTTATTGTAACCGCTGGAGCTATAGGGTTGAAATTTTAACAGTGGATCCCTATAATGACGTGGACATCCACTAAAGAGCGATTTTTCGAAATTCATCCCCTAAGGGTGTGAAATGGGGTTTTTACAAACCGCTAAAGCTATAGGGCTGAAATTTTGACAGTGCATCCCTATAATGGCGTGGACATCCACTATAAAGCGATTTTTCGAAATTCATCCCTTAAGGGGGTGAAATGGGGTTTATCCAAACCGCTGGAGCTATAGGGTTGAAATTTTAACAGTGGATCCCTATAATGACGTGGACATTCACTAAAGAGCGATTTTTCGAAATTCATCCCCTAAGGGTGTGAAATGGGGTTTTTACAAACCGCTAAAGCTATAGGGCTGAAATTTTGACAGTGCATCCCTATAATGGCGTGGACATCCACTAAGAAGCGATTTTTCGAAATTCATCCCCTAAGTTGGTGAAATGGGGTTTACCCACACCGCTGGAGCTATAGGGCTGAAATTTTGACAGTGCATCCCTATAATGGCGTGAACATCCACTAAGAAGCGATTTTTCAAAATTCATCCCATAAGGATGTGAAATGGGGTTTTTACAAACCGCTAAAGCTATAGGGCTGAAATTTGGACAGTGCATCCCTATAATGACGTTTACATCCACTAAAGAGCGATTTTTCGATATTCATCCCCCAAGGGTGTGAAATAGGGTTTTTACAAACCGCTAAAGCTATAGGGCTGAAGTTTGGACAGTGCATCCCTATGATGGAGTGGACATCCACTATAAAGCGATTTTTCGAAATTCATCCCTTAAGCGGGTGAAATAGGGTTTATCCAAACCGCTGGAGCTATAGGGTTGAAATTTTAACAGTGCATCCCTATAATGACGTGGACATCCACTAAGAAGCGATTTTTCGAAATTCATCCCCTAAGGGTGTGAAATGGGGTTTTTACAAACCGCTAAAGCTATAGGGCTGAAATTTTGACAGTGCATCCCTATAACGGCGTGGACATCCACTAAGAAGCGATTTTTCGAATTTCATCCCCTAAGGGGGTGAAATGGGGTTTACCCACACCGCTTGAGCTATAGGGCTAAATTTGGACAGTGCATCCCTATAATGGCGTGAACATCCACTAAGAAGCGATTTTTCAAAATTCATCCCCTAAGGGGGTGAAATGGGGTTTATCAAAACCGCTAAAGTTATAGGGCTGAAATTTTAACAGTACATTCCTATAATGGCGTGGACATCCACTATAAAGCGATTTTTCGAAATTTATCCCCTAAGGGGGTGAAATGGGGTTTACCCAAACCGCTGGAGCTATAGGGCTGAAATTTTGAACAGTGCATCCCCTTAATGATGTGGACATCCATTAAGAAACGATTTTTCGAAATTCATCCCCTGAGGGGGTTAAATGGGGTTAAGCCAAACCGCTGGAGCTAAACGGCTGAAATTTTGACAGTGCATATTTATAATGAAGTGGACATTTACTAAGAAGCGATTTTTCGAAATTCATCCCCTAAAGGGGTGAAATGGGGTTACCAAACTACTGGAGCTACAGGGTTGAAATTTGGACAGTGCATCCCTATAATGACGTGGACATCCACTAAGAGGCAATTACTCGAAATGCACCCCCAAAGGGGATGAAATGGGGTTAACCCAAACCTCCGAAGCTGAAGGGCTGAAATTTTGACAGTGCATCCCTATAATCACGTAGAAATGAATGACTCGAAATTCACTTTATTTCATATTCATTTGTGATTGCTTCATAATTTCTTACATCCACGTAAATAGGCGAACAAACTTAACGAATGTTCGTCAAACCCTAAAATGTCACTTTTGTTGATGACATATACAGCCAATCTCTGCTTCAAAACTTGCAGATTTGTTGAGCAGAGGTGATATTCGCAGCAATTTGTTTACCATATTTATTAAAAAAATGCCCTATAATAAACCCTTTTTAGGGATAATAACAGCTGACTTTTTTGTTGGTTTTTTTTAAGGAAAACATTGCACATAATAAACAGTTTTTAAAGGCGTTGCAAGGCACGCGGGTTTTACGCTAGTTCTTCTATAATTTTCACTTTTAGGGTATCTGCTCAGGAAGCATATCAAGCGATTCGATGGCAATTCGGAAACTTTCAAACTGTTCCGGAAGAGAGTATAGCAGTAAAATTGATAAAATATCATTATCAATAGTTATGTCAATGGATTTTAATTTATCGACTACGTCGAAAAACTGAGAAATTTGATTGTTGAGGTTTTCATACATGCTCATTCGTGTAATGATTAATTAAACGCTTTTCTTTAATTCACTCATATAGGCCAAATATTGTAACGTTAATTTGACAGTCTTTTTCTCAAGGTAAATGGATGAAACTTTTGCAGACATACATATGTATTCCCGATGACAATACGCGAATATGACATTATGAATTTTTTTTGGTAAAATATGCTCTAAATTATTCGTTCTACTCAATGTAGAGTCTTAAAATTTACAAAATTTATTACTAGATAAATAAACTTCACATAATTTAACAATTGACGTTCAATTTTTACATATTTATTCGATAAATAAACAATTAAGTTGAAAAATTCTTTCCAATTTTGACCACTATTCACGTTTATACATTGTTTACACGTTTACATCCTTTCAAGCGGGAATTAATTGGACTTTGAATTCAAGCATCGTCATTTGAACGTGCTGCATTTTAAAACAAACCATTGATAAAACTGAACTTGAATTCGGTAATTCGTGTTTTTTTTTCCCAAATAATTTTAGAAAAGCTTTCAGCGGACCAAGTCTTTCGTGCAACGATTAATGATTCAAATTGATTCGGAATTTTATTTGAAGCTTGTGTAAACAAATTAAGGTTCAGTTTATCAAGTGTAATAATTTTGTTGTGATTTTTTTTTCAACTGTATCATGTGACATCGTGAACTCGAAGGTCTAGTTGTAAAGGTATGTGTACCAAATATTTTTCTCATAAATATATTTTGTGGCTATTCGCAATAACCTATGAATGGTTTTTCAAATTTTCAAGTTTAAAGTTCATTAAAAAAAAAAGGTATTGAACACCCTCAAGGTGATTCGGTGATTGGAATTTGAGCGGACAAAATTAAAAGGATAACCAAGGGAAATTCCTTGCTGTGAAAGTATTTGAACAACATAACAAAAAAATACATGTGTGCAATTCACACGTGGTAGAAGTGAAACCTTCAAAAATTTTGGCTTCAAGATAATGAGACGAATGTAATATTTCGGAAAGAGGATAATTGTAGGTTTTAGTAATGATCATAGTGATACAAAGTTTGATAATTATTTTACATTTTATTTGTATATATTACGTAGATTTTTTCAGACTCAGAGCTTACATTTTCGATAAATGATACAAGAGGCTTTTGGTAACTAAAGTATGAAATAAATACTTCGGTCTTAATATGGTCAATATATCTTTGGAATACTGCGTCAACTACTGTTTTTGATCTTGTTGTTGATAGAGTGCGACTGTTGCACATTTTCAAATTAAATTTGGCGTTCAAAAACTCAATCAACGGAATTGCTGTATCCGATGCAAAGTTTACATTAAAATCCCCACTTAGAATCATCGGAATTTTATCGTAATCTTTTTTAAGAATTCGTGATACTTCTGTTGTGTATATAATTAAATTTTCGTGAATGAATTCAATAATTGTATGTATTTATTGATTGGTTGGGAGAAATGTAGATAGCTACAATTAATACTGAAATACTATTATCTAATTTGGTTTGACATGCACATATTTCTCCCACTTTAGAAAGCTGAACTGATAATGATTCCAGTTGTTGTGTATTGAGTTCCATTTGTGGAGTAACAACACGGGCTCCGTCATTCCAATTATGGCAGATTGCAACTCCACCGGCCCTCGTATGTGGCCTTTTATATTTAACTACAATGTCAAAATTAGGAATATCTACAATGTTTTCGTCATTCATCCACGTCTCGGAGAAATTCCCTGGTTCTCCTAAGACTGGCGAGAAAATCGGAAGAAAGGCTGCGGCATCAGTACAAAAGCACAATCTTTCTTCACTGGCAGTACCAATAGAGCGAAGAACATCGTCTGTACCATTAGTACCTAATAAAGCAGTAATAGCAAAACGTAACCATTTCCCACTGGTGTCTGCTTGTGCGATAACGATTCATAAGTCCCAGGGAGGAACATTTGGTGAAATTGTATATGAATATGACAAATCACATGCTCAACAGCTCTTATACGTCGCACTATCTCGAGTAACGTCGATTGAGGGCCTACATATTGTTTCAAAAAAGAAATAATAGAAAATTTTATCATGGTAGAAGAGCAACAGTATCCACAATTGAATTGCGAGCTGAGTTTCAACGGTTGAGCTTGAATCGGCTAGAAACTGTTGAGAAACTATTATATAATTTTATAAACACAAGGAAAGGATTGTCACTGTATACATTCAACTGCCAAAGTTTACGAGCTCATGCACAACATCTTCAGCTTGACAGAATAGCATCGTCGTCGAATTTTCTTATTCTCTCCGAGACGTGGATGAATGACGAAAACATTGTAGATATTCCTAATTTTGACATTGTAGTTAAATATAAAAGGCCACATACGAGGGCCGGTGGAGTTGCAATCTGCCATAATTGGAATGACGGAGCCCGTGTTGTTACTCCACAAATGGAACTCAATACACAACAACTGGAATCATTATCAGTTCAGCTTTCTAAAGTGGGAGAAATATGTGCATGTCAAACCAAATTAGATAATAGTATTTCAGTATTAATTGTAGCTATCTACATTTCTCCCAACCAATCAATAAATACAATTATCGAATTCATTCACGAAAATTTAATTATATACACAACAGAAGTATCACGAATTCTTAAAAAAGATTACGATAAAATTCCGATGATTCTAAGTGGGGATTTTAATGTAAACTTTGCATCGGATACAGCAATTCTGTTGATTGAGTTTTTGAACGCCAAATTTAATTTGAAAATGTGCAACAGTCGCACTCTATCAACAACAAGATCAAAAACAGTAGTTGACGCAGTATTCCAAAGATATATTGACCATATTAAGACCGAAGTATTTATTTCATACTTTAGTTACCATAAGCCTCAGTATCAGTAAGTATCATTTATCGAAAATGTAAGCTCTGAGTCTGAATAAATCTACGTAATATACATATGTATACAAATAAAATGTAAAATAATTATCAAACTTTGTATCACTATGATCATTACTAAAACCTACAATTATCCTCTTTCCGAAATATTACATTCGTCTCATTATCTTGAAGCCAAAATTTTTGAAGGTTTCACTTCTACCACGTGTGAATTGCACACATGTATTTTTTTCGATAATCGCGACAATATTCTGCATTCGTTTTCGGCATATTTGAAGAATTTTATTATAAAAATGATGATGATACAAAACACCACGGCTGTTATGATGTAAAATAATTATCAAACTTTGTATAAACACTGTATAATGCTTCCTATCTCATTTTCTCCCACGTTAAATCTTATGAATGTATGTGTCTGTCTCTTTTTACTGTCGCTTTTTCGTTTCATAAATTTTCAAATCACAACGATGCTAAAGAAGTTTTCACTTCAATATCTACCATCTGATGACTTAATTATGTCTTTCATGAAATATCTTAGGTTACATCAATGTTTTGACGACAAATTTTATTCTGAAAATGTCAGTCAACAGGCCATTGCAAATTACCAAAGTCAGTCGGTTCATAAGGTTCAGGATAAGGGAAGCAATACGCAAGGCGAACGGTAAAAGTAAAAGTATCGAAGGCTTCACCTAATATAAACAAAACATAAGGAAATGTTTCCAGTCTCAAATTTTTTTTATGAAACATGTTAGTTACGTCGAAGGTCGAACGCTATGCGAAATGGTCATTTTATACCTCTAACAACGCTGCTAAGTAAGATATCGGCCATTTTGTGAAAATTTTAGCATTTTGGTCATTCGTAACTAAAGATACGTTTACCTCGGTATGTCTAGGGGTACGAAAGAAGCAAAAAAAATAAATGCTGTTCGTCATAATATTGACTATCAGCGGTTCTTTCTTTCTTATTTTTAAATATAGGTTCTTTTGTGCATTTTTATGAACAATAAAAAATTTTAAGCTTGAAAAAAGTGAAAAGAAGGAATCGAAAATTGTGATTTTTTTCATTTTTTCGTCAATTTCAGTTTTTCTTTTCAGTATTACAAAAAAAGTTTTTTCAAATTTAACGCTTTCGACATGGTTTTCTGTAAATTTTGGCATGCTGAAAACGATCCCGTTGTCCGATCATTCCATAGTTTTGAGATATTCAACGCGCAAAAGTGCAAAAACACGCTTTTTGGCACTTTTAGGTTAGGATTGCTCAAAATCCTGACGTGATAGGCCAACGGATTCGGATTCAGCGCGAAAAAATACTTAGGATACGACAATTAAATTGGAATGGAGAAAAAATGTGCAGACCAGTGTAATTAAAGCGTAAAAGAAAATCGTTGAAAAACTGCAACACCTTTAATCTCGTTTAATTTTTCATATAAATGCATAATTTTGCTCAAAACCTAATAAAGATACTAATAATAAAACCTTGCATACCTAGCATACACCCCCTACACCACCGCCGACCAACATTACATTCTCCTAGCATAAAAAATACTTCAGGCAACCCGTACTCGAAAGTACAATTCATAAAAATATTCTCTAAGGAGATCATCATTAAAGAGAATCTTAACAAATATAATGGAAGCTACAAAGTTATCAGCTTATATTCAATATACACCGCCTGCCACCCCACAAAAGATAAAGAGAATCTTCACCTATCTTCGATCTCTTTTTTCTTGGCTCAATATTCAAACGAAAATTCATATATTAAGAAGAGTCAAAATATAAATTTCGAAGCAAAATGTTAAGAGCAAATTAAATATTTCTCGATCGAAACCAGAACAGATTACCAGAAAAAGAAACCAAATCAAAGAGTATATGGTGGATACAGAAAATTTCTCTATCTTCGACTTCTCGTATCCCACTGTCCAGATCCGAAGAAGCTGCGTTTACCTCGTGAGTGTGAGTTCAATTTAATTGAATGTGTTGGAGTTTTCACGTTGATTTTCTGTGGCAAAGAAGCTGACGGTCTCAGTAGGGAAAATCGCAAGTACTTACTCAGTGAAGTAGATTTGGAAGTACTTCTTTATGTAGTGTTTTCTTAAATATCAAAGGGTTTGCTGACCATGCGAATGATTTCGTGGAAAAAGCATGTTCAAAAACTTCGTAGCTGGTTGTTTTTTTGTTAATCATCTCAGTTATCTCAGTCATTAGGTTTTTTAACTTTAATTTACATATGTACATACATATATTTGAATTCATGTTTATTTTGCTTCTGTTTTATTAAAATTAAAAAAATATATAGAAATCGTTTAATTTTACCACCACCAACCCAACCATCCCCCCCCGACTAAATTACATTTCAAAAATTTACATTAAAATCACATTGTATATGAGTTCAATAATAAATGTGGTATAAGTACTTCCAATAAACATTCTATGGAAGGGAAAATGGAAGTACTTCCCCGCCTAGGTCATCGCCGTGTTAATGTAACGTCATTTTTGTACAGAGTGGAAGTACTTCTAAATGACAAGGGGAGGAAGTACTTCTTCAACTCATTCTATGGGAGGGAAAACGGAAGTTCTTCCTTTTTTCTTCTGAATAATCTTGATATATTGAAATTGATTTTTATTCAGTTGCCTAATTGGTCAAGGGAAGCAGTGCTTCCAAAGAGGAACCGCCACTGACCAAAGTTTCGCTTTAAAAATCAAAATTAAGAAAATATCAAACATTCGTTAAAGAGAACTACACAAACTAACAACTACAATTCAATACGGTAATGTAAATTTAAAAATGAACGCCCCACGCTTTTCTGTAACGAATGTTTAATATTTTCTTAATTTTGATTTTTAAACGCTTTTTTAAAGTCTTTTTAACAGATTTGTTTGGAAATTTTGACTAAAGTTTTTGAAACGTTTTATTTTTTTAAATTCTTTTATTTAACTTACACTGTTTGTCGTCAAATCTTGGAAGTTAAATTTGACCCGATTAAAAATAATTTGCTGGTTAATTTCCTTACTAGCACGCACGCGCCCGCAGCTAGCACGCATAGCGAACAAACAGGCACGCCACAAAAGTACGTACTCTCCCGCCACAGGTACGCACGCTCCCGCCACAGGGATACACGCTCCCGCCACTGGCACGAAAACCTAAAAAATTGTTCGCTAGAGGGATGCACTCTCCCGCCACAGGTATCCACTCTCCCGCCACAAGCACGAAAATCTCAAAATGTGCCTGATGACGACTTTACATACATATATAATACTTTTCTCCATCTTTTTTAAGAGGCGTAGAATTTTTATTCTACGAAAAAAAAATTTTTTTCTTTCATTTTAAATTTGAGTTTCGTGCGTACCAGCTGCATGCTAGCTGCGGGCTAGTGTTATTTTCACTCAGGCGTGCATGCTAGCAGCGGGCGCCGTGCGGGCTAGTGCATGCCAGCTGCGTGCTACCTGCGGGCGAATTTCATTTTTACTCGTGATTTATAATATTCGTGCGTGCCAGCTGCATGCTAGCTGCGGGCTAGTCTTCAGGCGTGCATGCTAGCTGCGTGCTAGCTGCGGGCGAATTTCATTTTTATTCGGGGACCCACTTCCCGGTTTCGGATAGAGCTGAAATTTTGCATACACGTTTAGTTTGGATGACAATGCAATCTGGCCATTTTGTAAAAATATCAAGATAGCGGTTCCAAAATGGCGCCCGATTTTTGAAATTGTGCTCCGCGGCCCTCTGACATGGGT
The DNA here is from genome assembly GCA_949987705.1 of Thereva unica. NCBI lineage: Eukaryota > Metazoa > Arthropoda > Insecta > Diptera > Therevidae > Thereva > Thereva unica. The sequence continues at coordinate 74,004,616 of OX465282.1, read as the reverse complement.
ATCAAATGAAAGGATATGACAGGTAGAACACAATAAGCTATGTGGCGTCATTCCAAATTCAAAATGGCGGCCAACACTAAATGCGGAAAGCTTATAATAGACTAAAAAGTAGAAAATATAACCGATCAACTTCCAATTTTGCACACACTCGTAGTTCGGGTGGTTAATGTGTATGAATGATGAGATGAATAGTTGAGTTAAGGGTGAGTTGATAATAAAGAAGCAATACACGTTACAAAAAATCACAAACAAACACAGAGATGCTGCTGTCAACTAAATTCAACTACTCAAATACTGAACTCATGTCCGTATGCATAATTTCAACTAAACCCAGGTAGCAGAGCTGAGTCGAGTTCAGTCAACCTTAACCCAACTCGACTCCCGTTTACATGTAGTTAGACTTGGGTTCAACTTGAGTTCAACTCATCATGTATAAGTACTAAATGCAATCTGACCTTTTTGTAAAAAAATCAAGAAGACGGTTCCGAGATGGCGGCCGTTTTTGCAATTATGTTCCACCGAGCCCACGACATGGGTATCAAATGAATACAGTAAACTGTGTGACGTAATTTTAAATCTAATAGAACTGCCATCATAAAATGGCGGAATACATATAATAAACTAAAAAGTAGAAAATAAAATAAATGGTTAAAAATTTTTTTTAAAAAAAATTCTTTTTATTAACTAAAAAATGTACTGAAAAGTAAAAAATAAAAAATATTTTAAAGAAAGCGTGAAATTTCAATTTTAATGAAAAAGTTAATTAAAAGAATGGCGCATTTTTCATCAAAAAATTTTGTTAGAATTTGAAATTAACAAAGCAAAAAATTGAGGGTTATTGTAAATCTCACGCGATTTACAGTTATATTTTCAATTTTTGATGAAAAATGCGCCATTCTTTTAATTAACTTTTTCATTAAAATTGAAATTTCACGCTTTCTTTAAAATATTTTTTATTTTTTACTTTTCAGTACATTTTTTAGTTAATGAAAAGAATTTTTTTAAAAAAAATTTTTTAACCACTTATTTTTTTTTAAGTAGTTTATTCGCAATAAGGTAAAGAAAAGCGTTTCCTGAGAAAAAAAAATGTTTATCATATTTTTTTTAAAAACGTCGCTTTCCTAGCTCACCCTTTAGAATCATGAATTGACTTAAGTTTTGTCCATTATTCGTGTGAAGTAAATAATATCAGCTTTTGCTTTTCTATCAAGCTTTTGCCATTCTTAAATTTTTCCTGTATCGAATGGCTTTCTTTTATCGACATTTACGAAGTCCCGCAGATCATTTTTAATTAATATTGATTCGATTTTAATCTTCCATACATCAAAATTTTCCGCATTGAGTAGATCTAGTTTTACTAAATTTTGGTATGCCATTTAGTTAGTGTTGTCATTTCTACATTTTGCATATTTTTTGCATAAAATTTGCATATTCTCGTATATTATGAAAAATCGTTTTTGCACACAAAAAGCAAATATCTGTAAATAAATATCATTTTTTTTTTTGTTGAGGCATAAAAAAGTTGCATATTCGAGGTCTAGTTATAAAACACGTAACAACGTTTTTAAAGAAGCGTTGCAGTGAATTGTTTGCCTTGGGCGAAAGCTTGTATGGAATAAAGTCATATTTAAAATATACAAAAAATATTCAAATGTTTCTTGTTTCAAATGCTTCGTCATCATGTAGGTAAAGTAAATAAGAAGTTAGCCAACAGACGCTGATGATCTTGCAGATCTATCTAACTTAAATTTTTTAATATAATGTTTGCCTTTTGCGATTCTTACTTGCAACTGATATCCATCTATTCACACATAACTAGAAGCAATCAATTGGATATTTCAAATTTTTATTTCAATTTTTTCTTTGATTAGCCCATATTAATATGATTGCTTAGAGGTTTTCAAGTTATCTAAAATTTGCGGAAAATATCAAATCCAAGTAAAATGAGGGGCATCTATAGAATTATCTTTAAGCGATGCAAACCTAGTCACGAGCTACAAGGCTACTTATAATGATTCAATTCAAAGTCAATGTCGAAATTTGCCATAACGAGTTTAGAACCGTCCGCCGATCATAAGAGTCCGATAGTACTTATGCTAATTACGATTACCAGCATTGGCAGGTAGCATATTCTGCAGTTGGAGAGTCTCAACGATTAGTCGCTGACTTATCTTATAAGAAAAATGAAGTGCTATGTTGTAACCACAGTGAATCTGTTGCTTATAATTGCTGTGAGTAGTGTTTGGGGTAACCAGTACGATACTTTAATAGAGCGCGCTAATATATATTACTTAAATCCGTAAGTGACATTTAAATTGAAGACGGAAATTAAAGTTATGTTTTTGCTTGCATTGTAGTTTACCGGGCAGTGAAAGGCCCGAGGTGCGTATTAAGGAATTAAATGAAGTACGAAGTAAACAGAATATTAAAATTATTTTCCATGGATATCAAGCTAGTAAGGATCACGTCGCAGTGGCCCCGTTGCGAAATGGTTTGGTTTTTTATTTATTTATCATTAAATTATTTTACAGCTTTATATCTTTAGCATTCCTTTCAAAAGGATTCGATTCTTTATATTTTGCCGATTGGCGTGACGCATCTGATATATTTTATTTTACTTCAAGATACTTTGTGAAGCGTGTAGGTGTACGTTTTAGTAAAATTTTGGAAATTTTCCTAAGGTAAATTTTTATACTTTCTTTTATTTGATTTTAAAATTCGTAAAAAAAAATTATTTAATTTTCAAATAAAAATATTTGTATATGATGTAATTTGGTATAATTATCGGTAAATTGCGACTTTATAAAAACAGTTACTGATATAATCAGTAATAATTTTTTCTGTCTAACCAACCAACAATATGTGAAGGCTTTTTGGCACCAAATCGCAAAAACCTCTCTGCCATCAATTATTCCTTATAGAATTTTAACCTTCTGGATTTTTGATTGCGGAAAACTATCGATGTATTTACATGTATCTAGCCAGATTAAGTAAAAAGTCAATTATTATTCATTGTTTCCGTCTTTAGACTGATTCAAAATTCGCTAGTTCTTTAGATTTTTTATATTGTCTTTTATATTGTGGTTTTTATATCGCCATGGATGTAATAATATCGATTAATTTTTGTTGTTATTTATCGAAAAAAAATTAATATTGAATAGTTTTCTCATTGTATGTGAGTCATCATTATTATAAAGCACAATCGGTTTTCGAATCAAAGTTTCCCTTAATAGATTTAGCAGGACGCTGTCGGGAGATTTTTTAATTAAAGTTAAAAATTTCTGAAACTGAAAAAAACCTTTCGCTCATACTGACAGTATTACAGCAGCTAGAATATCGTTTACCGTAATGTATTTACCTAGCGAAAAAAAGCTTCATTCCAGCGCAATCGATTGCAGCGTCCCAGCAAACCAAACTTTGCGCCTTCTTAACGAAATAGTTCCTAATGTCGCACAAATTTATTAGATATCGTAAACGAATTTTTATAGATTTCTGCACGATTTTTTTATGAAGATGATGACACGACTTCTTAAAGAAGTGTTGTTATCCATTTTCCGTCTCTCCATCTTTCCGTGTTGTGATATTTATTTGTATGTTAGCCACAATTATCCGTTTTCTATCTCTCCGTGTTTTGGTGTTCCGATATTTATTTTTATGGAGCCACAAGCGTCCGTTTCCATGGCATCCTTGATTTTATTGACAAGTGAGAATTTGCGAATTTTATTTACTCAATCTACAAAAAAGTGCGGTAACGTTTCCGTCAATGCGTTCAAAAGTTGAAATTTGTTTATACCCCGGCTTCACCGCCCTAATTTTAATCAAGTTCACTTCAATATGCATAAGTGGCTTCACCGGCATTGTTCAGTTCAGAAAGCTTCGTGTGTGACGTATTACATTTGAAAGCTCCTTTATAGAGATGGAAAATGGAATTTTCAATGCTTTGTGGGATTTAAATTTTTTATTTAATAATATTCTGCGGAAGACCAATTTTTCCTATTTTTGTACTTCCTTTTTTGATCCATGTTTATTTTTTCAAAGCTCTTACTTTAACTGTCATGTAATAATACATCAGTTGCCATGGAAATATTCCAATTTTTTACTCTCTTTTGAGCGAGCTTTTACTTTGAAACTCAATTTCATGTTCTGTAGGCCCAAAGCAGGCATTTTTTCCTGACTTTAAAATGTGAAAAATGTATGGGAAATCAGGAAATTCTAAAGTACAGTAGACTAATTTGCTCGAACTTGCGAAAATTTGGCGGTGAAGCCGGGGTATTATCTTCTCCGTTTACGTGTTTTTATCGTTCCGTTCTTTTTTTGTTTATCTGGTCAAGCAGTATTAAGACTTAGTAATCAATTTTGACAGGACGCGGAGCGCGGAAATCGGAAGACGTGTGCTATGTGGCCCCGGTTAATACTTCATTAATTCATGATCATAACTATTTAGACCAAAATCTATAACTTTTATGTAGTCCTGGTCCTACAAATCCCGTGGATCCGCGAGATTTTTTACCTTGATCTCGCGGGATTGCAGGATTGAGATTTTGATGCGGGATTGAATTCCCTAGCCTAGATGAAGGCACTGGGGTCTTTGACCTGAATGGTTTTCTCACCTCCTGAAATGGCAAAGCCTAGGATCCTGTTCGTGCGGTATTCCGCTCTGTAGAGAATCCATATACATATGTAACTAGTCTGAATTTCGGTTAGCTGGAGAGTTATGTAGACAATGTTGACCTGACAGTTGGACAATTTGAAAATGCTTCTGCGGCGTTATTTATGACAAGTTGAGAAAATTGCCTGCCTATCGGGTAAATCCATTATTTGGAAAAAAGAAGATTGAACGGGAATTTTATCAAAGATGCATGTTTTCACATATACATACCCTCGTACTTATAAATTTGACTAGAGAGCGAAAAAACAACCAGAGATTTTGCATTTAAAATGTAAAAAACACATTAAAATTAAATAATTTTTATTTGACGCGAGCATTTGTTAATGTTACATTTTTCAATCTCGTATGCCTTCGAAAAGTAAACGTCAAAATTTCCGCTCATGAAAATAGTAAATACATTTCTTGAAGCTAATGCGGAAAACACATTCGGTGCTGTATACTTCACGTCGTTGTTGTTGACATTTAAATGTACAGAGACGAAGAAGCATTTTATTTCCAAAACTACATAGTTGGGATGTTGATTTGACCCTTTCGGCCCATATGATCAACTTCCCAGTATGATGAACGTAGACGGAATAAACTGAATTCTTACAAAATAGTAATATTTCTAGCACTAGTGGGAAATTGGCTAGTATCAGAACTGGTCACAAAGTAATCTTGAGAGAAGCTAGTTGAAATAATTATAATAGTGATAAATCCACAAGATTTTTCTATAGAATTTGTTTTTCCTGAACGTTAGCAAACAATCATCTCTTTCCTACACTAAAGAGGGTGTTCGAATTCGTATTGAGCGTGGTGAATCGCCGCTGATAAACTGGGAAGCGAATGACTTCATTTGGAAATTCTAAAGCTTTCCGAAGATATCAGCAAAACTAATCAATGTCAAGTAGGGGAGACTGGGTACGGTTGAAACAATTTAGATTTCATTGTCCGTAGCATCGCTACTACCGAACCAAGCAGCGATTGAGACATGCTAAATTCAAGAGCATGTTTCCATCTACCAATTCGCAGTATTATTTGAGTGCCCGGTGTTTTGTAATTTGTGTAAAATCAAATTAAAAAAATAAATAAAATTGTTTCAACCGTCCACATGCCAGGGGCGGTTGAAACAGTGATTGGGGTTAATTGAAACACATGCTAATATAGGTTACAACTTATCAATAAAAATGAAAATTAACAACAATTAACATCAGTTGGGTATTTCTACCGTAGTTATGCCTGTTTCGTCAGCATTATATATATCTTGTGGCTCAAATTTGTTACGGTCCATGACAAACTCAAGCTTGAAATAGTCCAATCATCAAATTGTTATAAAAAGCATCTACATTGCATTTGTTAAAACTAGTTTCCCGTGAAAGGGTTGTAGCCTGCGCTCCCTGTACAGATAGTTCAGTTATAGCTAATGTGTTGGTGTTCATCGCCAGATGCATCTCGCTTTCGAATATATCTTAGAAGCGAACAGTGGTGCACTCCATGTTTCTCCGTCGCTTTTCGTAAAGAATCCCCTGCTTTTACCTTCTCATAGGCTTCTTTATATCTTGATAAATCCACCTGCCCCGCGAATTTTTCTTTCACGTTCCCTCGGCATCTACAGAGTAGGGAATTTAAATAAATAAATTGTTTCAACCGTACCCACAAAAAATGTTTCAACTGTACCCATGCCCCCATTTGATACAAAACAGTTTATAACAACGGCAACACTAATTTTACACAAATACTAATAGACGCTGTCATGTTCTAAAAACATTGATTCAAACAAAACAAAACCACTCAAAACTGTCAGTTAATGAAAAGTATAGTAAATTGAAAAAATTGTACTACAAAAATTCTTACTTTTGCTTGTGAAATTACAATGGGGTCCCCTGGAAGCAACCACAACCTGTAGTGATCGTCGCGCCACTTATATTCGTGTTCGAACTTGTCGTCCGCTTTGTTCGTTCTTTATACCCCTCCCCACTGACATATAGAATGGACAGCTCATGAGGAATTTTTCATGGCACCAATTTGTTCCATAGGCTACAAACCTTTTTTCACTCCATGTATACACCGGAATCACTTTTGAAATTTGCATTTTTTTAAATACGTACTTAAAACATTAAAATAACACAAATATTTTGTTTAAAAAAATTAATAAACACTATTTTCACTTTTTCACCTTTTAAAATGCCTTTTTTTCATTAATTTCCAAATTTTATGTGTATCTGATTTAAGTTCTTAACGCCTGTTTTAGCAACTGACATTCTGTATGTCAAAATCCGGGGGTCTATGGGGAAAAGAGCAAAAGATATAAACATCACTAGTGCAAAAGGGAAAATATAAAATCAGGTCTGATTTTACTTCTGAGTGCTGCTGTCAGTTTGGGGGTCTATGGATGAGTGCGACAACTATACTTTTGGGTGCCATCGATTTGTTTGGAATAATTTCAGATGAGCAGTCCATTATTATATGTCAGTGCCCCTCCCCTTACTGCACACGATTCAAAAGATATTAACTCTGTTTCAACCGTCCTGTGTTTCAACCGTACCCAGTCTCCCCTACTTGTCAGACTTGACCAAAAAGAACAAATTTTTCGGTAACTTCTGGAAATCACGAGATGAACCGCAATTTCTTGAAACTCTAGGACGTAGAAAACAATTTCCCGTCCAAAAAGTGCTGATCCAAGGTTTGAAAAATTCATAATGTTAGTGAAAAGTACGTTTTTTAAAAGTTGTCGGATTTTGACAAGTGATGGTTTGTTAGAAAGCTATAGCTGTGCAGAATCCAAAAAAGATCACTTTATTTAAAGCGGATCTCATTCCATCAAGTTTATTAGTTTATTAGAATTTACTAATTTAAGGTCTTTGACACTTAGCCGAAGTTTTTTCTATTAAAACAAAAAGGCCCGATCGAATGTTATGAAATTTTTTTCAGAACATTTCTTCGTTAATAATACTCTTTCGGCACCTCAAAGAAGTCGATGCAGTTTTTGGTTCGCGCGTTATCGTGCAGGTACAAAAATCACATCGTTTAAATCAAAAAACGCTTCGACCAAATTTTATGAAAATCTTTTCAGATCATATTTTCGTTAATATTTTTCGAGCGGCACCTTCACTAAGTCGTGAAGTGAGTTCTTTTTTGGTGCGCGCGAAATCGTGCAGGAAAAAATGACCACGTACGCGCACACACACACATACACACACACAAATTTTGTTATTGAAGATTTATAGACTTAGAAAATGGTGCTCGAATGTCGAGTGCTGGGTTCTACCAGTAAGTTTTAATGTATAAGCCATCACAATACGTAGAAATTTTTTTTTGGCCTAAAACTGTAATTTTTTCCTTGCTTTCTTGGGTGAAATAATTGTATAAACAAATTTTTTCACATCTGAAACTGTTACATGAAGCTCCGTTATAATATATTACATTAAATTTACAGTTTTGCGCCACTCTTAAAGCTTTATGTCAAAAAGAGATAAAGAAGTAGCGAAGTTTACGGAAAAATCGATATTTGAAAAAGGATGTTTTTGGTTTTTCGAATTTTTATCGATGTTTTTCTATTGTGACACTATCATTTTTTTACACCATCTTAAAGTAGAGGATTCAACGAAGAAAAACCCGTCTTCAAAATTTTCAAAATCAAAAATTTCTTCGCCAACTTTTTTGATTGAAAATGGGGCCTTTTTTTTAAATTAAGGTCATAAAAACAAAACTACACAACCAATCGCTTTGAAAAAAATTGGGCCTTTTCGAAACATGAAAATCTACATTTTCCTCAAATTTCATTAAAATTGGATCATTTTTGCGAAAGATAAAAATGATAAACGAAAAACTCGGTTTTTGACGTTTTTCTGCATTTTTTGAGGTTATGTCGAAAAATGGTTTGAACAAAAGCTCTAGATCTTTTAATTATCTACAACGTTTACATTTAACGTTTTTCGATAGGAGGTCTACTTTTCTCAGAAATCGCAACAAAACACGTTTAACCCCCTGAAACTCACATTTTGGCTCCCCGCCCCCTTTCCGGTCATCTGCTGCGGTGCTCTCGATTTTTCCTTGTTTAAGTAGCATTTATCCTAATTTTTCCCACCTTCCATATACTGCTAAGAATTTTTCTAGTTTTTGGCTTTTCAAAAGCGTATCTGCACTGGTCTATATATGTTAAATCAAAACGGATTCTCTGCTTTCAGCAGATCTTTCCAATATATGCTCCCGGAAGATTTCAATAATATATTCATTTATACCAGGCGGAATGCATTTAGTTAGCAGCCATCTTTGTATTCACCGAATAGAGGGCAAATTAAATTTTAATGAATCTCTCATATATTTGTAAGAAGAGGATATTATTGTATGATTGTGCTGGCAATTTCTCTTTTTCATTCCATACAGTATTCGATTTTAAAATCATTTTCGAAATATCTTACGTTTACGGTAGTAACATACTTTATTTTCATATTTCAAGCATAGTTTGCAGGATATATTTATTTAATTGTTAAGGCGACTCTAAAACGGAGAAATCCTGTAATTGCATGTCAGCCTGACGAGACTTCCTTCTTCCATACGTTTGCCCTGAAAAATTGACTGTAGCCTTTCCTCATTTTCATTAATTGAAGAGTTTACAAATATCAAGAAAGGTATTGAGCCTTTTTTTAATTTCTTTTTACCAGAACAACTCTGCCGTGCAAAGGACAAATGACCTATATGCATTATAGGTCCAATTGGCTTTGCATGCATTTTTGGATGTATAATATTTATATTTATCCTAAAAAAAATTTAAGACTGATTATTCTTTTAAATTAAAAGTTATCATCTTGAACATAGGATTTATTTGCTTGGGTTTCATTTATTTTGAAAACTTTAATCGCGTTTTTCTCGAATCGCGTTTTTTAACCGACTTCAAAAAAAGAGGAGGTTACTCAATTCGACGTGTAGGTATTTTGTGGTCCTGTTCACGCATAACTTTGTAACCCAATAACTTTTTTGCTTTTTTTTTGGTTCATTTGAAGGGGGAGCTTCCCACGGTGGTCCCGTTAAATTTTTTCTAAATTCTGATAACGGAGTTCGAAGTTAGGCAGAAAAAACTGTTAAAATTCAACCTGTTAAAGTTCAACCTAAACATTTCATGGGCACCGAACAAATTACTTTATTGTTGTCAATCTGGCAGCAGCCCGGTGGCGGAGTGGTTGGAGCGTCGGATCCTCGATTCAGCGCTACAGGTTCGATTCCGGTCGGGGCAGCCGGTTTTTTTCTTTTTCTCTTTTTCTTTTTTCTGAAATGATTTATTAACATATTGGTCAGCGGCCGATAGTACTTGACATAGCGCAAAGGGCTAGAGCCAAGTATTCTTGTCTGTGGGATCTGTGGGGTGCGAGTTCGATCCCAAGGGCTCGCAGTGCTTTTTTTTTCTATATATCGACAAAATAATTATTTTTTAATTTCCTTCGGGGAATTTTGTTCCATATTAAACAAGTTTTCGACGTGAATGCGTCTGTAAATTTGCTTCCAGAACAAAAGCCGATAAGAACGAAATTATGGCGAAATTTGCAGTTCAAAAAACTATTGTTTATATCGAATAAATAAATATACCATGACGATGAAGAATCAAAGAAGTTTAATGTTTACATTTAATTTCCCCGATATCAATGGCAACTTAACTTTTTATATGCCTTATATTATCTTGATCTGTATGTGTGTATAGTGTAAACAAATCTTGCAACTTGATTTTGACCCAGTTCCATATAACCGATCAACTGCAAATTTTGCACATACGTATAGTTCGCATGACAGTACAATCTGCAATCAAATTTTGCAATTGCGCTCCCCGACCCCAGACATGGGTATCAAATGAAAAGGTGTGACAAGTAGAATACACTTCGCTATGTGGCGTCGTAAAAACGTAGGCTCCTTGCACTGACAGGCAATATTAAAAAATGAATGGACTAAAAAGCACGAAATAAAAAAAAATTTTAAAAACCGACTTCAGAAAAAAACCCGCGATGCACAAAAAAGGATGAAATAATTGTTTGTAATTCTTAACAACATCAATCCAATAAGAATGGATCTAGAAAGAAGAATCACTTTTGAAGACGGTGCCAGGTAGTAGTTGACTTTGATTGCACTAACTATTGCTTCGGCAATTGTATACATTTCTTTGTTAGGCTTAATATATCACCCACATGTGTTAGCACCGTCTTCAAAAGTGATTCTTCTTTCTAGATCCATTCTTATTGGATTGATGTTGTTAAGAATTACAAACAATTATTTCATCCTTTTGTGTGCATCGCGGGTTTTTTTCTGAAGTCGGTTTTTAAAATTTTTTTTTTTTTGCATTTAGATCATTTGACCTTTGCACGGCAGAACATTTGAGCATACGTACGCATTTTTTTATTGTGGGCGGGGTTGTTAATTTACAAACATTTATGAACACCACTTGTCCCAGATTTTGGAAATCGAAAGAATTTCAGATTTGGCTCAGCATGTTTATGCGCTTTGCAGCCCTGGATGATGCAAACCACTACCCAGGTTGTGCGAATTTTTTGCATTTTTTACAAAAAACTGTGTTTACAAAAATCTACGCCCACAATATACCTATAACAAAGAACCTACTTAAAGCCAAAATCGAACATCAAATTCAGATAAAATAAAAGAAAGAATTACCGAAATACCAGAAAATAAAAAAAATTGGAAGCAAAAATCAAGTGAAATTAGAAGTGAATATCATCCAGTCATTAAAAAAATATACTGAATGTTCTAAGAAATAGTTAAAATATAAAGCATCAGGAAAATCCTTCAATGTAGCTCTAGACGTAAAAGTTTGAAAGATGATTATGTTGCGAGAAACATTCTGTTGTCAGTTCCTTTCCTTGCCCCCCTACATTTCCAGCTTCCTTATCTACAAACTCACCGCATGTCTTGTGTTGCGGACCACGGCTGAGAAGAATACGTTCGCCTCGTAGCGTAGCTAGAAGCTCTAATATGCTGCATGTTGCTAAGGTGGAGGCAATCTTAGAGGTCTGAGTATTATGTTCTTTCTGGTTACAGGGTTACGAAAATGCACGGTGATATGCAAAACTCTAACGAAACAATTTCAAAGGGCCCTAGCGGCTAAATCGTTATGATTATCTTCTACCCCCGATACGATTTATGTTTGTCTATGATGCGAATGGCTTCGGTCTGAAGTCTTCAAATTTGTATGTTTTTGGAAATACTAACTTTAAAAGGTTGTTCTAAAACCAACACTTTATTTCATTGACAAATAGGTATAGTGTGAACGAAAAAGTGAGCTGCAGATAGTGAGAGTATCCGAAAAGCTAATGACGTTGTGAGCATAAAAGCAGGAATGCAAAAAATCTTTAATTTAGTAAATCAGTCCCTCCTTCAGGCAAACAGGCTATAAGAGACTCCATAGGATCAATAAAACCTTGAACAAACAGAAACAGAATAGTCAACCCAACTTTTTACAAGTACGGCAGACTGGGGACGGTTGAACCATTTTCGCAAAATCGGTTTCTGTAACATTTTACGTCTGCCTATTTGACATATTCGTTAAAGTTTATTTATCAGACTACAAATTGATGAGCTTATATTATCTGCATTACAAATCCATCTATTTTAAATCACAAGTATTTTAAAAAAAATGGGAAAATGTTTCAACAGACCCCATGCTCGGGACGGTTGTAACAATAATTGGGGTCAGTTGTAACAACAGAAAATTAAAAATATTTATGGCGTTTCTTAAGTATTTATTAATTCAAAATCTTATAATTGGCCATTCATTGATATTAATAATTATAAGGAACAAAAATAACTTCTCTGCAAAAAAATCTTATAATGAATGAAATCTAAGTAATAACATGCGGTCGCTTGTAACGGAGTCTGTTGAAACGTTTCATCCGACGAAAACGGAAACGCTGTTCCAACTTTCATCTTTTAGAAAATCTGTCATCATTACTTCCAAAATGTACCCTATAGAAAAAAAAGCAAAATTGTTATGTTCCTGATTAAAAATAATTGAGTGGTTGATTTTCTTACTAGCACACACGCGCCCGTAGCTAGCACGCATAGCGAACAAATAGGCATACCACAAAAGTACGCACGCTCCCGCTAACAGACATGAAAATCTAAAAATTTAGTTGCTAGAGGCATGCACTCTCCCGCCACAGGCATGCACGCTATCACCACAGGTACAAAAATCTAAAAATTTGTTCGCGAGAGGCCACAAGCATGCGCGCCACAAGCATGCACGCTCCTGCCACAGGCATATGGAAATCTAAAAATTCAACATTATTAAATGCATCTGCATCGGCATAGACCATTCCAAACACGAGTGTTATTTTACCAAGCAGTTCCCCAGCTAAGCACTAGCCATGAATAATGTTACTTGAGCTACGCAATCGAACGAGAGTCGTCCTATTGAGTATGCTATTGGCACCTTTTCCCGGCCATCAAGATGATTGGCTATCGCAGTGCAGAACCCAAAAAAGATCACTTCGTTTATAACGGGTCTCCTTCCATCGAGATATTAGCAAATCTTGTCAATTTAAGGTCTTTATGACAATAAGCCGAAGCTTTTCTATTTAAAAAAAGGCCCGACTGAATATTATGAATTTTTTTTCAGAGTACTTCTTCGTTAATATTCTTTTTTCAGCACCTCAATGAAGTCGATATAGTCTTTAGTTTGCGCGGAATCGTGCAGGTACAAAAATCATAAACGTCGTTTAAACAAAAAAAAGGTTTGAAAGAATTTTATGAAAATCTTTTCAGATCATATTTTGGTTAATACGCTTCGCATGACACCTCAACTAAGTCGATAACTTTTATAGTTCGCGCGATATCGTGCAGGTACAAAAATCACTTGTCATTTAAGCCAAAAACCGCTCGACCGAATATTATAAAAATCTTTTCAGATTATATTGCTAATACGCTTCGAACGGCACCTCAAGTAAGTCAATATCTTTCGTGGTTCGGGCGATATCGTGCAGGTACAAAAATAACTTACGCCGCTTAAACAAAAAAACGGCTCGACCGAATTTTATGAAAAGCTTTTCAGATCATATTTCGGTTAATACGCTTCGAACGACACCTCAACAGGAAAAAATGACCACATCCGTACGAACACACACACATACTTCCTCCCAATTTTTTGCTTATAATCCTCCTGGGACCTTGAAAAATGAAAATACGTCGAAAATTTCGATTTCGATTTTCGGACAGATTAAAATAACTTCCTATTATATAAAAACTTCAAATTTTTAAGGTTTATTGCATACCGAAATGAATACTTTTGATGAAAACATTTTCGACCTCTTCAATTTTATTCAGTGCTTTTATAACATATTTAACAACAGTAAATAACGAATATGGCACCCGTTTTTGTAATTGCTTTTTCTCAAGTTGACAGCCCTTACGTCAGGCTATCAGAGAGGGAATGCAATATTTTTATACACGCTCGCACACAAATATCGGGGGGAAGATTTTATGATTTTATATGGGATAATCTTGATGTGTTGGTACATATTTGGGGTCTGTTCAAGATTTCTGCTACAGCAGCTTTTAGCAGCTATTGTCATGCTTTTCCTGTTCAAAACAGCAAAAAAGCTGCTAACGAAGCTGCTATTTTTGTGTTCAAGATTGGAGAAAAGCTGCTAATGTAGCTGCTTTTTGTTGCTCGCAGTTTCGACTGCAAGCAAGAAAGCAGCTACGTAAATCATACATGTGTGTGTAAATGTCATTAGTCGTTTTGTCAAAATGACTGATTCGAGCACTGTTTTACTGGTATTAATATTAAATAAAAAATTTAGGGATTCATTAAATGTCGTCGCAATGGTAAGCCTTTCTTTAAATAAGTGAAAAAACGCAACATAAACATATTATATATTTTTTAGGTTGATAAAATCATGGGGAATTGGGAATGTGCTGACGATAGTGAAATCAAAATATTTCAGATAATGTCGAAAATTGCAAAAGATAAGCCTTTTCGAACCAAAAATTTTGTTGAACGGGTTGTAAACAATTACACCCGTTTAGAATTTCAGCAAAATTATCGAGTGCAAATAGAAAGTTACGAATTTCTCCTCGGGGAAGTTTCGAAGTTATATCGTCAACAATTCCCCGTTTTAAGTGGAATACCTATTGATAAACAGCTATTAGCTGTTATATGGATTTTAGGAAACAAGGAGAGTTACAGATCCATTAGTGACCGATTTAGCATGGCCAAATCAAGCTTAAGTTGGTGCTTTTTTAGGATTATAAAAATCTTAATCATGTTGGCTCCATCCGTCATTAAGTGGCCCGACGCAAGAGAATCAGAAAGAATTTAATTAGCTTTCTTTCAGAAAACAAAAATGCAAGGTGTTATTGGCACAATAGATGGAACTTATTGCCCAATAAGTGTCCCAGCAGCTGACAGTCATGCGTACACAAACAGGAAAAAATTTACATCTATTACATTACAAGCAATTTGCAACGATAAAATGATGTTCACTGATTGTTTTGTGGGGTATCCCAGCTCTGTTCATGATGCACGGATTTTCCGTAATTCATCGATATTTGAGCTGGCTAATAGATCAATGGAGGCATTTTTCCCTGAAAATAACAAAATTTTAGGAGATAAGGCATATCCTCTTTTAAAATGGTGCATTACGCCTTACAAAGATTTCGGGACAATGACGTCCAAGCAAAAGCATTTTAATTATACTCATTGTTCCACACGGCAAATAATAGAGAGATGCTTTGCTTTATTTTTCGGACGCTTTCGACGCTTTCAACACCTGGAAATGAAAAACATAAAAGATATGCCTGGCACCATTCTGGCTGCATGCGTTCTTCATAATATTTGTTTAAAGTTTCCAGAAGAAATTCAAATTACTGAGCAGTACGTACAGACTGGTGGTGATTAGGTTCAGAGGAATGCAACTGAATACTTACGTTCCAATATTGTGATTTCTCCTGAAGGCAAGCGTGAAAGAGAGAAAATGGCCAATGAACTATGGAATCAACGTGCATCCCAACTGTAATAACTTGAACCTGAACAAAATAAAACAAAAAATTATAAATCCAATGGCTTTTATTCAAAATTTTTCATTATCAAACCAGAAACTTCAACAGTCACAAAAATTAACAACAAATAATTCATTTTCTAAAAAAAAAACTTAACAAAAACTAATTATAAAAAACCAATAAAATCCTGCTACAACTTTTCCAAAAATTTCATCATAAGGCTTTGATGAATTTTATTTCCCTCTTTCACCGCCTCTGTTAAATCTCTCAGCCTTTCATTTTGCTCCGCTAAGAGCTTTAATTTCTCTTCTTGTTTTTTCTTTATCTCCGCATTCTCCTTGAAAACGCGCGCTAATAATTCGGGCCCCGTTTCTCTTCTTCTTTTGCCAGTGGATGTTGTCGGCAACCTCCCAGCACTTTCATCACCTTCTAACACGCTTTCTTCGTCAATTAGAATATTCGGCTCTAAGGAGGACGCTAGCGCAACTGGAGCTACATCTGCATCGCCACCAAATAGTTCTTCAAACTCTTTATAAAATTTAAATGTTCGAGGTGAAACGCCAGTTTTGTTGTTATGATCCTTTGTGGCGATGAACTGGCGTTTCAAATGTTGAAATTTAAATTTGCAGACGTTGACATTTTTATTCAGGCCGCTTCTTTGTAATTCCTCCGATATGCGCTGCCACACTACGTCCTTTCGTAACATATTACCGGCCATTTCAGCCTTGTAGGAGCCATACGCATTAATTAACAGTGTGACTTGTTGGTCAGACCATTTACTCTCTGAAATAACTTTACTTTTATTTAAAAAACTTTATTTTATATTTTATAGATTTACTTTCGTTATTACTAGTACTAGCACCTTCACTTAAAACGTCTGCGGTAATGGAAGCACTCGGCATAACTGAAAAATTTAATTATCATGAAATATTTCAAATCTTAAAATTTCTAATTTTATGTTTTATTCTATTACCTTCGTTATTTGTATTAGGAAGTTCATTTTGATGCCCAACGTTGACCGTTACCTCTACGGGCATAACTGAAAAATTCATTATTATTGAAGTATTTTAATTTATAGAAATAAGGCCTACCTTCATCTTCATTTCGCACCACGAATATGTTGCCACTATCATCATAGTATACGTAATTTTCGTTCTCCATATTTTAATATTTTTAATAATAAAATTTAACAAATAAAATACTGCTACATTTAACAAATAAAATTTGGCTGGGGCTTATTAATTTTTTCCAATCTACTGACTGGAACCAGTGTTTCCGAAACAAAAACGTCAACTCTGCCGCTATCCGTATCTCTAGGATCATACAGGCAGGAATGCATTTGTTCATTCCTCATTCTAACAAATCTGTGAAGGTTAGGCCCAACAGATGGTTTAATCAGGAGTGTATGAATGCAATCAGAAATAAAGAAGCCGCCTTTCGAGCTTACAAGAGCTCCCCTAGTGAATCGCTCCGTGTAGAGTATATAAAACTAAGAAATTCCTGTAAAGTCACCATCAGGAATGTCAAAAATTCATTTGACAACAAGTTGAGAAGTAAACTCTTTAATGCAACCTCTGGTAGCAAGAACTTCTGGTCCTTGGTAAGCTCCATTAAGAAAAATTTCACTTCATCCACAACTCCTTCATTCATCCACGATAAGAAGGTGATAACAGACAGAAAATCCAAGGCCGATTTATTAGCATCTCTGTTTGCTTCCAATTCTTTTTTACCCCAAATTGATATGCTACCCCCGGTTCTCGAGCATAGCGCTCATTTAATGGACAGGGTTTTCTTCAGGACTCGCGATGTGTACAGGTGCCTCAAGGAGCTCGATATCAATAAATCCACTGGACCCGATAATATACCCCCTATCGTCTTAAAACAATGCGCCTCACCTTTGGCTAAACCTCTGCGCAAACTTTTTGCCCTTTCATACTCTTCCGGAGTCTATCCAGACTCTTGGAAACTTGCCCATGTACAGCCAATACCGAAAAAAGGTGACTCCAGCGACCCCTCTAACTACCGCCCAATAGCAATTACTTCTATTCTCTCCAAAACAATGGAGACGATAATCAACAAAAAACTTATGGGATATCTAGAATCCAACCTACTCATAAACGACAGACAGTATGGCTTCCGACACAGAAGATCCACTGGCGATCTTTTAGTTTGTCTTACAGAACACCTCAGCCGAAGTTTGCATGGATCAGGTGAATCCAGTCTGGTTGCTTTGGATATCTCCAAGGCTTTTGATAGAGTTTGGCACTTAGCCTTGTTAGCTAAACTCAAAGCTATTGGAATCGACTCACTTTTACAGAAATGGATTGAGAATTTCCTTTCCGGCCGTTCAATTAAGGTAGTATTGGATGGCATCAAATCTGAACCCCACCTTATCTCTGCGGGGTCCCCCAAGGGTCAATTTTATCACCAGCCCTATTTCTTATCTTTATAAATGATCTACTTTCAATCCCCTCCAACCCACTTCTCAGCTTCGCTGACGACGGTACCCTGCGTTACTCTTACAGCTACGATACAAGACAGACTCATGCCAGATCCTGTCTTGATGATCGTGAAGTAATGTTCAACTCTATTAATAACGACATTGAACTTATTCTAGAGTGGGGAACAAAGAATCGTGTCGAATTCAACCCCTCCAAAATCAAGTACTGTCTTATATCCAAAAAGAAGATCAACACCTCACCATCCTTGTCAGTGGATGGCGTGGAACTAATGGCCGACCCATCCCTACACATCTTAGGCGTGACATTAGCCAAAGACTTGCGATGGAATGACCACATATTCCAAATCGCCAAACAAGCATCCCAGTGCTTGGGATTTCTTAAGAGGTGCAAGTTCCTCCTCCAGCCATCGGCTCGCGCTGTTATTTATAAATCCTACATTCGGCCTCTTCTCGAATATAACTCCCTCGTCTGGGGCGGCGCGTCGATAACCACCTTGGCATGGTTAGATAAGGTCCAAAAAAAAGGCCCTTAAATTAATTGATGACGACACCGCCTGCTCCACCATCGACCCCTTGAGCCACCGTAGGAATGTAGCAGCACTAACAAAATTTTATCGCTACTATCATAGCGACTGTTCCTCCGAAATAAACGCTCTCCTGCCTCCACGGCAATCTTATAACCGCAACACCAGATTAGCCCACTCGTCTCATTCCCTTTACCTACAACTCCCCCTTTCACGTACTCAACAAGATATGAATTCGTTTGTAAATAGAACAACTCGACTGTGGAATAATCTCTCTCAGTCAGTATTTCCGAGCTCCTACAACATCCAAGAGTTCAAATGCGGGGTTCATCGCCACCTTCTTCAACACCCCTTCACACCCCCATAACCCTTAACCTATTCCCCCCACTCCCCCATAACCCTTAACCTATTCCCCCCCCCCCCCCCGTACTAAGCCTGCTGCTAGACATTGCACCATGACGTGACAAACGACATGACGGACTGGTAGTACAAAGGGTGATTCCTGAGTTTAGCACTCCCACATAAAAAAAAAAAAAAAACTGCACGGGCACGATTTTTTTATAACTGCAGGGAATAGTTGACTGTATGAAATACTCATACACATACATTAACAACAAGCTATAATAGCAGCTTTTTTGTGTCCAAGATATCATAGCAGCTTTTTCTTGCTTCGTTGTAATTTGACAGTTCAAAAATTCTGCTACCAAAGCAGCTTTAGTTTTTTTAGCAGCTTGGTTTTTGTTCGAAAAAAGCAGCTGATTTAATTTTCCTTCCTTTTCTGTTCTGCATATTTGATCGAACAGAGATAATCTGGTTTTGTCCAAAGTCTAGAAATTAACAAGTCTTTCATCTTCATATGGTTAATGAGTGAAAGGCGAACAGCTGCATGCACAAGTTTTTCAAATGACGATGTCAGGCTATCAGAAAGAGAATGCAACATTTTTATACGCGCTGGAATACAACCATAAGTCGGAAAATTTTATGAGTTTATATGAGGATGTATTGGTGCATATTTGCTCGTTTGTTTTGATTTATGAAAGAAAACAGCTGATTCAATTTTCTTTCCTTTTCTGTTATGCATACTTTATCGTAAAGAGAGAATCTGGCTTTGTCTGGCCGAGTTCACGAAGTATGCGTTGAGTTTTGCTCAGCAGTGATGTTCATATATGCACGCACACAATCAACGGTCGGAAATTTTTGTATGAAGATGAAAGACTTGTTATTACTAGACTTTGGTTTTGTCTCGCAAAGTTCACGACGCGACGTATGCGTTCAGTTGTGCTCCGCTCTGATGCTCATTTGTGCATGCACACAACTAGCCAGGTGAAAATTTTGTATGAACATGAAAGACTTGTTATAGTCCATTCAAGACGAGCATTTGGGTGTTCCAAAATAAGGGCGCACGCACACAGAAAGCGGAGCGGAGCGGAGCTTATCAGCTCTGCCCTAACTTTACATTAAAATCCCTATTACTGCGCACACTGTAAGCTGAGCGGAGCTGATCAGCTACTGGCGGAGCGGAGTTGATTTTTCTTGCTGGTTTTGTGGCAATTGTCTCAGCGCGTAAAAATGATTCCGAATGAAAAATTCTTTAGAAAAATTCTGTATATGGAATTCGAAAAGGTTTTCTAGGAAATTGGGCTGAAGTAAAAATTTAATTTAGGTTGCATTGTGTCATGTTGGGTTTTTGTTGAATTTTATGTTTTTATTTTTCATTTCTTTGAAAATATGAATAAAAAAAATTTTAATAAAAATATGTATATTTCGTTTACCAAAATATACTTACATACTTGGCAATTAAGAAACTTACCTTATTGTTACTACTAATTTCTCTTCTGCAGAAATCGGTTCGCGCCAGTTAGTGCAAAATTTATGCAAATCATTTTCAATTTCTTCCAATATACATATAGTCGAAGGTTTCTATCTCCATACCCATGTATTCCGAAAATTTTGTAGGAAACTTTCTTAATTCTTTATATAAATGGTAATATTCTCCAAATTGCTTTCTTTTTTTATTAATTTCATGTACCCATATCCTGTTTTTTTTCTTAAAATATATTGTTTTCGTAAAAATGAATTTTCACATAAAATACTTCTTTGCAATTTTGAAGATACCATTTTAAATCAACTCGTATAATGAATGATGACCCAAATAATGAAGCAAACATAATTCTACGTAAATTCCCAAATGCTCTTCTCCGCTCCGATTTTGGTGTGCGCACCACTGACATATAGAATGGACAGCTCATGAGGAATTTTTCATGGCACCAATTTGTTCCATAGGCTACAAACCTTTTTTCACTCCATGTAAACACCGGAATCACTTTTGAAATTTACATTTTTTTAAATACGTACTTAAGGGTACCCTACCCATTCTCGGTTTCAAAAAATCGATTTTTTTTTATTGTCTTATTCGAATCTATAACTCTTCAAAAATATTTCCTGAAAGTTTTAAGTCGAAATTCGGAATACTCTTGGAGTTCCAGCAGATTGATGGTGGGCGCGTCAAATCGCAAATGCTTAGTTTCGCCGTAGCGCGGAAAATTACTTCAAAAACTTTAAACGCATTTTTCTCGAAACTATGTTTTTACGATTGGCGGGCATTGTAAGTCAAAAACTATAAATGCGATCGTTCTGAAATTTTGATATGTTTTTCTAAACACCAAAAGCTATAACTTAGACTATTTGTAAAAAGATTGATGATGATCTTCTATTATTACAGCCTAATAGTTTACAAAAAAAAACTCGGATTTTGAAAAAAAAAAAATTCATAAGTCCACCATTTTGTAAATTTTTGCACTAAACAAATAATAATAGTCTATTCCCTAGCCAAACATGAACTCTTTAAAATTCCGTTCGATTTTTTGGTTTCAGACGTTCCAGTCAATTACAATCATGCCCGCCATCCAAAAAGAGGACTTTTAGTTGACCGCAAAAAGAGGCTATAAAATGTTCATACACAACTATGTTACATTTTTTTCTTGTTCTTAAGGTTTTCAATTACATGTATAAATATATCCGTACCTCATAAGTCGATTTTTCATCATTTACCGGCCCAATGAAAATCGCAAAAATCAGAAATCGAGAATGGGTAAGGTACCCTTAAAACATTAAAATAACACAAATATTTTGTTTAAAAAAATTAATAAACACTATTTTCACTTTTTCACCTTTTAAAATGCCTTTTTTTCATTAATTTCCAAATTTTATGTGTATCTGATTTAAGTTCTTAACGCCTGTTTTAGCAACTGACATTCTGTATGTCAAAATCCGGGGGTCTATGGGGAAAAGAGCAAAAGATATAAACATCACTAGTGCAAAAGGGAAAATATAAAATCAGGTCTGTTTTTACTTGTCAGTTTGGGGGTCTATGGATGAGTGCGACAACTATACTTTTGGGTGCCATCGATTTGTATGGAATAATTTCAGATGAGCAGTCCATTATTATATGTCAGTGGTGCGCACCGATAAGCTCAGCTCCGGTCAGCTCGGATAAGCTCAGCTCCGCTCCGCTTTCTGTGTGCGCGCGCCCTAACACCGTTAATAAAATCGAACCCTAAAGGTTGTTGGGGTCGCTGATCACGAAAATCGGGGTCCCGCAGTCCTAAAACATGGGCGTCACCCTTAAAATGCAAAAAATGCCCCTTTTTGGGGTTTTTCGTGATTATTTCAATAATAATGAAAACTAATGCAATAAAATACACTTTTTTTATTATTTATTTGCGAAGGGGGTTGATTTGTATTAAATCAAGGCGAACTTTATGATAAGGGATAATCCTAAACGGTTCAAACCACCCCTAAATCGGCTAAAAATAGAAAAAAATGTAAAAATAAGGTTGATTTTTATAATTGTAGGGGTAGTTTTATCCCACACCCACCCACAATCGAATTTGAAGCATAAACTTTAAAGAACGTTTTTTTTTTCATTCTATGTTTTGTATTTCGAATTTATTTTGTATTCTGTCTGTTGGTAACAATGTCTGTGAAGTGTCAGTGACGTGATAATTGTGCTGTTTGTTTTGATAATGGCATATTTTGTTTATTTATTATTATCCGTCGTTTTATGTTATAATTTTAATGTGATTTGTGTTTATGTGTTGTGTTTTATGTATCTATGCTTCGTAAGGATAATTATCGTGACTATTTTAGGGTTGTGCCTGAACAGTGAATTTTAAGAACTGTATTTGCTATTGAATTGTGTTTGTGTGTGTGAATATTTAAAAAGTGCATTCCGTAATTAATCCTATGATTCCGTTAAGCTGTAAAAACGTAAAATATTTTGTATATGGCGAAATCAGTTACAAATAGTTAGGTCTGTGCTACTACTAACAAAATAAAATATCTAACAAACGAATATTTTTTAATTTGTGTATACAGGGTCTATTAAGTAATAAAGCCGCCGGCTGTGGATAGGTTTTGGATAGACGAAGAAAAAATTCGGGGGGATTCGTGTAGTCGCTAGGGCCTTTTGATTTTTTGGTAGAGTTTTACATATCACACTGTATTTTTGTAACTAAATTCAAAACTTTGGTTTTTTTAAACAAAATTTCAACTTCAACTACCTTTTTCTCCAAAAAATTCCTAACCTATACTTTTTTTCCAAAAATTTTAAAATATGGCCTTTACTTTTGAAATTATAAGCATTTTTGATGTTAATTAAAATTGACCTTATTTGGTGGTTTTCAATATAGTACGGTTAAGGACAAAAAATGATTGACTAAAAACACAGAAAGGATGAGTGCCCACATAATTCGATTAAGTGCCTTTTGATAGGCAAAATAATATAGGTATATTTTAACATGGATTTTAGAGCGAAACTAGCGAACGCTAATTTGTAGTGTCGAAGCTGGGTGTTATTTTGACTCGCGTTTGTCATATGACTTTACTGTCAGTGAAGTCAAACCTAACGTAAAATGACATTTGTTTATGACATGTCATACGACTATCTGTCAAAATTAGCTTTGAACGTTTCTGTTTTGACTTGATTTGTCACATGACTTTACTGTCAAAATTATGAGTTGACTGAATCTGATTATTGTTAAATTCAACTTCATTATTTCTTTTTTAATAAATCTTTATTTCAATTCACAAAAAGCCTTTCGTTTATTGACTTCTATCCACAAAGTGCCTTATACATACTTCTATTTTCTCTTTTCTCTCCAATTGCACTACCTTCTCTTACTAATTTTTGGCATTAAAGACATTCGGAGTTAATATTCATCCTTTAAACCTTTTTCAGGAAACACAACATTAGTCCGCAGAATGTCCATCTTATAGGTCACAGTTTGGGTGCTCATATTGCTGGAGTTATTGGGAAATACTTCAATGGAACCATCGGTCGGATAACAGGACTTGACCCAGCTTTTCCCTTGTTTGAAAATGCTCCAGATGCTTTAAAGCCCAGTGATGCACAGTTTGTGGATGTTATTCATACTGATGTTTCAGCGCTTGGGGTTTTCAAACCGTTGGGGCATGTAGATTTCTACCCAAATTACGGCTATGCACCGCAGCCGGGGTGTAAAATTTTAGACCTATTAACTTTTAGTAAGTTAGTTTTTGTCTGCTTTGAAAAAAAAAAAATAATAATAATAAATAAACAATTTAAATTCAGCTTCTTGCAGTCATTATCGTGCGCCTATATTTTATGCAGAGTCTGTCCGGCTTCAGAACAATTTTCCATCCGTTAGATGTCCGATTATGGAAATAAAAAAATTTTCTGCAGATAAGTGCTTCAATATGAGTAATGGAGAGCCCGTTTTTATGGGTGAAACACTTTCACCGAAGTAAGCCAAACAAAATGAAATTTTTTTATTAATTAATTTTATTTATTAAAATTATTGATTTATTTTTGTAGTGTAACAGGACAATTTTATTTAGAGACAAATAATGTACCACCCTATGGTTTTGGAGCTTTTTCAAAAGTTTATCAAAGACAAAATGATGTGAATCCACGATAGCTACACCAAGCAAGTTCTCACACCGTTTTCAATCTTTAGTTTAGGCTCAATTCAGTACAAAAACCTCTCTTAGCATAGGCATTTGTTGCAATCCTTGGCTTTTAACATTTTGTTTATACTTTAGCGCTTTCATCCACCAAAAATATTTTATTAGGGTAATATTAAGCTAAACATCATATACAGGTTTGAATAAAATAAAATTTACTTTTAAATAGTGAACTCTTCGTATGTACTTAATACTGGAAAGCTAAATTGTTACAAGGGCCAATTTTGCGAAAATAGTTTTTGCAGTTTTTATGATATTATTAGTCAGTTTTCATATAATAATGAAAAGATTAGATCATGTAAACTGATTGAATTTTTTTTTTGATAAATACAGCGATATTTTACACTAATAGTCACGGATCACACTTTTAAAGCGCGGAAAATGTCGATAGCCTTTTTTCCTTCACCTAAAAAATTGTTGAAATGCGCTTGTGACGGCATGCAGCCTTTAATTTATGGAATTAAAAGGTTAATTTGAAAGAATTTCATATGGAAAAATTGTGGAATTTAACAGTGGCTGAAAAGTGAGAATGAATTGTCCGTCCCATAGTTACAAAATGAAAGAAGATTTGTTTAAAAGGCTATTGAGTTTTTATAATGGCCTCGATTCCCAGATCCGGCGGCGCGGAAGTGAGTGCGGTTTCAAATGGTTTCAAATCCGCAGAAAATTTGTTGCGGATCACACTTTTAAAGCGCGGAAAATGTCAAAGAGAAATCCGCGGTTGCGGATTTGAGAATCGCAAAGCCTCAAATCCGCACTCACTTCCGCGCCGCCTGATCTGGGAATCGAGGCCAATAATTTTTCTGAAGAACCCGTAGCTGCAGAAGCTGGCGAAGAAGAAACCTTTTTAGAAGCTACCAATATCTTCTTCTTCTTTAACGGCTCTACAACCGGGATCCGGTCCTGGCCTCGCGCAACTGTTCTCTCCACCGGTCCCGATTCTGAGCCGATGTCATCCAGTTTGGCATCCCTAAACTCTGAGCGTCCTGGTCCACGCCATCCTTCCAGCGAAGGTTGGGCCTCCCTCGCTGTCGCACCCCATAGGTCTTACCGCAGAGAACTTTCCGAGCAGGCTCATCTTCACTCATACGAGCTAGATGCCCTGCCCACCGGAGCCTACCGAGCTTTATTTTCTTCACAACATCTATGTCGCGATAGCGCTCGTAGATCTCGTCATTGTAGAGTCTCCGGAATCGTCCTTCCTCACATACGGGGCCAACAATCCTCCGAAGCATTTTCCTCTCAAACACGCCCAAGAGGTTTGAGTGCTTTTTGCTAAGCACCCACGTTTCGGATGCATATGTGAGAACGGGTAAGACCATCGTCTTATATAGTAAAAGTTTAGACGTTATGGTTAGATATTTGGATTTGAAGAGCCTTGACAGACTATAGTAGGCTTTGTTGGCTTTTAGCAGTCGTGCGCGTATTTCTGGTTCCATGCTATTGTCGGCTGCTACTATTGACCCAAGGTAGGTAAATGATTTTACCACGTCAAACTCGTGTTCCGCTACCTTGATTGTGGGACCAATGTTAGGTGTTCTTCCAGACGAGGCCACCATGTACTTTGTTTTGCTTTCGTTAAGAAGCTTTCACTCAGATTGAGCAAGCGGCAGGAAATCTGGGACTGCACATTAAGCTACCAATATATCTTTTTTAAAATGTAATGTAATGTAGAGGAAGCAATGTTAAACAAGAAAAATCAGAAAAATAAGAGGAACAAGTCTAGTCTCAAAATATCTTGGAATGAACTGTGGGGCAAATCCGGTAAACCATTTTAAGGATATATAAAGGAATTTAAGGAAATCGCTACCGTATGTATAGCTGGAATGAAGTTCAGAAAAATCTATATGCGGAGCTGCGAAATTAGCTTTATAATCCACAACCGACACCATTAGCTAGGACATATTTAAAAATATGTTAGAAAAAGAATTTGGCGATTTGTGACTCATCTAGATAAACAAAGCAGAAAGAGAAAATTCAGAGAAACATTGCTGGAATTTATCTAAACCATACAAAAAAAAAAGGAAAGATGTTCTGTTTCATACAAGAAAAGTGTGCAATTTGTAGTCAGACAGCTTTCCTATTTCCTCCATTTAATCTTTCTCCAGACGAAAGTTATCCCCGGTAAATCTTTGTTTTCTATGTTTTCTATGGTACTGTCAAGAGCTTGGAGTAAGTTTTACCTGAAGAGAGCAAAAGTAAATGATGGCGTAGGATGGGAGCACCCACTGGGGCACAGAAGCCATGAGAAAAGCCTTGTTTAGAAGTGAGTGCGGTTTCAAATGGTTTCAAATCCGCAGAAAATTTGTTGCGGATCACACTTTTAAAGCGCGGAAAATGTCAAAGAGAGATTCGCGGTTGCGGATTTGAGAATCGCAAAGTCTCAAATCCTCACTCACTTCCGCGCCGCCGGATCTGAGAATCGAGGCCATTGTGTGACAGAGATAACATGTTAGAGTAAGAAGAATTTTCTGATTATTGTAACAGAGACTTGTGAGTGGATCCAGAAGAAATCCGTTGCGAAATATTTGAAACATTTAAATTTTAGTATGATTAAAATTAAATTAATTTAAATTTATTGTATTTACAATGAATCATCAACATCAGGAAAAATAAAGATTCTTTGTTTTCCAATTTGCTACCATAATTCCTCAAATAATAGTAGATTGTTCTACAAGTAAAGAAAAGTGATAGTTTTCCAGTGAGTGTAAATATTTAATTCGCGAGCGAGCGTAGCGAGCGAGTGGATTAAAATTTAGACGAGCTGGAAAACTCACTTTTCTTAGCGCGTTGAACGTGCTATTTTTTCGGTAATCGTATAGAAATGACGTACATTTAATATTGAAAATCAAAAATTGCAAAGAAAATATTAATACTTACATTGAAAATCAAAAATTGTAAAGAAATAATAATTGGTCAAAGTATGCCATTTTCTGTTGACAATTAATCGCACTGTACCTAATTAAAGTTATATCTAAAATCGTGAAGAAAAGTGTTGCTAACTAGAAAAGTATCACTTTTCTTTACGATTTTTGATTAAACAATGTACGTCATTTCTATACGATTGAATTGTATGAATTGCAAAGGTTACTTAATTGATTTTATGTCATCCGAGGGATCATAATAAAGTCATCTGTGCAATGCAAGGCCACCCCTTTAAAGGAGATTTTTTGTTTATTACTTTCAATACAAAAACACGCACGGATAGCAGGCCTCTTTTTTAATTGCTGGTCATGCATAATTTAAAAACAATTGAAATCCAGATTTGTGGCACCTTGTTTTGCCCGTCTGAAAATAAAAATAAAAATGAAAAATAAATAGACAGAGAGAGAGAGCCCAAATTCTAAACATTTACTCTTCAATTTCATATAAGTACATTATACATATTTATTCTTACTTTATTTATATTTATTGCCATTTCAAATTATTGTTATTCATAGACTGTTATAAAAAGTCTCGAGATTTAGCAAACTGTTATAAAAAGCATACAGTTTTTTCACATTAAATTCACCCATTTGCAAATAAAATTAATCCTTTTGCAAATCAAATTCACCTTTTTGAAAATTAATTACTGTCATAATGTTAGTAAATCCATGTTCGGTCAAGCTCGACACACCATAATCCATTATACATTTTGTTATTAAGAAGAGACGCACTCTACTTTTTTTACCACCACATTCTCCAATGCTGAAGACCTTCGAGAAGCCTTTTCCAAAATCAAGTTAAGTGTAAGAAATAAGTATGTTAGCCGAACCTTTAAATTGGAAATAACAATTCTACACACATTATCATTTTGTGTATGGATATGGACAAGCGCACGTGCATTGTAATTACCCGTTCGAAATTCATTACGGTCAACAACACTCCATCCATCAAGCCACGATAAGAGTGGCAGTGAGACCGTTGAATTGTTATTGTGAATATAAAAATAAGCGGGTGATTTGGGCAAATGGAAAAGCGATTTTGATTTTCCCACTTGTTTTGGCGCACGCCACACTATTGGCCTATGGGCGCAGCGATGACCGTCGGGTTCCAGCTAGTAATATATAATGTAGAAGTACTTAATTTTTAAACGGGTGAATTCACCCTTCATTTGCAAAAAGATGAATTTAATTTGTAAAAAGGTGAATTTTATTTGTAAAAAGGTGAATTTAATTTGCAAAAGGATTAATTTGATTTGAAAATGGGTGAATTTAATGTGAAAAAACTGTAGAAAAAAGAACACGAATTTCATTCTTTCCCTATGCTTTTTATGTTTTCTAGGCTTTTTATAACAGTTAAAATTCCGCCAAGGAAAGTTTGAGTAAATTCCTCACACTCTTACATGGGAAAAACTCCTTTGAATTTTTTTTCAATTTTCAGCCTAGCCGGGGCAGCATCCAACCAATTTTTCACGCAATATTCAAGGATGGCTAACTCAAAACTTCTTCATATGGGCATGGTTGAAAAATTTGTCTGTTGAACAGAAAAGTAAAATCTTCGTAACACCTTCCAAAGGATACGA
The DNA here is from genome assembly GCA_949987705.1 of Thereva unica. Lineage (NCBI taxonomy): Eukaryota > Metazoa > Arthropoda > Insecta > Diptera > Therevidae > Thereva > Thereva unica. The sequence continues at coordinate 73,975,481 of OX465282.1, read as the reverse complement.
TGTGGAAGCAGTTCTTTACTGCTTATGGACAATAGCTTCAATATTTTCCCGCTGGGCATGGTCGAGTTGTTTGGGCTTAGGCTTTTTTAGAGGTTTTCTTGTTTTTGAAATATCGGCATACGTACATTATGTATATGTTTATACGAATGTATATATTTTTACTAGGTAAATTTTCTTAAAATGATAAAATTGTTGGTGGAAATCAATTTAAACAAGAAAAAGCTGTTACATGTACTGTTTGAGATTTTGTTTAAATGACAAAAGGGGCATTTTATTTATTTATTTATTTATTTACGCCAAACAAGGCATGCTTAAACTATATTACACAGGGAAAGTAACTTATGAATATATACATTAGGGTGGCCCTTATTTCGACTTTTTTGACTTTTTCCAAAAAGATCCCCCCAAAAATATGCGAATGGATGAAAAACGGGCCAGTGTGAAATTTTACGCCAATCGGGAGTGATTTAGAGGTCCCTCAAAATCGTCAAAGTTTCGAAAAATTTGATTTTTTGGCATTTTTTCTTTTTTAGCCACCCCTGAAATATTTTATTCCAACCCTGACCGACAAAATATTATAGATATTTTAATTACCTTTCTAATAAGCCAAATTTATAAAATAACGGTTGACAAATAGAGAAGTTATGGCCATTTATGCTATAGAAAACCAAACATTTTAATTTCTATAAGAATATTTCATAATAATTTAATTTTCAATAAAAACCACTAACAATTTAGTCTAGTTTCGACTTCCATAAGGATAGAATCTAGAGATGCGCCGAATATGGGTTCGACCGAATACGAACATTCGGCCGAATGTTCGGTCAAAAATGTACCGAACCGAACATTCGGCCGAATTATTCGGTTCAGTTTTACGCAGTAAACAGGTTCATAAAGGTAAGCGAAGCGTTCTGTAAAGCGGCCTACAGGCGACAAAGTTGGTTGACAACAAAGTTGGCATCATGAAATATACAGACACTCCAACTTGATTGTCAACATCCGCGCAAACGTCAATGAAGTGCACGGATCAAATTACTTTTTTCTAATGATGTTCGCCGGCTAAGTTCTCAACACCGCTACAGACATACACATGGTTGCCAACTTCTACTAAAAATCAAAAATTTTTGATTTCATTCCAACCGTCGACCAACTTCGATTTTAAGTTGTCAACCAACCTACACACTTTCAACTCTGACACCAAATGTTGCCAATTTTGTTGGCAACCAAGTTTGTCGTCTATAGGCCACTTAAGTAGCAGTGTTCGCCCGCCCCTCCACCACTTTGCGCTAGCTCGGCTCGCTCATTCAATGCGCCGTCCTTTTTTTATTGCAATTTTTCTGGTGATAGATAAGTTATCGCCAAAAAATAAGGAACTAAAGCAAGAATGTTGGGAAATGATAATTCCATAAACATTTAGGCCCTATGCACATGAGGCGACTGATTTGCAATCCCAGTTTCAAACTGGTTTCACCATCACGCTCACAACCAGTTTACAACCTAAATAAAACCTTTGCCCACACACCACCGCAACTGATTTTTGATCAATCAAATCATATCAAATCTGTGCTTACGAAGATTTTGTTGAATAAACTTTGACACGTACAAATGCAACCACGCAACTGAAACTGGTGGCATTTCCAAGCGTACAAGCGTTGCATTCGGTGACAGCCAATATAGAAGTGTGTATTCGAATGCATGCAACGCAAATGTCGGTCTACTTTGCACTTTTTCTGCATTGCCGCATTCGACATAGCACACACACAATCATCCACTCGTTACTTATATTTTTGGGTGCTCGCCGCGTGTCATGGAACCGTTGAATGCAACGCAGGTACGCTTGTCTCTCACCAATTTGATATTGCTTCCGACCCGACAAGAACAGTCGCACGCAAGCAGTTGCAAAACTAGTTTCAAATCGGTCTCGTTTATGTCGACTCGTGTGGGGATTCCCCATTTTTTTATTTTGTGTAATTTTTGATTTTGTGAATAAATACAAAACAAAGAAGTGTTGGTTTCATTTACAAATACTACCTACCTAGAGTTCCATAATAAAGATTCTTTAACATATGTAACTCTTAAAATAATACAATTTAAATATTCGGAAATTATTTGGCAAACTAACCGAATATTCGGCCGAATACGAACATTAAAAAAATACGCCGAATATACCGAATACGAATATTCGGCCGAGCATTCGGCGCATCTCTAGAATCGCTAAAAGTGCCAGAAGTTAAAGTTTGATCAGTGGAATAATTTAGATTGCCAGTAGTTTAAATTGTTTGTTTTGTTTATAGTGTTTTCGTTAGAAACTTGTCCTGTTCATAAAAATTGATTATATTTTTTAATAATACATAATTTAAAGATTCATATGCAAAAATGAGTACAATAGCACATAAAAATTTACGTTCACACATATATTTAGTTGGAAGTGCATATTCCCAAATTCTTGGTGCAAAGCTGCCTTCAAACAAACAAGTTCTGTCAGTGTTTTTTTATAACCATAATATTGTAAAATTAACTATTCGTGAAAGTGCGCGTTTAGTTATTGAAGAAGCTACAATATTTTGGGCTAAAGCTAGAATTCCAACTAGATACAAACAACGCAGTGTTGAAAAATTAGAAAATTTGCATAAAGAGTGGCTTAAAATTTGTAGAAATAAAAATAGAAGATCTGAAACTCAGTGTAACAGAGAAAAGGAGTTTGTCGAGCAATTGGATGATCTTTTTGACATTGCACATGTCGATGCACTTACAATAATGAAATGTGAAGAAGATAAAAAATTTTTAATCGCACAACGTGAAAAAGGTCGCCAAGGATGCTTAACAGGTGTTGACATGAAAGCCCTACAACAAGCAAAAAGAAAAGCGGAACTTTTAGACTCAGAAGAATCAAGAAGAAAAAAAGTAGCGCAATCTACGGAACTACCTACTGATAGTACAAAAGGTATTACGCTGTCATCAGAAAGTGTAACTGATACTGAAACTTCATCTCCATCTACAAGTGAAAATGTAGCTGGAACAAGCCAATCTCAAATAAGAGGAAAAAAACATTTCATTAATTCCAGAGTTATGTCCGCATTGGATAAATGCAAAATAAGTGACCGTTTAGCTATGCATGTTATTATTGCGGTTGCAGAAGCATTAGGTCATGATATTAGTGATTTAATAATTAATCGTTCAACGTTACAACGTCAAAGAGAAATAAATAGAAGAGAAAAAGCAACAGAAATTAAAAATGCATTTAAGGTACCTACAAATTTTTATTTATTTATGTTATTTGTATTTTATATAAAAAAAATTTCAGATAGATTATGGTACTTTGCATTGGGATGGAAAACTTTTACCGGAAATAACTGGAAACGTTAAGGTAGACAGACTACCTGTTATAATTAGTCACAATAATGGTGAACAGCTATTAGGTGTTCCTAAATTATGTACTGGAAAAGGAATTGATATGTGTGATGCGATATATGAACTTTTAATCGAATGGAATGTTGACCAAAATATATTCGCACTTTGCTGTGATACAACCTTTTCAAATACAGGAAAAATCAACGGAGCAGCAACACTTTTGGAACAAAAACTGGAAAGAGATTTACTTTATTTACCATGCCGCCACCACATATATGAAATCGTACTGAGAAGTGTATTTGAATCCAAATTCGGATCCGTTACTTCCGGTTCTGATGTTCCTTTATTCAAAAGATTTCAATCAGATTGGCCAAATATAAATAAAATGAATTTTAAACCAGCACTTCAAGACGAAAAACTTTTTACGATTTTAATTGATGTAAAAGAAGAAATTTCAAACTTTTGTAAACATCAATTGGAAAACAAAATAGTAAGAGACGATTACCTAGAGCTATTAGAGTTGACTTTAATTTGTTTAGGCACAAGTTCTAAAACAATATTTCGCTATCCAGGACCGATGCACCACGCCCGATGGATGTCTAAAGCATTGTACTCGTTGAAAATATATCTATTTCGAACAGAATTTAATTTAACAGAATCTGAAGAAAACAAATTAAGAGATATATGTGCTTTTATTATCCGTTTTTATGTGAAGGCTTGGTTTAACTGTCCTGTGGCATCATCAGCGCCATACCAAGATTTGTGTCTTATACGAGAAATTTATAATTACAAATCTTGTGACAAACAAATATCTGAAGCTGTAATCAAGAAGTTTTCGAACCATTTGTGGTACCTATCAGACGAATGTGTTGCATTAAGTTTGTTTGACGAAAACGTTTCGAATGAAATTAAAAGAGAAATAACAGATAAGTTAAAGACTCTGAAAAGCCGTAATGATGATGGAGATGATAAAGATTACGATGACGATGTTGATACAATAGAAAATATGAAACGTATACCACTTAAACCCCAGGAAATAGAAACATTTATAGAAAAAGGGCTTCCTGATTTTGTTACCGTAAACACACATAAATTTTTCAATCGCTTTGGAATTTCCACTAATTTTTTAAATGAAGACCCTTTTAATTGGAACGATAATGAAGAGTATAATAAAGGAGAGAATATAATTCATAATTTACATGTAGTAAATGATGCAGCAGAACGCGGAGTGAAATTAATTGAAGAATACAATAAACTATTAACCAAAAATGAAGAAGAAAAGCAATATTTATTGCAAGTGGTTACTGACTATCGAAAAAACTTCAAATCACATACTAAAACAGCGTTGAGTAGTACTAAAAACTAAGATTTATTTTGTACAATTTATACTTTTAAATATATTCTATTACTTTAAAATAAAATATTCAAAAAAAAAAAAAAAATAGCGGTTTTTATTGAAAATTAAATTAATATGAAATATTCTTATAGAAATTAAAATGTTTGGTTTTCTATAACATAAATGGCCATAACTTCTCTATTTGTCAACCGTTATTTTATAAATTTGACTTATTAGAAAGGTAATTAAAATATCTATAATATTTTGTCGGTCAGGGTTGGAATAAAATATTTCAGGGGTGGCTAAAAAAGAAAAAATGCGAAAAAATCAAATTTTTCGAAACTTTGACGAATTTGAGGGACCTCTAAATCACTCCCGATTGGCGTAAAATTTCACACTGGCCCGTTTTTCATCCATTCGCATATTTTTGGGGGGATCTTTTTGGAAAAAGTCAAAAAAGTCGAAATAAGGGCCACCCTAATATACATACATACATATATCGCTAAAAGTACATTTGCATTTAACAATTTATCACAGGTATATCTTTATAACTTATGGTACATTAGTTAGAGTGTTAGTTCAGGATAATTCGGATGTCAGGAAGGATATCAATTTTTTCTTGAAGGATAATTTGCTAATTCCAGGGGAGAAGCAGGAACTGTGGCCATTGAAAATCATACAACATCTGTTGATGGGCTCGTTCTTTCCATACTCGGTCCGATGAGAATATTCCCTAAGCATCTTCGTATGCCTATTGTGACGGACATCGTCGTTAACTTTGATCCTGTCTGACAGAAACTGAACATTGATCCTATCGTTCAAGACGTCCAAAGTAAAGCATGATATAAGCAACTTACGCCTATTAAACAGAGGCATGAGATCCACCACTTTGAGCCTGTCCATGTAGTGTGGTAGGCTATGAAAATCACGCGAGTCGTATAGATTTCTCAGAGCAAAGAGTAGAAATTTCTTTTGCACCGACTCAAACCTGTTACTGCTTACCTGGTAAATAGGATTCCAGATCGGGCATGCGTATTCCAAAATCGGGCGGACTAGCAAACAGAAAAGGGTTTTTGTAACTCGAGGGTTGTCAAATTCCTTGGCTCTTCTCTTTATAAAGCCTAGAAGTTTGCTAGCTCTTGCAATAATATTATCGTAGTGCAAATTGAAATTTAATTTATTGTCCAGGACAATACCCAAATCTACAATTTGATCAACGCGGTCTAATACCCTGCCGTTGAGATAATAGTATTGCAACTGTATGCTTTTTTTACGAGAGAAGGTAATTACGTGGCATTTACTGGTGTTTAGTTGCAGTTTATTGGTGGAGCACCAGTCATGTAACGTATTCAGTTTCGACTGAAGAAGAGTTACGTCATCACTCGACTATATATTTTGAGGTCATCGGCATAAAAGAGATGTCGTATATTACTTAGTTTTTCTGACAGGTCTGAGATGAATATATTAAATAAAAGTGGGCCAAGATGACTACCCTGGGGGACTCCGGAAGTTACTTCGATTTCTTTTGACAGAAATCCTTGAAATCTAACGGCCTGTGTTCTTCCGTTAAGATATGATTCTATCCATCTTAGGACAGGCCCAGATATTCCGAATTTTAGTAGTTTTGTTATTAAGATATGGTGGTCGACACGGTCAAAGGCCTTACTGACTGGTCAAAGGTCAGTGTAGACCGCATCGATTTGATGACCGTTCTCCATACCACATAGTAGTTCGGAGGTTAGTGTCATAAGGTTAGTAGTTGTCGAGCGCCCTTTTCTGAAGCCATGCTGTTGGTCATTGAGGAGCGGATCAATTATGTGGGCCATCTTATCGTAAACAAGCTTTTCGAAAAGTTAAGGAATTGCTGATAATATTGCAATGCCCCTGTAGTTGTCCACCGAATGCTTATTAGATGCTTTGTGAATTGGTATGAGGTATGATTTTTTCCAAGTTATAGAAAACTTTCCTAACGATAAGGATTTGTTGAAAATAAGATGGAGGGGAAATAGAATTTGAGTTGAGTAGCACTGCAGAAAGCAAGGAGGCAGATTGTCGGGACCGTGACCTTTATTGATATCCAGATTGTTTAAACCTGTCATGATGCCTTCGACGGATAGGGATATGTTATCTATAAGAGTTGAAGTAACAGTGCGCGTGTGTGTTGGGTCAGTATGTGTTGTATCAGATTTTGGGTAAAAGACTTCGGTAAACCTGTCAGCAAACATGTTACAAATTTCCTGTGGGCAAGAGGAGTGTTTACTGCCATTGGTCATTGTAGTTGGATAGCCTAAGGTCGTTCGTTTCATATTAACGAACTGAAAGAATTTTTTGGGATCTCTAATAATGCTATCGCCAACAGAGTTAAGATATGTAGTATAGGCCTCACGTGACCTAAGACTGAACTCTGAGGCTAGCCTAGTGTATGCTAATTTCAGTTCATCATTTGCATGGGGGTTATTTCTAATCATCGTATACAATTTATTTCTCTGATTACGAAGAGAACGGACATTCTTATCCAGCCATGGTTCCGATAATTTATCCCTTCTTTTAATTCTGGGCACATGTTTGTCAATAACGTTGAATATTATAGTGTTGAAGCAAGACACCATTTCGTCAATGTCATTACCAGAAAGCCTATTTCCCCAGTCAACTAGGGATAATTCGAAGACAATGCTGTTAGAGTCTGCATTTTTATAATCATAAATGATTGAGTTATTGTATGATATACGATGATTAGATATTGCGGTATTATGTTCGAGGATCCATGCAGAATGGTGAGTAGAGTTGGTGAAAAGGTTTTCCTCAGGCGGAGCAGGCAGAATGTTCAACTCCTCAGGTGAGTTAGTGAAGATTAGATCTAACCAATTACCACGAGAATTCGGAGTTCTAATGATTTGGTGTAGACCATTTCCATAAAAGGAGTCGATAAACTTTATATCGATAGCATTTGTGACGTTAATCGGAAGTAAACAATTTTCTTCCTCGTCGGGGATAAAAGATATATTAGGGCGATTAAAGTCTCCTAAAATAAATATGTCGTCGCAACTGGAGACAGATTCGTTAATATCATCTAATATATGAAGTAATTCATCATTTAGATTCGTCAGAGTTAGGGGGTATGTAAAAAGTGCCGAAAAATATGTGTTTCCTGCCCGATTCAACTCGCACGAAAACATGTTCAAAGGAATTCGAATTTTTAGTTGCGATTAGTTCACTATTCAGGGGGTCCTTGACCGCTATAAGAACACCTCCACCTCTTGAGAGACTGGTAGAGTAGTAGTCTCTATCGCATCTGTATATCGTCCAGGTGGAGTCTAAGATCTCCTGGTTTACAAAAGTTTCATTTAACCACGTTTCTGTGATTACGAGTACATTAAAATTGCAAGATTTCGAGCCAATGAAAAGGTTATTAAGTTTTCCTCTCATACCACTGCAATTGTGGTAAAAGAGCCTTATGTTTTCAGTTGGGTCAGGGGTAGTTGAGATGCGAGTTTTTGTCGGAGAAGTGACTAGTTACGGACGATAATATCTAGCCATTTCGTCCCGGCTCTTCTGCAATTGAGACACATGTAGTGATCTCATATGTGAGGCGTAGGTGGCGAGGTCCTTTCTTACTTGCTCAGAAGAGATATGGTATTGCTCATGATAAACAGTGTAGAGCTTAAGCAGGGTATTCCGATCGATGGGGAGACCTTCTTCTTGGATCGAAATAATGAGGCTGGTCCTGGTCTTACCATTTACACAGGTAGATTCAGGTTTGTTGTGCATATAAGCAAGAAAGAGCCTTACATTATCGTAAATCCTATGATCTCTGAGACGAGATAATAGGTACCGACCCTCGGTTGAGTCTGCCGAGATTAAGGTATTTTTTACGTTCGGAGGCTGTAGAGGGTCCAAGAAGTGTAGTTTGGTTGCAGTGATGCTGTTGGTATGTCCTTCGGGACTGGCTAATATTGGTGTTTCGGCCACAACAGGTTGAGGAGGGTTAGGGGGAGGTCGATTGTTTATCGGAATCTCGGTAACATCGGAGTAAGAACGGCCGCCGCTGATAAAATGGCTACGAGAAAAATTTGGGTATAAATCGCTATTAAGTGCAGAGACGGTAGGGGTAGGGGCGGGAGTACTGTTAGATTTGAAATTGGTGATTTTATTAATGTTACTGCGGATATTAGGGGATGCAGCATGCTTTGTTAGTATATTTTTGTTTTTATTATTGGAGCTTACGATAGGGTTAGTGCTTATCTTATAATTAGTGTTATTAGACCTATCCCTTACAACTAACTTGGGTACAATTTTCCTCGGTGTAACCCTGTTTTTCCAACGGCGGAGAGTTAATTTATTCCATTTGAGGATGTCAGATGTTGAACTGAAGAAAAGCCATTCGTATTTAGCTGGTAAAGTCACCTTAAAGTTCTTAAGCTTCTTTTTACGCGATCCTACTTCTTCGCAATTAATCGGGTTGACGGAAAAGTCTGTTATGTGACCACCTTCCTCCTTTCACGCCCGGGACCAGGCGACGCACAGTGGCGAGATATGTTAGTGTTCCACCCAAATTACTCTAGAGGTCGTAAATTTGAAGTTATTGAAATTAGTTTTTTTAAATGTTGATCTTATATTTACCTATAGATCCCTCTAGCCGCATTTTGAATTTTTTTTTTAATTTTTAATAAAAAGTCTAATTTATACAAAAAAATACTATTTTTTCTTTAAATTTATTCTAACGGCCCGAAAATTTGAATTTTCATAACCATTTTTTTTAGATAAATTTTTTATTTAGTTGTTGACAACAGTTAAAATTACTGTCAAATATAAAAAACGATTTTTATATAAATAATTCACACAATAACAGGTTGACGTAACACCCTGTATTTTTGAAACTCTATGAGATGTTTTCTTGAGAAACACCCCAATCAGCGCAGAGTACTCGCGCCTATCTAAAACGGTAAAAGTCAAAGCTTCCAACCACCAACTTCCAGGAATGTCGGAGATTAGCCGGGCAAACTGCTGCGCTGTAACCGCCAGCTAAAGGCACGGCTAAGAGCAAGAACGTCATAGACTATAATGGTACGATTGTGTGATCTATGGAATAGGAGGAGAAGCTAAATATCCTCAATCAGAAGCTAAGACGGAAAGAAACGAAAAGGAAAAGTATGGCTTAGAAATACCAGAACTATTATCAGGTAGATAAAAGCTGATCCAGCTGGCGACGCATATAAAGCTTAACATTCATTACGTTTTGACAGAAAATTAGACATTCTAGCCAGGCTAGAGCGAGTCGGCATCAATATGCTTCCACCTTCCAACGCACGCACAAAAAATCAAATAAATTATTTGTTTGCAAATTAAAAAGTAGTCTTAAAATCACGCCAAAGAAGTATAAAGCGTACATAAAGTACACATCATCGGCTACTGCTAGTAGGGTTCTCCTCCACGTTGTTCTAGGCCTTCCGACTCGACGGGATCCTTGCGGATTCTCGGGCCTGTTTGGCTAGATTTTCGTTTTCGCGTCGCAAGGTGTAGCCGACCCAATTCCATTTCCTTCGCCTGATTTGGTCGTATATCTATTCATGGCCGGCACGGCGCCTTATAGTCCAGTCAAAATAGACGAAAAAACGCCATAATTGGAAGATAATTCGGAAGTTGCTGAAAATTTGAACAGCCCTTAAAAACATTATTATACATAAGCTGTAGAGACTGCCACGCGATTGGACGACTGCAAACTTTTTTATTCAAGGTCAAAGGGTCAAAATATCAGTTTTTTGCAAATTTTTGCTAAACCGTACGTCTTATCTGAAAATTGTGTTTACAACGTTTGTAGATTAGGCGATTATCTACAAAAAAATATATTATACATTTTCTCGTAGGAATTGCCATTTCTGAGATATTGTCGTTTTAATAAGTTAAAATACTCATATTCTATCATTCCCGACTTGTAAAGGTCATCAGAAATTTAATAAATCCTTTGTTGGAGTACGCGGCTAATATTTTCAGGGGTGATTCCTGGATGTCTTTGGAGAAAAAAATTGTTCTACAGAGGGCGGCTATCTCCACTATCCACTAAGATACAGGGTGTTTTTTTTTAAATTTACTGAAATTTGAATAACTCCTAAAGTAATTATCATAAAGTAGCCTAATTAGGCTCATCTTTTAGGTAAATGTGTATTCTTATTCCCGACTTATAAATGTCATCAGAAATTTAATAAATCCTTTGTTGGAGTACGCGGCTAATATTTTCAGGGGTGATTCCTGGATGTCTTTGGAGAAAAAAATTGTTCTACAGAGGGCGGCTATCTCCACTATCCACTAAGATACAAGGTGATTAAGGAAAAAATTTTGTTTTTTTTTTAATTTACTGAAATTTGAATAACTCCTAAAGTAATTATCATAAAGTAGCCTAATTAGGCTCATCTTTTAGGTAAATGTGTATTCTTTTATTTGGTATAAAGCACAGCAACCTGTGTGACTCCGTTCAAAAAATATATAGGCTCAAACCAATGCTTTGCATCTAGACCTGGCAGATTTTTTCGTTTTCTCAGAAAATTCGTTACTAACAGTACATTTTTTTTGCTTTTCTCATGCACCAAACTATTACCTACAATATTTCCATACACAATAAGTGTTTATTTTGGGTAGTTTTGTAGGTAGTAGTAGTAGTAGTAGTTTTATCGTGAACAATTAAAACGTTACTCGTCTTTCAACTGCGGCATAGTAGAATTGGTTTGAGCCCACATATTTTTTGAACGGAGTCACACAGGTTGCTGTGATTTATACCAAATAAAAGAATACACATTTACCTAAAAGATGAGCCTAATTAGGCTACTTTATGATAATTACTTTAGGAGTTATTCAAATTTCAGTAAATTAAAAAAAAAAACAAAATTTTTTCCTTAATCACCTTGTATCTTAGTGGATAGTGGAGATAGCCGCCCTCTGTAGAACAATTTTTTTCTCCAAAGACATCCAGGAATCACCCCTGAAAATATTAGCCGCGTACTCCAACAAAGGATTTATTAAATTTCTGATGACATTTATAAGTCGGGAATAATAGAATATGAGTATTTTGACTTATTAAAACGACAATATCTCAGAAATGGCAGTTCCTACAAGAAAATGTATAATATATTTTTTTGTAGATAATCGCCTAATCTACAAACGTAGTAAACACAATTTTCTGATAAGACGTACGGTTTAGCATATATTTGCAAAAAACTGATATTTTGACCCTTTGACCTTGAATAAAAAAGTTTTCGTCCAATCGCGTGGCAGTCTCTACAGCTTATGTATAATAATGTTTTTAAGGGCTGTTCAAATTTTCAGCAACTTCCGAATTATCTTCCAGTCAAACCTCTAATTTGACTGGACTAGTAGTTCTTCGTTTGAAATTCTATCCTGCTAGCGGATTTTTAGGATGCGACGCAGGCATCTGTTGATGAAGACATAAGTACACACACCCACATTTTTAATTTCCTGAGGTAATCAAGTTTTTATTGTTAATTAGATAATGTTTTTTCACGTAATTTTTTTTTATTTAGCTGAACATGAAACCATTGCCTAATATTTGGGGTCGCCTGCTTTCGTAAGAAAAAATTCTTCGAGCCGCCTAGGCATCGAATCTAACAGGTTCTGCAACATTGCAGTAGGAATCGCTTCCCAGCAGTTATCGTGTCTTGCCAGGCTTCTTCCTGTAATTTTCAATATTTTTTCTGGGATCCTGGATTTCAGATGATGCTATATGTTTTCTATAACATTAAGGTCCGGACCTTTCGGTGGCTATTTAATTAAGAGTTTGGCCTGTACCAGCTAAATATAACCGTAATTGAAGTTTTACAAGGCCGCTATAAGGAAATAATTTTTACAATCAGAATATAAAAGTTTCTTCACGGCTTGAAATAATTACAATGCCATTATAATCAATTTCAATGTATGTATGTATGTAATAAAAAAATTAAAATAAAAGAACTGCAACAGCCATCAATTTTGCTATTCTTTATTATATATTTACATAATTTGATGCATTGAAGCCTTCTAAGGCTGAAATCTTCATTACGCAATAACAAAACCACGATGCAATCAGTAACTTGCTAGAATCACAATTCAATTGAAATCGATTGAATTCAATTACAGGTTCACACCTCCCAGGCATGTTGTTCGGGATTTACACCTCTTGCTGTGACCATCTTCCGCAACAACTAAATATCGCTCGAAAGTAACCAAAGTCAAGTAAAGGCGGCCTTTCACAGCATAACAGCTTTTAGTCTACGAGTAGATCTCACCTGTAGCAGTAAATATGCAGGGAGGCAGATTTTTCAGAATCGACCAATCTGAAAATTATCCTCCAACAGCAACAGCATCGACCCAAAGATGGAACAATGCGCGAGAAACCGGAAATGTCTTGGAAGATAAGATCTTCCCATTCAATAGATTGTCGATGCCCGAGAAAATCCGTGTTCGCCGTAATGAAAGATGTTCAGATTTCGATTTTTGATATTGGTCTGAACTTTATGGCGGTTTTTACCTGAGATAATAGCTGTATGCTGCACTTGTCCAGTAAGTTTATTTTAAGGTTGTATTTGTTTAAAACTTTGTAAAAATCATAAAGTCGCCGGTATGCAAAAACATAATCGACCGGCCAATTCTAGATTGCGATGTTTGTTTACAGAAATTTTGGCAACTTTTATTAAGAGTATTTACGATGTGTTAATGCAACCTTTTAGCACCCGTTTCCGGTCCCTGCACTTTTGAACATATTGTTGCCCCTCAAAATTTATTAATTTCAGTTGTGTGGAATAGAAAGCTCTGGGATCATCGCTATGTTTTGCATATTCCTTGTAACACCAACAAATCGGACACGATCTTAACCTGTGCAAGCTCACAGGTACACCAGGTACCTAATTTGTTTCGAAAAGAATAACCTGCATGAACGGTACAAAAGCTGATAATTTTCATTTCTTCCTCATCCTCAATGAACTATTGTTTCAACTACAATAGAGCTGGATGCTTTTCAACAAACTTACGCCCATTTGACTTAATAAATTACCGCTGTGTCTAAGCAGGTATGATTTGCGTTTATTTTTATTTTGTTTTGCATTTTTTATTTTTGTTTTGTAATCAGCTTCAGCATCAACTCAGAGTTCCAATGGGCCCCTATGGTGGTCTCTTATTCTTGTAGGTACTTCCCTCGCCCGGGGCTATCCATTCAAATTATTTTGTTCCTCATGAGGACATGAAGACTGTCTTCGGATCTTAATTTTTATCTCTTCTAATTTGCTCATTGTAAAACGTCTGATAATATTTTATCGTTCAACCTGTTCGGGATTTCTCTTGAAGGTATCTAGGCTGATTTTATCTCTATACACTAAGAAAGTTGCCTCTAAGGATAGTCTTTTGATGAAATGTAGCTAATGTCTTACTAAATATGCTTTAATGGGTATTATTTTCTATAGATTGTTGAAATTTGAACAATTATGCCTGATTAACTTATCTTTTCCTTTTTCTTATCATTAAAAATTGTATAAAGGTAAAATTTCGAAAGGAAATTATGCAGGAAAGAGTTGATAAAAATGAGTACGGTGGAGTGTTTTTCTGAGTTTTTTGAAAGTGAGATTTTTGTAGATATAGATATGCAGTGCCGGCGGGTCATGCTGGTGGGTAGCCAGTCACGAAGCTGAACACACGCGACTGGATGCATTGATGACTGTTACGGAGTTTGCAATGCTGCATCCACCTTTTTATAAAAAGGAAGGGGAACGAAACAAAAGAAAGCATTGATCATGTCGCATACGAGATTAAACGAAGCACTCAACGTCAACAAATAAAGTTGACAGGTAAGACAAAATGGCCGGCCGTAATAAGTATTTCCGTCGTTGGAAAGTACCGTATGTTATAGCAATACAGAGAACTTTTACATAGCCTGCTAATTCAATCTGTGCTTTATGAATCAGAAACTGAATTTATAGAAGGGTTAGATAATGTAACCGACACTTTTAGCTTTTTCAAAAAAAAAAAGCTTATACAGAGGCTCTGTCCGTCTGTCCGTCTGAAGCCTACTTTCATCTCTGAAAGTACTGCAGATACAGACTTGGGAAATATCTCAAAATGTAGCTCTTGGTCAAAAGACCAAAAACTGAGAAAATGGTCTGGAAATTTCAACCAGAAGTATATTTAACAACAAAAGTATATTTAACAACAAAAAAGAGATTTCTAATAAAGTTCATTTATCGGTAGCCTAGAGGTAAGGGTCTTGGGTCCTATCCCAGGCGAACCAAGTTCAATCCCCGACCGCAAAATGGTGAAATAAATTTTTTTTTTTACTTCGGTGTAACATGTTTTAATTCTATTTCTCACTAAATTATATTATTTAATAATGATACTCAGGAGAACATAAACATTTATTTAATTAAAAGTGCAAAAAAAATCATTTTCTTGAGTTTTTATGGCTCTTCGGCGGCTTTATAAATCATTAAGAAATTTCGCGGAAATAATATAAAGTATTTATTTGTTTATATGCATATTTTATAATGCTGTTCATTTTATTATAGTTTATAGTTATGTAGGTGGTGCTGTAGACCAAAACAAAAATTCAATTTTATCGAACTTCGCTGTGGATTTGTCACAATCAACCAGAAGTATATTTAAACAACAAAAAAGGGATTTCTAATAAAATATCGGTAGCCTAGAGGTAAGGCGCTGGAGTCATATTCCAGGCGAACCAAGTTCAATCCCCGACCGCAAAATGGTGAAATAAAAAATTTTTTTTTACTTCGGTGTAACATGTTTTAATTCTATTTCTCACTAAATTATATTATTTAATAATGATACTCAGGAGAACATAAACATTTATTTAATTAAAAGTGCAAAAAAATCTTTTTCTTGAGGTTTTATGGCTCTTCGGCGGCTTTATAAATCATTAAGAAATTTCGCGGAAATAATATAAAGTATTTATTTGTTTATATGCATATTTTATATGCTGTTCATTTTATTATAGTTTTTAGTCATATAGGTGGTGCTGTAGACCAAAACAAAAATTTAATTTTATCGAACTTCGCTGTGGATTTGTCACAAAAAATATGTATGATTTAAACGAAACATTTGGTAGGTTTAAAACGAAAAGTAGATATCTAATTTTCACCAGGGCATATAAACGCTTACTGAAATGAATGAAAATTTATAAATTTCACGAACGATGTATTTAAGACCGTCCTTATAGTCCATGAATATAAGGAAGTGATTTTTCTCAGAATTTTTAATATTTTACAAAAATTTTACAAACAATTTGCCCCATATCTAAAAAATTTTGCAGCCCTTTGTTTAAAAGCATATTTTTAAGTTTTTATTAACTAAATTTGTATGTATCTCTTCAGAATAACAAAACAAAAGTGGGATGTTGTGCCTAGAGACTAGCCACTAATTACGCTTTTTCGTGGTATTCTTTCTATTGAATAACACTTCAGTCTGGATGACAATATATTAAGTGAAGATTGTGAAGAATTGCGAAAATATTCAAACAAATAACTCGAAAAACTAACGCATCTTTCATGGAGATGCTGCTGAAAGAATTATACAATAATTGCCCGCCAAGAATTTGAGAGAATTGATATATTTTAATTGCACCCCATCTATGACAAAGAATAATGAACACCATCTATGGCAATATTACATTACTCTTCGTTTTACCTATGATTATCAATTTCCATAAAATATACAAAATACATTTCATAAATAATAGAAAATCTGTTGTCATAAATCAGTTGTTTACTTCCTTCTAAAGTTTATACATATCTTGCATTGGAATGTACCTTTTTATGAAAGCATGAATAAATAGGTTTATTGCCACATTACTACAAGTTAGTGTTTGGAGTAATGGGAAGGCGCTAGATCGGGGTGCGAAAGGACCAGGGTTTTTTAGATTCGTTTTACATAATTATATAGTGTGTACATGTGTGATGTGTTTTGTTTTTTTTTTTTTTTCAATTTGACACTTTCGATTTATTGGCCTCGATTCCCAGATCCAGTGGGTCGGAAGTGAGTGCGGATTTGAGACTTTGCGATTCTCAAATCTGCAACCGCGAACCTCTCTTTGACATTTTCCGTGCTTTAAAAGTGTGATCCGCAACAAATTTTCTGAGGATTTGAAACCACAAATGCGCCTAAGATAATCCGACATCGGGTATTTCATTAGCGTGTGAGTCTTTACTCCGAATTTTTGATTTAATTAAATCCGCGACTGCGAATTTGAGAATCGCAAAGTGTCAAATCCGCACTCACTTCCGCGCCGTCGGATCTGGGAATCGAGGCCATATTATTTTGTTTTTCCATAATTTTTGAGTAATTGTTTTGGGCAGTGGCCTCGATTCCCAGATCCGGCGGGTCGGAAGTGAGTGCGGATCAATCTCCACTTAATATATTGTCATCCAATCTGAAGTGTTATTCAACAGAAAGAATACCATGAAAAAGCGTAATTAGTGGCTAGTCTCTAGGCACAACATCCCACTAGTTTTCTATCAAGATCAGCTGGTAACAATGAGGGAACATATCCAGCAACATTGGGAGCCTGACCAAAGGCTCGAAATCGCGTTTGATCAAGTACACGCATTTGACATCTTAGAACAGCAGTTTCTAAACTAGGGGTGCGACCCACAAGGGGGCGCTTATAGCTTAAAGGGGAGGCGCAGTTTATTTTATCTTTTGACTTTGCTGGATCACTGTATTGTTTTCTACTTAAAATTTATGGTGTCTTTTTTATTATACTTCTCGTCTACTGAAACGTTATACCGTACCATTTTAGCTATAAGTCTACTCACTTCACTTGTTGGAATTGTAGCGCTTTACTTAGAAAACAATCCTTAAATTATGCCTGCGTGCTTATCTTAAAAATATGGGAGAAATTCGCCTCTTTTAGATAACACAATTCGAAGAATTTCTTTGAGTCTGTCGCCCCACTCACCAGCGTCCTATTCAACCGCTCCAATGAAGTTGTTGAACCGGTAAGGGAGAGTGCTGCCGATAATCCGAATATGTCTCAGGAGTTAAACGTGAGTGGAACGGCTCTAAAGAGGATTATGAAGCAGGGTCTCTTCCCAAACAATGTGCAGCTTACTGAATGATCGATGCTGAGCGAGATTTTTGGGACAAAATTTTGATGACGAACGAAGCTCATTTTATACTTTCAGGCGGAGTCAATAAACAACACTGTCGGCAAAGAACCCAAACCGAAGGTCTCTAGATGGTGCATCCCACCAAGTATGCAAATAATACATATTTTATTGGAGGGCCCCAAGGGTTTTTTATGTAACAGGGGGCCACAGCATCATAAAGTTTGGAAACCACTGTCTTAGAACAATCGTAAATAACAAATCCAGAATACGAAGAAGTGGAATTGACCGAACTAAATACGAATAACGAGCAATTCCAAGCAGAAAGACATGGCACGAATATATAGCAGAGACAGCTGTTTAACTTTATCAAATATAACATACACAGTTGCGGCGCAATTAGTGGTCGCCGGTCCATTCTACAGTGACAGTACAAAAAGATGGAGTAAACATGCCATGTAGAAAAAACTGATTTTCTGTAGTCTGTTTTTTCATATTTAATACGTTTTTGGGGGCCATTTTGAGCATTGTAAGTATTTTATACCGACCCTTTTTTACTTGTGCATGATAATACAAGTCTTGAAGAAAGATTTAAGTTCTCGAACGTTGATCTAAAGAAATCCATGGACCAAGAGGAACGTTTTTACAAGAACGTCTTTTTTTACAAAAAGTGAAATTTCAAGGAAACTGTTTAATATTTCGCAACAAAAATTACACCATTTTTTCAGCTAGCAAGAAGGAATATTTGTACCAAATAACAAATATGTAAGTGGCGTTAAACAAAAGTTATTAACAAATTAAAAAACGTGATTTTCGACAGTTTTCCCCATTTTTCCCTATATTTTCTACCAAAACCTATAACTCAATATACATCAATCGAAAGATAATTTGAATAGCTACAACATTGTAATTTGATTTTTTTCGATACGAGGTCACGTTTTTATTTTATTCGCTAAAAAGCGTTTTTTACACTTTCCGGGTTTTTTAGGTTAGGTTCGCCATTCCAAATTCTGAAAAAGAAAACGCTATCTTTTTTAGAATTTTTTATCCTATATGACCATATATTTTGTTTCCTGTTGGCAATTAACGCAAAAATTACATGGAGCTATTTTAGATTGATTGGACTATTCTTGATAATATAAGGTGGGGAAAGATTTTACCCACAGTAGATGGTAAACAGATTCCTTCCCAGTTGTCACATATTGTTAGGTCCCCCTTTTTTGGTATTTTCACTATGATACCTTCAATGTTATTGTCGTCAGAAACTCTTTGCTGGGCTAAGGTTTGTTGTAGTTTCCCAGTAAATTCTCGCCTTTTAATTCTGTCTCACAGAAGGTTACGTTAAACCGTTTATTGTTTATGGCATTGAGTTGGACGTTTCTGATTGCGGCGATTTTGAAGCGAGTAACTAACTGATACTATCAAATGGAGGTCACTTCCAGTGTCTGCTCCCCTAAAGCTCCTGATATCCTCTAGCGCTCCATCTCGTTCTACCATCGTGCGATACCCAGATCTCCTAGTGTATCCACTTTTAACTAAAGCAGGTTCCACCTGCCATGAGTTAGTGGGAGCTACAAATGTCAACGAAAAGCTCTCCGTTTCTGTTAGTGACTTGGCCAAATGTGTGTTCAAGGCTGGTGTTATTGGGGCCGCTCTGTGCGTTTAGGTCACCCATTAAAATAATGTCTCCCCTTAGATTGAGCGAAAAACCTCATTTAGTCTCATATAGAAGTATTCCTTGATGTCGTCGTCTGCGTCTTCAGTTGGAGCGTAGCATTGGACTAGCGCTGTACTTCTTAGTATGGTTCACAGGTGCACGGTTATCATCCTCTCAGAAACTGGTGACCAGCTAATGAGGCTGGACCTGGCTTTTTTGGTGAGTATAACGCCAACGCCAAATCTACGGCTTTCAGTCTCGTTTCTACCAGAAGATGCGTCAGCCATCTGGTCTGACTGGTCGAAAAGCAAAGGTCGTGTTATCCATCCGGTTCCGAGGTATTGTTTGCAGATTCGTAGCAATGGTTTGTATGGGAGCGGGCTGCTAACCCTCAGCCCAACCGAATCAAAACTCTGTTTTGTGGCGCAGAGTGCTCGTTCATTCGTCCGTCACCCGTTAGCTCTTTCCGAAGAAGTACCCCAGGTGCATATGTAATAGATAGTACATTGTATACAGTATACTACATTGTACATAATACTTAAGATATAAAACATAGTACATAGTATACAAGATGGACATGCTTTAATTACTCAACTACCCCAACTGGCCTCAAACAAAACTCAACTATTAACCCAACTCTCAAGTAAACTTAACTCATCTCAATTTATCTTATCGCAACTTATCTCAACTCAACTCAATTCAACTGAAATTTTTCTGGTAGCCCTAATAAGGCATCCCGTTGGGTTAACCGGTTAATAATAGGTCGGGTCTTCCCTAGCGGATGGTGTACCTTTTTGTTCACGTGGTAGTCTGGCGCTGCCTGCGTCACACCGTAATTATCTTGTTTTAGGAGGCATAAAACCCCTCCGACTGTCGTGGCTCAGCCGGCTGCTAAAAAAATTAACTCACATTACACCAAGTTCCACTGGCTACCATATCCTTTTTCTATCTAAGAGCTAAGCTTACTATCAGATATAGCACTACGAAGTAAACGACATGACGGACTGGTAATATTAAGGCTGACACTTAAACTTAAACAAATTTCCACAAAAACAAAAAACGCTTAACCTGAGTCAAGGTCGTCATGGCGCCATTGCGTTTGCTGTCACTACATACAAGTCGGTCTTACACTCGCCAATTGATGTTTTACATAAAAAATTTACATTTAATGGTGCATTCATCCAGGTTTACTCCCCGCAAAACGTCGTTAAAAAATCTTCGCTTCGAAAAGCGAAAAACGATAGAAAAAATAGAAAATATTTTTGGTGATTTAAAATTATTTTTATATTCTCGAATTAAAATATAGGAGAAAATTTGATTGTCTTGTTGCTCTTACCCAAGAGATATGG
Organism: Thereva unica; assembly: GCA_949987705.1. Lineage (NCBI taxonomy): Eukaryota > Metazoa > Arthropoda > Insecta > Diptera > Therevidae > Thereva > Thereva unica. The sequence goes on along the minus strand of OX465282.1, from coordinate 73,954,697 downwards.
AAAATAAAATTAGTCAAAGTGGAGTTTAGAAGAAAGTACACTGATGCTACATATATAATTAAGGTCCATCAACTAATGGTGAATAATCACCCTGCTAAGAGCCTTTAATTAAATTCCGTCAGCGACCTTAAGATTATCGTGGAGACGCTAATGCGAAGATAGGAAAGGAAGAGGAATTCGCTGGTACCATAGACAAACATAGCCTACAAAACCACCTTGACAACAATTGATTGATTTTGCCACATCTCCCGGAATGGTCATTATGCCCACCTTTTACCAACATAAGAACATCCACAAAATGACGTTGAAATCACCCGTCCATATTACGAAGAACCAGATTGACCACGTGCTAGTAGAAGCAAGCAATATATTAAATGTCAAATCCTACAGGGGAGCACGCTGTGACTTCGACCGTTTCATGGTTAAAATCAGGCATACAGAGCGAATAGTGCACAATTGATTCAAAGGAAGCCCAGGATGAAAAGAGTCAATGTGAAGAAATTAAAATTGGAAGAAACACGAACGACATTATAACGAATTGACGCGAAAAAGAATTTCAGAAAGGTTGGAGCAATAGCCTGATAGTATAAATGAAAAAAGTCAATGAAAGTCATCGAATGTTAGGGCAAAAGAAGAGGGAACAACAAAATGTTGGAATCCTATACGTTAGCTTGATAATAGCAACGAAAAAATTCGTCAAGCTTATAGGAATATAAGGTGGCTTACTGTCAAATTTACCCCGAGAACTAGTATGTGCAGAGACGACAATGGGAGTATTATTAGAAACTCAACGGAAGTCCAAAATAAATGGTAAAACTACTTTGAAGACCTGTTTAACCCAAATGCTCCCAAAGACATTTGGGAAATTTTTTAATTTACTTAAACTTTAATGACTTCTCATTTATTTATTGTAGAGCAGCCTAATTAGCCTCACTTTTCAGAAAAATGTACCATTGGTGCATTGGTTCTATGTAAATTTTTGTATGGGACTTTTTATGCAGATTTATCTCACGAACCATCTTTACTTAGCCAAAAATTACATAGCGCCGATAATTTACGAGATATTTGAGAAAACCCGATTTTGCTGATTTTTGACCCTCTTTTTAGTTAAAACAGCAACAAACGCAGAAAAAACTCAACAAAATAATTTGGGAAGAGACGCGCGTATGCCGAATGAATAAAGTTAATTTATCTTTATATGTGTTGAGCAGAGCTTTAAAAACATGAAAAACCCTTGCTCAACCTAGCCAGTTTATTCATCATAATAAGCATAATTTTACTATTATGAGAAATATTTCTCACCCCTGTGGCGACCGCGTAAAGTTTAATTACTAAATTTTACGCAATGTCCCACAGCAACTTCCGGCACGATCGAAACGATCAATCGGAACACTTCTTCATCGATCACCGAACTCAAAGTTCAGTGATCTACCCATCTCCCGTTCCGTCCCGATCGTGCATCGACACAGCCAATTTCCGGCATCTCCGACTCGCTCTGATACAAAAGGCTCCTCTAACACTCGTGTTCAAACCCAAAAATTAAAAATAAAACAAAGTATTTATAAATATATAAATATAAGTGCACACCTGTAATAAACCTTGTTAATAACAGATAACATACTATATAAATAAAAGTTAAAAGAACAGTGAAAGAACAAAAAACGTGTATTATTTAAAATACCGCATGGTGCGAATAACAAAACCCCTAAATTTAAAAAAAAATGTTGAAAAAATTTCTTTTGAATGCATGAGCTTTTTCATTCATAAACGATAGTTCTCCGCAGTCGCAAGCAGCGCAGCCTCCTCAAGCAGAAGCGCGCATGCGACTGGCGGAAAACGTCAACAATCTAGTAATCAAAGTGATGAAAACACAAATTTAGTATTTTTTTTAGTAGAAATTGCTACAAATTATTTCTATAGCAAACGTGTGAAATACAAAAACCCTAAAATAAAAAAAATGTATAAAAAGGGGCGTTTTTCATTCAGTTAAATGAAGCTTTGTCCGAGATTTTAAATATTTTTAGCTTTGCTGGGGTACATGCGCGGAATGTCACGACGTTTGAAAAAATCTACAAGCTCATAACCGTCCCATAACGTCACTCAGGTCGTTGTTCACGAGGGAAAAAAGCTTTCTAGTGATGTGACGCAGGTCATTTCTAATGCAAAAATGGTAAAAGCTTTTCAAGATGGTAACAGAGCTTTTCCTGTGGGGGGTGTGCGCTTGCCGAATTAATAAAGTTAGTTTATCTTTATATGCCCAGTGGGAAAAATTGGGAGCGATGCACAGGGGAGTGCACTTGGAGCACTCTCAAGGGAGCTTTCCTTGAGTTTTCATAAATTTTATATAAAAAAAAGAAAACGGGTAAATATCTTCATGCCCATAAAATGTGACGTTAGCATACTCAATAGCCCGGCTCTCGTTCGAAACGGAGGACAAGCAGCTTTGAAAGTGGATAGAATTTAGTTGGGGGACGCTTTGGTAAAGCCACTCTCGGGCTTGGAAAGAAAAAGGCAATTGCAAAAGATAAACAAAATAAAAGCTTTTCAATACCGGATCACATATCCACAGGCGCCCATGAATATTTCTTTTTTATAAAGCTTTTTTGCTATGCTCCTAGAACGCTTTTAAGGAGCATAAAAACGTATGTTCCCCTGCAATGACATGCAATGTTAAAAGGAATATGGAATTGGTATGGGAACGGGAGCACTGTAAGCTCCTTTTGGTGCGCTCAAAGATGGCTCTTGGAGCACTCCATTTCCCGCTGGGTGTGTTGAGCAGAGCTTTTAAATCCATGTAAGACCTCTGCTTAACCAAGTCAGTTTATTTATAATAATAAGCATAGTTTTACTATAACTATGCAAAATATTTCTCATCCTTAAATTTTTAAAAATTGCTGAAAAATCTTTTTAATACATAAATTGAGAGTTCTCCGTTGCCGCAAGCAACACAATCTAACCAAGCAGAAGCGCGCATATGACTGGCGGAAAACGTCAACAATCTAGTGTTAATTTTTAATTTTTTTAAATAATCATTATAAAGCTCCAGTAAAATACACCTCCCTCTAGCAATACGAAGGCGTGACTGATGACAGCAAGTGATTTCATAACAAAGGTTATGAAGTTTACAGTTTTTTCATTAAACAAAAAAGGACTGACCGAATGTTATGAAATTTTTTTCAGAACATTTTTACGTTATTCTCTAGGTACAAAAATCACGAACGTCATTGAAACAAAAAACCGCTTTGACCGAATTTTATGAAAATCTTTAATGATTACATTTCCGTTAATACTCTTCAAATGGCACCTCAACTAAGTGGATATCTTTTATGGTTCGCGCTATATCGCGCAGGCACAAAAATCACTTATGTCGTTTAAACCAAAAAAACCGCTCGACCGAATCTGTAAAAATCTTTTCAGATCATATTTTCGTTAATACGCTTCGAACTTCACCTCAAGTAGGTCAATATATATTTGTGGTTCATACAAATATACACATACTTCTAAAGTTTTCTCTTAAAATGCTATTGGGACCTTGAAAAATGAAAATACGTTTAAAACTTCGGTTTTCGGACCGATAACTACCCTATAAACTATGAAGTTAAAAATCTTTTTAATACATATTGTTTGAATAAATAATTTCGAACCCTTCAGGAGGTAAAAATACCCCTTATTTGAAGTAGAATTTTAAAAATCAACTTAAAATAAAAAAATTACTTAATAATTTGTAAAAATTGTTTTTGCTTGAAATTTGTATGAATGACTGATACCCAAAAATATATTATTTCAACCTTTAAGTTGAATTTGTTAATAGTTGATTTTTACATTTAATTTTTGATGAAATATTATTTAAAAAATTGGGAAATTTACTTTAACCACCTCTCAGCAAAAATAAAAAATACATCAAAAAAGAAATGTTTTTTCAAATTCAACTTTAATCTAGAGTTAGTTTTACCTCTTTAGGGTTGAAAATAATTTATTTTTGGCTAGCAATACCTATTCAACCAGATTTCAAGCACAGAAAAAAACCATTTTCATATTTTTGGTCATAATCCGATCCGTCATTATTTGCCATTCGTGTAAAAGAAACTCTTGCCATTATTTATACAACTGGTCATAGTTTAATGACATATTATGACAAACTCTACATACTCGTCATTATTTTTGTCGTGTTGACAGCAATGTCATAAATTATGACCAGAGATTAAGACAATCATGGTACAATAATACAAGGTAATCTCATAAGGGAAAAAAGCTTTTTTCGTGAAGTAACTCAGATCTTTCCAAACAGATTTGTATGTTATTAAATAGGGTTCAAATTAAAAAATGCACATTTTAAGGTAAATAAAACTTTTTCTGGTAAATCCACATTTTGTGTTTTTCTTAACAGATCTTTTTATTCTAATTTTTGACAATTCTTTTCTTATTCAACAACTTTGTTGAAAATAGGTGCTGACGGTCTTACTAAACCACCCTCTAACAATTCATCAAGGAATGTATACGAATATCATCATTTATATCAAGTTCATTACCCCAATCTAATTTTATCCCTACATCTTCATAATTCTCAACATTTGAGGAGGATAAAATATTTTCATTACCCCCTATATTATTTTTAAAATAAAGGATTGGTCTCTTGTTATTCTTATTGTTACTATTTTTGCAACCTCTTACACATGATGATTAATTGTCTTTAACAGCTGTTTCTGGTAGGCCGTTAAAAAATTTTGATGACGTCAAAGCTTTTCAAGACGGAAACAGAGCTTTTGCTTATGAGTACAATAATACAAGGTAGGCCCATAAGGAAAAGCTTGTCTTAGTGACGTCACCTAGATCTCAGTTCAGAAAGGAACAAATCTGTCCACTGACGTCACTCAGATCTTTTCTCTAACAAATTACGTTTAAGCTTTTCAAGATGGAAACAGAGCTTTTCCTTATGAGCCTACCTTGTATTATTAGCTGCGTTCCTTTTCTACTATTTAGTACTTGTGAGCGGAGCAGAAAAGGAACGCAAAATTTTCTGATTTGAGTAAAAGCTCACTTGAAATTTTTGACGTTACTTTAAACTTTACAAATAAAAAATTCTTAAAAGAAGAATTTGTGACACAATAGAGAAATTAATGCGAAATTTCTAAAGTAAATCGAAAGATAATAATTTTTGATAATTATACGACTGAAATTTTATTTATGGACATTTTTATATGAGCAAATCAGCTCGACACAAATAAAAGCCATCTAGCGGGTAATGGCGTAAGTGAAAATAATTCACAATAGACTCGAAATGGCCGCTTTCCCCTAGCGGATTTCAATTGCGTAATTGCAAGAGGTTTCTACTCGTTTATAAGAGCAAGTGTAGTTGCTAGTACGCAAGTGTGAAAAATAGTAAAAATTAGCAGAAAAGGAACGCAGCTATTGTATACATTTTTTCCAACTCCGTGACATAAAAAATTTGAGCAGTTCTGCGCACCTCGTTGCCAAATTTTATAAATATTGTTCTGTATTTAAAACGGCAAGAAACACGGAAAAAACGCGAACGAATAAAGTTAATTTACCTTTATGTGTGTTGAGCAGAGCTTTTAAATATATGTAAAACACCTGCTCACCCAAACCAGTTTATTCATCATAATAAGCATAATTTTACTATAATTATGCGAAATATTTCTAATCTATAAATTTAAAATAATTTAAAAAAATGCTGACAAATAAATGAGCATTTTCATTCTTAAAACGACAGTTCCCCGCAGTCGCAACAACACAACCTCCCGGGCAAAAGCGCGCATGAGACTGGTGGGAAACGTCAACAATCTAGTAATCAAAGTGATAAAAACTAAAATTTCGTATTTCTTTAGTAGAAAGGCTACAAATTATTTCTGTAGCAAATGTGTAAAATACAAAAACCTTAAAATAAAAAAAATATATAAAATGGAACGTGTTTTATTCATAATTTGAAATTTTTTAAAATAATCATTGAAGCCCCAGAAAAATACACCTCCCTCTAGCAATACGCAGTCGTGACTAATTAAATGGCGGCAAGTGATTTGATGGGAGGAGCTAAATAAAGCTTGGTCCGAGCTTTTTTTGTCACGACGTTTGAAAAAATATATACCATGAACTTACCTATGACAATTGCCTGTAATTCGGGGCATTAAAATTAGCTTTCTCCAGGCTTTTAAAAATTTTTAAAAGCCTTGTGCCCCAGCCTACGACAAATGTCACCGGGTTTGAAAACATCGATACCATGCACCGCGCAATACAATTTTTTCTTAAAACGTAAAAATTTGGGATTAACCATAGAAATATAAACTAACATGGAACGGCGGTTTCGTGTAAAAACCCTGTACATGAGCGACCACACTAAAGGTAGCTTGTTTAAAAGGACAGAAATAGCGTGGAAGAGGAACACAAATTGCCGAATTGGTTGGTTTGCATCTCGCCAAAAGGCAGGGTAGCTTCTTGAGTGAATGGTGGGGTGGGATTCTAGGCCTGCACTGTCTGACCACTACTAGCACAGTGAGCTCAACACATCAGGAATTGTGGTACGCTTAATCTGGCTTACAGCCATTCCGTGTTTAGTTTATATTTCTATGGGATTAACACACAACACAAAAAAAAATTCTGCTTACAGGGTTGTAGTTGAGATGGGCTTAAAAGCACCAGCACCAAAGCCTTTGCTAAGCTGTTTTTTTTTTTGAATATTTACTTTTGAAAACAATGTTTCGACAATCTACACATACAAATAACGTAATTACATTAAACCGTCGAAAAATTTAATATTATTGAAGCCGATAGAAGCCTCAAACAATTTGTAAATCTTTCTTGTACTTATGTGCTTCTTTCAAGTAAAACTGCACAAATCTCACGAAGTCGTTCTGTAACAAATAAATTTAATAAAATTCCTAAATCGCTTTTTACTCAGTGGGTAAACCTGTCTCATAATTTTCCATTTATGTGTCTCCTTTTATTTCATTTTTATCTTATTCCCTAATAAGAAAGCTACTTAAGTCCCAAAAAGGCATTAAACAGCACTTGAAACATACAATATTAATGATAAACAGAGCTCTCTCACCCACAATCGGGTCCCAATCACACAGCTGTCGTGTTTAGATGTTGGTTACCTAGGCTCATCCACCCAATCGAACACCTCGTGCTCATAATTTACCTAGAATCAATCAATTCCAAGACGAACTCCTTCGACTTTGACTGAGTTCAAGAAGCGTTGACTCATAGTCGAAAGGTGCTGCGCGAGACAGCATTAACCACTACAGACCCGATAATTGTAGAACGTTGTATAATGCAAATAACAATCAAGAGCTCGTGTTATTCAAATTCTAACACAGCGTGTACAAAAGTACGTTCATGTGCCACAGGCTGTCAAGCAATCATGTCCGCACTCTATTCTTGGTGGTACTCCACGGAGTTTGGGACGTGTAAGATATCTTGTAAACGGAAACGTCAAACACGGTCGATAGTGTCCCAGAAACTCCACAGACGAATAGTAATTAAAATTTAACAAATTGAATTTAGGCGCAAGTAGCGTGAGTTTGCATTTTAAGTGTGAAAATAATCAGTACCTGCGCCAATTTTAGTGTAGTTTGTCACTTGAGGGGACTCTAGCTTAAATTAATAGGCGAATGACTTTGTGATCAGGGTTCTTAACTTTCAATTTGTTGTAAAATAGTGAAGAGTTGCCACGAAATTTCCAGGAACATAAAATCTCAAAATGTTGACAAACAAATAAAGATTTAAAAAGAGATTTTAAAACAGAATAATTTGATATCCAAAAAACGCTGTTACTATTACTACAATATTAATTTTTTGACGTGACAACGTCTTATAAATCGATGAGTAGAGGAAGTCATTAGCGCCACGCGCGACTATCCCCAAAGTCTAGAAATTAACAAGTCTTTCATCTTCATATTAGTCCAGTCAAATTAGAGGTTTGACTGGAAGATAATTCCGAAGTTGCTGAAAATTGGAACAGCCGTTAAAAACATTATTATACGTAAGCTGTAGAGACTGCCACGCGATTGGGCGGCTGCAAACTTTTTTATTCAAGGTCAAAGGGTCAAAATATCAGTTTTTTGCAAATATCTGCTAAACCGTACGTCTTATCAGAAAATTGTGTTTACAAAGTTTGTAGATTAGGTTATCTACAAAAAAGTATATTATACATTTTGTCGTAGGAATTGCCATTTCTGATATATTGTCGTTTTAATAAGTTAAAATACTCATATTCTACCATTCCCGACTTGTAAAGGTCATCAGAAATTTAATAAATCCTTTGTTGGAGTACGCGGCTAATATTTTCAGAGGTGATTCCTGGATATATTTGGAGAAAAAAATTGTTCTACAGAGGGCGGCTATCTCCACTATCCACTAAGATACAGGGTGATTAGGGAAAAAATTTTGTTTTTTTTTTAAATTTACTGAAATCAAGGCAAGCGGTAGTTTGCCGAGTTCGTAAGGGCAAACAGCTAATGCCTTATTTACGCCTAAACATAGAAAACAAGGTGTTTTTTTTATAAAATTATGCGATTTATCACCTTTTTATAAGCAATATAAGTAATTTTTCATTTGTAACGGATAACCAAAATATAAATAATTTATTATTCCATGAGTTTTTTTTCCTATCATTCTTCGTTTTCTTCATTTTTACATTTTTTACATTTTGAATCGAACTTTTTTCTTCTGCTTCAGTCTAAAAAAGTGGGTACTCAAAATTATTCTGTCAGATGGCGCTCTAAATTATTTCAATTGCTCAATAAATGAGATGGTGCTACTAGTTAGTCGAAAAGTGTTTACTCGAACTGTTGATGCCAGATGGCATTAGATGATTAACAAAATGTATTCATTTAAAGTGGTTAGTCGCAACTGTGGTATCAGATTGCGTTAGGTACTATAAAAAACATGTAGTTCACAGTACAAATGTACAGTAAAATTTTGAAATACCGAATGCCGAGTTCGTAATCGTAATTTATTTCTAAAAATATGACATACTAGCTGGAACCCGGTGCGCCTCGCTGCACAAATAAGCCAATAGTATGGCGTGCGCCAAAACAATTGGGAATCTCAAAATCGATGGGCACTGAGAGTCTCAAATCCCGGGATGCAAGTACATTCGTAAAGAAAAGTGTAACTCCGTTCGTTTAAAAACCCAAATCACTTGCTCATTTATATCCCTAATCACAATTCAGCGGTCTCACTGCCACTCTTATCGTGGTCAGATGCTATGAGGGAGTGTTTTTGCCCGTAAATGAATTTTGAAGAAGAAATTACAATGCACGTCCGCTTGAACTTTATCCATACACGAAATTTTAATGGGTGTGAAATTGTCAGTTCGCCGCCTGTGTTTATATTTCCAATTCTTTTGGTACGCGCTATAGCTTCCGTTTATTTTGCAGTTGAGGTGATAAGAATTTTAATATACAGTAGGAGCCATTTTCGTATTTTTGATTCCGAATAATATCGATGCTATCGATTGAAATTTCGCTATTCGAAACGACCAAAAGTTGGTTTTTTCAATACTGTTCCATATATGTGATGCTTTCAAGCATGCATCCGTTCAGCTCATTTGCAGGCTTTGATCGAAGTATACCAGGCAAAGTTGAGCAAGTAGTGTCAGAGCGCCTACTATGGATTAGGTTTTCCTCGGAAATCTTGAAAAGCCCTGTCATGCGCTTCGACCTATTTTTTATAGGCCATGGTGCATTCGCTCCAAAATAATAATTTTGCACGGATGTGGCAATACGGGAGTTTTTACTGATGTTACATGTAGGTGTTTCTCTCTGGTTCAAATTCAATAGGAACTTGGGTGCTCAATACACTAAACATCCACCATCAAGTAGCGTTGATGCAATTCCCGATGATGTCACACTTCACACTATGAATGGAGACAGTTAATACGTTCAATAAGCAACGTTTGGCAACATTGGGCGAACTTTTCAAACATTTAACGGCATGATAAAGAGTAATTTTTCCGTAAGAAATATGAAAAAAAAATATGTCCCATGCAAAATTATTGTATGTTGAAAAATCAAGCACCTTGAAATCTATGCAAATTTCCAGGTACCATAGCTCAAAAAGAAAAAGCGACGAACATCTGATTATTGAATTTGTCGTCTTTTTGGTTTCGAGACCTTTCATTTAAGCCATACATTGCTAAAATCAGGCACATGCAGCCGAAGTTACTTTAATCCAAGTTCAGAGAACCGCGTCCTTCGCGATAAATCTGATTTTTTCAACAAAATTGTACGGCAACTATCCGTAAATAAATTCCGATCGATCTGAAACTTTGGAAATCGTATTTTTTTCGGAAAAAAACCAAAACAAAATGGATCTGACTTCTTTAGCAGAAATTTGAAGAGTACCTCCCATACAAAAGTTTCGGATTTTTCTATATCAGTACACTACAGCTACCCGAAGGTTTCGAGATAGCCTATATGTTATTCTGAAGTATGAGCTATATTATTGTAAAGTTTCATTAAAATCTATTCAGTAGTTTTTGCTTGAAAGAGTAACAAACATCCATACAAACATTCGCGTTTATAATATTAGTAAGATAGCCTATAGCAAAAAAACCTGTGTGCGTTGCAAGGCTTTTAAATAAAAAAAAACTATGTGTGCGTTGTACGCGGTATGAAAAAAAAACAATAAATCTGGAAAAAAAATTCCCTCTTCCCAATCTTATCGGTGATTCAATTAGAACAGCGTTATATATTCAAGTAGATGCATGTACATGTAACTTCTCGGTGAATTGGAATTTTAACTTTCTCTTTTCGGTTAGCCGTTACACTGCTCCCTTCTTACTCAGTATTCGTCCCGAACACAGCTTCCTCCAGGTCCCGTTTTTTCCGATCGAACTTTTTGGAAGCGATAGATGACATCGTTTAACCTCGTGATGACAATGTAGGGGCGCACAAATTTGCAAACTTCGACTCTTTCTACCGTTTTTACTGTTTCTATACTGGTTAGAGGGAATTTTAGAAATTTACTACATTTCAGAATGTGGCTTGGGAAAATTCGTGCGTCATATTGGACCCGCAATTTTGAATTTATAAGCTTTGATCATAAATTCGTTGTTTGCCCTAAAAGCGCCCAGATACCGATTTTCATTGCAATCGGAATACAATTGGAAAAATTCGTCGGCCATATTGGCGCGGCCATTTTGAATTTATAAGTTTTGATCATAAATTCGTTATTTGCAACCTTAGAAACCACTAGATATTCACTTTCATTGGAATCGGAATACAATTGGAAAAATTCGTCCGCCATTTTGAATTTATAAGTTTTGAACATAAATTCGTTATTTGCAACCTTAAAATCCGCCAGATTTCGATTTTCATTGGAATCGGAACACAATTGGCGATTTCGTCGGCCATATTGGCACGGCCATTTTGAATTTATAAGTTTTGACCACAAATTCGTTATTAGCGACCTTAAAAACCTCTATATACCAACTTTCATTGAAATCGGAACACAATTTGCGTGGCCATTTTGAGTTTTCGGCGGCCATGTTGAATTTTTTTATAAATTATAGCCTATATGTTATTCTGATATATGAGCTATATTATTGTAAAGTTTCATTAAAATCCATTCAGTAGTTTTTGCGTGAAAGAGTAACAAACATACATACAAACATTCACGTTTATAATATTAGTAAGATTCCTTACAAGTTAGTCATATCCAGCACGGTTGATGTCAAATAGCATTCCCTATCATTTCGATGATTAACAAAAAGTGTACGCATGGTACGCGTCGCAAGAGGGCGGATTACCATTTTCTTCACAACCCCCTCGACATGGATATCAAATGAAAGGGTATGATAAGTAGAATACAATAAGCTATGTCTTTATATCCATGGCGGCCGTCTCAAGAGGGCGGACTACCATTTCTTCACCACCACCTCGTCATATGTAGGTATACAATTGAAAGGGCATCTTAAATAGAAGACAATAAGCAATATAGTATACTCAATATCTGGTTAGATCCACGGCGGTCATCTCAAGAGGGCGGATTACCATTTTCTTCACAACCCCCTCGACATGGGTATCAAATGAAAGGGTATGATAAGTAGAATACAATAAGCTATGTCTTTATATCCATGGCGGCCATCTCAAGAGAGCGGACTACCATTTCTTCACCACCACCTCGACATAGGTATTAATTGAAAGGGTATCATAAGTAGAATACCATAAGCGATATAATATACGCAATATCTGGATAGATCCATGGCGGTCATCTCAAGAGGGCGGATTACCATTTTCTTCACAACCCCCTCGACATGGGTATCAAATGAAAGGGAATGATAAGTAGAATGCAATAAGCAATGTCTTTATATCCGTGGCGGCCGCCTCAAGAGGGCGGACTACCATTTCTTCACCACCACCTCGACATGGGTATCAATTGAAAGGGTATCATAAGTAGAATACCATAAGCGATATAATATACTCAATATTTGGTTAGATCCACGGCTGTTATCTCAAGAGGGCGGGTTACCATTTTCTTCACAACCCCCTCGACATGGGTATCAAATGAAAGGGTATGATAAGTAGAATACAATAAGCAATATAGTATACTCAATAAATAGTTAGATCTACCGAGGCCACCTCAAGAGGACGCATTACCATTTTCTTCACAACCCCCTCGACATGGGTATCAAATAAAAGGGTATGATAAGTAGAATAAAATAAGCTATGTCTTTATATCCATGGCGGCCGTCTCAAGAGGGCGGACCACCATTTCTTCACCGCCACCTCGACATAGGTATCAATTGAAAGGGTATCATAAGTAGAATACCATAAGCGATATAATATACTCAATATCTGGTTAGATCCATGACGGTCATCTCAAGAGGGCGGATTACCATTTTCTTCACAACCCCCTCGACATGGGTATCAAATGAAAGGGAATGATAAGTAGAACGTAATAAGCGATATAGTATACTCAATATACCGTTAGCTTCACGGCGGTCATCTCAAGAGGACGGATTACCATTGTAACGGTCGGTTGTAAAATTTATTGTGAATGGGAAATTAACGTTCGAAAACACTTTGTAGAAATGGAAATTTTTCAAAAATCACTGTGCGGAATCAGGAAATTTTAAGAAAAGATAGGCGAGAAATTAAAACAAAAAATGGGGGGAGAAAATTTTTGATTAGAGTCTGAAAAAGGAGGAGAGTTTTTTTTGGAATTTTGAGGTGAAAGGCTTTAGTACGGAAAAAGTTGAATTTTCTTGAAAAAGTTAAAAATTATTAAATAGAAAAAAATTAAGATTTATTAAGTACGGAAAACCTTTAGTATCCAGTTTATTGTCAAAATAACTAGGGATTGCGTTGCGAGTTAACAACACCCAGGACTAGTTTGGCGATGCGAATTCTAGGCGACCATTCAAAAAAAAAACAAAAAAATAAGCCAGAAGAGTTAACAATGGGGACGGGAATTTGAAGAAATTGGAAAGTGCCGAAAAGGATACCAGCCCTACAAACATTGCGTATTGCCCTTGGGTTGTTCAGACAGGATTTACTGGTTGCAGGGTTTGCGTAGTTATACTGTGAAAACAAGAAGAAAAGTGCTGTTTGCAGAAACTGATAAACGTATGGAGAGTTGGTGAGCGAAGAAGCAGGTATAAAATCAGAAGACCGAGGGGGAATAAACTGAGGGATAATCGGCATTAATCGGAGGTGGTTTAATAAAAACAAAAAAAAAAACCAAAAAAAAACCAGCGTTGGCGGAAAGTTAGATGAGATATAAGAAAAAAAACAACATACACTAGTTTAAAGGAGGAACGGTAGGTTCTATTAATACCAATTGATATACCGTGCTATATACAGGTAATTAAGCGATATATATGGGTAATTCTTTTACAAACCGAACACTTTCTGACCGACCCCTCTTCGATTTGTCTGAAACTTTTTTTACGGGTTCTATATCGAAAAATAAGATATACGTGTCCGAGGATTTTCCCATTTTTTATTTTTATTTTTTTTTACGGGGGGTGGAAAATTCGAGATTTTCGTGATTTTTGGATTGAAGACCTATTTTCAAAAATTCATAACTCCGGTTCTATTTGAGCTAGAAAAAACATTTTTTTTTTAAATTAAAGGTAAAAGAGGGAATTTTAAGGAAAAAAATATTTCAAGAAAATTTATGACAATTTTTCCATTGTTATTAGCAATTTAAATGTTAAAATCGATATTTAACAATGTTCCCCACCTCGTAGCACTTTTTAAATATAACCATTGTATTCTACGTTAAATTTTACATTGAAAATGCTTTTTTAAAAAATGGAGAAAAGATGGTTTCTATTGGAGAAAACCCAAATAAACAAGCGCAACATGTTTGTTAATACAAGATGTGCAGTCAGAATACAAGGAGAATTGACGGAATCCTTCCCAGTCAAGCAAGGCTTAAAGCAGGGCGATGGGCTGGCACCCATGCTATTTAATCTCTGCCTAGAAGGAGTAATTCGCAAGGTTAACATTGATGCGAACGCAACCCTGCTTAACAAATCCAAACAGTTGGCAGGATATGCCGACGATGTAAACTGCCTTGCAAGATCACTGTCATATCTTAGAGAAATATTTACAGAATTAGAAGATGGAGCAAAACATATAGGGCTGCAAATAAACGCAGAGAAGAGTAAGATTCTAATTCAGTCAAGGGTGGAAAGAAGAAGAAGAAACCACAATACCACCTGGGGGGAATATAACTTCGAACGGGTAAACCAATTTAACTACCTGGGGTCAACAGTCAGCGAAGACAACGATGAAACGATAGACGTACAAAGAAGAATAAACGCCGCGAACAGAACATACTTCTCACTACTGCCAGTAATGAAATCCAGAGACATCCACAGAAAAACTAAAATAAGAATCTACAAAACCATCATACGTACAGTAGCTACGTATGGATGTGAAGCTTGGAGTATCTCCCAGAAATCCGCAGACAAGCTGGATATATTTGAGAGGAAGGTTCTCCGAAGGATATACGGCCCAATCAATGAAGACAGTGCATGGAGAATACGCTACAATCACGAATTGTACGACTTATACAAAGAATGTAAACTTTCGACCCATGCCAAACTACTACGTTTACGTTGGGCCGGCCATGTCCAAAGAATGGATGACTCAAGAATACCAAAAAAAGCCCTGTATCTACTACCAGATGGCAAAAGACCAGTTGGCAAACCACGGTTAAGGTGGGAAGATAATGTTAAGGTCGATGCAGCAAAACTGCTCAACACAAGAAACTGGAGACAAGCTGCGGAGCAGAGAGACGTCTGGAGAAAGAAGCTGATGGAGGCCAAGGCTCGAATTGGGCGGTAGAGCCATCGAAGAAGAAGAAGAAGAAGAAGAAGAAGAAGAAGTGACAACATTCTATCCGTCTCAACCTATAGAGTTATGGAGCAAATACACGGAGGACATGTCTGAAGATATATTCTATGGTGTACAAAATATATTGCACAATTTGTAAATAACATTGTGTGATGAAATATACGACAAAGGACTGATTTTCATTGAGGATATGTGCATTACGATAGCAAATAAACTATTAATTCAGGTTGGCATAGATGTGCGAATCGACCCATGCACGATGCGTTCGATCAAAAACTGAACCAAGAGCATCATCATCGATCGAAATGCGCTGCAAGAAGCGATCCAATCTACTGTACCATTGCTGAATGATCAACAAAGAAATGCTTACGAAACATTGAATTGGACGTGAGCAACCGCACTGGTCGGATCTCTTTCCTGGATGGGTGGAACAGGAAAAACATTCGGTATTTCGCTGATTCGGACCATAATTCAATCGCGAGCTGACGTTGCACTAGCTTTCGCATCATCCAGAGTAGCAGGGACGATATTAGACGGAGGACGTACTGCACATTCCGCACTCAAATTGCCATTGAATTTGAACACAACGGAAACAACAAGGTGCAACAGCCCCTGGAACAGTGCTATAGGAAAATTGTTGATTGGGACAAATGTTTGGGATTGTTTGGGACAAATGTACAATAGCGCACAAGAAATCAATTGAAGCACTAAAGTTCTCATTGCCAAGCTTCGATCGTATGTTAAATTTGCGACCTTCGAGGTCCGTTTGAAGTCACTCGAGACTCGCTGCTCGCTCACTGTTCAAAAAAAGTTGTTAAAATTTTCAAGTGAAATATATAATACACCTAATCCTTCATGAAGCCTTATTCACTAATAAATAACATAATTTTCTTACAAATATATTAACTGCTGATAATATAATAGAAAAAAATAGTATGAGGCGGCAAAAATGTGGCTTCTAGGTATTGCAACCAGCACGCAAACATGTCGCGCTTGTTTATTTGGTTTTTCTCCAATAGAAACCATCTTTTCTCCATTTTAAAAAAAAGCATTTTCAATGTAAAATTTAACGTAGAATACAATGGTTATATTTAAAAAGTGCTACGAGGTGGGGAACATTGTTAAATATCGATTTTAACATTTAAATTGCTAATAACAATGGAAAAATTGTCATAAATTTTCTTGAAATATTTTTTTCCTTAAAATTCCCTCTTTTACCTTTAATTTAAAAAAAAAATGTTTTTTCTAGCTCAAATAGAACCGGAGTTATGAATTTTTGAAAATAGGTCTTCAATCCAAAAATCACGAAAATCTCGAATTTTCCACCCCCCGTAAAAAAAAATAAAAATAAAAAATGGGAAAATCCTCGGACACGTATATCTTATTTTTCGATATAGAACCCGTAAAAAAAGTTTCAGACAAATCGAAGAGGGGTCGGTCAGAAAGTGTTCGGTTTGTAAAAGAATTACCCATATAGTGATTCCGCACCAGCTGAGTCAGAAGAAAAAAATAAATACAAAACAAATACCCAAAATAATACAACACACCTTTTCTTTTGCTTTGATTTTGATTAAAGAAAAAAAAATATTTTATTGCTAAAATAATAATTGATCATATGATTAGTATTAAGGTTTATCATATTTCAAAGTATTTAGTACAATCTTTGGTTCCTTGTTATACTAACTTTTTGGTTTTATTACTGTGTGGTTAATTCTTGTGTTGGTTTCTATATATATATTGATCTTCCGTTAGCTTATACGGTCATCTGTAATGTCATTTGTGCAAAGCGAGTAGTATTGGCCAGTACTGCGCGTTTTCTTTTGGTACCGTGAGCTGCCTATATATGTACCGATTATAATGGAACAGTAATTTTGTACAGTAATTTTGTTGAATTGGATCTTTTGAGTTTAATAGGTGGACAAGGATATCTAAGTATTGTCGTGGTTGATGGTTAATAATTGTAATTGTATTATTGTTGATTAAATGGTTATAATTAATAGAATGACCATGCGTTAAATTTGTTTCTGGTGGAATGGTTGAGGGGGGGGGTCATTCCTTTTCAGGGTGATGCGGCTCAGGCGAGGACCGGAGAATGATGGACGGAAGTCAAAGTGGCACAGACACAGGTAAGTGGTGAACCAACCGCGGTAAGCCCCGGCCACACACCCCACGACCCCTCCGGCGAGCTAGACAACTCCGTGTGGCCGGCGTAGGAGTTCCGGATTTTCTTTTTATTTCTTATGTATGGTGTTGGCTCCTTGGCCATGCTCTTCCGGGCTTGTGGCTAAGGGGGTAACACCTCGCATAAGTGGCGCCCACTATTTAGATCGCGCCATTATGCTGTTACATAAATGGCGCCCAACGAAGCTTTTAAAGCCCGTTGACTGTCCTACACGGACCTTGAAGTTTAACTTTTTTTGGTTTAGTACCACTTGTGCCTTCACGGACAACGTTTGATTTTTTGTTTATGGTTCACCACGTTTACCCAGCGCTCGCTGTGGGCTAAGGTAGTACCGCGAGGCCTTAGCCTTTGTCTGTTTTGCCGAATTTTTTTGCAGCATCCTTGTCCAAATTCTATGTGAATTTTTCTTTGTTTTCGCTTTTAGGCCTACCCGTTCTATTCAGCGGTAACTTCTTCGTTTTGGAGTAGCTTCGAACCATGCTGACCTGCACGGCTTGCTAACAAGCGAGTGGTCGCTTGGCTATGCGTGCAGGTGTAGTAGGGGTTCATCCCTGTCCTGTTTCTAGGGTCGGCGACTCTGGTATCAGGCGTGATACCGCCTGCCACTGCGTCGGTCTTTGAACAGGATCTTCTTTAATTTTCCTGGTGGAAGTTGAAGTTGGTACAAGGGCTTAACCGTCTTTGGTAACAGGCGTGTTACCGCCTGCCACTGCGCCCCTTGTTCCTCCTGATGGTCCATCCAGCTTTTTTAAATTCTATTTTTTTGTTTATGTCCTGAGTTTTTTTTCGTCTGTTTCTCCCAACTGATTGATTTTCCGAAAGGTAGCTCAGTTGTGGTTGAACAGCGGATCCCCCAAATTTTTTTTATTTTTGAAGAAGTTTCCTTTCCTTTCGTGGCGATGCGATTTTGAATTTTCATTTTTGTCCTTCTTTTGAGTGCGGACCTGAAGCTGTGACGGCGATGTGGATGGCACTTGGGGATGACTGTGAGTCATAGTCTTCGCCAACTGACATCGACATGCCGGAGCCCGGAAAGTGAATGTAGTCCCGCGCCCAACCATTCCGAAATTAAAGTTGAATTAAAGCATATAATTACGCATCTACACGAACATATATATACATTAACACACTTTTATTGTTTTATAGCTACACACTACTTGCTTTTATAAGACGCTTACACGCGCGATCATTTTTTAATACGTTAATTTAGAGAAAAATTAAATATAACAGATCTACACATATATGTGTTTTTAAGACGGTTATTTGGTAAAGTTTAATAAGGAAATATAATTTTACAAATTTAAATGCAACGAATTTGTAGTATTAACGATTTTATCATCAAGATATCAGTGGTCGTCGAGAAATTTTTTTATTGGTTTGTAAGGTTATTTTTAAAGCCGGAAAATTTAATTCCATCTCAACTCGGAACTTGCGAAGCAAAAATTGGACACAAATAAAGTGGATAGTATCCAGCTATGGATGACGTATTTAACACTAAGCCCACTAGAGCTTGCCGCAGCAGCCGCCAACTTTTCTTCATCTTGATGTCAGTTTCCTCTGGATTCCTGAATTTCTCGTATGTCCCGCAATTTAAATATATTTAACGGATCCGTCATACGAAATTATTGAAAGTGTTTGCGTGACTGATATTCGGTAATGGGGCTCATACTGTTCTTGGTAGCTCTGGCTCATCTATTCTAGGCACCCTTCACGAATGTGGAGGAGAGCTTTAATATACAAGCAATGCATGATATACTCTATCTACGGCACAATTTCACTCAGTATGATCATCATGAATTTCCTGGTGTAGTGCCACGAACTTTTATTGGGCTTTTTATCTGTATCAATACTACCGTCACCAGCTGTTATATTCTTCTAGAATTTGGGAATGCAAAAAATTTTGGAGTCAATATGTAGTTAGATTAGTGCTAGCCGGAATTGTAGCCGCAGCATGGAAAATTTAAGAAAAGTAATAGAAACAATTCGGCCTTACTATATCGATATGGTATGTTAGTAACGATATCACAATTCCACTTTATGTTCTACATGAGTCGTCCTTTATCAAATGTCATGGCGCTTCCAGTCGTACTTGATGCAGTTAGTTTTTGGCTACAAGAGAAGCATAATCTCTTTGTATAGTTATCTGGAACGGCAATAATAATATTCAAATCGAAATTGGTGATTCTTCTAGGAATATTGTTACTTAACGATCTTTATACCAGAAAAATCTCAGTGGATAATCTATTAAAGGTAGGAGTACCAGCAGGTATCAACATTTTAACAACTACGGTAATTGAATGACAAGTTTTATGGTATAATAAGATTTTGAATAAGAACTCAAAATGGGGTGTTTCACCGTTACTATGGTATTTCTACTCCGCAATCCCACGAGCAATGGGGGCATCAAAATTTTTTTATCCCTCTAGGTTTTGTTTTTTAACCGAGATGCTGACCAATTGGAGTAGCTGCAATCACTTCGTATTCCTATACTCATTTTACCGCATAAAGACCTACGTCGTTGATTCTCCTCAAGGTTTCACTTTCATCTAATTGATTGTTGGTCAGGCGTAGGTTTCCCTCGGCGAATTAGTTGCCTGTCGTCCTACTGGGGAACTCCATGCAATGTGGGATTGCGTGAGTTGGACTCCAGGGTGCGAGGGGAAACTGGTTCGGGCGAGAATTTCTGAAAGATTAGAGGAGCCGGAAGGGGACAATATGGAATTGCCTTCAGCCGGATCCTTGTCCTTCCAGATATTCTTCCGAGAGAACCTGCAGACTGTCCAACGGTCAACAGTTTGTGTATACACTCCTCACACTGTCCTTCCTCTTCGGTCAGTCTGGAGAATATCTCTCAGCAGACAGTTTGACTATCGTTTCACCGGGGGGAGTCAAAGGCAATGTGGTATTGCTGGAGACTGGCCCGGGGGGGAGCGAAAGCAAACCGGGTTTGTACGAAATGTTTGGAGACTTGTTGATATCCGTCGGGGGACAATGTGGTATTGTCTTCCGCCTGTTATTCGCAACTCCAAATATTTCTCCGGGAGATTGTTCAGACTGGCCATCGCAACTTACGGTTGCAAGCATGAACCTAAATTATAGTTAGCTTTTCACTCGGTTCTTATATTACCAACTAGTTCACGTATGCCCGGCTAGCTCACTAGAACATGAGACTCCTATTCTCAGGTCGTGAGTCGAGACCCACATTGGCGCCAAAGATATTAGACCTACGGCGACCGTTTTTTTCGGCTCCTCACTGCCTCGCGAGTCGGCCTTGTGGACCCGAGGGTATGTAACGGTCGGTTGTAAAATTTATTGTGAATGGGAAATTAACGTTCGAAAACACTTTGTAGAAATGGAAATTTTTCAAAAATCACTGTGCGGAATCAGGAAATTTTAAGAAAAGATAGGCGAGAAATTAAAACAAAAAATGGGGGGAGAAAATTTTTGATTAGAGTCTGAAAAAGGAGGAGAGTTTTTTTTGGAATTTTGAGGTGAAAGGCTTTAGTACGGAAAAAGTTGAATTTTCTTGAAAAAGTTAAAAATTATTAAATAGAAAAAAATTAAGATTTATTAAGTACGGAAAACCTTTAGTATCCAGTTTATTGTCAAAATAACTAGGGATTGCGTTGCGAGTTAACAACACCCAGGACTAGTTTGGCGATGCGAATTCTAGGCGACCATTCAAAAAAAAAACAAAAAAATAAGCCAGAAGAGTTAACAATGGGGACGGGAATTTGAAGAAATTGGAAAGTGCCGAAAAGGATACCAGCCCTACAAACATTGCGTATTGCCCTTGGGTTGTTCAGACAGGATTTACTGGTTGCAGGGTTTGCGTAGTTATACTGTGAAAACAAGAAGAAAAGTGCTGTTTGCAGAAACTGATAAACGTATGGAGAGTTGGTGAGCGAAGAAGCAGGTATAAAATCAGAAGACCGAGGGGGAATAAACTGAGGGATAATCGGCATTAATCGGAGGTGGTTTAATAAAAACAAAAAAAAAAAACCAAAAAAAAACCAGCGTTGGCGGAAAGTTAGATGAGATATAAGAAAAAAAACAACATACACTAGTTTAAAGGAGGAACGGTAGGTTCTATTAATACCAATTGATATACCGTGCTATATACAGGTAATTAAGCGATATATATAGTGATTCCGCACCAGCTGAGTCAGAAGAAAAAAATAAATACAAAACAAATACCCAAAATAATACAACACACCTTTTCTTTTGCTTTGATTTTGATTAAAGAAAAAAAAATATTTTATTGCTAAAATAATAATTGATCATATGATTAGTATTAAGGTTTATCATATTTCAAAGTATTTAGTACAATATTTGGTTCCTTGTTATACTAACTTTTTGGTTTTATTACTGTGTGGTTAATTCTTGTGTTGGTTTCTATATAAATATTGATCTTCCGTTAGCTTATACGGTCATCTGTAATGTCATTTGTGCAAAGCGAGTAGTATTGGCCAGTACTGCGCGTTTTCTTTTGGTACCGTGAGCTGCCTATATATGTACCGATTATAATGGAACAGTAATTTTGTACAGTAATTTTGTTGAATTGGATCTTTTGAGTTTAATAGGTGGACAAGGATATCTAAGTATTGTCGTGGTTGATGGTTAATAATTGTAATTGTATTATTGTTGATTAAATGGTTATAATTAATAGAATGACCATGCGTTAAATTTGTTTCTGGTGGAATGGTTGAGGGGGGGGGTCATTCCTTTTCAGGGTGATGCGGCTCAGGCGAGGACCGGAGAATGATGGACGGAAGTCAAAGTGGCACAGACACAGGTAAGTGGTGAACCAACCGCGGTAAGCCCCGGCCACACACCCCACGACCCCTCCGGCGAGCTAGACAACTCCGTGTGGCCGGCGTAGGAGTTCCGGATTTTCTTTTTATTTCTTATGTATGGTGTTGGCTCCTTGGCCATGCTCTTCCGGGCTTGTGGCTAAGGGGGTAACACCTCGCATAAGTGGCGCCCACTATTTAGATCGCGCCATTATGCTGTTACACCATTTTCTTCACAATCCCCTCGACATGGGTATCAAATGAAAGGGAATGATAAGTAGAACACAATAAGCGATTTAGTATACTCAAAATATATTTAGATCCACGGCGGTTGTCTCAAGAGGGCGGTTTACCATTTTCTTCACAACCCCCTCGACATGGGTATCAAATGAAAGGGAATGATAAGTAGAACACAATAAGCGATTTAATATACTCAAAATATATTTAGATCCACGGCGGTCATCTCAAGAGGGCGGATTACCCTTTTCTTCACAACCACTTCGACATGGGTATCAAATGAAAGGGTATGATAAGTAGAATACAATAAGCAATATAGTATACTCAATAAATAGTTAGATCCACCGAGGCCACCTCAAGAGGACGTATTACCATTTTCTTCGCAACCCCCACCACATGGGTATCAAATGAAAGGGTATAATAAGTAGAATACAATAAGCTATATCTTTATATCCATAGCGGCCGTCTCAAGAGGGCGGACTACCATTTCTGCACCACCACCTCGACATAGCTATCAATTGAAAGGGTATCATAAGTAGAATACCATAAGGGATATAATATACTCAAAATCTGGTTAGATCCATGGCAGTCATCTCAAGATGGCGGATTACCATTTTCTTCACAACCCCCTCGACATGGGTATCAAATGAAAGGGTATGATAAGTAGAATACAATAAGCAATATAGTATACTCAATAAATAGTTAGATCCACCGAGGCCACCTCAAGAGGACGTATTACCATTTTCTTCGCAACCCCCACCACATATGTATCAAATGAAAGGGTATAATAAGTAGAATACAATAAGCTATATCTTTATATCCATAGCGGCCGTCTCAAGAGGGCGGACTACCATTTCTGCACCACCACCTCGACATAGGTATCAATTGAAAGGGTATCATAAGTAGAATACCATAAGCGATATAATATACTCAATATCTGGTTAGATCCATGGCGGTCATCTCAAGAGGGCGGATTACCATTTTCTTCACAACCCCCTCGACATGGGTATCAAATGAAAGGGAATGATAAGTAGAACGTAATAAGCGATATAGTATACTCAATATACCGTTAGATCCACG
Source organism: Thereva unica (assembly GCA_949987705.1). Lineage (NCBI taxonomy): Eukaryota > Metazoa > Arthropoda > Insecta > Diptera > Therevidae > Thereva > Thereva unica. Next base: position 73,931,076 of record OX465282.1, on the reverse strand, counting down.
GCGGTCATCTCAAGAGGACGGATTACCATTTTCTTCACAACCCCCTCGACATGGGTATCAAATGAAAGGGAATGATAAGTAGAACACAATAAGCGATTTAGTATACTCAAAATATATTTAGATCCACGGCGGTTATCTCAAGAGGGCGGATTACCATTTTCTTCACAACCCCCTCGATATGGGTATCAAATGAAAGGGAATGATAAGTAGAACACAATAAGCGATTTAGTATACTCAAAATATATTTAGATCCACGGCGGTTATATCAAGATGGCGGATACCCATTTTCTTTACATAGCCCATCGACATGGGTATCAAATGAAAGGGTATCATAACTAGAACACACTAGCATGAAATAATTAAACACGTGCATTAACGAATGAGTTCAAAGGAACACTCGAACAAGGTCATTAGATCAGCATGTTGAAACAAAAATCGAGCTGATTATGGATCAATGATTCCATAGTACAGAAAAAATCTTGGCCGAGAACCTAGAAAGGAGCTTATGTTTTTTTGTACAAAGGCAATAATATTAATTTGAATTCCTGCATATGGTTATTTCGTTATTACCTACTTATAAAATAAATAAAAAAATATAATGAACAATTAAATACATAATGTCTTTATACAGAAGATTATTTATTTGAGTGATATCCCACCAAAAAAACATTAAAAATGTGAATTAGAAGTTCGTGGGCGCGGAAATTATTTATTGGGTCAGATTAGAACACACTTATAACAAAAAGAAGTGATATGGATTAGTCAAGATGAATCGTTAATAGCATGAAATAATTAAACACGTGCATTTACGAACGAATTCAAAGGAATTTTACAACAATTTTAGAGCATGAATCTTAGCTGTCCTTCGAAATGTAACAAATTTTATTAGAAATACTATAGACTGAGCCACACTGAATTCAGCAAAGATTCATGCTAGGTATACAACGAACGCGCCAGCCAACTTTTTCGCGGTTGATAATACTTTATTGAGTTTTAAATAAAAATTGGCAGTTGTATAATTCCTTTGAATTCGTTCGTAAATGCACGTGTTTAATTATTTCATGCTATTAACGATTCATCTTGACTAATCCATATCACTTCTTTTTGTTATAAGTGTGTTTTAATCTGACCCAATAAATAATTTCCGCGCCCACGAACTTCTAATTCACATTTTTAATGTTTTTTTGGTGGGATTTGAATAACTCCTAAAGTAACTGCCCAATCGCGTGGCAGTCTCTACAGCTTACGTATAATAATGTTTTTAACGGCTGTTCCAATTTTCAGCAACTTCGGAATTATCTTCCAATTATGGCGTTTTTTCGTCTATTTTGACTGGACTATATGGTTAATGAGTGAAAGGCGAACAGCTATATGCACAAGTTCTTCAAATGACGATGTCAGGCTATCAGAGAGAAAATGCAATATTTTTATACGCGTTTGCACACAACTAAACAGCGGAAACTTTTAGAGTTTATATGGGGATAAACTTAATGTTTTGGTGCATATTTGATCGTTTGTTTTGATTTATGGGAAAAACTGCTGATTAAATTTTCTTTCTTCTTCTGTTCTGCATACTTTATCGTGAAGAGAGAATCTGGCTTTATCTCGCCGAGTTCACCAAGTATGCGTTGAGTTATGCTAAGCAATGATGTTCATATATGCACGCACACAATTAACGGGGGGGAAATTTTGTATGAAGATGAAAGATCAGTGGCGTTTCGTAAGATTCAGGACAAGGGAAGCAATGCGCAAGGCGAACGAACGTAAAAGTATCGAGAGCTTTAAATAAAAAACTGAACAATAACATATAGTGGGGTCAAATAAGTAAAACATAAGGAATTGTTTGCAGTCCAAAAAATTTCGTTTGGAACATGTTAGTTACATCCAATACTATACGAAATGGCCATTTTAAAACTGTAAGGCGGGGTTTACATCTAGAATTTATTCGCCGAATTTATTACAGGAATAAATCTATCATAGTTCATAAGCGTTTACATCTCGACACAAAATTACGTACATTTATTCCTAGAACAAGAGCTCAAAAATATTCCGGAATAAATTCACTGAATATAATTCAGAATAGTTTACATTATAGATAAAATTCTACGTAAAAATTGCAGAAGCGTTTACATATAGCGAAAATGTTCTTGTGAGTTTTGCAACGAATAAAATTCAATGTGAATTTATAAATGCTTCTGTCCAATCAGTTTACACTATTATTCGAATATATTCAACTTACGGAAGTGTATGTATACATATTCATTTTTCATTTGCATAAAAAGATTCGTACTTTTACATGTGATTTTAAATAAATTTTAAAATAAAATTATAACTTTAAAATGAAACCAACAAAAAAAAGATTAGCTGCCGCTGCTATAATATTATTAAACTCACAAAATAATGAAGTAATGAATAAAAAGCAAACACGACAGCATGTTGGTAGGCATCTCTTATTTCTTCCCGTTTTAGCTTATCTATATCGTATTTTGGTTGAGTTTGCACTCTATGCGTTTTAGTTGTTATCCGGGTTCTCAATTTCACTTTGACTAGATAGTGGTCCGAGCCACAGCACGCTCCTCTCATTGTTCTTACGTCCAGTATACTCGTGGCCCCTCTTCTTTCAATTAGGACGTGGTCAATTTGATTATTAGTTACTCCGTCTGGTGATTGCCACGTCATCTTATGTATATCTTTGTGCGGGAACACTGTTGAACTTACTACCATTGCGTTTGAACTTGCGAAATCGATCAATCGGCTACCATTGTCATTGGTAACGTTGTGTAGTCTATGCTTTCCTATGACTCCTAGGAACTCCTCTTCTTTTCCTACTTTGGTATTCATATCTCCAAGCACCATTTTAATGTCATTTGACGGTATTAATCTGATGGTGTTTGTTAGCTCTTGGTAGAATTCCTCTTTCTTCTCATCCGTTTTCTCTTCTGTGGGAGCGTGGGCGTTTATAAGACTAATGTTATGTAGCCTTGTTTTAATACGAAGCGTACCTATCCTATTGCTTGCTGGCTTTTAGTCCAGAATTAATGATTTCACTGAATCTTAGATCGTGTAGACCTTAGATCACAGGTGGCGTTAGTCAGGATTTATCTCTTTGATGTACCGGCACCATCAAAGGTCCCTGAGGCCGTTGCTACCATTTGACAACCTAGCAATTTATTGGTTGTTTCTTATTAAACCCCCTCAATTCTGGCTGTTTCCAGGTGCGTTAAAACTTTTAATGACGCATTTTGAAAATTCAACTTTCAACAATAATACAAAAATCCAGAAAACTGCTAAAATAACAATTAAAATCCCAACCACTTTTGATAAACAGTAGACGGACAAAATTTCACGGGCACGGTAAATCGGCAAATCCTGAATTATGCCTGAGTAGAACGGAGTCATAAACTTAATGAGTTAACGTCCACGGATACCGCAAAAACGCCATATTTATAGGATTTCATAACGAATAAGTTTTATTCACACTCTTCTCAACTCCCTTTAAAGTCGGAGATACACTCTCCAGGATATTCAAGGATGGAGGCTAAAGAGATATTCATATCCTTTTTTATAGATATTTTGGGGTGGTATTTTTCTTTTAAATGAGCGAAAGGGACATAATATGAATTATTAAAGGAGCTCCAAAGCCCATTTTAGCGAAATTTTCAAAATGCTATAAAATAATTTTTCTATAAAATTTCAAAAAAGTCGTTAAAAAGATGACCCATTATGATTACAAATCTGATTAATCGCGGAAAAAAATGGGTAATACAGAAAATTCGTAAGTGAATATATTCAAAAGTAGAAATCAGTTCTACTTGTGAATTTCTTCCAATTTCTACAATACAAACATAAAATTCTGCAAACACCAAAGCAATTTGGCTGTTTCATGAATTTATTCACTCTCATTTTCTTCCGTGAACTTCTATGAACTTTTCGGATAGTGAATATATAGCAAGAGGGTTTACATTGCAACTAGTTTTGCAGAATTAAGTTCACTGAATTTTTGAAAAAATATAGTGAACTTCCTACATTTATTACCGGAATTTATTCGATAAAAATTGCGCGAATAAAATTCATCTCTTGTTTCAAAATAGTTTACATTAGCTATCAGAACTTCTTGCTCGATAGAAAGTGTACTTTTGTGAATAAAATTCCTAACGAAAAATTCGCGAATAAATTCCAGATGTAAACCCCGCCTAACAAACAACCCCGTAAGTTATTGGCCATTTTGTGAAAATTTTATCATTTTGGTCGGTTGGTCTATTTAAATATAGATGCGTATATCTCGACATGATATTGGCTATCAGCGGTTACAGTATGAAATTTTTACCTGTTCGCATAAATTTTAGTTTTTTGTTTATAACTTCGGATTTTTTTCAGTGAACTTATACTATATAAACACTAACTGGTTAGAATTTCGGGTCAAAATATCTTATACAAGTCCGAAAAATTGACTTCAAATTTAAAAATTAATTAACCTTTAACTTTTGTGCATAAGCATGAGGTTTTTCTCTTTTAAAATTGAGTATTATTTTATGTTGATGAACAAGAAAATTTTTTTAAACTTCAAAAAAGTGAAAAAATCGAATTTTTTCGTTAATATTTTCAAAATAGTAGTGGGCGTTTTGCGCCTTTTTTCAGATTCTGTTAATAATTAAAGCGTCCAAAGAAAAGCCGTTGAAAAACTGCGACTAATACTTTCATCTCATTTAATTTTTCATATAAATACATAATTGTGGCTCCAAATCTAAAAAAAAAAAAAATAGTTATAATAAAACCCTGCATACCTCGCATACACCCCCTACACCCAACGCCAACAATCATTACATTCTCTTTGCAAAAAAAAAACACTTCAGGTAACCCGTACTCAAAAATACAATTCATAAAAATATTCTCTATCCCTTTAAATCATAATTAAAGAGAATCATAAAAAATATAATGGAAGCTACAAAATCATCAGCTAATTTCAATAAATACCGCCCACCACCCCATTAGAATAAGCAATAGAAAAAGGGAAACTTCACCTATCCTCGATCTCTTTTTTCTTCACTCAAAACAAAATTTCATATTTTAAGAGTCAAAAACAAAATTTCGAAGCAAAATTTTAAGAGCAAATTTTATATTGCTCGAAGCCAGGATAGATTACCAGAAATCGAAACCAAAAAATAAAGAGAATTTGGTGGATACAGAAAATTTCTCTGCCTTCGACTTCTCAATTCCGCCTGTTTGGTTCCGAAGAAGCTGCGTTTAGCTCAGCTTCTGAGGGTACTGTATTAACGCAAAAATTTACTTGAGTATGAGTTCAATTAAATTGAATGTGTTGGAGTTTTCATGTTGATTTTCTGTGGCACAGAAGCTGGAGATATTACAGCTTCCCCATGTTGTGTAAGGCCTCGGCCACGATAAGAGCGGTAGCAGAAAAATTCAACGTCTCGAATTGGCAGAGAGAGCCACTTTAGGCATGGCCTAACATAACATGGGGAAGCTGTAATATCTCCAGCTTTAGTGTTTCCAGAGGAGGAAATATATTAAGATTTTTCTTGTGATTAATCTTGATATATTTAAATTTATTTTTTTAGGAAGTTGTCTATTTGGTCAAGGGAAGCAGTGCTTCCTTTGCTTCCAAAGAGGAACCGCCACTGTGAAAGATATGTTATAACTAGACTTTGGACTATCCCCACCACTAATCAGCGACGGGAACGGGTCGGGACATTTTGCGCTAATGACTTGCTATACTCATCGATTTATAAGACGTTGTCACGTCAAAACTGATACAACCTAGCCGCGATATTTTTATTCCAGTTACTCCCAACCTTTATTATCGCGACTCTGACTGTGTTATGCCTCCTGAAACGAGTTGAATCTCATCAACCAACCGATGACATACGCTTTGGTGGAGCGAGGAAGGGCTAGGGAGACAGGAGAATTCAGAGGGAACCGTGACGTTGCCGGAATTCGAACCCGGGACCTCTGGGATGGTAGCCAGACGCCTTACTCCCTAGGCTACCAAGGTCCCAAATTTCTTGAAGTTATCTACAAAATTGCTAAATTATCTGGAATCAACAAAGAATTGATAGCTTGGAATAAATGCAGAATCGATTACCTGTAATCAATTACGAAATCGATTACTTGGAATCAGTGTAGGAACCGATTTCCTGGAATCAATTTAGGAATCGATTACCTGGAATTAATTTAGGAACCGAATCAATTTAAAAATCGATTACCTGGAATGAATTGTGGTATTACGATTACAGGAATCAATTTGGGAGTCAATTACCTGGAAAAAATTACGGAATCGATTACCTGAAATCAATTAAGGAATCGATTACCTGGAATCAATTACGGGATCGATCTCCTGGAATCAATGGCGGAATCGATTGCCTGAAATCAATGGTGGAATCGATTACTGGAATCAATGGCGGAATAAATTACCTGGAATCACACTTTATCGATTACCTGTTTTATGAAGGCGCCACGCGCGACTATCCCCACCACTACTTAACGACGGGAACGGGACGGGACATTTTGCGCTAATGACTTCTTATACTCATCGATTTATAAGACGTTGTCATTGTCAAATATTAAGAAAACGTAAACATAAAAACATTATTTACTTACTTACGTACTATAACGGCTTTATTTCTACTTCTTCCTGCTTCTTTAATCCCTCATGGGGCATCGGGCTGAAACAGATGCCCTCCAGCGGATCTGTTTTGCGCGACAGCTCTCATCTCTGCTCAGGATCTCCCGGCTCTACACCCTGGAATATCTCTAAGCTCTGATCGCCTTCTTTTTAGAGGATGCTGGGTCTTCGTCTCTGTCGTCCTTCATAGATTTTACCGCAATTAACTTCTCGAGAAAGCCCTTCTTCTCTCATACGAGCTAGATACCCAGACCACCGGAGCCTAACGAAACGGGATTTTACTCCCAGGTTTCCCTGTTCCTTCTGCGAACTCCCCGTTCTTCTCTTCTGAGCTCTTTGAATTTATCTTTGCGTGCCCTTGGTTTCTAAGCCTGTTGCATTCATTGGTCGGTACCCATCAGTAGCCCTATATACAATGGCCTTAAGACGAATTAAGATTGCTCGTCAAACTCTCTTTAGACTTGTTAATTTTCTGTCAAAGGTTAATGAAGCTTAAGATTTATAGCTGAGTTTAAGATGCATGGTCGTCAGTCTTCAGCGGAATAGGGGGAATAACATGTAGCAACTATTTTGGACTGATGGAAGTGGTGGCCACTGGTAACTAACCTATGAGAGAGGATAGGCTAATATGATCGGGCTAGTCCCTTCCAAGTAAGGCTAGCGTGAGGCTTATAACCTCACCCGAAAAAAATAATTATTACGGAACAAGCAACATTTGTGTCGTTCAATGTATGTAAGAGTGAGGTTGATTTGCTTTGGAGCCCCATTTTGTCATATCTTTTGCTGTGGTGGTGGAGTGCCTCCAGAGATGCACTATAAGTACAATTATAGTGCAGTTCTGAAGTTGCTTTGGTTTTGTAGCGGGGGATTTGGAGGAACGTGGGTCCTAAGCGGGTCAACATCTACATAGTGCGGAACTGCACCGTTTTTGCAGTGAGCGACACATTTGATTGTTGCGAGAGGCCAGGAGCGGATATCAGTTGCAGAGCCTTTTAATAATAATAATTAATATTCATTAAGGTTTGACAGCCAGTTTTAAAAGAATTTGACAATTTTTAGGACTAGTCGCCAGCTTGCATTTATCACTAAACCAGTCGTTCCGATCTCTACGACTTCTGCCTAAGTTGGAGTCAGCACTCTAACAGCTCTCGTAGACAAGTGCAATGTCGAACAGAAGCTCTAGTGCTAAAGGAAGAAACCCCCCTGCCACCCGCGATTTTTTTAGTCCCACCTACTCCCAACCCCTACTATACTGTGGCAGAAGAAAGAAGGAAAGTCATATACGTAGGTGGGAAAGTGGAAAAGGCGAAGGACCGTGGGGCTGGACGGGATTCGAACCCGGGACCTCTGCGATGGGAACCAGACGCCTTACCCCCTAGGCTACCGAGGCCGAGACTTAATGTACATTAAAAAAGACTGTGACAGCATTAAATGACAGCATCTGCATGACATTTAAGGTAATGTGATTAACATATATTAATGACAGTGACTTTAACAAAGTTTAAGAACGCTGTCTATAGGTGCGTTTCATTTGCATTGGAGGACGTAGTTGGTAAATGAAACAATATTTTTCTCATCTAACGTACTTCATAACTAGAAATATCCTTTAAAGTGCGAAGTATTTGGCTTTAGTGAATTATATAAGCATAAACCGATATTACCAAAATGCCAACATTGTTAATTAATGGTTAATAAAAATAATACAGTGCCCGAAATTGATTTTAGTTCACCCAACACTTCTATGTTTCAAAGCATTTTCCCCAGACCCATTTTCTTGTAGAGAATTTTAATATAGTTGCCTTTCTAGGGATTGCGAATAAGTGGTAATCGCTATATTATATCGCTAGCTCTTTTAATAACGGTGAAATGCGTACCGGATATAAAAACATTTAATTTTGAAGAATTTTTAGTGCGAAATTGATTTAAGTTCAGTAAGAAAATATAAAGAAAAAAGGTTTCTTATTTTTATAAATTAACTTTATTTAGTAATTGGTCGATCCTCCATTGTTTTTATGACTGGAAAAATTCTTTTTTTCATGCGCGCTACTAATGTGTGTTGCATTTCCTCCGGAATTGAATTCTAACCATGTTAAATGCTTATTTTGAGCGATTCTATAGTATATTTTCAAACCGCATTCCATGAGCATACACCTTTCTGACTACAATTTTCCATTAATCTTCTATCGGATATAGACCCGGAGAGTGTGCCAGCCAATCCAAACGGGGTACTTTTGCTCCTTCAACCACTTCATAGTAGCTCTTTCTTAATAAATAGGTGCACTATCCTATTGAAAGGTCCAATTCTTGCCAAGTGCTTCCTCTCCAAATGACACTAAAACATCGTCCAAAAGTGAATCTAGTGTGCAGCACACATTGGGCTATTTATCCAACAAATTAGACTCTTTGCGCGTGTAGAAAAAGCGGCAAATAGCAAAAAAGCCTATCTTAACACCACAGCATAAATTTGCGAAAAATGTAATGTCGTGAGACAAGGAATGGCAAAGTATAATTTTTTTTGACAAAACTAAATGTAATCTGGATGACCCAGATAGCTGCCAATACTTTTGGCATGATCTCAAGAAAAAACCTGAATTTCCTTGTTGTCGAAATTTTGGAGGAGGCACAGTAATGATTTGTTTGTTGGTTTTGGTAGTTTCAACCCTTTAGGACTACCCCTTATCATAAAGTTCGCCTTAATTTAGTACAAATCAACCACCTTCGCAAATAAATATTAAAAAAAGTACATTTCATCGCATTAGTTTTCATTATTATTGAAATAATCGCGAAAACCCCCTAAAAAGGGGTGTTTTTTGCATTTTTAGGGGTGGCGCCCATGTTTTAGGACCGCGGGACCTCGATTTTCGTGATCAGTGACCCCAAAAACGTTTAGGGTTCGATTTTCTTAACGGTGTTATTTTGAAACACCCTAACGCGCGTTTTGAATGGACTACTAGTGTAGTCTGTCAAGGCTTTTTAAATTCACGTTAAATTCAACTTTTACTATATAAGATGATGGTATTATCGGTACTCACATATGCATCTGAAACGTGGGTGTTTAACAAAAAGCACTCAAACCTCTTAGCTGTTTTCGAGAGGAAAATACTTCAGAGGATTGTTGGCCCTGTATGTGAGAAAGGAAGATTCCGGGCCTATGGGGTGCGACAGCTAGGGAGGCCCTACCTTCGCTGGAAGGATGGCATAGACCAGGATGCTCAGAGCATAGGGACGCTAAACTGGATGACATCGCTCAGAATCGGGACGGGTGGAGAGAACAGATGTGAGAGGCCAGGACCGGATCTCGGTTGTAGAGCCGTTAAAGAAGAAGAAGAATCCAAAAGTAGATAGTATATATTTCATAATACATACTATATAATACATAGTGCACAGTACAAAGTACATAGTAGATGTACATTAGACACAGTATTCAAGATGGACCGGATTTGCTTGTGGTAGCAATTTATATATCATCTAGGAATACTACGAAAGATATTATGGACTTTATTGCATCCCTTAAACACAATACATCTTTAGATGTGTCATATTTACATAATACTTGGTAAGCAGTATATAGAAAAAAGTATATATCACATACCACATACTCAACTTCTATCTCCGCTCTTACCTCTAAACTGAAAGCTCACCTCAATTGTTAACTGAATTCAACTGAGCTATCAACGAATATTTTAACTCATAGCAACACTTAACTCAACTCAATTTTTCTCTAGTTTACTCATTTCAACCTAACTCAAATCAGTTCAACTGAACTGTTAACCTAATTCTTAACCTAAACTTGGTCCTTGGTAATGTCCCTCAACAAGAATTTTAGGAGATCTACTGCCCCTTTATCTGCAAGGTCGAAGGAGTAACAAATAGCCAACGCAAGGTCGACTTAGTATTATCTCTGTTCGCATTGGCTTTTTAACTTTCACGAACGAAACCATTTCATTTAACGCCCTTTTTCGTCCTAAGAATTGCGCTTCACCATTAGCTAAAACAATATGAAAACACCCTACTACTACTTCTTCAGAGTCTAGTGTGCTCTAGCTCTAGATATCTGCCCCTTAGTCTGTTATCTCTAAGCGATTGATTCAGTTCTTAAAAACTGGGTAGGACGTTATTTTTCTGAACGGTATTGCATGGCGCAAAATCTGAACCCCACACCATAAGCTTGTTTTTAATAATAGTCCAGTAAATAGGTACTTTTTCTTTGGGAAAAATACCGCATGCGATTTTTTTTACCAAATGATTTTATGTATTTTTATGAGCTTAAATTCAAAATGGCGTCATCCCCACCTTTATGCTCAACTTAGACTGAAGGGAAACGCTTTTAATTCTATATCTCAGAAACAATACATTTAACGACAAAAATGTATATAATCTTTTTTGTAGATAAATCTTTCTTCTTCTTCTTTGTGCCCCTTTAATCCCTCATGGGACATAGGGCGGAAACAGTTGCCCTCCAGCGGACTCTGTTTTGCGCGACAGCTCTCAGCTCTGACCAGGATCTCCCAGTTGTTGCGGCCTCTGCTAGTAGGGTCCTCCTCCACGTTGTTCTAGGTCTTCCAACTCGACGGGATCCTTGCGGGTTCCAGTCAAGGGCCTGTTTGGCTAGGTTTTCGTTATCGCGTCGCAAGGTGTGGCCAACCCAATTCCATTTCCTTCGCCTGATTTGGTCGTCTATCCTTTCTTGGCCGGCACGATTTAACTTTTTTGTTCAGAAATTTCAATATATTCGGAGTTATAGTGCTTCAAACTTAATATATCACTTTCTTTGCATTATATTTCATTAACGGTTTACCCGTCATAAAAAAGTTTTTAATAAGACTTATAGAACACACAATTATCTATAACTTTTATTATAATATTTTTTTACGTAGGGCTAATATTGCACGAGTTATAGTGCTTTAAGTGTCGAAAATCGTGAATTTAAAAGTAATTTTATTATAACGCGTTTTGTACGCAATTTCATTTTCCACATTTTTCGTTTCGGGAGGCCTGTGGAAAAGAGTTTGGGCAACAAAGAAATTATTTATCTACAAAAAAGATTTATACATTTTTGTCGTTAAATGCATAGTTTCGGAGATATAGAGTCAAACGCGTTTCCCTTCACTCTAAGTTAATCATAAGGGTGGGGATGATGCCATTTTGAATTTAAGCTCATAAAAATAGGTATATAAAATCATTTGGTGAAAAAAAATCGCGTGCGGTATTTTTCGCATTACGAAGGCCTTTTTTGGACCTATTTACTGGACTATAAAGCGTGCATGCTAACTACGAGCGTACTTGCTACCTGCTAACTGCGGGAGAGTTTCATTTGTACTTCGTGCGCTCCCAGCATGCACACTCCCGCCACAGGCATACGCTCTTTCTAGGCTAAAGGGGCCTTTAACAAACGGACAATTACCTCGGGGACCATAAGGGTGCCAATAGCATACTCAGTAGAATGCAAAGATTATCTATTTTCAATAAGATGTGACACTCTTGATTTACTAACCCATTTACAATTCCTTGTAACCACATCAACAAAAATCTCCTATTAGTTGAAAAAGAATAGCTACAGTGCTTTTTTTCTAATTAATTCCCTTATGAAAATTCCCATAAAAAAGAAAGGGTACGAAACAACATCACATAAGTTACGCCCCACCCATAAAATGTGTACAATAAATAAAGTCACATTTTTTCATAATGCATTTTTAAAGGCGACCTGGAGCAATCGTCATGGTATTAGTTGTTCATTCTCAAGCAGTTCGCGCAATGTAAATCATAGGGAAATGTGGAATTGAAATAAAGGAAAGCCATGTGAAACCCCTACACGCATTACAACTTGAGAATTTTTTCACTCCATAGTTTTAAAGGCGACCTGGAGCGATCGCACTCGTGTTAGTACAGATAACCAGCAAGGTTACAGCCTGATCCAAAAAAATTTTAAATAAATAATATTACGCCGTAAATTACTTCATTTTAATACAAAATTGTAACCGAATTATTTGAAGTATTTCTATTTGAAGTATTTTTAAAAATAGTAAACTAAAAGGGAGTGTTAGACGTTGCTTTGTGGTGCGGGTATAGTTTTCGAAGTGCTTTTTATGAATTTTTATAAGCGACCCAGAACCAACTGGTTCCTTTGCGTTGTAAGGACTGCGAAATTTCGGGGTAAGAAATATTGATTGCATTTAATTAGTTTTTAGAAATTATTTTATTCATTTTTTTACTCTCGAAATATTTTTAAAAATGGGTAAGCACCATATTAAGTGTTTGGTATGTGGTGCCAAAAAAATGACAGTTTAGAAGTGAAATTTTTTAAATTACCGGTGAATAGTGCTAGGAGACCAATATGGTTGGGGAGTTTAAATAAAACGGATATGCTAAATGTAAAATTGTCGGAAGATTACCGGGTTTGTGAAAAGCACTTCGATGAAAATATGCTTTCAACAAAAACAAATCGGTTAAAACGAAAGGCGTATCCAGTTAAACTAAGCGCTTCAAATTCAATTCCAGAAGAAACTACTTCCAAAGTTATAATTCTGGATAATACTTTGTTGGTCCCGCCGAAAAGTGTCGATACGCCAACGCCAATTGCGGAAACTTCTACAGCACAATGCATAGAAGAAGATACTATGTCGGGTAATGATAACGATAACACGATATTTCCTACAATGCATAAATATACACAAACAGATAGTAAGGGAAAATTTACGGAAGATGACGTAACAAAATTGCGAAATCATTTATACAGAAAGCAAAACGCGTTTTACCTGGTGAATTAGCACGCATAATTGAAAACCACGTAAAAATCTTCAACATACACCTAAAGGTTGGAGATATTCGAATAATTTTAAGAAATTTTGCTTAAGTGAATATTTTATAGCACCTTCCGCCTACCATTTTTTGGCAAAAAAATATGAATCTTCCATCCAAAAGGACTCTATTGAGATTCATTCAAAACTGGCCGTCCGTTCCCGGTATCCACGAAGGCTTGTTCACTTCGTTAAAATTAAAAATTCAAAATTTACCGAACATGTCAAAAAACTGTATAATTTGCTTAGACGAAATTTCCCTTAAAACCAATTTATATGTATTTTGATAAAAGCAAAGGAGAAATTATTGGTTTAGAAGATAATGGAAATCAGAAAACTAAATTACCGGCTAATTACGCAATAGTTGTAATGGTGAATGGGATTACGCATCGTTACAAACAATTGGTAAGATATTATTTCGTTAATTCTGCTTGCCCCTCGAAAAGCTTAGCTCAAATTATAGAAACAACTGTATTTATTTATAGAAAATAATTTAGAATACAAGCTCTTCGAAAAAATGAAAAATGATTTTCATTATACTTGTTGTCATAAAGAAGATAAACACTATTTTGTTAAATTTTATATTAGAGTTAGGATTTATAACTTAATAAAAAAATTTAACAAGTTAGAACATTTATGACAGCAAGCATAAAGTGTTAAGTGTAATGCATTTATAATTTTTTATAATACTTTTTTTTCTAGCCCAGTCAAATAATTAAATTTCGGAAATACATTCGGCATAATTTCATAAAATGAAGTAAAAACTAAGCTTCGGGCTAAGATAAGCTTAACTAAGCTTATTCCCAGGTTGAGTTTTTAATTGGCCATGTTTGACTTGCCTATGTGATTAAATTTAATTTTAAACCAAAAAATTTCATTAAATTATATGCACACCCTGTAAAAATTGTGTTCATTTACACTTCGTTCCTCATTATATTGCATCCTTTTCTTACAAATGGCTTTTCTATCGCTATCTATTTCTTACAATTCCGGCAAGGTCATTTAAAAAATGGTACCAAGGTCAAAAATAGATAAGCGAAAACGTCGAGAGTGTCACATCTTATTGTAATAGATAATCTTTGGTAGAATGGTTCTCGTTCGATTGCTTACATCAAGCAGCATTGCGTGTGTATAGTAGTTAGCTGGGGGACTACCTCGTAAAACAACTACACTGAAAGAAAAACTTATGTTAAATTACACAATCATCAGGCATGAATTGCCTATGGGCTACTAAAATATCCAGCCTTCCAAGTTCTAAGGCAAAACAGCCAAAAAAAAAAAAACTTAAGTAAAACTTAGGCAGTGTACAATTAGACGGAAACGTAGGTAATTCGCACAATAACCACTTAGATAAGATTTTTACAAAAGCCTTGTATAGTTTTCCCTAGACTTGAATAATAAACTACATTAAGTATTTAGACAGTTTATCGTCGTAGCTTGGTTGGAATTCTGATTACTTAGATAAAATACATTTAAATAATACCATAGAGATAATACCTAAACAGCTTGGGTCAATGACCGAAGTATTTCACAAAAGGCATGTATATTTTTTGCAAGACCGTTGATAAATAATAAAAGTTCTTAGGCAGTTCAACGCAAGAGTTGGCCTTATTTGGTGCTTATTTGGTACTTTTCGACAAAACTCAGGTAAAAAAGTACTAAAAAAGGACGAAATAGAGCCAATTTCACCATTAAAATTGCTAATAACTTCAAAAGGAAAGGTCGTAGCATAATAGTTGTTACACATTATTCATAGCAAATTGTCCAAGCTTTCCAATTTTCTAAAACAATATATTAGCTAATTACGTATTTTTTGGAGGAAAAGGTGGTTGAAGTGGAAATTTTAGTGAACAAAAAAAAATGTCTTTGATGACTCATAACTCTGGATGGTGGTGGGTTGGCCCCTTGACTAGATTTAGATAGGTGGGAGTATTCTGCGTAGATTGATGTCTTATTCATTAAAATATCTAATAAGGTGACAAAAATACAGGGTAATATGTAAACCTCTACCAAAAAAACTTCAAAACGACCTAGCGGGTAAACCGTTACGATTCCCCCCCCCGTCCATACGATTTTTTGTTCGTCTATCCAAGGCCTATCCACAGCCAAGCGGTTGGACACTTTAGCTGATACACCCTGTATGTTTTGGGTACGTGAACTTTAACTAAATGCTTCTTGAAAGCCTATATTTTGAAAAATCTGTTGAAAATTGTCTTCACAACAAGAGTAAAGTAGTTTTGTTGCAGCGACTGAGTAAAATTTGTGCATTTTTAAAAATACGTTTGAAAATGTTACAAGTAATCATAATTGCTATACAAAATCACATAATGAATGTAAAATAAAGTTCTAATAATTAGTTTGTTTTTATTAGCCTTTGCCACTAATTTCAATATCTTTTTTAGTTCAAGATTAATGTACCGGTCCCTGTAAAATATAGCTAGCAATGAAACTTCGATATACAATAATTATCAAATAGTACTTACTTAGATAACTGTTATCACTATTTTACAAAATCACGAAGATTTTTCACCGCACTTTCTACAA
The DNA here is from genome assembly GCA_949987705.1 of Thereva unica. Taxonomy (NCBI): domain Eukaryota; kingdom Metazoa; phylum Arthropoda; class Insecta; order Diptera; family Therevidae; genus Thereva; species Thereva unica. The sequence goes on along the minus strand of OX465282.1, from coordinate 73,915,095 downwards.
AGGCTTCGAGAATAATAAGAAAAAGCACACATAATTATGATTCACATAATAACGCGGTAAACTGATGAATGCTTACGTAAGCAGGCAAAACGTTTTGCACCGATTTAAATTCACATAGACAATTATGTAATAATTTGCCCTAACCTTAAGTGAAATATACTTTGCTTCCTAAAAATGCCCAAGTTTAGTGTGAAAAACTACCTCGTAATTTATATCAATTGCCGAAGTTTTTTAAGGCGATTAGTCAAGTTTTTAATCTTTAGCCTAGTATAAAATATATCAAATCCATGTGCTACCAGCCGGTTTCTTTTACCATAGTGCCTTGGTAAACTACAAAAGTGTTTTAGGCCATAATTTACTATAGCCTTAGGTGAACTATAAATTTCCTTTGTAAAATTGTTTAAGTTTTCGATGATAAATTACCATGTTCCGTAAGTGACTTGCCAAAGTTTTTTAAGGTACATATTTTGCCAAATTTCTTCAAGCCTTAGCCCAGCATAAAATATGCAGAAACTAAACTGAAACTTAGGCAATTTTACTATGGTTTTTTCTTTCAGTGTATGATCTATGCCGATGCGGATGCATTTATAAATGTTTGTCCCTGTAGGGGGAATTTTTAGATATTTGTGCCTGTGGGGGAAAAGTACATACCTGTGACGGAGGTGTGCATGCTAACAGCGGGTAAATTTTTTCGCGAGTAAAAATGAAACTATCCCGCAGCTAGCAGGCAGGTACGCCCGTATGCCTCTAGCGAACAAATTTTTAGATTTTTGTACCTGTGGCGGGAGCATGCATGCATGTGGCGGGATAGTGCATACTTTTGTGGCATGACTATTTCTTCGCTCTGCATGCTAGCTACAGGCCGGTGCTAAATTACTTTTAATTGGTGCCCATCCCTGACCTTTTCAAAGTATCTTTTTATTAATACGCTGTATCTTAGTGGATAGTGCGATAGCTCTTCTCTAGAATAATTTTTCTCCAAATATATTCAGGGATCACCCCTTAAAGGATTTGCCACTTAGTGAAAAACACAAACTCGATAGACCTCTTAGTTACTTTTATTTTAGGGACATTACATACGGACTTCGGACTGTTCATTGAAATCGATTTGAAAAATATTCTCACTTTTCAAACATCATTTACTATGAAAGACATTGCATTTATTAAGTTGCTATTTATTTTCCTTAACAAAGAATATTTCCTTTTAGAAAATCCCCTCTCAACATAACTCGGTATATCACAAGTTGAATACATAACGATATAGTGTCTGTACTTCACCAAAGTCTCCGGTATGTGTCCTTTTATACCTTGAGATAGGAAGATTTTTAATCCATTACAAAATGATAAAAAACTATTTACAAAGTTAATCTCCCATCTGCAATAGTGCCAGCACCATTGGCTTTCAAGTAATCCCCAACTTAAATTGCTATACGCTAAAAACACAATAAAAAATTACATTGACCTTCACTAATTCCAAAAATCGAAAAAAATGCATTTTCATTGAAAAAATAATTTTGTATTGGGAACAAGTCTAAGTTGTTACTACACCGACTCTGGATAAACTCCCCTAATCGAGGATCAATCAAGTGCAATTTCCTCCATAGGATCACGATTCACATTAAGCAAATAGCAACAACAGCTTATAAAGTCTGCGATCGGAACATATACGAACTTTACTTACGAAGTGTGTTTAAAATGTTTTTTGAGGTCATGTTGGTTGCATTATATTTTCGTACAAAGATCGTCTCTGTTTTGGCCAACTAAAGGGACACGCATGCTGTGCTCAACACACCTGTGTGTACCTGGACAGGTAGAAGAATTATGTTCTTTTGGTGCCAGTTGAAGTACGTATTAAGAAAAATCAATGTGAAATTGCGAGGAAATTACTATACGACGACGACAACGAATACCTTGGCTCGATCGTAGTTGAAGGAGAGGTGCGCAACGGGCCTGTTTGCACAAAAGATTAAGTTGAACAAGTAAAAAAGACGTAAGGTAAGTCTGCAGAGCGCCAACAGAGAGTGAGATGATGATGACAGCCGCAAGATGAACGTGCATGCGAAATAATAACATATATTGGCTGTCATCAGGTATCAAAAGGTACAATTTGTGTAAATACCGTGGATTTGTGGGAAGGCGACGATTCGTCCGAGAAATAACTCTTTTTTGGGAGAATTGCGCGGATACGACGGGACTCTCGGTGTTTGTTTATGGAGCTGACATAGCCAACGCTAATTTTGGCATCAGATTGAAATATGGAAAGAGATCAATGAAACAACGGGCAACACACGCGCATGGTCAGTCAGGCCGGCCGAGAATAATGAAGAGCCCCGACCTTTCCGGAGGGATGGAGCACCACGCAGAAGATTACATCCGCCTTTTATCTTCGATTTCTCACAATACAATGAGGCATTTTACTTTTATCCTTCTACAATGGCGCGTGGCTCATCAGCTCCCTTGGCCCTTCGCGATACTCCTACATCTCGACAATCACGGGACTTCAGCACTGAATCTTTGCTCGTAAAGTTGCATACGTGAAACGACTCCGGCTTGTGGTTTACCTTTAGTTTACTATTTGCTTTGGAGAAGTGGTGATTTATATTGTCGGAGCCCTTTATTAGTTGTTCGTATATATCGCACTGGATGCTCCATGGGCTCTCCCCGTGTTTGTCAATAAATGTGCAAGGATTCATGCTTAATTAAAAAAAGAGATTTCCGTACTGTGCTATAGAAAATCTCTTCAATTAGTAAACTGTGACTTGGCATTTGTATAACGAACCAAGTATTTCCCTTTCGGATTTATTGAAAGTAGTTTTAAGCTAAATGCTGGGACGTTAATTTTTATGCTAATTCAGCTTAACCTACATTTGAAGAATAAACAAAACAAACAACGATCATAATCTTGATAAAAAATCGATGGCATCAGTAACACTTTCATGGATTATTCATCTAAAATTTCTTCTATCCGCAAAATAGTCAAGTCATCATCCTAAATCCCAATCTTCTCCGTCGAATAACGTAGGCGAATCGATTTTGATTTGATTTATAACCCCCATCGCGCCAGTTTCAAAATTTTAATTCTGCCTACCTGCAAGACACCTTCTCCTCGATTAGGAGCCACCTCCTCAACTCCGAGTCTTCCTCGTTACTTTCTTCGGTCTTCGTTGGAAGTAAATAGACCAAGAATACGGCTAATTGCTCTTAATCTGCAGATAATTTTTCATCCAGCAACAATGCTCGAATTAACTGACGATTGACTGGCGTATTGTGCCTTACTCTAGGGCATTATTGGATTTTGTTTGCGCATGTGCCAGTCGCTTAATATATGAATTTTGTGAAATTTTATCCGAATTTGTTTTGTATAAAGGTGTCGGTATGGAGCCTTTTGTGGTCTCGCTTATGGTAGAGGCTATTACATCTCGATTGGGCTTAGTTTACAGGAAATGCCGTAGGCTCATATGTACTTATATTCTGACAGGTTAATGAAAACAAAGTAGGACAACACTTCTTCAAATCGAGCTTAGATTTGTGAATGAAGATTGTTGAATGTGAAAATAATTAACTTATACTTTGAGGGCGTGGTGTAAACGAACCCGAGATAGAGTACGCAGGCGCCCACGTTTCCTCCTCAATAATTATTGTTGATCGATTTGTTCGATGTCTTCGGAAATGATTTTTCATTTAAAGCAAATAAAGAGGAATTAGTTTACGACTTCAGTATAATCATGCGATTTCTGAACATTTGGAAGGCTTTATGGTCGGTAGTACAACAACGAGTGACGTGTTTTTAATTAAAAGGCTCAAGAAGGTTTATTGGCGTGCAATTATTTTTAGGCCATAGATCCTGCTATATTCTCTTTATTTTAAGCATTGCCAAGTTTTAAAAATAGTTGGACAAGTGATAGCAACTTAGCCGTCTAAATGGCGAATGATGTGCCATTTGATAGCGCATCTTGGGGTACCAGGACCTTCAATCACCTTCATTAAGGGACTTCTAGGACCTTCAAGTGGTAATGTCGATAACTCCTAGATGAAAATTAAGGTGACAGGGAAGAATAAAAAGTCAAGACGTAAAAGGCTTTGGTGAGTGTGGTCTGGTTGCTCCAGATATCTCAAAGGCTTTTGACAGAGTATGGTACCCTGCTCTGTTGACCAAATACTAAGCTATTGGTACAAACTTAGTTCTAATGAACTGGATTTAGTTCTTTCTTTCAGCCGTTCAATGAAGGTCATATTGGGTGTCGTCGAATCCAACCCCCCCCCCCCCTGGCTATTTCGGCCAGTGTTCCCCTGGAGTCAATTTTATCACCCGCACTTATCCTAATGTTCATTAATGATGTGCTCTCAATCCCCTTCGCTCCTCAATCCCGCACGTGATATCTTGCAGCTAAACAAGCTACCTTTAGTGTGGTCACTCGTGTAAAGGGATTTTAAACGGCACAGTCATTTCGTGTAAGTTTACATTCCTATGTTTGATCCAGCGTTATCACATGGTTCCAGGAATTCGAAGAGATATCGGAAATATTTCAGTGGAATATCATCGGATTTAAAACGAGCATTGGTGTGTAGCGCAGAGAATACGTTTACAAAATGCAAGAGACGGCAGATGTTGACGAATTTTCTATAGTACACTATGTCCTTAATGGAATATCGGCCTGCAAGTGTGAGTGACTCTATTTTCAAGATAAAAGGAGTCATTCAAGTTCCTGTTCTTAATATCATATAAAATAATGCATATTTACCTAAAATACGAGTCGTATTACATTAGTCTGGCAGACATTCAAGTTTAAGTAAATATTAAAAATTTCTTTTTTAGAGTCTTGGAAATCCAATTTGTATCATTTATTTATTAAAATTTACACGTTAAAAACACATACCTATATTAACGGACGTTTCGACATTATACAATTATGTCATCATCAGCTAAAAGAATACATTTAATTATATTTTTTTTTTGTTATTACTTATATGAAGAACCTAGCTTACCAATTATTTGTATTGAATATGTTATTTATACTTGTCGTCAGCCTTGCAACTTCACATATTTAAAATGATTTTTTTATTTAATAAATAATAATAAATTATAGTTTTTTATTTTGTTGCACGAAAGTTATTTTATCATATAGATAAATTGTAGAAACCCATCTCTTATGGAGGAGAGCGGGCGTCTAGAAAAAATTTGATAAGAAAAAGAAGAATCAGAATGTGAAACTATCGCCAACATAGGTGAGTAAAAATTTGATTGGAGAATGTGTACTAAAATTTCTCTATTGGAATTACTGGAAATTATTGATGAAATTATTAATATATTTTAAATTATTTTTGAAATCAGTATGGCTATTTAATGTTAAAGTTGTGATATTGTTGATGTAAAATGTTTCTTTGATGAGTCTGTTGTTATAAAGAGTGTCTGAATCTAGAATTTTAATTTCATTAAACTTAAATTTGTGTCCAGTGTCATAGGTATGTTTAGTTAAAGCACTATGGTATTGATTCTAATTTTTACAATGGTATTTATGTTGGTAAATTCTCTTTTTTAAGGGTTGTGAAGTTTCGCCAATGTAAATTCTTTCATAAGCACCACATTTGATCTGGTAAATGACATTCTTGGTTTCTTTGGTTGGAATTCTATCTTTGAGTTTAGTAAAAAGATTAGCAGTAGAAGAGATTGATATGCTAGCGATCTTAATATTACTATTAATAATCATTTTGTTTAGAGCAAAAAAGGTATTACTGTCATATGGGATTTTAGTAAAAATACGAACCCAAATTTAAAATGACACAACAAGGCTTCTTCCAACAAATTAAGCTTCATTTTGGCATCCAAACTACACAATCAATTTACAGGTATTACAATAACATTAAGAAACTAGCAATTAATGAAAATAGACTTTATTTCTTAACCATATGTAAAAAATATAACCTCATTCCGAATTTTATCATAAAATCATATCGAATCAATCATAAATTTCATTCAGAACGCAATAATACAAAATTTTCACATAACTTAAAACTATTTCAATTTAAATTATTAAATATACAGATCAATGATACGTATACTAAAATAAATCATATAAGAAATGTCAAAACAAATTATTTAATAGAATTCATCGACAGCCTTCCAACTGATTTATATTACTACATTATATATAATAGTAACAAGATATATCATAGAACCAAGACAAAAAATCGAATATCAATTGATAAGAAATTAAAAAATCTACGAAACTACTCCCTTAAAAATAGTATTTTGCTCTTTTTTAAAAAAAATATTATCACAACTGGATTTTGAATTTAACTGATCTACCTATTGACGAGAAAGTGTTAATGATTCTTTCATTAGGACCTAATTTCAATTTCAAAACGAATAGCATTAAATACATTAAAAACTTGATTTTAGAAACATAATATCAACCTGTCCGTATCGATCGATAGAAGCAATATTGTAAACAAAGATTACATCAAACTTAAAATTTCCAAATATTTAGACAATAGATTTAAAACCTTAAAAAACGAAAAATTATCCTACCCGCAGCTAGAAATACTAGAGTGGATCAAAATCACGAAACAATTGAAGGGTTGTAAGTCTAAAGGGTCTAAGTGCCAAAAAATCAAAAGTCAATATTTTTACGAAAATACAATCTATGTGGCAAGCCTAATAATATCCAAATGGGTCAAGGTGCCTGTTTCTTTTAAAATTTTACTCACACACAAAAAAAATTGTGGCGGGGTCTAAGTGCCAACGTGCTTTAGCTCAAAAGGGTCTGTGCCTGTGCGCGTGCAGGCAAGGTTGGGGGTGGGGTGGCTGTTAGCATGGTGTTATTGTTTTCGAGCGGTTATTTGACTAAATTACGCGGTAAAAAATGGACGCTCCGTCATCGAGTGGTCGAAATGTGCAGAGAAAACGTAATAAACAGAATATTAAGGTGGAACAAAAGAAATGTCGTTTACATGGAGAGGAGTACAAAACATCAAGAAATGTTACAGTCGCAAAAAAAACATTATTAGAGGTAAGTTTGTTATTAATATTTTGATTTTCATGTTGTAATGTACTCTGGGTAGTTAAGCAATGTGTTTCTTCCAAGTCGTTTTAATGTCAACAAATTCAAATTGCCACAACGGTAACGGTCGGCAGATCTGTCGATTTTGTTTTAGTTTCGGCGTTTTAAATAATAATATTAATTAATGCGAATAATTTAGATGCTTTTCCTAATAAAAAATAATGCTATGTTTCATCAGGTGAATTGCAAGTGCAAGTTTAAATGTACGCTTCTCTCCCGCGGCAGAAAAGAAGAGATTTTTAAGGAATATTATAGTATAGGAGACTCAATAAAGCAAGGAACATATAATATTATAAACTATTACTAATTAAACTTAAAAATGAACACATATTTTGACACTAATATTTTATTTCAGGTACTTATTTACTCAGCCTCATTCAAATAACACCTGTAGGTCGAAGACGTCATGGAACATATGCTAGTAAATCTGAAAGTCGCAGACAGATATCTGTAGCCTATACGTTGCCTGATGGCACCGGTAATCACGTCCAGGTATGCAGAAAAACGTTTGAAGCAGTATTTGCCATAAGCCATAAAAAAGTACAGACTTTGTTAGAGAAAAAGAGGAGTGGAGAACATATTTATAAAGATAACCGGGGATCAGGAAACAAGCCGAGAAAATTTACTCCTGATGAAGAAAATCTTGTAATAGAACATATAAAATCATTCCCATATCAGGAGAGTCATTACAGTCGACATGATACCCAAAAATTGTATCTAAGCCCTGATTTGAATATTAATCGTTTATTCATGGCATTTAAAGAAAAATACCCTGATTCTCCTGTTAACTACAGATATTACTATTTAGCCTTCAAAAATAATTTTCCTAATTTGAAGTTTGGACGTCCTAGAACCGATACTTGTCCAAAGTGCGATTTGTTGCACGCAAAAGTAAAAAGCTCGGGAGGTAGAGATAAAACGAAATATACTGTAGAGTTAGAAATACATCATAGTAAAGCTGAGAGTGCACAAACGGCTATGAAAGCTGATCCAATAGAATCTCAGTCTCCAGCTAGTAACAAAATAACGATGGCCATGGATATGCAACAAGTAGTTTTCATACCAACACTGACACATAGTCAAATGTTTTATAGCAAGCAACTATCATGCTACAACTTATGTGTTCATATTGCTGACAATCAACAAGCTTTCATGTGCCTCTGGAATGAGTCATATGCAGGAAGAGGTGGTAACGAGGTCGGCTCTTCCATATTAAAGGTACCAAAAATGATATCGTCTAAGACTTTAAAAAAGCATGCAGTTATTTGGAGTGATAACTGCATAGGACAGAACAAGAATAGAATGGTTCTTTTTGCCTTGATCTATTTAGTAGCTAATGGCATTTATGATATTATTGATCATAAATACTTGGTCAGTGGTCACTCCTTCATGTCCTGCGATCGAGATTTCGCTCAAATTGAAAAAAGAAAGAAAGTAGTTAAATGCTTTGAACCAAAGGATGTGGAAAAAATGATACGAGAATCATGTCACAAAAATCCATTTGAAGTGGTTAATTTGGACCAAAATGATTTTAAAGGCCTGAATAAGGCTTCCGCGGATTTCTTAAATACTACCAAGTTAAAAATATCAACTATTTGTTGGATCCGCGTCGAAAAAGATAAGTTACCTCGTGTTGATGTAATGGAATCGCATAATGACTCAATACCGTGGGACAGTGTCAACATTTTCAAAAAAGGCAAGTCTCCAAACCAATTAAAAAGCTACATTTTGCCAGCGTTAGAAGCTCGAAATAATATTTCAAAGGAAAAATTGCAAGATTTGAAGAACATGCTACCATACATACCTACCGAAAATAAAGCATTCTACGAACATTTGATTAATCAAACCGAAAGCTGAGAACTTTTTTAATATTTTTGATAACGGCACTTAGCCCATTTTCAATATTATTTCATAAGGTACTTAAGACATTCTAAAATAATGAATATTTATTTTGTATTACTTCCTGGAATCCATTTTTTGTTAGAATTTTTACGACTTCTTGTAGTTATAAGATATGTGTTTAATTGATTTAAGTAAAAATAAATAATTATTTCATTGAATTGTTTATTTTATTATGTTTTTTTGTTATATCTCCAAATAATAAAATTGGCACTTAGACCCTTTAGACTTACAACCCTTCAATTCATAAAAGACCACAAAGACTCGTTAATAATAACAAAAGCTGACAAAGGAGCTAAAACGGTACTAATGTTTAGACATGACTATGACGCCAAAGCCATTGAAATTCTCAATGATGATAATACTTATATCAAACTGAATCGCCACCCCATTAACAAATTAGACTTGGAATGTAAAAAATATTTGAAAGTAATCAATAAACCTGAATTAATCGTACAAAATCTAAAGATAGGTAGGATGTACATGAACCCGAAGATCCATAAAACTAATATTCCTTTACGTCAGATCATTTCAACCATTGACACCCCAATTTACAAATTATCCAAGCACCTTAACAGTATTTTATCTCAGGTTACATCCAAGAATGAATTTAACATTAAAAACTCGTTTGAACTTGTGAATGACATCTCTGGACTTTTTATTCGATAGTTTCACATTCTGATTCTTCTTTTTCTTATCAAATTTTTTCTAGACGCCCGCTCTCCTCCATAAGAGATGGGTTTCTACAATTTATCTATATGATAAAATAACTTTCGTGCAACAAAATAAAAAACTATAATTTATTATTATTTATTAAATAAAAAAATCATTTTAAATATGTGAAGTTGCAAGGCTGACGACAAGTATAAATAACATATTCAATACAAATAATTGGTAAGCTAGGTTCTTCATATAAGTAATAACAAAAAAAAAAATATAATTAAATGTATTCTTTTAGCTGATGATGACATAATTGTATAATGTCGAAACGTCCGTTAATATAGGTATGTGTTTTTAACGTGTAAATTTTAATAAATAAATGATACAAATTGGATTTCCAAGACTCTAAAAAAGAAATTTTCAACATATATAAAGGATCCACCATAACCTAAAAAAAGATAAATATTAAAAATATAATTTTTTTTCTTTCGTAAACACCCTGTATCTAATGGATAGTGAGGATGGGCCCCTCGCTAGAACAATTTTTTCTCCAAAACCATCCAGGAATCACCCCTGAAAATAGTAGCCACGTAGTCCAACAGAGGATTTATTGAACGTCTGATGACCTATCCATCCATCCAATAGCGCTACCGCCCAAATCGAGCCTTGGCTTCCTCTAGCCAGTACTATTCGTCTGGTTATTTCTTCTTTTTCTTCGTTTCTTTTTGTGATTGCAGACCCAAGGTAGACTGTTTTATCGACTACAGGTTTTGTTCGTCGATGGTTATATTTCTTCCCATTCTAAATCTTCCTGCTCTGGATTGTTGCATCACCTCCGTTTTTCTTCGTTTATCTTCAGGCCTATGCCCTTTGCCGGCTCTTTTAATTCGACATAGACTTCTGTTGCTGCCAATAAGGACCTTCCCACGATGTAGCTATTGCTCTGGACTGACGTTTTCCTTATCACCCATTCTAGGGCCAGGTTGAAAAACATCGGGCCAGTCCATATCCTTGTCTAAGCCCTTGACGTACTTCGAACTCCTCTGTTATAAAATGTTGGCTCGTCACTTTCGCCAGTGAGCTAATTGTGACGCATTTGAGGGGACTCATATTTCCGATAAGATCTCATATAGCCTCTCTCTGTTTATTGAGTCATATGCCTGTTGAAAGTCGACAAATATCTGGTATACATCTACGTTCCTTTCCCAGGTTTTCTCCAGAATTTGCCTTAAGGTCAGCAGTTGGTGCGATGTTGATCTGTATGTCCTAAAACCAGCTTGATATTCTCCTATAAGGCCTTCCGCTATAGGTTCCAGTTTTTTTACCACTAGAATTGTGAAGATTTTGTAGCTGGTGCTGAGGAGTGAGATGCCTCTGTAGTTTTTGCAGTTTAATTTATCTCCTTTCTTGTATATTGGGCATATAATCGCTTTCTTCCAGTCCTCTGGTATAACTTCTTCCTCCCAGATGGTGCATATGAGTTCGTGTATGGTTTGTAATAGTTGGGGTTCTCCTTCGTTCAGCAGGTCAGCTGATATTCCTTCGGCGTCAGGCGATTTGTAGCTGTTCTGCCCTTTTAAAGCTTCCCGCACCTCATCCAGTGTTGGTGGTTCTATTGAGATATCTTGGGGAATTACAAATGCCTCGTCTGTGCATTCTCGTTTAATATGGGGATAGGATTCAATAGGTTATGAAATACTCTCTCCACCTTTCCTTTATCCTATCAGGATCTGCCAACAAGTTCCCATCTATGTCCTTGCAGATGTCCGTTTTTGGCGGAAACTTATTGGTGATATGACGAGTTCCTTTGTACGCTTGTCTAATTCTTCCTTCAGTGAAGTCTTCCTGTATCTGTAAGATTTTTCTATTTAGATATTCCCTTTTCTTCTTTCTGCACAGCTTGTCTGCAATTTTTCTTTTTTCCTTGAAGACTTCCATCCTTGCTCTTGTTGGCCTTGCGATGTACTCTCGTGGCTCTGGTTTCTTTCTTCAATTGCGGCTCTACAGTCTTGGTCAAACTAATCAATTCTAGTCTGTCTGGGGGCCCAGCCTAGTGCATCTTCTGCTGCCCCCTTTATGCTGCTTTTGACTTACTCCCATTTATCGTTGATGTTGGACTGTTCATCTACCTCTCTCAAGTTTTGTACGACAGCATGTTGGTAGGCATCTCTTATTTCTTCCCGTTTTATCTTATCTATATCGTATTTTGGTTGAGTTTGCACTCTATGCGTTTTAGTTGCTATCCGGGTTCTCAATTTCACTTTGACTAGATAGTGGTGCGAACCACAGCATGCTCCTCTCATTGTTCTTACGTCCAGTATACTCGTGGCCCCTCTTCTTTCAATTAGGACGTGGTCAATTTGATTATTAATTACTCCGTCTGGTGACTGCCACGTCATATTATGGATATCTTTGTGCGGGAACGTTGAACTTAATACCATTGAGTTTGAGCGAAATCGATCATTCGACTACCATTGTCACTGGTAAAGTTGTGTAGGCTATGCTTTCCTATGACTCCTAGGAACTCCTCTTCTTTTCCTACTTTGGCATTCATATCTCCAAGCACCATTTTAATGTCGTTTGACGGTATTAACCTGATGGCGTTTGTTAGCTCTTGATAGAAGTCGTCTTTCTCCTCATCCGTTTTCTCTTCTGTGGGCGCGTGGACGTTTATAAGACTAATGTTATGTATCCTTGTTTTAATGCGAAGTGTGTATATTCTATTGCTGACTGGTTTGAAGTCCAGAATCAGTGATTTCATTTCCTTCTCTATGGTGAATGCTACTCTGAACTCTCTTCTTCTATTTGATGAACCGCTGGACAGCACCGTCTGGGTTTTTAGATCCATTATACCAATGTGGATCCATTTTGTTTGTTGAAGGGCTGTGATCTTTATGCTATATTTTTTTTAAGTACTAATAAAAGCGAACGCAGAGCGCCCGTTCCGTTGAGCGTCCTGACGTTCCATGTTCCAAGATCGTATTCCATATTCCGTTGCCTGAGTCGTTGCTGTTGAGTCCGTCCTGTCCGAAGTCTGCCTTGAGGATTCGTGACGGGTCGATTTTTACGATGGAAGGTTGTCAGCCTGGAGCCCAACCCCAACCTGGAGGACCACTCCGGTATTTGCTTCGTTTTGAAGCGCGAAACACTCGCCTTTCACCCTCCTCAGTCTGTTACTCTTGTATAGACAAGAGCGTCCAGGGGGGTAAAATCTACATCTTCGTGGAGGTTGAGGTAGGATTCGGTAGCATATCGGAACATCTTAGATCGTGAAGACCGCACGCAGGTGGCGTTACCCAGGATTTATCTCTTTGATGTACCGGCACCATTAAAGGTCCCTGAGGCGTTGCTACCATTTGACCCCCTGATCTGATGACATATACAAGTTGCGAATTAGGGGGATATGAGTATTCTAATTCTTTAAAACGGCGGTATCTCATGAACGGCGATTCGTACGGGAAAATGTATTAGATCATTGTTTGTAGATAATCGCAAAATCTACAAACTTTGTAAACAATATTTTATGATAGGACTTGCCGTTTAAGAGCTATTACCCAAAATGGGAATTTTTGTTTTTAGGGGGTTGTCTTTAGGGGCAGCGTACAACCAACTATTGTCTAAGTTCGCATTGAGCCACGGGCGGGATATCGTCACTGTGCAAGCCAATTAAACAAGTAGTCACAGAAGCCTTTTTGAAGTCTATGCCGACTATTGAAGAGTTGGCTTATCTTGCTGTAAGTGGTATAAAAAAGAGCGGAATACACTGTCGTTATGTCGTTAGTCAGGGATACCACGGAGGAGTAGCAATGAGCGGATTGTCTCAAGGTGTTCAAGTATAACTTTTTTTAGGTGACTAGGCTAGACTGGAGTCTCAGGAAAGGCCCTTTCAGCCCAGTGAATAAGCCGGAAAAAAGTGTAAAATGTGGAGAAGTGGTGGAACAACACCGATTTCAAAAATTCTTTTTTTCCCGTATTATGCAGACGTTCAAGAACATTTATCTCCACTAACCCTGGCATAACCTCGAAAAATGAATAAATTAGGGTGGTTTTACCCCTCCAAAGCACTCTCATGAATTGCGGAACTGAAAATGTTTGTAAATTTTATATATTTCGGATCGGAAATCGTCTCTCGGGGGATTTTGCGATCGCTGATCACGAATCCAAGGTTCATTTCTATATGGGAGTAGTTTTACCCCGTAAAAGCACCCCTTGCTGTGAGGAAATATGTAAAATGCATTATTTTGCCTCGGAAATCATTTCTCGGGGGTTTTCGGGTTCGCTGATCACGAATCCGATCAGAGACATGTAGGGGTGGTTTAAATCCTTAAAAATATATACAGAAAATATTGGAAAAGTATCCCACACTTTTTCTATGGAAAATGGCTTTCGACTAATTTTCTTGATATTTTTCAGGTTGGTAGTTGTTCTCAAAATCTTGATCAAAAGTCTCAACGGGCACAAAATCCCATCAACCCTTCTTCACCCCAAAAACCCACGTCCAAGCAGCTATGGGGATATAACTGGGGTGGTAGCACGTAAGTTGCTTCAATCGCCCTCTCCATACAAAAAACTTGAATTTTTATATGAAGATGTCGATTGAAACAACTTATCTGCTGCCACCTCTGAATTATAAAGTTGCAGCTATTCAAATTATCTTTCGATTTATGTATATTGAGTTATAGCAACTGAGGGCACAAAACATAGAGAAAAATGGGACAAACTGTCGAACATCACGTTTTTTTGATTTGTTAATGATTTTTGTTTATCGCCACTTATACATATATTTAACCTGAAGTATTTGAAAAATCGATAACCTGAAGTATTTGAAAAATCGATTGAAAAATTTGTTCCGTGAAGAAAATAGCAAACGCAATGGATCTAACGGTATATTGAGGTATGCAAAATTATTATTACAAAATTTGTACCGGACAAACAGACAGACAAGAAAGCGAACTAATTAAAGAACAAGCCCAATTATGACGCTGGGCGATAATCGGTATAGGAGGTTTAAGTAGTAATTAAACACTGAAATAAAAGGTGGTCTGCCAGCTATTTAGCACCGGCGCAGATCTGGCAGACCTGTGTTTTCTTGTATGAAAATGTTCCAATTTTAATTTTTTTCTATGTGAAAGACTAGAGTCTTAGGTCAGTTGCGGTCCCAAAACTACAACAAAAAAAGTTGTCTGCCAAGGCATTAGCACCAGATTTGACTAGGCAGACCAACATCTTTTTTTTACTCTTTTAGTACTACATTTTAAGAGTAATTCCAAGCTTTTGCTCGATAGGTTAGGTTGCTTTGCGATTCAAAAAATATCCGGAAAACGCACATTATCGAAAAATAAACTCTGACGAGGATTAATTAGATTGCAGCAGCTAAAATGCTTAATAAAGAATTATATATATAAAAAAGCTCCAAGTAATAATTCAAAACCAATTTATTGTGTCCTATGCAGTTGTGGTCACTTCTACGGCTCGACAAAGAAGAGGCCGATACAGTTTTTAATATTTCGGCGATGACATTGAAAGTGTGTTGTGCAGTACTCGCGAAATGTTTAAATGTCTCCAAGTGTTATATTATTTACTCTATGGGTGAGATGGTTGCTAAGCCAATTTCAAAGTAACCACTTCAAAGTTTACCAAGTACGCGACAAACTATAATAATAATAATATAAGTTTAACCTCACCTATAATATGAGTTTAACCACGTCTTTATCCGTATAAATTAAGTTCACAAATTTAAAAATAATGAGCCTGCACATACAAATAAAGAACCGTAAGAGCCTGTAATCGTTTGATCTGATTTGAATGAAGTACTCTAATAACATTCATTTATATCACAAAACATACCCAAGATAAAATTCCTAAGCCCTTGAAGAAAGCATCTGATAGCGCAGCACTTAAAGCCATAACTTTCCCCCATTTCTGCACTCTTCAAAATACCAGAAGCTAAGGCCTATGACAGACACAAATTGGAAAAGATTCGATATTGACAGTCGTTTAAATTCCCGGCCTCATATCTGGAGGTCCATACATTAAAATGCTTATCACCACCACCGCGAATAATGTTTAGTATCGGCGAAGCTAATTTATTACCAAAGGTAATTTATTACCAAAAATTTTATCAAATCGTACCCAAACTTTTGGAAGGCATTCACATGAGAACGCCATTGCCTTGCGCCAGTGTCAAATGTTATATACCAGCGCCTTGTGGAAGATGTTATGCTTAATGCGCCTCCCGCCTACGTCTACTGCCTTGCTGCGTCGTAGCACCGCGTCTTTGCTAGTTTCAAGATGATTTGATGCCGATTTATTAATTCGTGGCGACCAGCTTAAATTCTTGTAAAATGAAGTAAGTCCCAGAAAGCGGCAACTCTCCCCATCAGTTGACAGTGTTATATGTATTTATACATCTGTTGCTTAGGAACTCGGCGACATTAATTTCCTCTGTAGCCCCCGAACGAACAAATTGGCGTGGTCTTGCGAAATTTGAATTTCATGGGGAACAACGCAACGCCGTGACAGTCCATTAATTTTCAGTATTGTTAACAGAATCGAATAATTTAAAACGCAATGCTTCTGAGATTAATGAAAAATTCTTATGTGTGCATGCAAGGACGATTTGTGAGTTTTTACCGACGACGCCGACGTTGCGATTTTGTTTTTATATCTATTTGTTATTTTAAGTGCAATTATAACTAAAATACAAAACATAAAAAATTGGCTTTATTCTGAGAGTCATGTGACATTGCAATTGACGTGACACTCAAGGAATGGTATTCCCCGAGTCGACTCAAGAGACATCTCTCATTTAAAATTGCCAATCGCCAGTTTCAGGCCCGAAACACATTCGGCGTTGCATACTTCATGCCGCACGCGTAATGAAGTTGAAGGAGATAGAAAGAAGCCACTGCAGCTACATTCGAAGCTGCAAAAACCAACGACAACTTGACGGAATTGTTGACATTTGCACGAAGAAGCATTTTATTTAAAAAAAATCGCGTTAACGATATTGTGTACTATTTTTCACCTTTTTTTAATTTTATTTAGTGCATTTGTAACTTATTTAACGAGAATAGACCTAGTTTGTGAAGATGGGCGAATGTGGGTTCTACTACGTTATTTTTCAATTTAAAATACCACATAAGTGTGGGTTCTGGATGTTTTTACTAATGATACACCACAATAAGTTTTGGATATATGAGTAATTCTTTTACAAACCGAACACCTTTCTGACCGTCACATTTTTGATTTGGCTGAAACTTTTTTACGGGTTCTATATCGAAAAAAAAGAGACACGTATTTTTTTTATTTTTTTGTTTCACAATATTTTGGACGTTAGAAAGGATTTAATTTTCGCGATATCGGTGATTTTGGGCTTGAGACGTGATTTTCAAAAATTCATTACTCCGGTTCTATTTAAGCTACAGACTGCATTTTTTTTTTCATTTTAAAGGTTTAATAAGCTTTAAGAAAAAAATACTTCTGAAAAAAATTAGTAACAATTTGAGATTGTTATTAACAATTTAAATGTTTAAATCAATTTTCAACAATTGCCCCCACCTCGTAGCGAGTTTTAAGTATTACCATAGTGTTCTAGGTGAAATTTCCTTCAAAAAACATTTTTTTAATTAATGGAGAAATTATTATTACCATCGGAAAAAATTAATTAACTTAGCGCGCTACGTCGCATCCGGCGCGCGGGTGCCACTTCGCGCCCTCCTTTTTTTGTGTCTCAACGTTTTCCTTTAGATTATACATTAGTATTTTATTTTTTTAATTAACCCTTACCCTGTAAAGTGTGTCCATACATGAAAATGTAAAATTATTAATTGATGGAGCAAATTTGAAATCAATTACTACTGACTACTATTATTACTATTATGCCACGACAGGTATGCCCAAATATGTAGTTGCGATTGACGGCAAACACATTCACATATAGTTTGTCCACCTAATGCCGGAAGCGAGTATTTTAGCAATAAAAAACGGTATAGTATTTTTCTACGAGCTGCATGCGATTCAAATTATTGCTTCACGTTCCACGAAATTGGAGCTAACGGTTGTCAAAGTGACGGGGGATATTATCGCGAAGCTCTTTCGGGAGAAAATTATATGACGGGGAACATTGGCGTTGACAGAGTGCTTGAAAATACAAATATGTATATCATTTCCGTTAATGCGGCCATATCCAGGAGTAAACCTAACCAGGGAAAAGGAAATATTTAATTATCGGCTCTCATCTGCCAGAAGGATGATCGAAAACGCTTTCGGAATAATATGCGTCAGATGGAGAATTCTTTTGCATACTATTAATTGTCATCCAAAGAATGTCGAATGTTGGTAAAGCTGTTGTTGTTCTTCACAATTTCGTTAAAATGGACGATGGAACTTACTGTCCCAAAAGTTACGTTGATCGTTCTGACGGTGACGCTTTTGTAGAAGGATTGTAGAGGCAGGAAAACAGACCACTTCAACAATTTAGAATATTTAGACGAGACAATTCGTCACGCGACGCTTTTTCCCTTCGTGATACCTTAAAGGATTTTCTGTTTCCTAAATATAAATAAACTGGCACTATGTACTAATCCATGAAATTGGAAATAAACATTTTATTCAAGTAGATTAAATTATTTTATTTTAATTTCTGTTATACCACCACTTAATTTTAATTTTAAATTTAATAGCTTAAATATCTTGAACTATTTTTATACCTATATTAAATTTCAATATTATTATTTCAATATGTTTTGAAAGAATTTAGAGAGGCTTCCTTTTCGGAACATTTACCTTTAAACATATCAAGCATTTCTTTCATTTGCTTCTGAGTCACCTTAAGGATATCCTCTTTCTCCTTTTTTAGCCCGATTATTGCTTAGCTGAGAAGTGCCTGGCCAAGGCTCTTCACGACTTCTTCGATTATACATGATAAGGAATCTTCTTCCTATTAGCTGCTGTTCACCAAATTTGAAGGTGCCTCGTCTCGAAAGGTATTGTACGACGTATCTTCACAGGAAGTCGTCATGACGCCTTGTTCCGCTTCTACGTAGTTTATACATATCCTAACAAATAATTCTATTATATTTACAACAAATAAAATTATAATTTTAGCTTACTGTCCTCCTTTTTTGTTATTTTTTAGAAATAAAAGAAGCTCAAAAAAAATGTCCATGGTGCTTTTTGCGAACCACCTGCGCTTCCTGCTGATGTCGCCTTTTCCATTTTCTGGGCCTCTCTAAAGAAAGAGTATCTCAACTATTTCCATTTTCGTTTTGTTTCTGAAACTATAGACAAAGTTTGTACCACTGCAGAATTTCTCGTGTGTAATGTCATAAATTGATCTTTCGAATAAAAAACATTTTTGATTTAATTTTAATTGTTTGTGTTATTTTTACAATTTCATTGTCTATCGGGCTCAACAAAACACAAACCACTTCAATGTAAATTTTGTACTCACTATCTACACTAGACGTGTTTTTTTTAATAAACTATTAGTTCTTTCATTTATGAAGCGCGCTTCGATTTAATTTAATTTTTTTAATTTAACAAAAGTTACTGCGAAAAAGTGTAAATTTTTTTTAAATTGTTTCAATAAAAAAAAAATTGTCGTGTCGTGTTTCAAAATTTTATTTTGAAATTAGGTTGTTTAAAAATTACAATTTTTTTTACAAAATTGTTTATAAATTTTGTTTATAAAAAACTTTAAATTTTATTTTTCGCCTTTTCTGGTATAAAACTCGATAAAAGTAGAATTCCGATTTTCTTCCGCAAGAATCTGAGCGATGTTTTTCGTCTCAGATCCCTTTTTCTACCTGGAAAATTGTGACCAGACCGTTTTTGTGACCGACCCTTTGTAATCCGATGTTCTTCCCACAGTTGTTCAACTATCGGACTGCAACTGTGCTAAGAACTCAGGCGTCGAAATGAAGTAATCTTTGTCATTTTTGTAAAAATGGATGAGGAAAAATTAATAGAATTAGTGAGGGATAAGGATTTTTTATACAACAAAAATCACAGAGATTACAAACAAAAAATTAAAAATTATTTAGATAAAAAAAACTTTTTAATATAGCACGTTTTTATAACGAATTAAAAAGTATAAAATAATTTCTCCTAGCACCATACAGATTTAGAAACTCATACATATTCCCAACACCATACAGATTGATACGGCGTCACTTTCTTAATACCGGTCAAAGGCCAGGTGTTAGGAGGTGATCGTCGTAATAATTAAAATATCTGAAAAGGAAGATAGGTGCCGGCTGCTCTAAATAAAAGAGTCTAAGGTCCGTTTGATACAAATATATTTCTCCTATAAATTATAAATTCTAATTAAATCTATGCTTAAAATTAACTCTACGTTACTCGACTTCTTTGCTTTAAAATAAAAATTTGAATAAAAAAAACAGCTGGTCTTCTCCAAATATTCCTTGAAGTACTGCCTCAATCAGGTAAATCCGCTGTGTATCCAATCTCGGGGGGGGGGGGTGCTTCAGGAGAAGAATTCCTACTAATCTTTAAATAAAATTGTAAATTTTATTATTATTTAAATATGGTTGGATATCCCAAGCCATAGAAATTTAATTTTGCTAAATGAGTCTTGTATGGCTCTTGTCCTATACAAGCTCACGTGAAATCGCCTAAAACAGGTGTAAACCGGAGGAAAATCCTGGTTCAAACTTGTCTGTAATGAACTCGCTAATGGTGTTATCAATTTATAACCAGATGAATATACTGGTGCTCTACACAATTTGTATACAACAAAGTTGTGATAAATGGAGTAAATTTACTTCGCCGAATTGTTTACAACAATTTATAAATCAGAAAAAAATATTCTGATGCCCTCTATGCAACTTGTATATTACAAAGTTGCTAGAAAATGGAGTAAATTTACTTCGCCGACTTGGTTATAACAATTTATAAGCAAAAAAATATTCTGCTGCACTCTATGCAACTTGTATCTTACAAAGTTGCTAGAAATTAACGTAAATTTACTTCGCCGAATTGTTTACAACAATTTATAAATCAGAAAAAATATTCTGATGCCCTCTATGCAACTTGTATCTTACTAGAGCCTGGAATTATTTTTAATATAATTAAAATTCCGATGCCTGGTGGAATAATTCCTACCAGAGGACTTAGATTTAAAAAGCCCTTTGCATCAGTTACCGCAAGTAACTTTGCTAATCTTTTCTTTGCTGGTTCCGTGGTTGAATTAGCCAACCGCTCTTCAGCCTGGTGTTGATACTTAAATATTTACCCGGCAAAAATAAGAATTATTTTTAAACGAAGCTAGTACGCCTGGGAATTTCAGTAAAATTTAATAGTTTCAAACCTGAAAAAACAACACTTGTGCTAAATAAACCTATCACAAAAATCAGCGGCTAAAAGCCCACCAATTATCTAAGTCCCTATAATATGTATCGGAATAATTCCAAATACTAACCTTCTCGGCCGATGTCCAGAGAAGATTGAACTTTTGATTTTTGCCTTCTAGTCTCGTATCCTTCGCCGACCTCTAGTTGCTGGATATCGAGTCTAGGTGGGGGGTATAGTTGCTCAAACTAGAACTTAATTCTTAATGCTGCTTCCTCATTTGACGCTTTCCACATATATATATCGTATGTACTAAATTACGATATCGTCGCCGTCCATATATGCAATTTACTTGCATGTCATTATTTTGACATATCAAGTTTGTTTATATTGGGGCAAGGAATGTGGAAAAGGTAACCTTTTCATTTTTAATTTTTTATTTAATTGTTTTGTCTTTGTGCAAGCACATCACAAAAACATAATTTAACCAATTTAACCTAAATAAATTAATGAAGTAATATCCAACATTAATGAAGTAATATCCAACAACCTACATTACTTCAAGTATTACAAGCAATCTAGAACAATGAAGATATTAGGTAATAATATAATTAAAAATATGTTAATTAAGTAGGTCAAGCAATTAATATATAAGCCCAAATGCAATGTTACCTTAATCGTAGTCTTACTAACTGATTCTTATAGAACAGTAAAAGAAAATAAAGAATTAACTAAAGTAAAGTATATTTTCACTCATAAAACCGCTATCCAAATTGTTAAAGTTGTGCGGTCTTTAACACGTCCTACTACACATCCACTACTCACCCAGAGTTCATCATTTGGTCCTTCGAGCCGGTATAAGTATATTTTCACTCATAAAACCGCTATCCAAATTGTTAAAGTTGTGCGGTCTTTAACACGTCCTACTACACATCCACTACTCACCCAGAGTTCATCATTTGGTCCTTCGAGCCTGCAAAAGGAAAACCAGTGCGCCCCTACAAGGAGTAAGCAGCCCCTAAGAAAACCATCATAATAAACCTAACAACACCACCACCGATCATCGATTTACAACCGATCATCGAACAACATTCCACGGCATCGCGTTAATTACACCGATCTACACCACTAGACGATTTCGCGGAGTCACCACCGAGGAAAATATACAACCGAAAGACTACAATCAACTGAGGAATTAAAACTTTTCCCAGAATTTAACATTCACCTTCCCAACACGAGTCATCAACCTTGGCGTCAAGTTACAATTTGACGACCTAAGTCAATACCAGAGTTCAACAGAGTCACAACGACACCAATCAAGGCTACCACTGACAATACCCACCAAGACACACCCCAACAACCGCAATGGACTTGGATAAATTAACCACCCAACAAGCAGCAACGGGTAAAACCATTATCCATCTTTTGGACCTAATCAAAAAGGAACCTAAGGATAGACGAGTTCCAAATACAATTCAGAGAAGATACAAAGAATTGGATGAATTATGGGCAGATTTTGACCACTGTAATGAGGAAATTTTAAAATACAACGAGCCAACCCATAAATATCATCAAAGCAATTATTATCAGCAAATCGTCGCCGTTGTGGAGCAAGCACGAAATTTGCTGTATACATACACTATGGCATATGTTGCATCATTAACGAATGCTGACCAAGCAGGTGAAGAAAGCTCATCGAAACAATTATTGCCGAACGAAAATGAAATACGCCAAAAAAAATTGTCGCTGAGAATGGAAGCGTTCGAGCAACAATTAACTTCTATCAACTTAGAGGAAGTAATATCCAAAGGTGCGATCGAATTCTACACTCAAGAGCTTTCGGAGAACTTTAGAAGCTTGCAGCAATTGTTTGAAGAAACGCAGCTTTACACCGATGACCACTGCATGACAAAATTGACCCATCTATGTGAGGAAATAAAGCAAACTTATTATGGTATCATAATAAGCTTGCAAAACAAAAAAGAAGTTGCAGATAATATGCCTCTACAAAAGGAGATGCGTTTACCGAGATTAACTGTTCCCGTATTCGACGGGACTTTTGATTCTTGGAGAAGCTTTTTTAACGTATACTCCAAACTAATCCATGAAAACAACAAATTATCAAAAGTAGAAAAAATGCAATACCTTAAAACTAATGTAGCCGGAGAAGCAATGAACCTTATAAGCCATTTGGACATTTCCGAAGAAAATTACGATGACGCGTGGGAAATGCTAATTGACAGATTTGGCAACGAAAGGAAACTTGTCACAACTCAAGTAAACAGGTTGCTTGATCTCCCAACGCTGAAGGCAGAATCAGCTTCTGGAATAAAACATATACATGACACTCTGAAGGAGTCCCTAAGAGCTATTAATAACCTAGGTGTGGACACTAGCTCTTGGGCCGCATTAGTCACTCCAATAATACTTCGTAAGGTTGATGTAGAGACATTAAGGTTCTTTGAGATTACGCTACTAAAACCAAAGAAAATACCAACTTTCGAAGTATTATTTAATTTCTTAGAAACAAGATTCAACGCACTAGAAAATTTGGGAGATCTGCAGAATGAAAACAGGAGTTGGAAGCAGACAAGTCAAAAACCAACCAAATTCTACGAATTACGGAATATAACTCCATCACTTGATCAACGATGTCACCTATGTAACAAAGGACATTTATTATACTCCTGCGAAAAATTTAGATCACTGTCAGTTCAAAAACGTTTAGAAACGATTACAAGTAAAAAACTATGCCTGAACTGCCTAAGTCACGACATTAAGGAAGTATGTCACAGCCGCTTTAAATGCAGTATCTGCAAGAAAAGGCATCACACCTTACTTCACGATGAAAAACTGAGGAAAGGTAATCAACCGTCTACCACAAAGATAGGGAAAGGCAAGGAAGTCCTCACCAACTACGCAGCGCAAAATCAACAAGTTTTATTGGCTACTGCACTAAGCAAGACCTTCGGCAGCAATGGTAAGGAAGAGCTACTACGAATATTGATTGATTCCGGTTCGCAAGCATCATTCATAACAGAAGAAACTGTGCAGAGCCTTGGCATACCAAGAACCAAAGCGTGTGCCGAGGTATCAGGTATAGGAGAAATAAAACCAGGAAGCATTATAGGGAAAGCAATAATAAAAATAATACCGAGATTTCCTTCAAGCTTTCAAATGGACGTGGACGTGCTTATCTTACCAAAACTAACAAAACTACTTCCGAGCACGGACATATCTCATAGCTTACCATGGAAGGACATACTATTGGCCGATCCGACCCGGACCAATAGACATTATCATAGGAGCCGACATCCTTCCTACAATTCTGCTTAATAATATCAGAAAGGCAGCAAAACTATTGGCCCAAAATACAGAACTTGGCTGGATTCTTTCCACCTCCCGTCAAGGAACTAATCTAGTGAGCATGATCACAGAAGTGGATATTAATGACCAGCTCAAAAGATTTTGGGAAATAGAGGATATTCCAAGTAACGATACCCACTTATCCATCGCAGATCAAGAATGCGAACGCCAGTACGAAGAAACACATATTCGCAACAAGGACGGAACATATACCGTTTCAATCCCCTTCAAGAAACCCATGGAAACGCTTGGAGAATCACGAAGACGGGCACTAGCTCGTCTCCTACACTTAGAAGGAAAATTCTCCTCTAATAAGGCCTTAGAAGAGGGCTACAAAAAATTCATGAGAGAATACGTTGACTTAGGACACATGATATTAGCAAATTCCACTGAATCACCGAAAGGACAACATTATTATATCCCTCATCATGCAGTGTTTAAAAACGATAGCACCACAACAAAACTACGCGTCGTTTTTGATGCATCGATGAAAACATCATCTGGAACCTCCTTGAATGAGCAAATGCTATCTGGTCCTCGTCTCCAACAAGATTTATCGCAAATACTTCTGCGATGGTGTAAATATCGCTACGTGTACACGGCAGATGTTGAAAAGATGTACCGCCAAATACGAGTATCATCCGAGGATTAAGATTATCAGCGAATTTTGTGGAGATTCTCAACAACGGAACCCATTAAGGAGTACAAATTAACCTCAGTAACATACGGAACAACCTCAGCTCCATATCTCGCAATACGTACTCTCCAACAACTAGCAAATGATGAAGCCAGCAATTACCCATTAGCAACTACTGCTGCATTGAATGACTTCTATGTAGATGATCTACTGACTGGAGCACATTCGCGAGAAACCGCTATCAAACTTCATCAGGAATTAATCAATTTGCTGGCCTCTGGAGGATTTAATCTTAGGAAATGGACCAGCAACAAACGTCAACTCATCCAAGAAATTCCTGAAGAACAGAGAGAGCAGAATATTTTGGAATTGGGAGGAGAGGATATCATAAAAACTTTGGGAACATTGGAATCCAAAAAAGGATACATTCCAATTCAAGGTACATAATCGTAAGGTAGATGAACAACCGACAAAAAGAACCATACTCTCCAGTACCGCTAAAATTTTCGACCCATTAGGATGGTTAACTCCAGTGACTTTAAGAGCAAAAATCTTTCTTCAAGATCTTTGGGCAACTGGCGTGAAATGGGACGAAGTACTACCATCAAAACTAACTCATGAATGGAAGGCATACGCAGCTGAATTACACGAGCTTGAGAAAATACAAATACCAAGATGGAACCATTATGAACCGGACAACAAACTTATGGAGATCCATGGCTTCTGCGATGCCTCAGAAAAAGCATACGCAGCTGTAGTGTACAGCAAAATTGTAACACGATCAGGCGAAACAATAATAAAGCTACTCACAGCAAGGTCCAAGGTGGCTCCTTTGAAAGGCAAGCTAACCATACCTCGTCTAGAGTTATGTGCAGCGGTGCTATTAGCAAACCTAATCGAAAGAACCATCAAATCATTGAAAATTCAAGAAATCCCCATATATTTATGGTCAGATTCAACAATTGCATTATCATGGATCAAGACCAGTCCGGAACGGAAGGAAAGATTCGTCGCAAGTCGTATTTCCAGAATACAAGAGACCACCATAGCAGAACAATGGCACTACATTAAAACAGAGGAAAACCCTGCAGATTGTGCTTCCCGGGGGTTATCACCTGCAAAATTAAGTGACCATAACTTATGGTGGACAGGTCCAGAGTGGTTAAAGTATCCAAAGGAAAAATGGCCTTCCACACCAATTGTACATTCCGCTGCAATAGAATCAGACTCAGCTCTTGCCATACTAACCGCAAGGGTTGATATACCAGATAGGGAAATAATTGAAAGATTCTCTTCCCTAAGAAAACTAACACGAGTCACTGCCTTCTGTCGACGATTCATTCACAACTGTAAAACACCGTTAAGTAAAAATACGTCACTTTACCTATCAGTTCTGGAGTTGGATGAGGCACTAAACTGTATAATCCGCCTAGAACAATCACTTTCCTTCGCTGAAGAGAAAACCAGACTACAACAAAACAAGAGCATCGCCTCAAACAGTAAACTAAAGTCGTTGTCGCCGTTTATAGACCAAGATAACATATTACGAGTACGTGGTCGTTTGGCACATTCGTCTTTAAGCTACAATGAAAAACATCCAATAATCCTTCCACATAAAGGTGCATTAACAACTCTCATAACTAAAGAAGCTCATCTAAAAACTCTACATGCTGGAAATCAAGGGACGTGAGCTTACATCCGAAGAAAATACTGGATAATAAATCCTCGAAACACAATACGCGAGATTATCCATAAATGTATTGTATGTGTGCGTTACCGAGCAGAAACTGCTAAACAGATGATGGGAGACCTGCCGGCAGCAAGAATAACACCATCCAAACCATTTTCCCATACAGGTGTGGACTACGCTGGACCCATATCCATCAGAATGTCAAAGGGTAGAGGAAATAAATGCTACAAGGGATACATTGCGGTATTCGTCTGCCTTGGAACAAAGGCAATCCATATAGAAGCAGTCAGTGATTTGACAACAACAGCGTTCATTGCTTCGTTTAAGAGATTCATCGCAAGACGCGGTCAATGTCAACATTTATACAGTGACTGTGGAACAAACTTCGTCGGTGCCAAAAGGGTGTTATATAGAGATCTTAAGATGGCTCTGAAGGTGAACGAGCCAGAAATAGCAGCCTTATTAGCATCTGACGGAACACAGTGGCATTTTAACCCCCCCGCAGCGCCACACTTCGGTGGATTATGGGAAGCCGGAGTAAAATCGATAAAACACCACTTAAAACGAGTTATTGGTGAAACTCCACTAGCTTTTGAAGAATTAATAACACTTCTATACCAAATAGAAGCTTGTCTGAACTCAAGACCACTCTATCCATTAACAAATGATCCACAGGATCTAGATGCAATCACTCCTGCTCATTTTTTAATAGGGCAACCCTTGATATGTCCTCCAAGCTCAGAGAAATTAGACCAAACAAATTGCACTACAAGATGGAAGCTGGTTGAGAAACTAAAGGAAGATGTGTGGAAATCCTGGTCAACAGAATATCTTCACAGATTACAACAACGCCCAAAATGGCAAATAAAACAAGAGAACGTGAAGATAGGTCAAATGGTCATAATTAAAAACGAAAATTTACCTGCTGCTAAATGGCTTCTAGCACGGGTGATAGAAACACACAAAGGATCTGATGGACTAGTTAGAGTAGTCAGCCTACGCACAAAGGGAAATACTATACTAAAACGCCCTATTACCAAAATATGTATCCTACCATCAGAAGATGAGGAGAAGACCTCAGAACAAAGCAAGCCAATCGAAACAGTGACAGTAGCTGTAGCATCAACCCGGCAATCAATCCAGAATGACAAATATAACACCTCTTCCTATAACCAAGAAGCTAAGCCTATTAAATGCACGAGCCAAACAAAGCCAAATACTTTACAAGTCTCGCAAATATCTTCTAGAAAAAGAAAATTTGAACTTCCTGATACCTACACGACTCCTGAGCTGATAAAGAGAAGATACCTTCAAGAAATTAAAGAAGCCCAGATTGCTCACAAATCACGAAGCAGCAGTATCCGAATTCGACCAGTAACAGGATATGACAACTTAGTGCCATTACAAAAACAGCGACTAGCCAAAGAAACTTACGAAGAAATGAAGTCAACAATAAGAAGAGAAACGAACATTATAAAAGAAAACCCAAGGAGCCATCAATCATCGATACGATGCAAGAATAGAGCATCAATTCGAATTCACAAACAATATTCTTGCAAAAGGTGGAAAACAATGGCATTTGCAGTCCTATTCTTAGTAACGATGTGCAAACAAACGTTGGCAGCCTATAATATTAGTCACCCTAAACCCGGACTGTATGTAGAACATATAGGAGAAACATTTGTACAGAGGGGAACTCTTCGTATTGAACTTCAGTATCCTTTAAACATCACATCAGACATTGCAAAATTAAATGAAACTGTCACACAGTTTGGAATTGTCTGCAACAAAATGGGTCATCTATCCTTGGAATTACATTGCAACGAGTTAATTCGACATTTGACGCAAAAACAAATCACAATATTGGACGAAATAGAAACTCTTGCCAGTAAATTCAAAGGAAGACAAAAACGCGGCATACTAGGTCAACTACTACAATCAGTGTTTGGAGTTAACGAGGAAGTATACACAGACATCAACATCCTACAAAAGGATCAGCAAGCACTTAGACAAGCTGCATTCCATCAGTCTAACATTATGTTATCCACCATCGCGACAATCAATGAGACGGAAGCCAGAACCACTGAGAGACTCAACATATATAATAAAAAACTAAATATGGCGTTAGAAGAAATAAATAAGGTACCAGGTTGGTTCTCTACTGTGGATAGTAATAAAGCAGCTATTCACATAATAACTGCATACCAATTGGCAACCAGTCTTATAGATGAACTGGAACGCCAGTATATTCGGTTTACTGAGGCATTTTTAGGAAAAGGTGCATTACTAGAGTTCATATCTCCCAGCAAACTACTCACCATCATTAATAACGTTTCATCCAAACTACCATCAAGTCTTGGAATCACACACAAATCACACAAACCAATTGAAGTAGCAGTAGATGAGACTGGCATTCATATCTTTGGTTTCTTATACATCATTGAAGTAAATAAATATACACTGCTACAAATAACGCCAATTCCTCAACGTACAAATAGCAGCACGTATATACTACTGTTGGAGCCACAACCACCAGACAAACTTTATATGAAAAATTGTATTCAAAAAAATAACGAATTTCTTTCCAGAACTTTTAGTACAGTCAAGTTGTGTAAAGAACTAAAATTCATGACTCAACATTTCCGGCAGGCCTCGTTTTTTCTTCAAGCTCCAACAACAAAAACCAGAGGGACAATTCACTTGCTGACAACACGCGGAGAGAAGCAGACAATGCAACCCATCACAGACTCGTTTTTTTTCTTTTTATTAATAACCACGAAAGTGTCAAGTAGCTGTGCAAAAATGTTATAATTAACTTAAAGTAAAATATTAGTTTTGTATTTAAATGGTTTTTGGATTGTGGAAACATTTATTTATAATCAACTTAAAAGTAAACAGATTAGTGGTATTTAAATGTTTTTTTTTCTGGATTGTGGAAACATTTATTTGGTCCTTCGAGCCGGATGTAACGGTAGTTACCTGTGCTGGATACCTGCGTTGGATCGCTGCATGGATACCTGCGTTGGATCGCTGCATGGATACCTGCGTGGGATTCCTGCATTTAATTACCTCCATTTGGAACACAATTGGAAAATTTTCGTTCAAGAACGCGTCGTCAAACACGTGGAGCTAACACGGTAAATACTCTGGACAAAGGTTAGTTAACGGTTTAATATTAATGATATTCTTTAAATTCGAGTGAATATAAAGTGCAATTCCTAAATAATCAAACGTGCATGCAATTAAATATGTTTTAAAAAATTCTAAAATTGAACTAACATAATCTAATAATTAACATAAAATATGAAGCACATGTGCTAACTCCTTTGCCAAGTGCGATAAAAATCTATATAACAAAGTAAATTGAACATTGCAACATAAATTTGTTAAATATAACTGTTTTTAAAACATACAAGTTATACATATAACGTAACGGGATAAAATGATCACACACATATACATATATTTTCTTAACACGTGAATCATATACTATACACATTTTCCTAAACATGAATTGCACTAGAATATTTCGGTACTTAAACATAAATTTATAAATTTCAACAGCCCTACATAAACGCTAACAACCCATAACATATATAAACATAACATACATAAAATATATAAAATACATACACATTAACCCGTTTCCTAACACATTCACTAACAATATACAATCATAATTTATATAAAATAAAGTTTATTTCTTAATTCCTGTTGGTTTATTTTCTTAATTTACAAAATTTCATACATAATTTATAACCATTAAAAAAATGCAGTGCATATTTATACATGTTTCATCCAATTATTCGCAACATCAGAATCTATAGCATAGATAACATTTAAACATAATGTCATAAATTTACAATAACATCACAAAACAATCAACATAAAAACATATAATTGAACATAAATCTGTTTATAAAATTATTGGTTTTTCATTCTTTTTTTTGGTTTGTGCATTTGGGTATATACATAGACAATTATAAGCGGCTGGAATCCAGAGTAAATTATAACCTTTAATGTGATTTCATTGCAACCGTTGTTGGGATTCCATATACCAGATAGCAAGAAATTGCATGTTTTGTTTCGAAAGTAAATCATTGACCGTGATTTAGCGTTCTATTGTCAAATATTGTTGGCATTGTTTTGATTCGGGTATTGTTGTGAACTTTTGGAATGGGTGGAAAACATAAGGGAAATAAATCAAAATCTCAAATGGCGAACACAGATGCAACATTCGGGGAACTTGATAGTGTGATGGAGCTTTTTAAAATTCAAGTGAGTTTAATTGATCAAATTGAAACTTATAGGAGGAATTATAGGAAACGCTCGAAAGATACTCGCACCAAAGGGTATATTCAAGCAAGAATTTCAGGTATTAATGACTGTTGGAGAAAACTTAGCGACAATCATTGTAAACTTGAATCCATGGCCGACGCGAAAGATAGAAGAAACGCATACTTCTTGGACGACAAGTTTAGTGAATCAGAGGAAATTTATGCAAATTTTCTTGGTGAATTAAATGATGATTTAGAGCTATTTTTTCCTTCAACTGCGCTCAATTCACCGCCGTATAACACATCTCACCACCAATCAACGCCGTTACAAGTGGCTAGACCTGAAGTAAAAATGCCTCGAATAGATATTCCTAAATTCTCGGGTTCTTACAAATCGTGGAGGTCGTTTAGAGATTTATTTGTTTCAACTATACACAACAGTGCGATTTCGAAAGTGCAAAAAATGTATTTCTTAAAATCCAGTTTAGAAGGTGAAGCCGCAAGACTAATTCGTCATTTAGAAGCAACAGAGGATAATTATGATGCTGCGTGGAGTATACTATCGGAACGCTTCGAAAATAAGAGAATAATAGTGAACCACCATTTACGACATTTCATGTCTCAACCGGCCGCAAAAACCGAGTAACATGAATCGATCAAACAGTTAATTGATGTAACGAAAGAGTCACTACATGCGCTACAAAATTTAGGAATTGACACATCCACTTGGGACTCGATTCTCATTTATACCCTGGTTCAAAAGGTGTCACCTGAAACCAGAGAACTATGGGAAACGTCACTTGGAAGTAAAATCGATTTACCCACTTTTAGTACTTTTCTTCTATTTTTAGAGAGCAGATTTCGAACTTTGGAAATGATAAAGTCACATACGAAGACCACGTCACATCTTGAAACTCGCGACAAAATCAACAGTTTTAAACGAGAAAGAAAAGCCTTTCACTTACAACCTCAGTATGGGTGCATTTTATGTAAGAATCAGCATCCATTGAGGAAATGTACTAAATTTTTAAATATGACTGCCAAGGTCAGAATGGAATTCGCGTCACGAAACTCTTTATGCCTCAACTGTTTAGCATCCAGCCACCCTACTCAAGGTTGCACCAGTCCTAGAAATTGTTACCACTGCGCTCAGCGTCATCACACACTATTACACGACACAGCTGTAAATAATTCTCGCTCCCCAGGATTTTCTGGATCATCACACTACACTCCACACCACAATACAAGACAATCAAACTTTTCGCCACATAATGTAACACGGCCGAATACCCCGCAGCACACCACAATACAAGATACCACAACAAATAACACACCACAACACACCACAACACATACCACATCACACCACACCACAACCAACCTTAGCGAGAAAAATATCAATACACTACATGTGAACAAAAATGTTTCTTCACGTGATCTGCTTTTGGCCACAGCACTCATCACTATCCCCACACAAACAGGAGTTTACACCTTACGAGCCCTAATAGATCCATGCTCAGAAGGATCTTTCATCACTGAGGATGCTGCGCAGCAATTACAGCTCAAACGAACCCGCATTCAAGCACAGATCAAAGGAATTGATTCTTCCCCAGTCAGTAAGTCAAGCAGTCAAGTGTCCTTTACAATCAAATCCCTTCGGAAAAGCGATTTCTCCTTAACTGTTACAGCTTTGGTGATCAACTCAATCACCTCTCATTTACCTGCTAAACTCATTAAAGGTTCTCAAGATTGGCCTCATATACATAATCTTTCTCTAGCCGACCCTCACTTCACCAATCCCAGCAAGGTCGACGTTTTATTAGGAGTTGAGGTTTATGCCCGCATATTATTAGCTGATCTTCGAATTGGACCTCCCTGTTGTCCAGTTGCACAGAATACTCAGCTAGGCTGGATCCTTTTTGGCGAACTTCCTACTGATATATACGAGCTCCAACAGAACGCACCATCTAATGTTATTACATCACTACACTGTAACATCGAGACTGATAAGCTTCTTCAACGATTTTGGGAAGTCGAAGAGATTATGGAACCCCGACAACTAAGCGAGGAAGATGTCAAATGCGAACAACACTATGCATCGACTCATCGTCGTGATATTGATGGAAGATATATTGTGCATCTCCCGTTCAAAGACCTTAAGCCCCCCGTGCTTGGGAACTCACGAGAGCTTGCAATAAGGAGACTCAAGGCTATGGAAAGAAAACTGGAAAAGAATCCTGACATTTATGCAGATTACACAAAATGCCTTCAAGAATACATTGAACTTGGGCATATGAAACCCTCCACCACAACTGAATTCGACCATCTGACCACGGACCTACAAGGGATCAGCGGATACACCCTAAATTATTTACCTCACCATGCCGTGTTTAAGGAAAGTAGTACTACACGTCTGAGAGTTGTATTTGATGCATCAGCTCGCACTTCCAATGGGATTGCTTTGAACGATACATTACTAACCGGTCCAAAGCTGCAAGAAGATTTAATCGATGTCATTTTGCGCTGGAGAAAATATCCAATTGCTTTTACAGCAGACATAGCCAAAATGTATAGACAGATCAAAGTAATTGACCAACACATACCATACCAACGCATACTTTGGAGAAGCAACCCTAATGAGAGAATCCAGGATTATGATTTATCAACAGTCACTTTCGGAACAGCCTGCGCCCCCTATCTCGCTATGAGGACCATAAAGCAGCTGGCGTACGATGAGAAGGAAGCGTATCCCCTAGCACACACCGTGGCAAGTCGAGATTTCTATGTAGATGATGTGATGTCTGGTACTTATGACTTAGAAGCAGGATTAATATTGCAAAGTCAACTTAATGATATGTTGGCATCTGGAAGTTTCGATCTCAGAAAGTGGGTTAGCAATACTCCAGCCTTAACCGAACATTTATCATCTGAACAAAAGGAAACTTCGTATCCGATGTTGCTTGATCTTGATCATTGTATCAAAACCCTTGGAATTTGTTGGTACCCCATTCATGATGTGTTCGCGGTCAAAATTTCGGAAATTCAAAACTCAACTCACCTTTCGAAACGCGCTCTACTCTCCCAAATCGCATCTTTATTCGATCCCATCGGCTGGTTGGCACCCTGTATTGTTCTAGCCAAAATCCTGATGCAACAACTTTGGTTAAAAGGTGTCGGATGGGATGATCGTCTACCGGTGGAAATACAACAAGATTGGGACAAGTTGCGAGGCGAATTGCAACTACTCAAAAGTATACGGATTCCACGTTGGATTGGGTCAACTACAGATACTACATCTATACAATTACATGGGTTTTGCGACGCTTCCACAAAAGCATATTGCGCGGTCATCTACACTAGAGTTACACTCCGATCCGGTGAGGTTCAAGTTTCGCTATTCACTTCAAAGACCAAAGTCGCGCCGGTTAAACCAATAACACTGCCTCGGCTTGAACTTTGCGCAGCGGTTTTGTTATCAAAATTACTTCATAAAGTTAAAGGCTTAATGTGTCATGGCAATTTGGATATCTATACCTGGACGGATTCGACGATAGCACTTAGTTGGATTCACGAGAAACCCACGAAATGGAAGACGTTCGTATGCAACAGAGTAGCTACCATTCACGCCAAGACATCCATCAATCGATGGCGTCATGTGCCATCTCCGGACAATCCAGCAGACTGCGGCTCACGAGGTCTCTTTCCATCCAAATTCATAGAACATCATTTGTGGTGGCATGGCCCTCAATGGCTGAAATATCCCAAGGACGATTGGCCAGAAACATTTCATCACCACACCACCACCAATGACGAAACCAATGTCGAAACCAAAGTCATTAAAACATTAACAACACAACTTTCGCCACCGTGCGAACTACTTACAAAATATTCTAATCTGAGCACTCTTTTACGGATTGTAGC
Organism: Thereva unica; assembly: GCA_949987705.1. NCBI lineage: Eukaryota > Metazoa > Arthropoda > Insecta > Diptera > Therevidae > Thereva > Thereva unica. The sequence goes on along the minus strand of OX465282.1, from coordinate 73,880,271 downwards.
TTGGTGTTTCCGGTTCACAAACAATTGTAAAAAACAGAAACAATTTCGACAGTATGGTTGGTTAACTGCTAAAGAAATTCTTCAAGCACGTATCTCTTGCCTTATGATTCTACAACAAGAAGTCTACGGGGCTGAAATCAAAAACTTACAGACTAATCACAGTGTTAAATCCAAGAGCCGTTTGTTGTCGTTAAATCCATTTCTTTCTCCAGATGGATTGTTACGGGTAGGAGGACGGCTAGAGCATTCAGATCTCAGTTACAACGAAAAACATCCGATCATACTGCCAAACCAACACTATTTTACGAAACTGGTTGTATTAGACGCACATCACACAACCCTACACGGGGGACCTCAACTCATGTTAGCCTACCTGCGTAAAACGTTTTGGATACCAAATCCGAGGAATTTATTACGGCACGTGGTTCACCACTGCATAACTTGCTTTAAACAAAGAGCTGCAATATCCTCTCAGCTCATGGCTAATTTACCAGCACCACGTTTAAAGATTTCAAGACCTTTTACACACACAGGGGTAGACTACGCGGGCCCAGTTTTTACACGAGTCTCAAAAGGCAGAGGCAGACTGGTCTCGAAAGGATACATCGCATTATTCGTCTGTCTATGTACGAAGGCGATACATTTAGAAGCGGTGAGTGATCTGTCCACCCAAGCTTTTATGGCGGCACTAAAACGGTTTACGGCCAGAAGAGGATTATGTTCGGACATCTATTCGGATTGTGGCACCAACTTTGTCGGCGCTAATCGAACACTTCAAGAGGACTGTCGGAAGGCTATACGATCAGTGGCTCAAAGCATGGCAGCAAGCATAGCCGATCATGGCATACAATGGCACTTCTCTCCACCATCTTCGCCCCATTTCGGTGGGCTTTGGGAGGCTGGTGTAAAATCGATGAAGCACCATCTTAGACGTGTACTCGGAGACACATCGCTTACATTTGAAAAGCTAGCAACAGTTTTATCCCAAATCGAAGCGTGCCTTAATTCTAGGCCGCTCTGCCCTATGTCGGCTGACTCCTCAGAATTTTCTGTGCTAACTCCAGGACATTTCTTAATTGGGGATTCACTGTTAGCACCACCAGAACCAGATTACATAGATACAAAACTTCACCTTTTATCTCGTTGGCAGTTGCTACAACGTCTTATGCATCAGTTTTGGAAAAAATGGTCTCAGGAATACCTTGCGCGCCTCCAACAAAGACCCAAATGGACCAAGATTAAGGACAATTTACAAATTGGAAACCTTGTCATCATTAAAGACGAAAGGATGAGCCCCACACAATGGCCTCTCGGCCGAATCATAGAAGTATATCCAGGAAAAGATGGACTAGTGAGAGTCGCTTTGGTCAAAACACAAAAAACCACACTAAAACGCCCTATCGCTAAATTATGCATATTACCAATAATTGATAATTATGAAACATCACACAACATTACAAACTAAACATTCCCAAATAAACTTATTTATAATTAATTTATGTATAACAAACGGATCTTTATTGAATTAATGCAACAAACCATAATGAATTAATCTTTATTGAGTTAAATATAAAAACTATATATAATGAATTAATCTTCAGTGAATTAAATATAAAAACTATATATAATGAATTAATCTTCAGTGAATTAAATATAAAAAAAAGCTATATATAATGAATTAACTCTATTGTGTTAACTATAGTGAACTATAATAAACTAACCGTAACATTATTAGTTTTTTCGATTGTCAGTTAGCTCCACGTCGCGCTTCGACATCTATACATTACATGTTCAGCCTTAATCAGCAGCATCACAAACGAAGGGTACTTCTTTTAACACAACCATGTTGTGTCAAGGCGGCGGAGTATGTTGGAGCCACAACCACCAGACAAACTTTATATGAAAAATTGTATTCAAAAAAATAACGAATTTCTTTCCAGAACTTTTAGTACAGTCAAGTTGTGTAAAGAACTAAAATTCATGACTCAACATTTCCGGCAGGCCTCGTTTTTTCTTCAAGCTCCAACAACAAAAACCAGAGGGACAATTCACTTGCTGACAACACGCGGAGAGAAGCAGACAATGCAACCCATCACAGACTCGTTTTTTTTTTCTTTTTATTAATAACCACGAAAGTGTCAAGTAGCTGTGCAAAAATGTTATAATTAACTTAAAGTAAAATATTAGTTTTGTATTTAAATGGTTTTTGGATTGTGGAAACATTTATTTATAATCAACTTAAAAGTAAACAGATTAGTGGTATTTAAATGGTTTTTTTTCTGGATTGTGGAAACAAGTACCATTAATAACAAATCCTATACTAGCGGTAAACTATAATGATCAAACCTACTTTGAGATGACTGAAAGAGAATTCACCACATGTACACCACAAGAAGCAGAGGGAATATTGTGCACTCCAACAGTTGTAAGCCACATTGACACGAACCCAAACTGCATCATAGATGAAATCTACCAACGTCAGGATCCATACCCATGTACAATGACGAAGTTGAAGGCCCCTGATGTCATCTGGAAGCATTTGCACATGCGAAATACATGGTTGGTAATAGCAAGCAAGCCCACTATTGCAGCGATAAGATGTAAGGGCAAGCGCGTGGAACTTAGATTAGAAGATGTGGCGATCATCCAAATCGAGCAAGGCTGCATTATACAAACCAGAAGAAACACACTAACATCAGAGATCACAAAGGACATCAACGTAAAATCAGCATTCAATAAACCCATGATGTTTAACCTGACAGAATACCGTCACCAGCAACACAGTCTAAGATTAGAACCTGAATCAGTACTAAGACCTCATGAGCAACTGATAGGGCAAATCAGACAACAGGAATTACTTCAAGAAGAATTAGCACAAGGCACCAGGACACTCTTCCGACACCATGTTACAACAGCAGCAGGCTCAATCACAATAACACTTATCCTAGTAATTGTTGGATACATCATTAAGAGTAAACAATGTAGCAAAACAAACCGATCAACTGCGCAACAACCCGATGATTTATTTGTGTTGAGGCCAGCCAACGCATCCTATAGCCCAACACTCAAGGCCGAGGGGGGAGAATGTGCAAGCACATCACAAAAACATAATTTAACCAATTTAACCTAAATAAATTAATGAAGTAATATCCAACATTAATGAAGTAATATCCAACAACCTACATTACTTCAAGTATTACAAGCAATCTAGAACAATGAAGATATTAGGTAATAATATAATTAAAAATATGTTAATTAAGTAGGTCAAGCAATTAATATATAAGCCCAAATGCAATGTTACCTTAATCGTAGTCTTACTAACTGATTCTTATAGAACAGTAAAAGAAAATAAAGAATTAACTAAAGTAAAGTATATTTTCACTCATAAAACCGCTATCCAAATTGTTAAAGTTGTGCGGTCTTTAACACGTCCTACTACACATCCACTACTCACCCAGAGTTCATCAGTCTTTTTAGGACAAAACACAGATGGTCCTGAAAATTTGTGATTGTGAATTTGTAATAGCTATGAAAATATTTGTTAGATTTTAAACAAAAAAATGTGGGCAGGATTGCGAAGAAAAGGGCAATCCACCCTCTTGAGATGGCCGCCATGGACCAAACGATGTATTGGGTATACTACATATATTGCTTATGGTGTTCTACTTATCATACCCTTCCATTTGATACCCATGTGTCGGGTGTTGTGAAGAAAATGGTGATCCGCCCTCTTGAGATAGCCGTCATGGATCTAAAGACATAGCTTATTGGATTCTACTTATGATGCCCTTTCATTTGATACCCATGTCGAGAGGGTTGTGAAGAAAGTGGTAATCCCCCTCTTGAGATAACCGCCATGGACCAAATGATAAATTAAGTATACTACATTGCTTATGGTGCTCTACTTATCACACCTTTCCATTTGATACCAATGTCGCGGGTGTTGTCTAGAAAATGGTAATCCGCCTCTTATATGGCCGCCATGAACCAAACGACATATTGAGTTTACTAAATTGCTTATGGTGTTCTACTTATCATACTCTTTCATTTGGTACCCATATCGAAGGGGCTGTGCAGAAAATGGTAATCCGCCCTCTTGAGATGGCCGCCATGGACCAAACGATAAATTGAGTATACTATATTGCTTATGGTATTCTAATTATCATACCCTTTCATTTGATACCCCTGTCTCGGGTGTTGTGAGGAAAATGGTAATCCGCCCTCTTGAGATGGCCGCCATGGACCAAACGGTATATTTAGTATACTATATTGCTTATGGTGTTCTACTTATCACACCCTTTCATTCGATACCCATGTCGAAGGGGTTGTGAATAAAATGGAAATCCACCCTCTTTAGATGGCCGCCATGGACCAAACGATATATTGAGTATACTATATTGGTTATGTTCCCCTTTCATTTGATACCAATGTCGAAGAGGCTGTGAAGAATATTTCAATCCGCCTTCCTGAGACCGCCACTATTTATCTAAAGGTATATTGAGTATACCATATTGCATTATCATCGGAGCAAAAGCTGTATGCAAAATTTCAGCATGATAAGATATCCGAAAGTATTTGAAAAATCGATTGCAAAATTTGTTCAGTGAAGAAAACAGTATTCCCTCCTCTTGAGACGGCCGCCATGGATCTAACGGTATAATGAGTATACCATATTGCATTGTCATCGGAGCTGTGTGCAAAAATCGATTGCAAGATTTGTACCGGACAAACAGCCAGACAAGAAAACGAGCTAATAAAAACGTTTCAAAAAGGGAGAAGGTATGGATGGAGATTGGAAAGCAATTAATTAATTAGAGTTGGGACAAACAGCCAGACAAGAAAACGAGCTAATAAAAACGTTTCAAAAAGGGAGAAGGTATGGATGGAGATTGGAAAGCAATTAATTAATTAGAGTTGGGAATTCCTTTTCTCTGGGACGGTTTTGGAAACCTTTGTGACTTAACAATTGATAAATAAATTAATTTAAACAAAATTACATTAAGACCAGAACCTAACCAGGAATTGTTACATTAGTGCGACTACTAGAGAAATGGCGCCCGAGCCAGGGCCCAGCAAAAATCCATTTGCACTTCTCAATGATAAACCAAGGAAGAAACACAGAAAACGAAAAAACAATGACAGTGAATCATGGGATCCGACACCAGCAGAAACGCAGAACTTCTTCGCACTAGGACAAGATCCGAAGTACATTACATTGGAATTAGTGGACAAAGAAAAACAAATCACAGACTTGAACCCATTCTTGTTTCAAAAAACACTGCAAATGTACTCAGGAAAAGTGAAAAGCTGCAGAGCCCTTCGTGAAGGCAAGTACCTGCTGCTACTGCCAAACGAGCTGGAAGCGAAAAAAATAACCAAAAACTTGACAAAAATAGGGAACTATGAGGCACAAGCAACCTTCTTTGACAGGCTCAATGAGACGAAAGCTACAATCAGAATGACAAACCTCAAGAATGTCAGTGAAGAAGATGTTCTAGAAGGAATAAAGGCGGACAACCCTACAGTGAAAGGCGTGAAACATTATTCAAGGATGGTAAATAACCAAAAGGTCAATACTGGCACGCTTCTAATTACATTCACTACATATCAACCGCCCAAACATGTCTTCATCCTCTACGAAAAATTAGCACACAAAGATGGTACCCTGCACCACTAAGATGTCGCCGCTGCTACCAATTCAGACACCACGAGACCACATGCAACGAAACACCTAGATGTCCCACTTGCAACGAGGTTAAAGCCGAAGGGGAAGAGCATGCTTGTACCAGAGTCTATTGCATCAGCTGCCAGACAGAAGGTAACCACTCCACCCTGGATCGAAACTGCCCGATATTTCAAAGATAAAAGGAAATTGTGATGATTCAAGTCAACCAGCATATCAGCAGATTTGAAGCCAGAAAACTGTGGTATTCAGAACACCCGCAAAGCAGTACACAGGTAAAAGATGTAGAACAAAATATACTAACCCAAAACACCATAAACAACAGTAGCTTAACACCTAACAAAAACTCTTTCGAAAAAATAAATGTAAACAACAACCAATCTTGGACTGATGTAGTCACTAATACCAGTCATAAAATTAATAAAATAGTGACAGAAGAACAACCTAAAAATTACACAGACCACAAAATAAAGATAACAAACAATGCACAAAAAAAAAATTGTGACAATAAAGTCACCGTACTCTAACACACAAAAAACTCAAATACAATTCACAGCAATGAACAAACCTGCAGACATACTGTTTAGCCCCAAACCTAAAATGAAAAACAACATATTAAAAAATTTAAGAAAACAAACAAAACCTTACGATTATACTTACCTGAAATGAATTAAATATTGAAATCCAAAAATTAAATATTGAAATAAAATAAAGTTGAAGTTCCCTGAAAATAAAAATGAATTTAATTATAAATAAGAATCAAAATAAATCATTGCAGCTGAATTTAGCAATGATTTTCGAGTACATAAGAAAAAACAACAACAAATACAAGGAAAAGTAGCAACATAAATATTTCATAAACAAACATAATTTAGTAGTTTCACTTGCAATTTACATTTAGGGCATGTCATAAAGGAAACATTATCCAATTTATACGTGCAATTTGAGTCGAATTCCGCTTTTTTTTTTATGTGGCAGTGCTAAACTCAGGAATCACCCTTTGTACTACCAGTCCGTCATGTCGTTTGTCACGTCATGGTGCAATGTCCAGCAGCAAGCTTAGTACGGGGGGGGGATTGGTTAAGGGTTATGGGGGAGTGGGGGGAATAGGTTAAGGGTTATGGGGGTATGAAGGGGTGTTGAAGAAGGTGGCGATGAACCCCGCGTTTGAACTCTTGGATGTTGTAGGAGCTCGGAAATACTGACTGAGAGAGATTATTCCACAGTCGAGTTGTTCTATTAACAAACGAATTCATATCTTGTTGAGTGCGTGAAAGGGGGAGTTGTAGGTAAAGGGAATGAGACGAGTGGGCTAATCTGGTGTTGCGGTTATAAGATTGCCGTGGAGGCAAGAGAGCGTTTATTTCGGAGGAACAGTGGCTGTAATAGTAGCGATAAAATTTTGTTAGTGCTGCTACATTCCTACGGTGGCTCAAGGGGTCGATGGTGGAGCAGGCGGTGTCGTCATCAATTAATTTAAGGGCCTTTTTTTGGACCTTATCTAACCATGACAAGGTGGTTATCGACGCGCCGCCCCAGACGAGGGAGTTATATTCGAGAAGAGGCCGAATGTAGGATTTATAAATAACAGCGCGGGCCGATGGCTGGAGGAGGAACTTGCACCTCTTAAGAAATCCCAAGCACTGGGATGCTTGTTTGGCGATATGGAATATGTGGTCATTCCATCGCAAGTCTTTGGCTAATGTCACGCGTAAGATGTGTAGGGATGGGTCGGCGTTTAGTTCCACGCCATCCACTGACAAGGATGGTGAGGTGTTGATCTTACTCTTGGATATAAAACAGTACTTGGTTTTGGAGGGGTTGAATTCGACACGATTCTTTGTTCCCCACTCTAGAATAAGTTCAAAGTCGTTATTAATAGAGTTGAACATTACTTCACGATCATCAAGACAGGATCGGGCATGAGTCTGTCTTGTATCGTAACTGTAAGAGTAACGCAGGGTACCGTCGTCAGCGAAGCTGAGAAGTGGGTTGGAGGGGATTGAAAGTAGATTATTTATAAAGATAAGAATTAGGGCTGGTGATAAAATTGACACTTGGAGGACCCCCGCAAAGATAGGGTGGGGTTCAGATTTGATGCCATCCAATACTACCTTAATTGAACGGCCGGAAAGGAAATTTTCAATCCATTTCTGTAAAAGTGAGTCGATTCCAATAGTTTTGAGTTTAGCTAACAAGGCTAAGTGCCAAACCCTATCAAAAGCCTTGGAGATATCCAAAGCAACCAGACTGGATTCACCTGATCCATGCAAACTTCGGCTGAGGTGTTCTGTAAGACAAACTAAAAGATCGCCAGTGGATCTTTTGTGTCGGAAGCCATACTGTCTGTCGTTTATGAGTAGGTTGGATTCTAGATATCCCATAAGTTTTTTGTTGATTATCGTCTCCATTGTTTTGGAGAGAATAGAAGTAATTGCTATTGGGCGGTAGTTAGAGGGGTCGCTGGAGTCACCTTTTTTCGGTATTGGCTGTACATGGGCAAGTTTCCAAGAGTCTGGATAGACTCCGGAAGTGTATGATAGGGCAAAAAGTTTGCGCAGAGGTTTAGCCAAAGGTGAGGCGCATTGTTTTAAGACGATAGGGGGTATATTTTCGGGTCCAGTGGATTTATTGATATCGAGCTCCTTGAGGCACCTGTACACCTCGCGAGTCCTGAAGAAAACCCTGTCCATTAAATGAGCGCTGTGTTCGAGAATCGGGGGTAGCATATCAATTTGGGGTAAAGAAGAATTGGAAGCAAACAGAGATGCTAATAAATCGGCCTTGGATTTTCTGTCTGTTATCACCTTCTTATCGTGGATGAATGAAGGAGTTGTGGATGAAGTGAAATTCTTTTTAATGGAGCTTACCAAGGACCAGAAGTTCTTGCTACCAGAGGTTGCATTAAAGAGTTTACTTCTCAAATTGTTGTCAAATGAATTTTTGACATTCTTGATGGTGACTTTACAGGAATTTCTTAGTTTTATATACTCTACACGGAGCGATTCACTAGGGGAGCTCTTGTAAGCTCGCCTTTCTTCTTTATTTCTGATTGCATTCATACACTCCTAATTATACCATCTGTTGGGCCTAGCCTTCACAGATTTGGTAGAATGAGGAATGAACAAATGCATTCATGCCTGTATCATCCTAGAGATACGGATAGCGGCAGAGTTGACGTTTTTGTTTCGGAAACACTGGTTCCAGTCAGTAGATTGGAAAAAATTAATAAGCCCCAGCCAATTGGCCGCCCCATAATGCCATACAGTTCTTTTAACTGGTTTGGGAGGGGTGGGAAATTTGAATGGGAAACTAGCGCTAACTAAGGAGTGGTCCGAATTGCCGAGAGGTGAATCAACTTCAACAGAGTAACGCGCTGGATGAGAAGTTAAAAAAAAATCAAGGAGATAGGTTCCTTGATCAGCAACATCAGGGACTCTTGTGGGACGATCCACAATTTGATGCAAATTATTGGCGTCTGCAAATTAAAACACCTAATGACAGGTGTAAACAAATGCAAGGAAATTGGCAAATTTCTATTTTTTAACACAATTTTTTGCATGAACTACCACCGAAAACATTAAAACAACACTGTGTGAGTATATTGACACTAGACTTACCTGAATAATACCATCAGCACCTGAAAAAACGCGAAAAACACACTCGCGACATCGCGAAATTTACCGCAGCGATTTAAACGTCAAAAACAACTGACACTCATGTTGTGAGAAGTCAAGTTAATATAAAATTCGATGGCGAATTCGATGGTGATGCCAGAAATGGATATTTATTCACAAATAAAAATATATTTATATTTATTTAAATTCTAATAAATAGCATTAGAGGAAAAGAGAAAATGAAAATTGCCATTTAGAGCGGGACAAACATATAAATGCCAATAACCATTTTCGAAATTGGCGATCACCATACAAATCAAATTGATGCAAACATCATATGCTAATGGCAAAATTACAATGTTTCTTGAAAAATTAAATAGAAGAATATATAGAAAAGGGGAAAATCAATGATTAACATATATGTTTAGTGATCACCACACAAGTACGGCTAAATTAATCGAAGAATTATTACTTTAGTACATGAAATGGTGATGCTGTGCAGCAATAACGGCTAAATTGAACATATAAAAATCCGGCTTCAACACGGGTCTAGACACTCGTTCGTCATAACAAAACAACAGGTAATCTGTGGAGCAATATATGCCAATTTGGTAATCGCTGCACAATATGCCTTATATTTTATTTTAAATTAAATATGAAGAATTTACGCCCGGTTTTTTTCTTTTACAGACAGATTATCCAGTGAAGATTTTTAAAGGAAGAAGCAGAAGCACACGGTCATATGGAATAAGTTCGCAGTTTTATTGAAAATTTAAAGAATATTTTTTATTAAAAAAAGGGTTAAAATAATAATAGTAATAATACTCACATATGCCCCAGGGGTGAAAGCGAGTATTTACATGCTATTTTTGCTTGACTAAGTTAAGAGGTCCCATTATTAAATAAGAAGTGTGTAATATTATTGTTAAAAACGAAAAAAAAAAATATATATATATATGTATATATATATATATATATATATATATATATATATATATATATATATATATATATATACCTATATATATATATATATATAGGTATATAAGTTAATAAATGCTTGAGAGTTAAACCACCACGATTCCTTTTCTTTCCGATACAGGCAATTTAATTTTTAATCTTTTTGCTGTATTAAACACATACTACAACTAAACAAACTACTACCCCTCTCACCTAACTCCCTCAAAAACACCATCCCAGCAGTACATAATGAACATTCACCAATAAACACCCCCAACAGGAAAAACACTTTCGACTCACACATGGAAATGCCATCCACGAATGCCACAACATTTCGCAACAATAACCAAGAATACAATATGACAACTAGAAATAATCAAACGCAATATAGAATTACAACCAACTTCAGCAAACAACTCACAATAATACAGTGGAACATATCAGGTCTCTACGCAAACTCCGCTTCACTAGACATACTAATAGCACGCCACAACCCGGACATTATAGCACTCCAAGAAACACACCTACCACAAACAAACGTACCCCGAAAGTACCGACAGTATGACTTATATACCCACAATACGCACTCAACAAGAGTCAGTGGAGCTGCCATCATGGTGAAAACAGGCCTAGCAGTAGAAACGCTCCCCGTAGCAAACCAGAACACACCAATGCTGGCACTCAGAGTGCACACTGGAACAACAACGGACATTGCCTCTATACCTATATATGTCGAACAAGACTTGGAAAACATAACGGAAGAACTTGAAAAGCTAACTGCACCACTAAAAATACCAGCGATAATACTGGAGATTTTAATGCGCATCACCAACTCTGGGGATCGCAATACAATACACGGCGAGGCAACCATATAAGCAGCTGGCTAGACAAAACTGAATACATATTGCTGAATGACGGTTCGCCAACACTTTTTAACACCAGAAATACCTTAGCAACAATAGATCTCTCGTTAGCGACGCCAGACATAGCCCCACAATTGAACTGGACAACGAATGAGCATCCAAAACAAACCGACCACTTTCCGATCATTCTGCACATCAACCAACCCACAGAACGCTCCAAACATATCCCACAGTTCATAGAGCAACGTGCTGATTGGAAGAAATTCCAATCAAAAATTGAGGAATATCTACAACAAAAAAGGCTAAGCCGCAACATAAATGAGGAAGCAGCGATTTTAACAAAATCCATCAGATATACTGCCAACACAAGCATGCCCACAACGCAAAGCCTCCGAAAAACCACCCCTGCTTGGTTCGAGAACGAGATTCAGCAGCTGATTCGACACTTCAAAAGATCTCCTTCCATAGAGAATGAAAGCGCTTACCGCAGCAGCAATGCGCAATGCGTAGAGCGGTTAGGGAAAAGAAACGCAAATCTTAGGAAAACTTTCTTGATGCAATCAACCCTAATAACACAGTACAAGAAAACTGGCGCTGCATAAGAGCGGTTTTTGGGAATAGAAAGGGCACCACGATCTCCGCGCTCGAACATCAAAGTAGAACAGTCGTCGATCCTTACGAGATTGCAAACATGATAGGAAAACTGCTATCGAGCTATACAGACTCAGCTCCAAGCCTACACGATGAAGATGTTAGTGACCTAGAAACAGAGCTGCAGACTCTCCGAAATCTACCCCCTCTCCCTTCGGTAAGCAGATAACCTTACAAGAAGTCCAAGATGAACTGGACTCGGTTCGACACCGGGCCTAGACAAGATAACTTATCAAATGATGAATAAAGCCCCATCACTCTATCTAAGGAGGCTAACTAGGCTTTACAATATGGTACTGAGTTCGGGCACTTTTCCACAGGCATGGAAACTAGCAGAGATACGTCCCATCCCTAAAGTCCCCAACCAAATCCTTCCTAAAACAAAACTTAGACCAATTTCACTCCTACCCTCTTCCTCCAAAATCCTAGAAAAAATCCTCAGCAATAGACTAAATTGGCTCCTAGAGCAAAAGCTCCCAGACTGAATTGTCGGCTACAGACCTCGAAGAGTTCACTGTCATTGCTCCAGGAAACTGAGCACAATCTGGCCAATGCAATCGGAAGGAGAGAGCACAGCATATTTCTTTCCGCAGATCTGGAGAAAGCATATGACAGACTCAGGAAAAAAGTCGTTATCCAACAACTGACAGAATGGAATGTAGGCTACAACTTCGTAAAAACAGTCCACTCCTTCCTCACGCAACGCAAAATTATGGTTCGAAACAAAGGCTTCTCCTCTAATGTCCTACCCTAGCTAATGGAACTCCACAAGGAGTCCATTATATCCAGCTTTATTCAACACATACATATACAAACTAGCTTTAGCACTAACACAAGTCCCTAAGTTATACTTCCACATATACGCAGACAACATAGTTCTCTACTGCTCCGGCAACATCCACTCTGTAGAAAACACACTACAAACAGCACTCAACATCCTAAAGAGATGGTGCCAAACCGCTGGGGCAATAATTACAGCCAGCAAGCTAGAAGCTTTACACGTCTGCAGGAAAACCAGTTGTACTGCAAATGTTTTGACATGGGAAAACCAAATAATACCACTGCAAAAAGAGTTGGTACTAGGCTTACACCATAGCAAAACCCTACAGTGGAACAAGCAAGCAAATGAAGTAACTGAAGACTTCAAAAAACGAAATAACATGCTTAAGGTGATTTGCCAAAAAAAGCACGGTCTACCCGTTAACCTAGCTAACCCGGGGGCTACACGATCAATTTTTCAATTGCAATATTGCATTGCAGTACTGAAATTGATCGTGTAGCCCCTGCTGCAATATGCAATGCAATATTGTAAATGCAATGCTTGCATATGCAAGAAATTCTGAATTTCTTTAAAACAAAATGGCGGAAAGTGGAAAAACCGAAGCAGTGGAGATTACTTGACGCTGGATTATTTAATTTTATGTGAATTAACATAAAATTTTTTAAAAGGCAAAAGTTTAGACTGTTAACTATTTTTTTATTATTACAAAATGAGTGAATCATTGAAAATTAGGTCCAAACACAACAACTATCTCCTACGCATTTCTTGTAAGAATCAAATTGCAATGCAATAAAATTCCTGCTTATAAAACTTTGACATGCAATATTTCAAATTGCAATTGCAGACAAATTGATAACCCCCGGGTAAGAGAATAGCTAAACAACTAATAATCGGAAAAGTGGATTACGGATTGACGATTTACGGGCATGGAACAAAGACAGCACTCGACAGGATCCAAAAGCAAATAAACAATGCTGCACGTATTGCTCTTGGAGCTTTACGCACAACACCGATAGAAGCACTCTTAATAGAGGCTGGCCTCTCCTCGTTGACAAGAACGAACGGCACACATTATCCTCCAGAATATGCACTACTGCAAATCTCCACTTTACCAAACTATGACTAACATTCTTCACACTGACAGGAATAAACATAGAAGACCATCGGCTCTCATGCTAGGCTTAAAGATAATTCCAAAAGAACTACAGTATACCCCAAACGAAATACAAAAACAGGTAACGTCAACACCTCCTTGGCTTTTCAAACAAGGTAGAGTCAACACAGAGCTGACAAACTACATCAACTACATACAGCAACATAAGACCACAATTCAACATACTTATAGAACGACTCAGCTACAATACTACACAGACGCATCTTAGATAACAGACCTGGTATCCTACGCGGTAGTAGACAGCGAAAAAAATGTGGTGAGTTTGGGAAGAATGCCTGAATGGACCTCCATATACACAGCAGTAATGGCAGCCATACATAAAGCTTGCTCGCGCTTCAGAACCGGCGTTAATGACCGACGTATTTTTCAAAGAACCCCCACACCTATCTGTCCTCATTATCCCAATCACCAAATCCTAACAGCTCGACCCTTTTTCATCGACTGCCCCAACACTAACGTTATAATACGACAACACATACCAAGCAAATAATAGCGACTGTAAACAGACTCATATTAGAACCAACCCCAAAAATTTAGAGTAAGAGCAGAATAATTACAATAAGTATACATTTAAGTAATGCAATATACAGCCCGCTAGGATTAAGCTCCATGGGCTAAAACCACTTTGTTAGTTTTAAGTAACTTTAGACTAATAAAGATTAAAAAAAAAATTTTTTTTTGGAATCCACACATGGCCGCCCAAGATATCGCGTTTTTCCCGAGTTTTCCATGTATCTCGTGCAAGGGCCCAAAATGTTGACAATGAAATTCTCTACTACTTTATTTCTTACAAAAATATTGACCCGATTAACCCTTTGAAAGTTATTCAAGGTAAAAGTTTGCAAAAATCACTTTTTGGTCAAAAAATCACTCAAAACCTGTTTTTTTGAAAATTTTATTTTGTAGGCAAAACAATTTTTTCATGTACTTATACCAAACATTATGGTGATTTTTGCATACTTTGACCTTGAATAACTTCGAAAGGGTTAAGTTTTCGAAAAAATGACAAGAGGATTTTTTGTAGGCAATAACAGCTGCGTTCTTTTTACGCCATGATCCCACTCAGATCATTAACTTTCAAGCAAACCAACAACAACTTGATCCAAAAAAGATTTGGATCATAATCTGTGATACAAAATTTAGCTTGTGTAACAACCATATCCAAGACACATCTCATTGGAAAATCCAGAGCTTTTATAATTTTGTTCTGTTTTCTTTAATTTTAAGGGTTGCTAGCTCTGCAAAATTTCATAAATTTATTTGGAAAAATGATTGAAAGTTACCTTTTGTTAATTTTGGAAGTCAATTGAACATTTTTATAAATTCTTTTTAAATCAGAAATATTTTTAATAAGTTTTAGAGACTGTTATAAATTGCGACAGAACATATCAAAAATCAGAACTACAACTGTAAAAAACTAAATTTCTTCCAAGATCCAAGTTCGTTCTTTTATGCTCGGCTGATCTGATCTGGATCACGGTGTAAAAAGAACGCGGCTGCGCTCTCAAAAGGATAAATTAGGTGGCTAAAGTTCCTCAGGTGCCCTACGTTGGAGTCCCCCAATGCTCAATTCTTGGGCCTCTTTTATTCGGTACTTTTAGTAACGATATTCTAGGACTCATATGAATGCAAGGGATGTGCAGTTTTATTTACCTGCTTCAAGGGATAAAAGATGTGTGCGTGCGCGTGTGTGTGTGTGTGTGTGTGTGTGTGTGTGTGTGTGTGTGTGTGTGTTTGTGTGTGAAGAAGCTTGCTGTTAACTTGGGCCTTGTCTCCTACTAGTCGACGTTAAATTTGCTGGAGCTAAATCCTTCGAGATCCCAGTATATTTTTATCTCTCTCACTCTGCTACTGTTCGTCCTGAAATTTCTGTTATCGCGTTAAATTCGGTTCCTCTTGTTGGCGTTAATAAAGCAAGAAATTATGGGGTGGTACTGAATATCAACATGACCTGCTGCTATAACATTAGTTTCATTGTTAGTACAACATACGGACTCCGGTCTAAACTTCGTTATCACTGTGGCTTGTTGAAAAGGTTTGTGCGTATGAATTTGCTTAAAGGCTTACTACTACCTCTTGTAATGCAAGGCCTTTCCATCTATTCCTTTTTCGATTCCTCCTGCGCCCTTGAAGCAGCGTTTAACGATTGTGTACGCCGTTTTGACCACATCTCACCCTATTTGTACTGAGTTTTGGGCTGCTCGCTAAAAGTTCAATTACATTGAGCTAGTTTACAAGCTATTGGCCAGCCAATTCCTTAGCTCCTAATAAACTTCCCCAGCGTCATCATGTTCACTAGATAACTAGCAGGTTGCAAATAATCTGCCGAGAAAGTTGAGAGTCGAGTTACTTTACTCGCTATTCTCTAACGTGTGGGCTTGTCAGCAGTTAACTAACCGGGTGTCATTATAGTTGCTAATTAGCTGCGACTATCTTATTATTTGGTTTCATTTACAACAAAATGACAAAATGAGTTCGTGTTAGCTAATTGGCTACTGAGCGAGTGGGAAGCTTTGAGTGTCAACGTCACTTGCTGAGCCGGCGGCTTCTAAACTCGCCGGATAATAGTTTGTAAACTCGTTCAATGGAATCGAGCCTTAAGTGACTATCGTGAGTATAGACTTTTGCAACTGTTTTTCGATATCGTACAGGAGCGCAAACCGGTTTGTGCCACTTTCGCAAATTTCTCAGAAATTTAATAATTCCGCGTTTCTGCACGATCATTGGCCATGGTTCTTTCTTTGTCTTTGCAGCACTACTTTGGAACTCGCTCCTTAAATTAAATCATGGATTATCATGGCCTGACGGATCATAAGGCATTCAAAGTGGCCTGCAATACCATTTGGGTTGGCCACCCCTGCTCTAGCCCAACGATTGAAGAGACCGTAAAATTAATACGCTCAGTGATTTACATCCATTCTAATTTGCTTTGCAATAGTTTGAATTGATCGCATCTAATACACATGCATACATACATCTTAAGTAGCTTAACCCTTGGCAGCTACTCAAAATAAATTCACTATTCAACCTGTGCCCGTGCCTGACCCTACCATAAAAGCAATATTTATTTTGTATATTTTTTAATGCAAGAGCAAGTGTTGCAAATTGGAATTTTACAAGAGGAACAAACACTGTTTGTTATTCTGTCTTTTTTATAGTGGCAAATGCTGCAACGCTTTCTTTTAAATGCAACATTAGAGACAGCTGAAACAGATCTTTCAGACAGCGCCAGTTTGAGCACCCTTTATGTTATCATGCGTAATTGCCCGGGTATTTTTTCATTGCAAATTCGCTGTCGAGCGTATGGTATGCAGTGAAGGTAGTTAGGTCGACTAATCGACTTTCCAGTCCATGATGCAGTCATATATAATTTTACTATTAACGCCTGTAATATTAACCATTGTGTAAAATAACACCATCGGCTACCGTCAGTGGCCCTGGATACTGAGAAATTGGCACACATTTGGTCCAAGGCATCAACCCCGACTTCTGTCTCATTGTAAAATGTGATTAGTCCAGGCACTAGAACAGTGAAACCTATAACTTTTGGTTTTGGCGTGATGAAACGGACTTTTTTGGTGGAATCGGTCAGAAATGACATCCCCAACAATATTTAGGGGGTGCGCAAGCACGAAACTCATAGGAAAACTTGTGGTAGCCCAAAAACTGAATTTAGGAAATTGGTGGTCTTTACATTGTAATGGCTAAGTAAGCAACTAGCTAATGACTTGTGGAATATATTAGTTGAAGATGTAATGTGCTTTTATTATTCTTTGTCTTTGTTTTGTCGAAACCTCTTTCCTTGAGTTTATTCCGTCCTAAAAATTCGTTCAGAGTGGATCGTGACAAAGTGCAGTCAAAAAGATTTCTTGCTGGTAAAATCCTCACCAAATGCAGCAGAAATGGAATGGTAATTTCGGAAAGCAACGTTTTTAATGCTGAAAAGAGTAGCAAGAATTGTTAATGAAGACTTCTAGGTTTAAATTCATAAATGGTATAGAAAACTGCCCTCGAATTTCGAGTGCTGAGTCCTGCTATTTGCAATAATTGAAAATGTTTTAACGTTCATGGCTTTAACAGAATACGCAGATAGTTTTGGTCCCACTTCAAATAAATGCATTTTTAATCTAATGTTCCCAAATTTTAAGGAATAGCTGGGTTTTCGTTAATAGTTAAGAATAGTGATGTACAAAAACGGTCATTCAGTTTTGTCCTCCAACCTTCTCGCTCACTGGCTAGAGTCCTCCAATTTCATACGCCCAACAGGTGTTCATCGTCTGTATCTACGGCATCTTTTCCTCGGCCATCCTGCTGTCACCGATTATGATTCCCTTATATATTTTCTTCACTGGTCTGTTTTCCTGCATTCGCGTCCTGGCCGTCGTAGTCTATTTATTTTGATTTAGTTGACGATGTCTATTTCTTTGTAGATTTGGTACAGTTCGTCATGGTATCTGATTTTCCACATACCGTTTACATTTAATGGTCCAATAATGTGTCTTAAGAGTTTTGTCTCAAAAGCTCCTAATTAGTTTCCGACCACTGGAAATGCTCCAGCGCCCGGACTAGATCATCTCCGGCTTATTGTGTTGATCAGGAACTGTCTTGCTATCGTAAAGCATACTAGAAATGAGAAGCTCAGCTGGATTTTTTAGGAACATATGATGTCATTGTTATTCTAGCCAAGAAGCCAAACAGAAACGATTCTACTTTTTTTTATTTTATACGGTAAAAATTCTCTTGGGATCTCTATATTATGTGACTTCATAGTCCCCACGTATGTTAGTTCTCGGGACCACAGTTCATCTACTAATTCAATGCATGAGAACCAATTGTCGCCAGTGATATTTCGATTAGAACCCTCAACCGGAGGTATCAAGCGGAGCACAAATTGAGTTGGTAAAAGCTTGTCATATTTGGTCCTTGGTAGGTCCACTGTTTTGCCGCAATAAACTTCTGCATTTACCATGTAATGGGTTTTGGAATCCGTCAACATCACTATCTTCAGACTATATCTGGCAGGTTTTTTTAGCATATATGTACATACATGTGAAACCCACATCGCCCTCTGAAAGGTGCTGACATCTCATCGACTGTGAGAGTTGCTCCAGGAGAATAATTATTTTGACACTAACTTATCCCTTCAGATAAAATATTAGATATAGCCGCTAGCTTGTTATCTTTCGCTCTGTCTCTTCTAGTGCAAGATATCAGAAATCTAAAGCGGCAGAGAGTCATTGTACAACGAAAAATGTCACGGCCAGTACATTCTGATGTCTAAAGTGAAAATAAATTTTCATTGCTCGATTTGAATAAGCCCGCCAAATAAAGCAATCCTAAAAAAGTTCATAGTTCTGTAATAGTTTTTATGTTTATAAACGTTGGTCTCCAAATAGTGCGAGATGAATTAGTGCGTTTAAAATTTTTTGAACTTCAGCTGAACCTCTTCAATCTTGGCATTTGTGTGTAGAGCAATAGTCTCAATTGAGGAAGAGATCAAAAACATTCACTAATTTTTGCTCTGGGCCTAAAGTGGATGCTGATCCTTTAGGTCTTCCCACGGCTACAGACACAATATTGTGAGCTGAGGTTCGACTTTGAGCTGGAGGCCCAAGGTATACAGTTATTTTTTCCAAAGAAATAGTTAGAGCGATGTGCTTGGGTAGGGGACACCTATTCGTCTATCTCCTCTTCAATATCAATAGAACTGTCGTGATCACTTAATATTTCTGCATCGCTATAGCATCAGCATCATTTAGCATACGAGACAAAGCGTTTTCTCTGTTATCAACAGTAAAAGGCAAAGAAGACGATGTAGAAGTTGAATCATTTGAATTTGCGAAAATATTGTCCTCTTCAAAATCATTATATCAAACAAAGTATTCTCAACACACTTACCGTCGTTGCTATTCAAGGGTCAATTTGACCCTGTCACTACTGTTATGTCGCGAGATATTCACAGAGCGGCTATACACTCGCACCATGCGCAAGTACGAGCTCAATACTGAATATACACGGGCGGTGGAGCAGGGTTGTCTAATAATTATTGTACGAAAATTTTATTTCCAAAGTGCACAGGGACACGTAGACCCAAGGATTAATTTTTGAAATAAAATACTATGCACAAGTTTCAAAACAAGTTCAAAGGACGTGAAGGACTGATAACAATATAAAGTACATACTTTAATTGTTTTATATATTTAAAAAGGTCATAATATAGAAGATCCTGGTGTAAATGACCCCAAAATAACAATGTTAAGGATTCAAAAACAATATACTTGCCCAGCAACATAAAGCTAGCTTGTATTAGTAAACAGTTAAGGCCTGCTGGAACGGTTCAAACCTTGTTGATCTTACGATAACTCTATTACAGCAAACTTTCATTCATAGTGCAATCCAATTAGTAAAATTATCTTTATTGGAGCATGCTGAATAGTGCTAATTGTCCCATTCACACTTCTGAGAAAAACCCGTGAGAATCACTATAAATCAGTTTATGATGCCTTCTGGTATGGTCATCGTATTTTTATTATATTAGTCAATATCTATAATAGAATTCTTATGTAAACTTCAACGGGAACTCCATAACCACAAAACATCAGATTTATGGCCATCCTGGGACAAAATTAGCATTTAGAGATGCTCGCATGAATCGGATGAATGACTCGTTGCTCCTCTTTTTTGTCGTTGATCGCGACTATTCTAAGAGTTGACACGGATCGTCCCGCCGGTCGTTGAGTCGGCAAAAGCGAGATCAGAACCGATATCTGGTAATTAGCCATTGTTCTTCAATCACAAGAGCGAGTCATTAGCTGTGCGCTGGATAATTCTGGCCGCTCCAGTGGTTACCATTAAGCCTGCGCGCGGGGATCGCTATTAAGTTGAGCTCTATTGGGACTCCATTCTGGTGCACCATAGCGTGACAATGCCGCAAAAGCGTAGTTGAAATGGCTGTAACCGAGGCACTCTTGCGATTTAATTAAATCAAATCAAAATCGGTTTATATGGGCTCAAATGGCGGGCAGATCGTACCGTTGCTATATCACATTTGGGATCATATGGCTATGAACAGTAAATCATCTACAGTAACGGTTTACTGCTCTTCTGTTGATTTTTCATCTGCAGACTTAGTATCAAAGACTTTAGATAAGAACTAAAAAACCATTTCTACACCGCTGTGGAGCAACCGTTGTATTGAATACCTACAGGGCGGGCGTATTTTGGGTCGGAGCGGATTTGATTTCATTGATGAAATTTATGAATGGAATTAAGAAAGAATTTTTTCAAAAGCCTCCATCAGCGACGAATACCTTTCGACCTTTAACATTTTGATAGATGAGGGTATACAATAAAAATGGCATGTTGTTACTTATCCAAGCAGATTTTCCTGATACGAGTAATTTCTATCATTTCCGAAACTGATTTGTTCGATAAAGTGTAGAGCTTTATACAATATTTTATTGGTGGACGTCATATTGATTTAGTCTAAGATATTTTACCGCTTGGCATTTATTTGTGACGTTAGTTATGTATAGGCATCCAAGCTTAAGCATTTTATCTTAATCGTTTTGATTGATTTTTTCGAAATGACGTCTGACGATCGATATTTTTGTTGGAAATTGGGTCAGTCGATTATTATTGGATTATGTCAATGCAACAAATTTATGTTTATTTTCAATTGATCATAGACATGCTTAACAAGTATCTAATTTTATTTGCAACATAATTAGACGTCGTTGATAAAACTGTCTAAAGATTGAAGGGGACAAGAAAGTATGTGGCTATTTATAGATTGATAAAAATCTGCTTTACTGTTTACAAAATAAATATTGAATTAGAATATGAATTGGTACAGTAAGAAACAGCGGGTATATATACACTAGATTAACAATATAATTAGCTCTTCAAGCAATGATTTCAAGTGTGGGGCGCTAACGAAGAGTTCCAGCATTAATAAAATAAGAATGTAGGTAAAGAGCGCTCCACATTTCAGTAAGTCGCTGCAGCAATAAAAACTTTGCATTCAAAATTATTTTTTCCTTTTTGGCTCATATTAAAATAAAAGCATTTTTTTAGTTTTTTTTTTAAATTATTTATTTTTATTTTCTAGTTTTACAAATTACGTCACTCAACTTACTGTATCACTCCTGTCGGACTCTTTCATGGCCATGCCGTGTACTCAGTGAAACATAATTGCCAAAATCTGCGGCCATCTTGGAACCGCCTTGTCAATTTTTTTACATTGCATTCAGTAGTATGGATGATAAGTTGAACTCAGGTTGAACCCGAGTCCTACTACAAGTAGACGGGATTCGATTTGAGTTAGTGTCGGCTGAGGTCCACTCAACTCTGTTACCAGGGTTGAGGTAAAAATATGCACACAGCTATGAGTTCAGTAGTTGAGTAGTTGAATTTAGTTGACAGTAGCATCTCTACGTTTTGATGGTGTTTTTTTGTAACGTGAGGTGCTTGAAGTTGATCGGATATATTTTTTTTACTTTTTAGTCTATTATAAGTATTCCGCAAGTTTGTGCTGGCCTCCATTTTGAATTTGAAATGACGCCCCAGAGATAATTGTTCTTGTACTCATATAATTTCATTTCATACCCATATCCAGGGGCCGCGGATCACAATTGCAAAAATTGGCCGCCACCTTGGAACTGCCATACGGATTTTTTTATAAAATGGTCAGATTGTATTGTCATCCAAACTAAACGAGTACACTCAATCGGAAACCCTTAAGTTGGTCACATTTGACTTCCAAGTTTTTATTAAACAGTTTAGGGCCGGCACTTGATTTTTTTTGCGTCCGGTGCAGTATGCCATATTGCGCCTAGATCAGCTGTTAAAGTTTAAATTTTTAAATTTTTTTTAAGTCTTAATTTCTGAAATTGCGCCATTTTCACCTAAAGCGCTGTCGCTGCGTGTGTCCAATCAGGATTTAATTCGCGATATTTCTTTGAGCCGGGTTCGCTTACGCTTTAGCTTTACAAAACTCTCCCGGTTTCTTTAAACTTCGTACCGCTTAAGTTTCTTGTAAATGGCCTTCAGCACCACTACCACCATTCTTCATCTACCAACGGCTGTGTTTCAAGTTCCATCAATTATTGCAATCATTTCAGCTTGTCAAAATCACACATATCCCATATTGCATCATTTTTTGTCGGATTCGAATAATTGTCCATCAATTACACAGGCCTGCAAGGTTTTTTTCTTTTTAGTCCAATAGTCATATCCCAAGTATTTTTTCGCGCTGAATCCGAATCCGTTGGCCAAATTGCCCTATCACGTCAGGATTTTGAGCAATCCTAACCTAAAAGTGCCAAAAATCGTGTTTTTTGCACTTTTGCGCGTTAAATATTTCAAAACTATGGAATTATAGGGCAAATCTGACAACGGGATCGTTTTCAGCATGCCAAAATCTACAGAAAACCATGTCGAAAGCGTGAAATTTGAAAAAACTTTTTTTGTAATTACTGAAAAGAAAAACTTCTTGGCGCGAAATCGACGATTTTTATTAACACATGATATCATCGTTGCACCGAAGTTTTTCTTTTCAGTATTACAAAAAAAGTTTTTTCAAATTTCACGCTTTCGCTGCATCCATAGCCAATAATGGGGCGTGCGCCAAAACAATGGGGAATCTCAAAATCGTTATTTCATGGGCAGTGAGAGAATCAAATCCCACCACGAAAGTAGAGTCGAAAAGAAAAGTTTCACTCTGTTCGTTTAAAAATCCAAAACACCAATTTTGTTATATTCCCAATCACAATTGAAGGTCTCACTGCCACTTTTGTCGTGGTCGGATGCTATGGGGGAGTGTTGTTGCCCGTAAACGAAGGGGTAATTACAATGCACGTGCGCGGGTATTTTATCCATACACGAAATGATAATGTATGAGGAATTGTGCTTTCTTCGCTTGCTTTTAAATAACCAATTCTTTTGGTGCCCACTATAGCTTCCATTTATTATGCAGTTAAGGTTATAAAAATGTTAATATACAGTAGGAGACATTAAAGACATTCCGAATAATCAAATAATAAAATGTTCTGCTATCGATTGGAATTTCGCCATTTCCAACGTCCAAAAGTTGTGTTGAAATTTTGATATTGATTGACGTATAACAGGCGAAGTTGAGCGAAAATCTCCCGCTAGTAGAAGTGTCAGGGCACCTCCCATTGGTTGGTTTTTCGCAAAGAACTGTCAAGTACTTCGAGCGATTTTTGATGGACCGTCGTGCATTCGTCCCAAATTATAATTTTGCACGTTTTGAGGAGTGTGGCAATACTGGAGTTTTGCTGATGTTACATGTAGGTGTCTGTCGGTCTGTATGGTTCAAATTCAATGGGAGGTTGAGTGCTGAATTTGCTGTACGTCCACTGATGATGTCACTGCAAGTGCAATCTCATTCTGCTTTTTAGGAAAAAATCCCGCTATTTCCTGGCATGATTTTGTCGTAGGGTTTTTTCGATCAACAACTAATTGCCTTGTTTGCGTTTTCACCATAAGTTTTAGCTGGTTTAAGTTGAATTGCTGTTCACGCACCAAGTTTCTGTCTTGCACAGCATTTTGGCCTCGGGTTGATTTTAGCATACCAAGTTGAGTAAGAACTTTGTTGTTGTTTGATATGCATAAGTCCTCAATCAGTATGTAATGTACGTCACCAATCGCGTTATCATACCCTAAAACCTCTAAATACAAAGTCTGAGCAGAAAGAAAGTATATTACTATACTTTGTATCGAATTTTTAACAAAGCTCTCTATGACAGACCCCCTAGGAGTGATTTTTGAAAGTAGGCACCAATGCCAAAATAAATAAAAAAATAAAATTTTTTGTAGCCATCGGTTGAATGGCTTAGGAGTTATTAGGGAACATACATACATCGAATTTTATAAATATAGCTAGCTGGGACCCGGTACGCTTCGCTACACCCATAAGTCAATAAAAACCGTAAATTGACTTGGTCTTTTTCGAGATATAAATTTTACGCAGATGAAGTAAAGAAGAACGGGTAAATGTAAAATTTATACAAATCTTCAAAATGTAACTATTCGTAACCTCTAACGAAAGAATCAATTATTATTTTTGTAAAATTTCGAGACATTAAATTCAATATGCTTTTATATTAAGAAATAGAATACGATAAGCAATATAGTATACTCAATATACACTTAGATCCATGGCGGCTGTCTCAAAACCCGGTACGCCTCGTAGCGCCTATAAGCCAATAGTAGACACTAAAAACAATCCATTGACTTGGTATTTTTCGAGATATGACACAGAGTACATGGGTCTTGAGACGGCCGCCATGGAGCTAACGGTATATTGAGTATTCTGCATTGCTCATTGTATTCTATTTATCATACCATTTGGCACGCAAAGGGTTGCTCTACAACCCCATTTTCATGAAATATATGTAAGGTTTGATTTAACACCTTAAAAACCCGTTTGAAAACCACCTTTTTCCAGTTTTTTGAATTAAAAACTTTACTTTTGAGCTTTTTCGTGAAAATCGTTCTTCGACAGTTTTATTAGTTTGTTTTTCACCTGTTCTACAAGTCCAATTTTATTTGGAATATATTCATATAATTCCTACGATTTTTCTCTTAATTATAGCGTTGAAAAATCGCATTTTTTTTTAAAGAAAAAGCTTACAAAGAAAACTCAAAAGAAGAGCTTTTAATGCAAAAAATTGGAAAAAGGGTGGTTTTCAAACGGGTTTTTAAGGTGTTAAATCAAACCTTATATTCATTTCATGAAAATGGGGTTGTAGAGCAACCCTTTGCGAGCCAAATGCTCAATCAAAAAATTCAACCTTTGTTTGTGAAACTGATATGGTTTTAGAATTATTCAGCATTTAAACAAAGTAATGGCCACCTGAATTAAGGATCTTTAACTGTATTTTGAATAACATTTATTAAATTGTAGTCCAGTCGTCCAAAATTCGAATACAGACCTCTAACGAAATGTTAACTCACTAATCTTTTTAAAAGAAATAGTTTTTAGTGAGTAGAATATGTCAAAAAAAAAAAGTTTCGGAAAATTGGTTGTACTATACCCTAAAAACAGAAAATTACATTTTGCGCTAATATCTCTTAAACGGCAAGTCCTATTATAAAATAGTGGTTACAAAGTTTGTAGATCATGCGATTATCTACAAAAAATGATAAATACATTTTCTCGTACTAGTTGCCGTTCATGAGATATCGCCTTTTTAAATATTTCAATACTCATATCCCCTAATTCGCAACTTGTATGGATCAACAGGCGTTCAATAAATCCTCTGTTGGACTACGTGGCTAATATTTTCAGGGTGATTCCTGGATATATTATAAGAAAAAATTGTTCTAAAGAGGGGGCTATACCCACTGTCCATAGAGGGTGGAAAGTAAAGAACAAAGTCTAAACTCCTAGACTAATCATCGTAGAGCAAAGTAATTAGGTCATTTTGGATAAATATGTATTCTTTTATTTGATATTAAGAACAGGAGCTTGAGTGAATCCTTTTAGAAGATATGTAGATTCAAAATATGGATTTATTGAACGTCTGATGACCTATAAAACCCTATGTCACAGTCTTGGTATCTGATTAGCGGGATTTACTTGTTTTAGGAGACATAACTCAGTCGGCTGGTTAAAAAAAGTGAGGTCATACAACATCCAAGAGTTCAAACTAGAAACTCACTGGCTCTTCCACATGCATCCTCCAGACCACTTTCAACCTATCCCATCATTTTTCTATCCAAAAGCTATATTTACTACTAGACATTGCACCATATAGTAAACAACATAACGGACTGGTAGTATAAAGGGTGAAACCTAAGTTTAGACTCTTCCACATAAAAAAAAGATAACAGATGTTCCTAATGAGGGCATTTGTTGTCCATTGACATGTCTACAGGTAGTATGCATGGTGTGGAACGTCCCAGTAGGACCGGTAAGCTTACAGAAGTACTGAAATCAGCACTTACTGGTAAGGGGTAGGCCTTACCACTCCCTTTTACAGAAGTGCTTACTTTTACACACGATGTCATAGGGGGTAAGGCCTTACTATGGTACTTACCTTAGAGTACTTATAGAACTGCTCATCTGTAAGGGGTATAGTAAGGCAGCAAATGGAACATTGCGAAAAGAGATATTCATGGGCGCCTGTGGATATGTGATCCGGTGTCGAAATGCTTTTATTTTTTTTTTTTCATCTTTTACAAATGCCTTTTTTTCCAAGCCCGAGAGTGGCTTTACCTAAACAGTCCCCCAACTAAATTCTCCACTTCTCCAAAGCTGCTTGTCCTCCGTATCGAATGAGAGCCGCGCTATTGAGTATGCTAACGTCGCATTTTATGTCGACGAATATAATTGCCCGTTTTCTTTCTTTCTATAAAATTTATGAAAGCTCCAGGAAAGCTCCCTTGAGTCATCGGGCAGACTCTCACTTGTTTGGGTATAATTCTGGACTACACCTTACCATCTGCCTTCTCTTGTAAGGGGGTTTGTAAGGGCTCATCTAGCACCAAGAAAATAAGGGGTACCCCTTACCAGATGAGTACTTATTTCAGTGCTCCATCGGTAAGGCCTTCCTAGAATTCCTACTGGGGTCCATTATTCCGCCCATACACAACGAGACATGTTGTTCAACTTGGTTGAATATTACAACAAGTTTGCCTTGTGGGGAGTGGTCGGTCAACCAAATTGTGTGTGTATGCATACAGCACAGACAAAGTAGTCAACCAACCCAGTAGCCCAGTAGGAATTCTAGGAAGGCCTTACCGATGGAGCACTGAAATGGGCCTCGGTAGTCTAGAGGTAAGGCGTCTGACTGCTATCCCCAGAGGTCCCGGGTTCGAATCCCGGTGGTGCCACGGTCCTTCGCCTTTCCCACCTAACTTTCCTTCTTTCTTCTTCCCTCTTTACATTCCTGATTCCCCTGTCATAGCCTTCCCTAGTCCTTCCCCGCTCCACCAAGCGCATGCCATCGGTTGGTTGATGAGATTCAACTCGTTTCAGGAGGCATAACACTCCAGCGAGTTGTTCTCGACGCCCCGATGTCAGAGTCGCGAAGTGGTTGTGAGTAGTTGGAATCAAATATCGCGGCTAGGTTGTGACAGTTACTTCCTTCTCTTCTGTCTATCTTCCGGCTAGAGCTGCTGTTCGACATTGCACTCTATACGAATAAAATAGATTGTCGACAGTACAAAGGGACTTTCCCTAAGCCTCTAGTCTGTCACATAAAAAAAAAAAAAAAAAAAAGTACTCATCTGGTAAGGGGTACCCCTTATTTTCTTGGTGCTAGATGAGCCCTTACAAACCCCATTACAAGAGAAGGCAGATGGTAAGGTGTAGCCCAGAATTATACCCAAACAAGTGAGAGTCTGCCCGATGACTCAAGGGAGCTTTCCTGGAGCTTTCATAAATTTTATAGAAAAAAAGAAAACGGGCAATTATATTCGTCGACATAAAATGCGACGTTAGCATACTCAATAGCGCGGCTCTCATTCGATACGGAGGACAAGCAGCTTTGGAGAAGTGGAGAATTTAGTTGGGGGACTGCTTAGGTAAAGCCACTCTTGGGCTTGGAAAAAAAAGGCATTTGTAAAAGATGAAAAAAATAAAAGTATTTCGACACCGGATCACATATCCACAGGCGCGCATGAATATCTCTTTTCGCAATGTAGTCCAATCAATCTACGGATTCTCAATGTTAATTTCCCGGCAATTGAAGGCAGGAAAAAAAAAATATGGGCGTGTAGAACACTTAATTTGAAGAATGATAGCGTTTTTTTTTTACGGAACTGCATTGGCGAACTTAACCTAAAAAATTCGCAAAAGTCAAAAAACCGGTTTTTCGCCAATAAAACAAAAAGTTGAGCTCGGATCCGAAAAAGTTAAATTATAAAGTTATAGGTATTAAAATTATCTTTCAATTGATGTGGTACAAAATATTGGTTAGTGTCTTATACCTGGAGAAAAATGCTAAAAACCGCTAAAAATCGCTTCTTTTTCATTTATTTTTTTCTTTTTATTGATGCGACCTAGAAACTTTTTATTTGGTAAAAATGTTGCTTTTGGCAATCTGAAAACTCATTATTTTTTTTGGCTCGAAATTTTGCAAAATATGGGTGAAACTTCGATTTATGTAAAAAAAGGCGTTTTCGTAAAATCCTTCGTCTACAGCTCCTCGACCTCGTAGGACATTTTTTCGAAGCTCTTTTTCTTCGTTAAGAGTTGGACTATCATGCACTATAAGTTAAAATTGCAGTTTTTCAATTTTATATACAAAAAACTCCGCCGCAAAAAAGACAAGTTTTTTTGCCGCAAAAAAGACAAGTTTTTTTGCCGCAAAAAAGACAAGTGTTTTTGCAGCAAGTTTTTTATTTCATTATTTTTCGACTCTAAACTACTATTTAAAGTAAAAAGAATATAAACTTTTTACTAATTAAAAAAAAAAAAAAATAACCGACCGTCAACAGCAAAAACAGTATTTTTTGCGGTGCAGTTTTTTGTAAATAAAATTGAAAAACTCCAATTTTAACTTATAGTGCATGATAGTCCAACTCTTAACGAAGAAAAAGAGCTTCGAAAAAATGTCCTACGAGGTCGAGGAGCTGTAGACGAAGGATTTTACGAAAACGCCTTTTTTTACATAAATCGAAGTTTCACCCATATTTTGCAAAATTTCGAGCCAAAAAAAATAATGAGTTTTCAGATTGCCAAAAGCAACATTTTTACCAAATAAAAAGTTTCTAGGTCGCATCAATAAAAAGAAAAAAATAAAAGAAAAAGAAGCGATTTTTAGCGGTTTTTAGCATTTTTCTCCAGATATAAGACACTAACCAATATTTTGTACCACATCAATTGAAAGATAATTTTAATACCTATAACTTTATAATTTAACTTTTTCGGATCCGAGCTCAACTTTTTGTTTTATTGGCGAAAAACCGGTTTTTTGACTTTTGCGAATTTTTTAGGTTAAGTTCGCCAATGCAGTTCCGTAAAAAAAAAACGCTATCATTCTTCAAATTAAGTGTTTTACACGCCCATATTTTTTGTTTCCTGCCTTCAATTGTCTGGAGAATTTCCGTAGATTGATTGGACTAATGTTCCATTTGCTGCCTTACTATACAGATGAGCAGTTCTATAAGTACTCTAAGGTAAGTACCAAAGTAAGGCCTTACCTCCTATGACATCGTGTGTAAAAGTAAGCACTTCTGTAAAAGGAAGTGGTAAGGCCTACCCCTTACCAGTAAGTGCTGATTTCAGTACTTCTGTAAGCTTACCGGTCCTACTGGGAGGAATTCTAGGAAGGCCTTACCGATGGAGCACTGAAATAAGTTCTCATCTGGTAAGGGGTACCCCTTATTTTCTTGAAGCTAGATGAGCCCTTACAAACCCCATTACAAGAGAAGGCAGATGGTAAGGTGTAGTCCAGAATTATACCCAAACAAGTGAGAGTCTGCCCGATGACTCAAGGGAGCTTTCCTGGAGCTTTCATAAATTTTATAGAAAAAAAGAAAACGGGCAATTATATTCGTCGACATAAAATGCGACATTAGCATACTCAATAGCCCGGCTCTCATTCGATACTGAGGACAAGCAGCTTTGGAGAAGTGGAGAATTTAGTTGGGGGACTGCTTAGGTAAAGCCACTCTCGGGCTTGGAAAAAAGGCATTTGTAAAAGATGAAAATAATAAAAGCGTTTCGACACCGGATCACATATCCATAGGCGCCCATGAATATCCCTTTTTGCAATGTTCCATTTGCTGCCTTACTACACCCCTTACAGATGAGCAGTTCTATAAGTACTCTAAGGTAAGTACAAAAGTAAGGCCTTACCTCCTATGACATCGTGTGTAAAAGTAAGCACTTCTGTAAAAGGATGTGGTAAGGCCTACCCCTTACCAGTAAGTGCTGATTTCAGTACTTCTGTAAGCTTACCGGTCCTACTGGGAAGTTGATCAACGTGGCTCCTTGTATATCTGCGACATTATATTTATCTTTCTCTATGGTCCATTATGGCGGAAGCTGATAAAAGATTCTTTGAATTCATCTTGAATTACGTAATCTTTTTAAATAAAACTTACAAGTTCAGAGAGGTTAAAAAGTACGAATTAATTCATTTTACTATGTTTGTTATACAATATATTTACTACATATGCGTACATTGAATGTACTTTTTTGTCCATGTCCTTTTTATACATACATACATACGAAGCTAATATAAAGCTTTTAAAAATAGCCTAAAAAAGCGAGCGAAAATACTGAGTCTACCAGTGAAAGTCCCATTGCAACCAGATTAGTCGTTCCCGAGCTTAGCGCGGACAAACAGGCAGACAGACAAACATTTTGAAAATTCTTGTTTTTGTTTTAATATCATGTAAATAACCATATGAACTTAGAAAAACACAATTATTTTGAAATCACAGACAGACACTTCAATTAGTATTATTATTTCAGGAGGCAGGAAGGCCTGATGGCACAACCGACCAAGATTTATATACATAAAATTTATTTAAAATTAAAATCATCTGAATGCAAAATACTTTAAAGATTTTATTATTTACACAGTTCTTGGTTTACAATAATTGTGATATTTTGCTGACAGAGGAATTGCATTAATGAATTCATTGGCTAGATAACGTTTCAAAGCGTTGATGTTAATGGAGTTCATTAGAAAAAAATTGATACTCAACTCACGGCGTTTTATTATAGGCCTTGATGTATTTTCGCACAGTTAAATTTTTTACGATTACTTATAATATTCCACATAAAAGCCTAGGCTGAGCCTTTCTTAACTAGTTTCTGTATCCATAATTGATATCTCATGACATTTCCGCGCTTATTCGAAAAGGCTTAGCTTCACATTTGTGTGACTTTGAACTTCTGTGACACTGAAACGAGATTAGCCTTTTGTTCTTAGAATTTTATTGCTCAATTGAATCGAATTCAGATAAGTCTTAAAAATATCACTAAGTTACATTCTAGTAGCTCCGGACGTGCGATCTTATATTGAATGCTCCCCAACCACTTCACTGGTTCTATATACCTCTCCAGCGAAGTTCAGATTGTTTACGGGATTAGACCCCATGGACCTGAACGACGAAAGTTTAAGGTAGATCAGATGTTTTAGCTTTACGTGCTGCGCTATAAACTTCACAAGAAGCAATTCTATTTCAAGGACTACCGGTTTGCCATGGTCTAACTGTATGCTGCTGACCCATAACTTACTAATGTTCACCCACACCGGTTGGAAGTGTTGTTGCTATAATCAAGAAATGCCTGCGCAGCGCATTCAGTACCGCGAACGCAGTCGCTGATTCTCTTAGCAGAAAGTCTCTTTGGTATATTCCATTAGATTCAGGTAGAATGGCTAGAAGTGTCCAGATATGAGACTTCTAGAGGCTCCAGGTAATGTTCCAGCTGGTTTTTATTTTTCCCATCTGAGGCTGAAAGGGAAACTTGTTGGAGTGTTGTCTTTTGCGCAGCAAATTTTCGCGATTTGTGCAATGATTGACGGAAATTATACTGAGTAATGGTCGTCGGAATATACACGTTGCTGGCCTAATATTGAATAAAAAATGCCGACAAGCTTGAAGATGATTGAATTAAGAAGTAGTGCAAGGATTAGTTAGTATCAATAATTTTTATACTATAAACTACAATTATTTACTTGTTTTTTTAGTTTCTTAGTTTCATTTTTGTTTTTTTCATTACATTTTAGGGTACTTATCTAAAAAAGTTAACTATATGAACGTTATGGTATGAAACTTGTATAGAACATTGTAAATATTAATTTTGGAATCAAAGATTATAAATATTAATAAATTGTTATGTTGTCGTATTGCTCAAGATTTGTAAACATTTTTGTAAACTCCAAAACAAAAAAACTACTTCCTTTCGTTTAAAACCCGCGTTTCTTGCAACACCTTTCAATAAAAAAAGAATATGTGTGCACAGTCCGCGGATGGGAGAAGGTGTAATGTAAAAGAGAACAAATCTAGAAAACTTGATTTTGGATACATATTAAAATTTAAAGTTAACTATAAAAAATAAGCTACAACATTTTTTAAATTTTGATATTGAGCTTCACCTATACATATATATAGGAAGAGGTACAATAAATCCCTGAACAAACATATTCAAAATAGCTTACGCCCGCATGGTTTTTTGTCGCGGTAGAGTTACTTTCTGTGTTTAGATATTGGACCGTCACGAAAAATGTAATTTAATGTAATTAAGAGGAATTGGCAGACTAGGTGAGGAGAAGTACATATTGTACTGTATTTCCTTGTGCAAAATAATTTTAAATACTAAGTGGATGAATTTATATGGCATTTTAGTTTGATCAAGCAATGGTTTTCTGCCAAAATCCACTTTGCGGTTGCAGATAGGGCTGTGTAAACAATCACTGACGGGCTTTTTTACTGACAAGTTAGCACTGTCGAGACAGTTATGAAGTCAGTGCTGACTAGTCAGTGAAATGACAAATCCAGTATTTTAAATGGCATGTCTTTAGAATAAATAATCATAATTTGTTTATTTTAGGAAACAATGGCAGAAAATAAATTAAATCGTCTGCAAATAATAAACCTTGTAGAAAAGTATGATTAAAATCCTTGCTTATGGGATTTAACCTCTACTATTTACGCATTCAAGGAAGCATATATACTGGTCGACGTTTTTTTGAAATGAACTGACTCGCCAGTTGCCCGAACGTAATCCACGCAGAGTCAGTGGATTTGACAAACAGAGTCAGTACTGAGAGTCAGCAAAACTGACTAGTGTAGGTAATGGCCGGGTAAGTTAGGAGATAAATCGCTCTAAGTATTTTGTAATTATTCATTCATTCCCATATAGTCCCTCAGAGCTAAGTATCAATACATTGTTTACTGGAATAATAAGTCTTATTTCAAATTATTAATAATAATAACCCAATTATTGTTTCTATCATTTTCAAATGCTCTGTTTCGCCACCTTCCATAGTTATTACAATTATTATTATCTTCCTTTCCAGCGTCTCGGTTGTCATTTAGATCAATTTGTTTGCTACCATCACATGTCTTTTATGTCCATTGACACCGCCTACAATTGTTGCTAGTTGCACTGCTTCATCCATTGTTTTGCGGTGTGCTGCAAATTCAATACTACCAGCGAAAAGGAGGAAAAAACATAAAAATCATAAACGTTAAAGCACAAACTTAACTGTCTGTAGCGAAATAGCCTTGAACACAAAAAATTGTCTAAAATGAATATTTCATTTCATCGGAGAAATTGTACATATCCATCAACGTCCGACTCGACTCATTGTCTCCGACAACCTAAGTCTTGCTGCGACTAACTCCGGCTCTTTATTGAGTAAATTCCAGGAAGTTTCTTCCAGGGTTGCAACGGCCTTAGGCTCGATTGACGACATGCAGTCGTTAATCTTAAATCCTGTCGCCACTTCTTCCTGCTCTTCCAACTCCTCGGTTTCTCTTCATCCTGTATTGGATGACATTAAAAGGAGTACGAAGCGCGTTCGAGCAGATATTGAATCATAACGCCTTGAGCTCTCTAGCTTCAAAATTTGAAGGCGTCTTTAATAGCAAGTTATCCCCCTCTATTGGCGCACTGCAGGTCGGGGAGCAGCCTCCTTCCTCGAATAACCCCAAGGATGCTCCTCCCTTGGTTGATGTCATCCTCAATTAGGATGTCATTAACCCAAAGACGCCAGGATGTAAGCCGCGTTGCAAAAATCGACAAATTAAAAATAAAAATAATAATAGTCGCAATCGCCAAGCCACCATTGGCAATAGTGTCAGCTTGAGGTCCTCGTCCGGCGTTCCATCTACAGAGCTGAACTTAAAGCCGGTCTCTGTATCATCCTCCTCGCCACTAGTGGTGGGAGGTCCCTCGGTCTTGGAAGTTTCCGGGACTGAGTCGTCCTCTATGACAGTCTTGGTAGCAGCCCCTCCGCCTCTGATAATGGATGGTCCACCGGTTGCCAAAGTTATAGTCCCTCTTGAGCCTTACATTTCTCTTGTTACGGTTCCTAGGCCTCTAAATATTTTCATCTCGAGATTCTCTCCGGAGACTAAGACGGAGCCTATCTGTGAATATTTGAGGAAAAAATCTATAGACCCCGGAACAGTTCGTTGTAGAAGGGTTAGCAAGGCCTCCAAGCCAGTGGCATCTTTTATTTTGTCTGCACCGACTACTACTGCTGAGATTCTCTTAGGCTCTGGTTTCTGGCCCACTGGGGCTCTTACCAATCGTTTCGTTCCGCGTAGGTACTCATAATAGATCTCATCATGCAAACGCTTCAACTTCAACTTTGGGTGCTACTCGGATATCAAAAAACTCGAGACGCTTTCCCTCTACTACCAGAATGTAAGGGGGACCAGGTCTAAAACTAAAGATATCCTTCAGGCATCGATTGCTAGTGGCCTAGATATCATAGCATTCATTGAAACCTCGCTCCATGTGGGCATTCTCAATGCTGAACTTTTCGATTCCTCCTACCCAGGGGTTGATACCGTAACGGATAAGGGTTACGATTACGGTTATAGTTACAATTTTTTTCATCGTTAGGGTTATGATTAGGGTTACGGTTACCTAATAAAAATGGTTAGGGTTCATCATTTCAAATCGGTTATGTAACCGGTTACGAAAGGGTTAGCATGAAAAATATTAACAGTCTATAAAATTTTTCGCAATAATACCATTAATTTTATTTAAAAAACTAAATAATGATTTTTACAATAGTTTTTACAACATTTTTACAATTTTACAATTTTAACTAAATCGACCAACTCTTTTAAGTTAAAACGTTTAATCCAAAAAGATGATTCGCTCGAATCAAGTTGATTGAATCAACTAAAGGTCCACCTAATTTTGCTCGTAGATTACCCACTGTAAATTTTAGACCCGAAAACAAACGTTCAACGCTCACTTGAGTTGCAGGAACACCCAATACAACTTGTGCAAGTTGGTACAAGTGAGGTTGACTATATTGTTCCCCATGCCAATACTGAAGAACATTTACAGTGGATGGCAGTCGTTTGGTGTTGGAAAAAGCTTGCCGTAGCGGCTTGATGTCAACACCGCCGTTTGCTCGAATCAGTGACGGATCTTGGGCCCGGTTTTGTTCGAGGTAACGTAACATACGCTCGAACTCATCGTCTGTCTCTGTACTTGCAGCCTCTTCTACCTCCTCAACCTCTCCCAAAGACATCCGATCCGTCACTTTTTGCAAATTTTGCATCCTGTAATATAAATTAGTTAACATGTCCACAGCTTCAGATTTCTCAGTGGCTGACAAAGTCACGTGATATCTGGGATCTAAGTAGATGGCACATTTGAGAGCATCGTTTCCTAAAAATTTTCCTTCTCTTTTTGGCCAAAACTGTACATATTCAAAGCTTTGAGTTCCAACTTGCACTTCATCCAAGTGCCGTACAAGTCTCCCAAAGTCAGTTGTTCAGATTGTAACTTTTTTGTTGCTACTACTACGCGGGTTGTCACGACGTTTGAAAACAACTATAAATAGTTGAAAAGTCTATTAAAAGAGAGGGGCGGGAAAAGTGTGCAGGCGACTCATTGTTGGTCGGGACCAATTTTCGAACATCAGTTAATCCGTCTATTGTTGTTCAAAATTGTTTTTTTTTTTCTAAATTTAGCTCTAAAACTTTGTAACAATGATTTCGGAAGAAAAATTTTCCCATCGTCATAAGGGATTAATGCCGGATTCATCGTTGCGGATGAGTTGCGTCGCACAAATTTCCCAAAAAGAGAGTCAGCTGAACTTCGATTCATTGTTGTAGTCATAGTGTGCCGCACATTTTGTATGATTTGACAGTTTTTCAGACAATTTTCATCAAAAACATATGATTTTTTTGACAATTTTTAAAATCCGCCGCACAAAAGTTGAAGTTGGTTCAACTTTTTTTGAGAGAGAAAAAAAAATCCCAAAAATTTCCCAAAATTGAGAAAGGTACAAGTTTTCATACAAAAAGTATGCGCGCACATAAGTGCGGCGCGAATCATCCGCAACGATGAATCCGGCATAAGAGTCAAAATTCTTTCAATTTGTTTCGTTTATTATATGTGTCTACTTTGTTTCATTTTCCTAGAAATCTAATCAGTAACCCATTAGTAACCGGTTAGAAAGACTATAGATATTCGGGTTACGATTAGGCTTATGGGTTACAGAAAATTTAATGTTTCGGTTAGGGTTACGATTAGGGTTACTAATTTTAAAGGGTTTTGAAAGTGTTACGGTTATGGTTACGGTTAAGGTATCAACCCCTGCTCCTACCAAATCTTTCGGAGGGACCGTCACACGGACTCGGAAGCTCGTGGGGGTGGCGTGCTTGTTGCTTGTTCCTAGTTTGTCTAACCACCTTGACGTCGAGCTTGTTGCTCTTAAAATCTCCCTATCTAAAATGAATCTCTTCCTGCTGTGCTGCTTTATCCCACCAGATATGTTAAGCATACTTGACGATGGAGGTAATAACCTCTATGATATTCTCATCTTTTGTGTTGACCACATTCTGACCTTGATGAACACTAATGATGAGCTACTTCTTCTAGGCGATTTCAATTTACCCAATATCCAGTGGGTATATGTTGACGATGACGATAACTACCTTCCTGAAGGCAGCCTTAATTCTAAGGAATCGTGTTTTCTCGATTCCTTATTCTCACTTGGCTTGAGTCACTCTCTTTCACTCTGTATCGTGAATATCTCAGCAGTATGAGTAATAAAGTATTTACTGATTCCAGAAACTTCTTCAAATTTATCGACTCGAAGAAAAAAGTTGATAATTACCCTAATAATATGCAGCACAAGAAGTGGGGCCGGTTCACGTAGCTCGAACAACGATAATCGTTTGAAACCAATTTGAATACGAAAAAATTTGTCTCGAAAAAATTGAATGTTCACTCAGCTCGAAAGAAAATTTAAGGAAACCATATTACTTAAACGCGATTTTCTTTACAAAAACCGCTGTAAAATTATACAATTTATTTGCATCAACTTAATTAAATTTTTAAAAATAATTTACATATGTAATAACTTATAAAAGTCTACTTTTAAATTGAAAAATTAATCTTAATAATACAAGTGTTCGATAACATAAGAGCTTTCGAGTCACCAAACGAAAATTTGATATTTTTTCGAGCAACGTGAACGCGGAACGAAAAAATTTTTTCGTTGTCGAGTTACGTGAACCGGCCCCTGGTCTAGCTGTGAGTCGCCTGCAATTTGCAACATGTTTGCGTCATTCTTTCATCAATCTGTCTCATCTGCAGACTTTCAGCCTGACGACAATAATTTTCGTCACATTATTCCTAACTCAGAGGCTCATTTTTTACCTCTCTCAATTACCATTGCCGATATCGTGAAACATATTGACGATCTTCCATTTGACTTTACTTCTGGCCCCGAAGGTATTCTTCCTGCTGTCCTTAAGGCCTGTGTAGAGGTTCTCGAGTCTCCACTGAAAATCCTTTTTCTAAAATCCCTGGATAAAGGGTACTTTCCCACTCTGTGGAAGAATTCGTTCATAATTCCTATTCACAAGAGTGGTTGCAAGAGCGAAATATCGAATTATAGGCCAGTTGCTAAGTTGTCTGCTATACCGAAACTTTTTGAATCAATTGTCTATTCTACACTCGTTCCCATCTGCAAGAGGCTGGTCTCAACGAATCAACATAGTTTTCTTGCAGCTCGTTCCACAACCACCAATCTTCTTGAGTTCACTGCTCATGCTGTCGGAGCCTTCGTTTTCGGTTGTCAAACTGATTGTGTTTACAGTGATTTTAAAAGGCATTCGACAAGCTCTCCCTTCCATTATTATTCTGAAATTAAAATGTTAGGCTTTCCGCAAGCCCTTCTAGTATGGTTCCAGTCTTACTTAACTGACCGGGCCTACCAAGTTCTTTTTCGTGGAACCAAATCAGTAACCATTGAAGCTACATCCGGTGTCCCTCAAGGAAGTCATCTTGGCCCTCTCCTCTTTATGTTATCAATTGATGACATTGTAGAATATTGATTTACGCTGATGACATCAAATTGTATCGGCACATAAAGAGTATGGAGGATTGGTTAATATTGGTAAATGTGAAGTCATGACTTTTAATAGGAGACGTGATCCTATAAGTTTTAACTACACATTTTCTGATGAGGGTATCCCTCGTGTTAATTTGGTTAAAGATCTCGTGATTAGATTTGATTGATAGTAAGCTGGATTTCTCCACTCACATCAACTATATCTCTTCCAGAGGTAGTTTAGTCTTGGGTTTCATAAAAAGGTGGTCCGAAGAATTTAATAACCCGTTGGTTACTAAACACTTATATATTTCTCTTGTCAAACCATTACTTGAATATATCTCCCAGGTATGGTCTCCTCACTATTCTTCGCATGTTAGATCTATTGAATCGGTTCAACGAAGGTTCGTTCGATACGCACTGAATCATCTTCCTTGGGAAAACCCAATAGTTCTTCCATCATATGAATCCCGGCTTAAGTAACTCAACTTAAGCTCTATTCACAAGCGTCGAGAGGTGGCCGATGTTGTATTTGTTCATCAGCTACTTAATGGAAAGGTCGACTCAGGTTTTTTAGTGCGCCGTGCGTCGTTTAGATAGAGTCGTTACAATCTGAGAGTTCCACCTCTTTTACAAATCAACCCCTCTAATACGAATTACGGCACATTTGAACCTGTAAACCGCATGTTCATTAATGTTAACAATAATATTAATGTCTTTAGCGTGAGCATTAGTAAAGATGGTCTTAAAAGGAGTCTTTTTAATCTCACGTGACCATCTATGTATGTTTCCAGTTGCTTGCGTGGGTTATATGTTAATTTGGATTTTTGTTTTTATTTACTAATTTTTATGTTTGCATGCTTAGTTGTGAGCCTCATTTCAGCGCTTGGTTGTGCTGAGTAGATAAATCTTTCTTGGCCCAGCTAAGAAGTGCGCCTTCTGTATTAGAAGGGTTAACTCTATTACTATTAAAACAAGAAAAAAATCATAACCTGCCGCAATGGAAATTAAAAAAAAAACCATCCTGCGCACGAGCACTTGGCCATTTACACAAAATTGTGTCGTCTGTTGCCTGGCTGATAGGGCAATGTGAGTGAGCGGTGGAGAAGGCGAAAAAATACACTTCGTCTGGGTGGAATGAACTTCCGAAGCCACCACCGCCTCTTCCTTTTCCTATCAACAGAGAACTTGGGGAAATGCGTGGAAAGCTTTTGTGGAATGTGTATCCAAAAGCCTCGCGCTGGGATCTATAACGGATCCCCCAGTAAATTTCCTGGTGACAAAATTTTATATGAAGCGGAACATCTGTATTACAGATAGTTAACACTAGGTTTACAAAGGGGCCTAGGGTGGAACGAAAATGGCTTTTTTCAATCCTTTTTTGTTTTTTATTTTGTAATAGAGGGGAAAAGTTGCGTTTTAGGTTAATAAAGAAGAAAAACAAAATTTGGCTACTATATTACAACATCTTGAGGTGCCGCAAAGAGCTTAAGTTTAATGTTACCAAAGACAGTTGTAAATACATATAATAAGCATTAGAATTGGAAAAAATGATTAATTACAAATCATATAGATATTTTTTATTTATTAAATATTTGTTTCTTCTTCATTGACACATTAAACTGTTTTTTTGTATCAAATTTTTGCATAGTCGATTCGGTCACCAGTTTCACAGCTCTTTCCACTGCTTGTGTGTGACAAGGAAGTCGGTAAATGTCGATAGGTGGGTCCGCTTCAGATGACTTTCGTACAAAGTCTTTGAGAGTCACTGGAAATATGGCGCACTAAGGGGGGTTCAGTTAAGTCATTTTCAGCCCATGAGATCATGTCTATGTAATCCTTTGCATCCAAGTTTATCTGTGGAATTTTAAACTTCCTGACTCCGACTCTACTTTCTGTTCTTGCTTTTAAAACACGTCGTAAGCCAAGTTCTCTTACATTTTTGCGCTCATCACTTAGCCTGGACAAAAGGAGATTTTCGGCAGCAGCAAAGTATCCATTTCTTTGAATAACGGGATCTATAAAGTTCTTACAATCAGAGATAGCGTGAATATAAGATAAGCTGAAACAGATCTTTAGAACCATAAGTATATAAAGGTTTCAACTTAATGTTATACCACACAGGCGCATACACTTTTACAATGTACTGAGCCAGAGTCTTATGCCTAATCTCCAATGGAAAAACCATCCACGAACCAACCACGTACCAGTAGTCTGAATTAGCTGACAAAATGTGTTCACACACATTTCTATCACTGTAGATGGCAAATGTCAGTAATGCCTGTTTTTTATTATTTTTATTACTAGATTCGACTTTTCTGTTGTCATATCTTTTGGCGGGATATTGCAATTACAATTAACGTCACGTCGCCGTGATTTTTGACATTTTTTGTACTAAATTGCCCGCTGAATTTCATGTGGTAGCTCAAATGGTTGAACTAACACATACGGAAAGTTACCCATGTCAACCAAAACACGAGCGAGACGGGTAATTCAATTTACAATGAAAAGGAATAGGAAGCAGCACTTTGGTTGGTTGGTTCGTGGTTGGTTTTGCCATTGGAGATTAGGCATTAAGGTTTTCAGTTGTATTTTCAGTTGCCACATACAATCTACATAAGTATTCGGTTGGCTAAAGTTTTCCAACAGCTGACCTATCTCGCCTTTAAACTTATTGGGTCCCTTCGTTTTGGCGTTAAGATGACAAAAAGGTAATTCATTTCCATGGAACAAACAAATTAACCATTGTAAAGGTCTTCCTATTTCATTTTCCAGCAAAAAAATCAAACCATTATTAGGTGTGTTCGCGTACTCGCCTGCGGGTTCCATCGGGCGCCAGAAACCGCCAGATTTCCATTCGTTCCTACAGAACAGAACAGAAATCTGGCGGTTTCGGGCGCTTTCTGGCGCCCGATGGAACCCGCAGGCGAGTACGCGAACACACCTATTATGTCCAATATTTACAACAGTTCCATCACACCCAACAGCAGTAAAGTTCAAAAGTTGTTCGTCAGGTTCTTCGTTTTCAAGAAATTCCAGTATACTCTCTGATATATCTTTTGCAACGCCAGATTTAGGTGTTACGTGGCCTACAAACTTTGAGTTTGGTTCCTCTATTAGTGAAACATGCTCTTCTGAAATGACTTTTTTGTAGAACTGGGTTCCTTTCTTTTCTTGAACAATTGTTTGGTCTTTTCTTCCATCAAAAAACAATCCTCTATTTCCGGTTATCTGATCATAAAGACTGTCATTAACGAGATCTCTTCGATTTTTTATTCTTGCTAATTTTCATTCTGTCTATTACTTTAGTATAATTTTTTATTGCATAATCGAGACACAATCTTAGAAAATGTTTCAAAAAGTGTATTTTTATAAAGGAGGTGACTATTTTCACCTTAAAACGTGAAACCAGAAAGTCCAGATATAGTTCTTTTCCCGGGGAATAATTTTTTTCTCGTTTCACGTTTCTGGTTTCTAAGAGCGTTGCCTCTCTTCCGGCACCCCAATGCATTATCCAAAAAGTAAAAAAGGGGATGTTTTTTAATATAAAAACTGTTTTTTTGACAGTATTTGTAATTTAAAAAAATATTTGGAAACTTTTTAAAAAAAACTTAAAAAAGGAGCGAAAATTACATCTTTATGAAAATTTATCGTCCTTGCGGCACCTGAAGACTTGCTGCAATATTTTTCATATTTTTTTGTTATCTTTTCTACACCAAAAGGCAACTTTTCCGCGCTATTACAAATTAAAAATCAAAATGTGTTCTTTTCGTTCCACCCTAGGGGCCAATTTGACGCATTCACAATTTTAAGTAGAAAAATTTGGAGATCGGTTAGATTTATCTTCTACTAAACATACTTACTGCTATCCATTTAGCGAGACGAATATTTTTCAAAATTTATATTCTTTAATTTCCAATAAATAAAGTATTTATTTATTCTACCAAATGCTTTTTTTAAGGTGCCTCAAATTGACGCGTGCCGTACACTGTTAAAAAAAATTCTTAGCTTAAGATACTTTTTCTCGAACCAAGCAAATAATGTTTTGGATATAACGAAAACAAAATTGTCTTCGGATAAGCAATACTCAAAGTCTTGATTTTATTGTCTTGGATGAAGACAAAAGTTGACTAGAAGTAAGAAAAAATTTCTTGGTTTGAGATACTCATTTTTTTAATTTAAGCAACTCAAGGTAATAAAATAGTGAATTGCCTCAATAAATATTCTCGAATTAAAACTTCAACATGTCTTTATTTAATACAAATATTGTTTTGAATAAAAAATATTTAGTTTCTTGAGTAAAAACAAAAAAAAAACATGGCCGCTTTTCCCGAGTTTTAAGTGTATCTAGGTGTCTATACGTCATACCAACCCCCGGGTCCAAAATGTTGACAATGACATTCTCTCTCTTTTTAGTTTTTACAAAGTTATTAAGATCGAAGTTTTCGAAAATCACTTTTTGGCCGAAATTCATTCAAAAACTGATATTTTCGAATTTTTTTTATCAGTCACTACGAAACGTCCTCTCTTTGTTTTTTTGGAAAATTTGACCCTTTCGAAGTTATTCAAGGTCAAAGGTTACAAAATCACTTTTTGGCCGCAAAATCACTGAAAAACTTTTTTTTTTCCTCGAAAATTGTATTTTGTAGACAAAAAAATTTTTTTTCATCTGCTTATACCAAACATTATTGCCTACAAACTACAAACTACAGACACCCGGCGAAACGATACGCTCCCAACAAAACTCACCGCCTATTTATTGAGAAAAACATGTCCTCCGGTGCTTATACCTTCGAATTCGGACATTTCAAAAATTCCATAAAAGCACTGCAATTACATGTTTTATTTTTTCGGCTGTCTTTCTTGGAGCGGTTAAATAACAAAATGTCCCACTAAAATATACATGTACAACAAACCGACGACTGACGGCCTCGTTCCACCTCCGCATCGATAATCTTCTAGGTTAAATCGAAAGGGTCATTTCTTGTACATAACGAAAATGTTAAAACAACAAATTTAACAAAACATTTGTTGTAGATTCTTTCTTGGCTCCAACTTGCCTGTGGAATCCCGTGTGCACAGCTTAGTTCTTGGCCATTTATCATCTTTTGGTCAAGTTTGGCCATCAAGAGGCCGTATGTGCTCCCATTCAAAATGGCTAAAAATTATACGGCCGTCATATCCCCCTTAAAAAGACGAGCGGACGTGATTCGCCCGTCATAAGCCCTTTTTTTATTATTACTCAAAGACTAAAATACTAATATTTTGTGGAGTGAAATAGTTCTTTTTGTTTTTTAAAAGAAGGATTTACTTTTTAT
The DNA here is from genome assembly GCA_949987705.1 of Thereva unica. NCBI lineage: Eukaryota > Metazoa > Arthropoda > Insecta > Diptera > Therevidae > Thereva > Thereva unica. The sequence continues at coordinate 73,836,199 of OX465282.1, read as the reverse complement.
TTATTGTTTTCCTCTAAAATTTCATTATTAACCAGTTTATGGGGAAGTTATTGCAATCGGCCCGAAAATCGAGATCGTAATTATCAACGCCTTTTAAATTTTCAAGGCCCCAGTAGCATTTTAAGCAAAAATTGGAGAAGAAGTATGTGTGTGTGTGCGTACGTTTGTGGTCATTTTTTCCTGCGCGATTTCGCCCTAACCAAAGCGCGTATTAACAAAAATATAATTTGGGAAAGATTTTTATAATACTTGGTCGAACCGTTTTTTCGTTCAAACGACTTAAGGGGGTATTCTAGTGTAGAAGCATGAATTTGAGGTGTTTTTTCAGCTGCTGTAAATAAAAAACTAAAAATATTTTTAGTATCCATTTTTTCACAAGATATTTATTCATGTTTAAAGAATACATAAAAAATAAAAAAAAGTCAAAAAATTAAAAACTGTAAATTTTATAGGTTGTTGAAGTAGGGTGTAAAAAAAATGGCGCGCCAAGTTTGCCACGATTCCAACCCTTCTGATGATCTGACCAAAATAAAAAAACATATTATTAATTTAGATGAATGCTGCTATCGTACTAACTAAGAACAAGTGACATTTTTTTTGTTTTTGGCTAAATTCCGCCGGTCCGAAAAAAAAAATTGTTTTTGGCCTATTTTTTTGACTTTTCGGAATTTTTTAAAAATAGTAAAAAACATTATATTGTTAGAATAATAGTTCATACGATAAAGACATGTATTGAGAACACTCACTGAAAATTTGAAGTAAATCGGTCAAGTAGAACTTGAGAAATCATGGCAAACTTTTTGAAAAATGTAGTTTCGAGATAAACACGTTTAAAGTTTAGGGTAAAATTACGCCGGTTTTGTACCATAAAATGACATTTTATACTTACGTCCATTTAATCCGCGATTCATGCTCCATACATTGGGCCTTCTTCTACTTCAAAAAAAGCATTTTCCAAACAACAACAAACCCTTTTAAGGACATATTCTTGAGAGGTTAAGCTTTGAAAATATCAATAAAAAAGTGATTTTTTCAAATTTCTACACTAGAATACCCCCTTAAGAGATTTTTTTACCTGCTCGATATCGCGCGAACCATAAAAGATATCGACTTAAGATGAAGTTTGAAGAATATTAACGCAAATATGATCAGAGGAAAAACTTCGGCTAAGTGTCAGAAAAACCATAAATAGATAAGTTTTGCTAATATCAAATAAACTTGATGGAATTAGACCCTCTCTAAACGAGGTGATCTTTCTTGGATTCTGCACAACGATAGATTTCCAACGAAACATCACTTGTAAAAATCCGACAACCTTTAAAAATCGTGCAAAAATTTCTTTACTCATTTACAAACATCACTAGTTTTTCAAACTTTGGAACAGCACTTTTTTGACGGGGAGTTGTTTTCTATATCCTACAGTTTGAGGAAATTGCGGTTCATCTCGGGATTTCTAGTAGTTAACGAAAAATTTGTTCTTTTTGCTCAAGTCTGACAAGTACTTTACATTGATTAGTTTTGCTAATATCTCCGGAAAGTTTTGGAATTTCTAAATGAAGTCATTCGCCTCCCAGCTTATCAGCGGCTTCAACCCGCTCAATATGAATTCGTACACCCGCTTTTGTGTAACGAACGAAGTACGAAGGAAATATTTGTTTGCTAACGTTCTGGAAAAACAAATTCTCCAGAAAAATCTTGTTGATTTACCACTATTATAGTTATTTGAACTAGCTTCTCTCAGGATTACTTTGTCACCAGTTACTGATGATACTAGTCAATTTCCCTAAAACGTGCTATTTTCTAAGAAGTCAGTTCATTCCGTTTACGTTCATCCTACTGGGAAGTGGGTCGTATGGACCGAAGGAGTCAAACTCACATCCCAACTAGTTACATATGTAATTGTTTTGATTTATGGAAGTCTATTTGAACTGATACTTAAGTTTATTTCAAGATTCGTGCACTAATTTCTTATAGTACAATTATTTTCATTAATAGCACAAAACCTGCTTAGTCCATTGCGTCATAGGCCGTACATATTATACATATGCAAAAATCTGCTATATTACAAAATCGATCATAAAACAGTAACTGCTAAATTCTATATTTGTTTATTTATAGTTTTTACTATATAATATTACAAAATAAACCTGGGTTTCCTTTCTAAATTACAAATATAAATTTGTTTTTTGTCCACCCTGTAAAATTTCATTAAAGTGAGTTAGCTGGTTTGCACTCGAAGGCGACGCACTAATTTTACATGAGCGAAGAGGAAAAGAAAGAACGATGGAACGGGTGAAACAAATTTCATCAGATATCTCAGCGAACTTTTTGAAGCCACTTTTAACAGCCTTGGCTTTATTGGTTTTGTTTTTTCTAAATCTCCCTTTTGTCTGTTTTTTTATTTCAAAACATATCTCACATTTGTGAGTAATGTACATATGTACATCGTAGAACGTATAAATTAAATATTTCACAAATTATTATTAGTAGCAAGATTACCTACCTATTAGCATTTACTAAAAATCATTTGCAAGAAGCTAAGAGCTACAAATTTTTGCCCGTAAAATTACTTCAATTGCGCATGAAATCAAAAAAAGGGGTCAAGAAGGAACCCAAAGCTTGATAAACATAGGCTTCAGATCTACACAAAAAGATTAAATCAGTTACTAGCTGAAAATGTCTTGTTAAGCTAGGTAACAACAAATCGAGTGTATTCCAAACTCATCAGCAACAACAACGCTAACAACAAAAAATCAGTTTCAATGTCAGAATGAGATCAGTTACACGGAGACTCAGCGCGGCTTAATCGAAACCCAAAGGTCAGCTAAGTACTTTCGCTTCGTGACTTCAATTTTCCGAATCAAGGCATATACCTAGTCGTGCGCGAGATGTAGTAGTTCAACACCTATTGATCATATATCAACCATCATTAGGTGATCATTTTCTTGAAGAAAGCCAACGTATACACAATGTGCAATTATCGCCATCATGTGCGCACGCAGAGGCTTCAACTACTGTAATGGGTCGCGGCGGAATCTCGGTTTTGCGCAGGCGCGCAGATATTATTCGGTACAGTAAAGCAGTTGCACAATATTTTAATCGGCAAGCAGAACATAAAGAAAAGCAAAACTGCAAAATTTATAGCTGAAATTATGTCAAACTGTTTTATCAGGAATAGGCGCATTCTCGGCAGTGGCTGCAGCTAGCCCAGCACGTTGGTTGCGCTTCGTAGATAATTCGTGGACCAGACGCGCGATTTAATTTTTCATATCGTCCGTGTAATAATTTGCTGACTAAGTGCTCGTGTCATGAACAATTGATCGCCGCTAAATGCTGCGTCGAAACAATTCACGGCGAGCAAAGATTTATCCCAGTTTCCAACCATTTTAGCCGATTGCGCATTCGCATGCGCAGGACTAAAAGCGTGAAAATATTTAGATAGTTTTTCTGCACTGGTTCTAAACGAAATGTGCGCGAGACATGACGTCCAGATTTCTTTGTAGATTTCAAAATCAGTGACAGATCAAATGCGAAGCAATACTCTTAAGCGACAGACAACAGATCAACTACTCAGCAGCTCACGATACCGGTACTACGTACGACTTTTTGCGATAGACAATGTTGATATCGCGACTTTCTGATTGTATCACTTGTGGAGACTAATTAATATTTAGAAGGTAGGCGGTAGTTGTTTTATTTATCAACTGAAACGGTCCGTTAATAAGTGCGTTGCGCTCTTGGGCTAATGGCGAAGAACATGTCAAGCTACGTCGCTTGGTACGACACAGACTGTTTTAGAAGTTGGCGGGCATGCATGATAACAGACTGCAGATACGCACCTAATGAGGAGTCGCAACCTTATAAGACTTGCGACGGTGGCAAATTGATCGATACAAAAAGTTATCCATTATCACATTAGGAATTAAGCCGTTCTGTAAATGGAGAAATTTTCAAAGCAGTCCACTTGGTATTTTCCAGTGAGGAACACATCACCAAGTTGATTGGAACTGAAGACCGGGGTTGATATAGTTATTAATTATTATGTGTCTACGCTTATGGCATAGCTATTAGTTTCAGCTAGTTTTAATTATTATTTTAGATTCTAAAAGGGGTTTCTGGTTAATTAAATTGCTGTTGAATATTATATCAAATTAAAAATGATTTTGTATCACACCATAAGCATCCAGATTACGATAAGCAATCAATGAATTTTACGCGAATTTCAGCTTCAGAACATAATTATTCAAATTATAATCTAAGCTTATTATCATAATCCTGCTTTTATTTTTGAATTTATGCATAAAAGTATAGCTGATTAAAAATTTGCATATGGTGAAATTTAAAAAAAACCGTCTTAAAAAAATTTGTTGGTCTAATTAAAACGTGGATCCTTCTGTCAGCAAAATTGATACACCGGAAAGGAAAAAATGAATTGGAGATATTTGTATAATTTTTTTATGGTTTGTCTTTCATAAAATTTTCTGTGTAAAAATGGTAGCAGTATACAGAGTGTGGCAAAAGTCCGGCAAGGGTCCGATATTTACTAAAGGTTAGACTTTCGTGAAAAAAAGTTTTGAACAAAAGTTGCTTAACCTGGAGAGTGGAGTCGTTTGCGCAGCCATTTTTCACGTATTCTTATTCTCCGAAGAGAAGTATGAAGCTTTTGTCTGACAAATTTTTTTAACTGAACCCTCCTAGCACCCCCAAAAATCCTCAAAAATCAAAGTTATTCCCAAAAGTCATTCATTTCCTTCGGATCAAAAAATTGCCCCACAAAAATTTCATACTTCTCTTCGGAAAATCAGAATCCGTCAGAAAAAATGTAGAAGAAAGTGGAAAAGTTTAACGTAACATAGATTCCATTTAGTAGATATTAAGCTAGAATTGTACCATATATGTAGGCAAGAATAAATTTGTTTAAAACTAACCTCAGCTTTCTTTGAGCAGAGAACCAGTCCTATCCATTTGTTATATTGCGGCTCATACAAACTGAAACAGACAGTATCGGCTTTAGGGGTGGGCGAACCCGGGCGACCGCCCTAGAGCGCTATGTCCTAGGGGCGCCACAGCGATCCAGTACTGAATTCATTCATTTTGTTATTAAATTATTACATCTGCGCTGCACAATAAAGACACAACGTCGGATATACGCAGGAAATAAACCAAGCTTGTGTTTGAAGAAACGTATAAGACAGCAGGCAAGTGCGCTTTATTAAACGTTCTTTTGGAACTATTGTCTTCAGCTTCTACCAATAAACCAATTTTTGGCAATAGCAGCTCAAATTTTGGTTCCCCTCCATCTTATATTCAGCAAACCGTTATCGACAGGAAAGTTCCCTTAGATATGCATCTAATAAGTACTCGGTGGAAAACTACATGGGTATTGCCATCTTGTCAAGAATTATTAAACTTTTCGAGAAACTTGTTTACGATAAGATTGCTCCTCTTACCGACCCATGTCTTAATGAACAGCAACATGGTTTCAGAAAGGGATGATCGACTACTACTAATCTTATGATTCTAACCTCAGATCTAATATGTTTTATTTATTCTTTATTGCACCTTAATATAATATATAAATATAAAAAATTCTAAGCAAGCCCATCACATAAACAATTGCTTGTGCGTGTGGCCTGTAACTGTCTAAATATATAAAAAAAAATATATATATATATATAAAGTTAAAAAATTTACTTTGACTATTTTTCAGTAGTATGATACGTGCTATATTATATAAAATTAAAATATTCATAAATTGACTTTTTGAGCAATATTTAACATTTTTATTTTATTTATTTATTTATTTATTTATTTATTTATTTATTAATGAAAGAAAAAAGTACACAAGATTTACATCTTATTTAGTACTGTAACACCGGAAAATATTATAAAAATTATTAAAATTAGAATTAATGACAAAATTAAAATTAAACTTAAAATTAAAATTCAAATTAGTTTTCAAATTGAAGAAATAAATAAAAGAAAAAGAAAATGAAAATGAAAATGAAAATGAAAATGAAAATGAAAATGAAAATGAAAATGAAAATGAAAAGAATAGAATAGAATACAATAAACTAGAATAGAAATTAATTTAATTCAATTTAGTTATTAACTAATTCTTAGCCGGTATAATGAATCCGAAGCCGAGAAGATGAAAGCTGATGATGAGCAGCAAGCAAGCGATAAATACAATTTTATGCGTTCCGTGTTCCAAGGTATGCGATCACTCTGCTCCTGAAAGCGCCGAGGGAGCTGATACTTTGCAGATGGAATGGGAGGCTATTCCACAGTCTAACAGTATGTACAAAGAAGGAACAACTACCCAACAGGGAACAGTGTCTAGGAATACGAAATTGCATAGAACGACGAGTACGAAGAGGAACAAGACTATCAGTAAGATATAAGGGGGCAGAGGAATTAACGATTTTATGCAATAAGCATAGGCCATGAACGTCACGATATGTAAGGAGGTTACATGGTAGCAAGGATGGACGAAGACCAGAAACATGTGCAAATCGATTAAGGCCAAAAATGAACCTTAAACAATCATTGAAGGCAAGTAATTCATTGAACAACTCTCTACGGCTTAATATCTTTTAAACACTGTCTTATTTAGATCAGTTATAATATTTCTGGCAAACTTTTGTATAATTTGGGTCCTACTGTGCTTGCGTGACGTTGCATAAGGGATTTTTTGCATCTTGCAAAATTTTTTGGTCGATTTCGTTGTAAACGGGTATCATGGTTAATGCTCCTGATACAGTGATGCCAGGTGCACCGCATTTCCACAATTTGTACCACATTTTGGTAGTTCAATCCACAATCCGCATTGACTAATGAGGATTCCGCATTTTCCGTTTTTAAGTGGGGGCCTCGGTAGCCTAGGGGTAAGGCGCCTGACTACTATCCCAGAGGTCCCGGGTTCGAATCCCGGCCAGCCCCACGGTCCGTCGCCTTTTCCATTTTTCCACCCACATAGCTTTCCTTCTTTCTTCTCCCCTAATTACATTCCTGATTCCTCCTGTCATAGCCTTTGCTAGTCCTTCCCTACTCCACCAAGCGCATGTCATCGGTTGGTTGAAGAGATTCAACTCGTTTCAGGAGGCATAACACTCCAGCGAGTTGTTTCTCAAATGCCCCGATGCCAGAGTCGCGAAATGGTTGGAAGTAGGTGGAATAAAAATATATCGCGGCTAGGTTGTGGCAGCTCCTTCCTATGTACTTCTCTCTCTACTTCTCATCTAAAGCTGCTGTTCGACATTCTATAGGAAAAAATAGATTGTCGAACAGTACAAAGGGGGCTTTCCCTAAGTCTCTAGTCTATCACATAAAAAAAAAATGAAACAAAAAAAAAAAAATAAATAAATAAAAAAACAAATTTGACCACAACAATGAGCAAACAAAACAAATAAACGACATCAATGGCAAAAAACATGACCAGCAAGCGTATTTACAAGCCAACATCGACATCAGATGAAATCACGACGGTTGAAACAGTTGAAGAAGACATAGGAAAATATTTTGTCTGGTTTTGAAACCTTTAACGATTTGTAAAGTTCAATCTAAAATGGCGAATATCAATCCGCAATTTAAAACACTCGAATCCGCAATCCCAGGTCTGGCATCACTGTCCTGATAGAAAATTTTTCCAAATTCTGGTACACAAATTTCAAAAGTGTTACTAAGAATAGATGTCTGATATCCATTACACTAAATTTCAGTTCAGTTTTAGCTTTTTCAAAAAAAAAAGCTTATACAGAGGCTCTGTCCGTCTGTCCGTCTGAAGCCTACTTTCATCTCTGAAAGTATTGCAGATACAGACTTGGGAAATATCTCAAAATGTAGCTCTTGGTCAAAAGACCAAAAACTGAGAAAATGGTCCCGAAACTTCAACCAGAAGTATATTTAAACAACAAAAAGGAGCCTTTAAAGAAAATTTTGTGACTAATTTTTGTGTTCTAAGGCTTATAACTTCTTAATTATTCATTTTACCACAAAATTTCTAAGTGTAGTGTCTAATTGTAGATTATTTTATTCTAAACAAAAAGTGTCCTTGCAAATTTCCGGTAAGATGTGCCGTTTCGGAGATATAGTGGAAAACCCATTTGCATACGTTTTCCAAGATGGTGGCCAAATGGGGGGGGGGGTTAGAATCCCGAAAACTCAAAGTTAAGCTCACCCTGACCCCCCCTACACATCCCAAAAATAAAACCTTGTCCTGCATTTTTGCAATGTTAAAGTACCATTTCCATGGACTATAAAGGGCTAGGGAAACTCCCTCGTCTGTGGGGCTGCGAGTTCGATCCTTCGGCTTGCGGTGCTTTTTTTTTCGTCATAATATTTTTTTTTAATTTCCTTCGGGGATTTTGTTTCATATGAAACAAGTTTTTGACATGAATACGTCTCTAAATTTGCTTCCAGAACAAAAACCGATGATAACGAAATTATGGCATATAGTTTTTATTTGCAGCTCAAAAACTATTGTTTATATTGAATAAAGAAATATACCATGACGTTGGTGAAGAATCAAATAATTTTATTGTTTACATTTGATTTCCTTTTTTTAAGCTATGATGATTATATTGTAGTGTTTGTTAAATACTTTGTTAAGTTTTAGATTACGCAGTCTCACAACTTATAACCTACATAAGCCTTTAACAAAAACTTTTCAAGATTAATTATATATAGCGTTGGTCAGTGTGATACTTATGAATCTCCATGGCCAAACTAGGGTGCGGTAAGCCGAATTTTTAACAATAAGACATGTATGTTTAAGTAAAATAATACACCTAATTCTGTTGTGCAAAGTGCACCACATTAGATTTGCCTCCAATCCAAAGAAAAATGTTTAGATTCGTTTTCTATAGTGTTTACATGTCATGCTAGTCTCTAGGCACAACATCCCCAGTGGCGGTTCCTCTTTGGAAGCAAAGGAAGCACTGCTTCCGTTGACCAAATAGGCAACTTCATAAAAATTAATTGAAATGTATATCAAGATTAATCAGAAAAAAAAATCTCAATATATTTCCTCTACTGGAAACACTAAGTATGCAATGTACAGATTTTTGTATACAAAATGTACCATTGAGATTTATCACACTACTGTATACAAAGAGTAAAGTCTTGGCCACGATTTGAGCGGCGAATGGTGAGCGGCAGAGTGGCAAATACTAAAGTGCTTCTCGCCGCTCTTACCGTGGCCGAAGCTTTACACAACATGGGGAAGCTGTGATATCGTCAGCTTCTTTGCCTCAGAAAATCAATGTGAAAACTCCAATACATTCAATTTGATTGAACTCACACTCACGCAAATGTATGCGTTGATACAGTACCCTCAGAAGCTGAGCTAAACGTAGCTTCTTTGGAGCCGAACAGTGGGTTATGAGAAGTCGAAGATACAGAAATTTTCTGTATCCACCGTATTCTCTTTGTTTTCTTGATTTCGTTTCTGGTAATGTTCTGGTTACGAGTAAGAACTAAATTTACTCTTGCAAATTACTTCGAAATTTGTTTTTGACTCTTAAAATATGAATTTTCGTTTATTGTTCATTGAGTGAAGAAAAAAGAGATCGACGATAGGTGAAGATTTTCTTTATCTTTTGGTTTTCTAGGGGGTGGCAAGCGCTGTTTATTAAAAATAAGCTGATAACTTTGTAGCTTCCATTATATATTTTATGATTATCTTTAAAGAAGATTTAAAGGAATAGAGAATATTTTTAGAATTGTTCCAGTTTTTTTTTATTATTACTATCTTTTTTAGATTTAGAGCCAAAATTATGCATTTGCATGAAAAATTAAATGAGATCAAAGTAGTAGTTGCAGTTTTTCAATGGCTTTTCTTTAGACGCTTTAATTATCAACAGAATCTGAAAAAAGGCGCAAAATGCCCTCTAGCAGCGAAACTATTTCGAAAAAATTGAAAATGGAAAAATTCACGATTTTCGGTTCGTAAAGCATTCGATGTAACTAGAAACTGGAAACAATTTCTAATGTTTTGCTTATCTGATTCCACTATATGTTATTTTTCAGTTTTTTTAGTTAAAGCCTTCGATACTTTTACTTTTATCGTTCGCTTTGCGCATTGCTTCCCTTATCCTGAACTTTACGAGCCGCCACTGAACATCCCACTAGTTTTACTTTAAATAATAGAGCTGTGTCATCAGCATAGGCCACTATGTGACCTCGTATTTCATTTTGATTCTTATTGCAGAGATCATTGACATATATCAAATAAAGTAGAGGACCCAATACTGTGCCCTGGGGCACACCGCATGTAACTTCTACAGGTCTACTAACTACATCCCTTATCCTTACGCACTGTGTCCTTTCATTTAGATAAGACATTAACAGGAGAAGTGCCTTACCTCGAAAACCAACTTTTTCCAGTTTATGTATTAGCTTTTGGTGATTCACAGTGTCATATGCCTTTTTCAGTTCCAGAAAAATACCAATCACATTTTCATTACTGTCTATAGCACGATTTATGAGCCCAGACACATCATATAGTGCATTTCCTGTGCTATTTCTTGGTTTGAAGCCGTACTGATTCGGCGCAAGAATATTGTTGTCAGTTAAATGTTTCATTAATCTTGCTTTAATACACTTTTATAGTAATTTGCTTACAATCGAAGTTAAATATATGGGTCTCTAGTAGTTTGGATCAAGTATATCAGTCCCATTAGGTATGGGAGTTATTACTAAGACGATATTCGGTACTTTAAACATTCTTAAGCTCGTCCTGTTGCGAGTCTAATTTCTGGCTGATCGTCCAGCGCGGTCCGCATGCTTTCAAAAACACGCTGACATGCGCTGACTGATTAAAATTATTAAAGCTCATTGGAATTCAACGTGGGAGCGAGACAGCAATAGTTTTTGGTACCACTTTTTTCTATGGTATTTTGCTTATTTAGCAGTCCATTATTATAGTATGTCATTGCGCTCAATATGAATTCGAACACCCGCTTTAGTGTAGCGAACGAAGTACGAAGGAAATGTTTGTTTGGTAACGTTCGGGAAAAACAAATTCTCTAGAAAAATCTTGTGGATTTACCACTATTATAGTTATTTGAACTAGCTTCTCTCAGGATTACTTTGTCACCAGTTCTGATACTAGTCAATTTCCCCTTAGTGCTAAACTTTTTACTATTTTGTAAGAAGACAGTTTGTTCCGTTTACGTTCATCATACTGGGAACTTGTTCGTGTGGACCGAAGGAGTCAAACCCACATCCCAACTACGTAGTTTATATTAAATACACAGTTTATATTAAATACACACTGATAAAAAAAAATCCTAGCTTAATAGACTTTTTCTTGAACCAAGCAAATAATGTTTTGGATATAACGAAAACAAAATTGTCTTCGGATAAGCAATACTCATAGTCTTGGTTTTATTGTTTTGGATGAAGACAAAAGTTGACTAGAAGAAAAAAAAATTTCTTGGTTTGAGATACTCATTTTTTTAATTTAAGCAACTCAAGGTAATAAAATCGTGAATTGCCTCAATAAATATTCTCGAATTAAAACTTCATCGTGTCTTTATTTAATACAAATTTTGTTTTGAATAAAAAATATTTAGTTTCTTGAGTAAAAAATTAAAAAAATTTATTTCGAAAAAGACATATGTTGGTCGAAAAATGTAAGTATTGAGCGAAGAAATACAATGGCTTGGCTCAAGAATTTCTAGTGTCTTAGGCTGCTTACACACCAAACTCGACATCGACACGACATTACAAACGTCCATCGACAAAAAATTTTTTGTCGAATCTTCGTACACACCAATTCGACACCTCGACACCATTCGACAACCAGAACCACTCGACACAACGAAAGTCACTGCATAAGTTCTCGACGTGTCGAAAGTTATCGTTCGACGTTTTTCCTCGTGTCGCCTTCAGTGGATATAAACTGATTTGAATGTGAAGCCCTTCGTCGGTAACGGTTTTTTTCCTTGTCGAGTTGTGTCGAGTTCTGTCGTGTCGATGTCGAATTCAGTGTGAATACACTCGTTTAATAATAAGGATAAATGGGTGTCACAACAGAAAATCTTGTCGTGTCGTGTCGATGTCGAATTCAGTGTGAATAGACTCGCTTAATGATAAGAATAGATGTGTGTCGCGATAGAAAAATGTTGTCGAATTTCGTCGTGTCATGTCGATGTCGAGTTTGGTGTGTAAGCAGCCTTACTCTGAGACAGCATTCTCATATTTAGACTGAAAAATCAAGACAATTTTTCTATCAGTGCATGTTTACTAGAAGTATATTTTATTTTCTACTACTAGTAGTGGCAGACGTATTGGATTTAAAGTGAAGTCACATACCTTATTGTACAATACTCGGCGTTGTAAAGAAGAAGGTAAACCAAAATTTGTTGTTTTGGTCGCTATTTTGAATTTGGAAAGACGCCACACAGCTAATAGTATTATGCTTTTGATACTCTTTCATTTGATACCCATAACGAGTGGGTTGAAAATAAAAGGGCTATCTGCCATTTTGTTTTGGCAACAATTTTGCATTTTGAATGACGCCTCGTAGCTAATTGAATTCTACTTGCCATACCCTTTCATTTGACACTCTTGAGCTATTTTGAAAAGTTCGTTAAACAGGGGAAAAACCGTCACGGTTTTGGAATAAATACATTTATTTAAGGAAAAAAACTGCTAATAAATAAAAATGAGTGATGAAAATTTATTTCCGTTAATTATAACAAACATATTAACACTTATTTTCTCCTAAATTCGAAGAAAAATTTTTTTTTTGCATAAAAAGGTTTTCTATTTCTGGAGAAAAATGGTGCCATTCACCATCGTCAATCAGCAGTCCATTACTACCACTGACATATAGTAATGGACTGCTGATTGACGATGGTGAATGGCACCATTTTTCTCCAGATATAGAAAACCTTTTTCATGTAAACAAAAAAAATTTCTTCGAATTTAGGCGAAAATAAGTGATAAGATGTCTGTTATAATTAATAGAAATTAATTCCCATCACTCATTTCTATTTATTAGCAGTTTTTTCATTAAATAAATGTATTTATTCCAAAACTGTGACAGTTATTTTCCCTGTTTAACGAAGTTTTCAAAATAGCTCAAGAGTGAGGCAGAAGAACGAAAACTATACCTGTCTATTTTTTTCTAATTATGTTTATATCGCTGACATGCGCTGACGATTACAGTTCATTGGAATTTAACGTGGGAGCGAGTCAGGAATAGTTTTTGGTGCCATTTGTTTTGTATGGGATTTTGCTCATTTAGCAGTCCATTACTATATGTCAGTGATTACTACGATATTGTGCGATATTTGAAGTTCATCGGATTTGTTTACATAGAACAGGGGTGGCAAACCTATGTCACGGGTGCCGAAGGTAGCACGTATGCAAAATTTCCTCGCACGCGAAATTTGTCGGGGCAACTAGGGGTGGATTTATCATTAGACCCGGGCCTAGAGGCGCAAGCGCACAAAAAAAAGAAAAGAAAAATGTCCAATGAGTTAGGCATATCGTAAGGACAGGCAGTTGCGCTTAACATGTGAGTTAGGTCAGGTTATTATCTGTTTTAAAACTAGAATGTGTGCATGTGGCTATAACAATGAGCCATACACAATGACAATGCAAACAACATTGAAATTGATGAAAATTGCTTCTGAAGCTAGAGGAAATTACTTCTGAAATCAGCCGGCACATGTTGTTTTTGAAAATTAACTTGCAAAGAAAGTAGATTTAGAAAATGAGATTATATGTTATATGTCCAAGAACTTGTTTTTAAAAACGGAATGTGTTTCCATTCATGCTATAGATTCAATTATTGGAAAAATGGTAGTCAACGAGTGTTAGAACATTAAAACAGTTTTACTCATAAAAATAATTTAGTGGTTTGACAGGCCGTGTTGATATTCAATTTATTGAGGTACTCAAACAATAACTTCACTATTGGAGAGAAATGTCCCAGATAGTAGAAGCAACAGTTACATATTTGTCCGGTCAAGAGCTGTCATTAGATGGAACACATGAACACTTACATAGATAGACTTAAAAGTGGAAAATTCTTCGGCCAGTTGAAATTCCTGGTCGAATTCGACAGAAAATTTAACTCAATATAGAGACAAAGGTTCTGAAACCACATCTTATTTGCAACATATGAAGAACTTATTGTTTTTATGGCAGATAAAGTTACAAACACAATATTAAGAGAAGTTAATCAAACTTAATAAGTTGATTTAGTATTACATTCCTCACCAGGCATTTCGCATGTAGACCAAACGTTGTTGCCAATTATGCCGTACCGAATGAAAAGTTTATATGTTTATGTTGGACATTAAACTGAAGAAATTGGCACCACAGTCGTGGAGTCCTTTAAGAAATTTAGTTTGGGCATTCTGCACTCTATTGCACCAATTTAGCTGTTCTTTTTTTAAATTTGGGTAGCGAACCGCTCCGCGTCCCAGCTAGTAACAACAAAAAAATTCAAATAAAATTCGGTAATTTTTCTAATTTGTTTAAGAAACTATGTTTAACAATATTTTATTGAAAGTTGTGCTCAATAGAAACTGAGTCCTTTTTCGAGCGAATTTGAAACGCGCCTAGCATTCCTGGCGTCGCCAAGTTAGCAATTTTTGTGGAAAAAACGCTTTAGTTGCAATTTTTTGCCAAAAACCTTAAAAAAATTAAAAACCATAAAAAAAATTTAAAAACCAGAATTTTAATGATTGGATATTGTAAAGAGAGTCTTAGAGCATACGTAAAAAAATCAGGACCAACATGGGAGTTTTTCTTTTGGCTCAGTAACAAATTTAACTTTTTAAATTCACTTAATTGCAAAATGCATTATGCAAAAACTATTTGACAGACCGTGATCGGGTTTTGGATATAAGTTAAACATGCCTTTAACTATCTAATTCCAAAATTAAATTGGAAGATAATGGTCTCTCCTTTACTTGTGATAACTTTAAAGTGAGGTACTTTTTTTTCGCGGTTTTCGGCTATTTTGCAATGCAAAAATTCAAATTTCAAAAATCCACCTTAGGGTAAGTTTTAGCAAATCCAATAACGAACAAAACATACTCAACAAATTTTTCGCTTAGAAGCCTTCGTTAAGAGATATTTAACAAGAAAGGTCGAAAACAGGGAATTTTTAGTGAATTTTTCAGTTTTTGGGCTACCACAAGTTTTCCTTGGAGTTTCATGCTTGCGCACCCCCTAAATATTGTTGGGGATGTCATTTCTAACCGATTCCACCAAAAAAGTCCGTTACATCACGCCAAAACCACTGGAAATGCTCCAGCGCCCGGACTAGGAAGGCAACAACAGTTTTTGGTGTCATTTTTTGTGTGGGATTTAATTAGTTATATGTCAAGTCCTGAACTTGAAACATTATCCTTCAGAATTGATATAACTTAGTATTGTTTTAATAGGAAAAAGACCGGTAGAAGTGTTTTAAAGGAACTCAGTTTATTAGCTATTGACATACATGATTAATGGTTCTAGAGCAATGTTTGTGTAAAAGCCACAGTTATGTATTTCTACGTTTTTCAGCAAATTTGTTTATTACTTCTTTAGCCGTTACGTGAATACTCAAAAGAGCAGCCGCTGTTCTCCAATACTTTTCTTATCCTTTAAACGCTTTAAACTTGAAACACTTCTTTCGTTGTTAGCCTAAGGTAGCTCCAATCTTCAGACAGTTAGCGACTTTCGGAGAAAAGGTGTGATTAAAGATGAAAGCATCGATGAATACTGCGCATCGACTGAATATGACTAAAATATAAAGACTGCCAGATCCTGGATCGCAATCCTCATTTGTGCAAGAGTCAGTGGCCCAGAACTTGCGACTCAAACGGGAGTCCATACAAGGCGAGGTATTAGTACTCCGGACCATGCCAGCCGGTAAGATAACCAATAGGGTCATACTGCAGATGAAAACAAAGGGTCGACAACCCGAGATCATTCAAGCACAGGCGCTTGTGATCACCAAAATCGCAAACCAATAACCACATAGCGAATATTGGAATTTTTCCAAAAAAAAACGAAGAATATTCGGAGTTGAATCACACTTTTTAATTACATATCTTGTAAACGGAGGCACTCAAGTTCCTGTTCAAGCTCTTAATGTCATATAAAAGAACACATATTTACCTAAAAGATGAACCTAATAACATTACTCTACGATAATTCTAGGAGTTACTCAACTATAAGTAAATATTAAAAAATGCAATTTTTTCTTTCGTAAACACCCTGTATTTTAGTGGATAGTGGGGATAGCCCCCTCCACAAACTTTGTAAACATCATTTTACGATAGGACTTGCCGTTTAAGAAATATTAGCCAAAAACGGATTTTTCTGTTTTTAGCGGTAGCGAACAACCAATTCTCCGAAACTTTCTTTTAACATATTCTACTCAGTAAAAACTATTTTTTTAAAAAAAGTTTCGTGAGTTAACATTTAATTAAAGATCTGCATTCGAATTTTGCTCTGATGACTGGATTAATTCTACCAAATCTGTGAAGGCTAGGCCCAACAGACGGTTTAATCGGTAGGGTATGAACGCAATCAAAACTACAGAAGCCGCCTTCCGAGGATGCAAGAGTTGCCTGAGTGAGCGCTCCGTTTACAGTACCTACAACTAAGAAAATCTTATAAAGCTACCATCAGGAAAGTCAAGACCTTATTTGAAAACAAATTGAAAAGTAAACTATTTAATGCAACTTCAGGTAGAAAAAACATCTGGTCCTCGGTAAGCTCCATCAAGAAGAATTTCACTAGAACTTCAACCCCTTTCTTTATCCACAATGAGAAGGTGAGAACAGACAGCAAATCCAAGGCCAATTTATTAGCATCTCTGTTCGTTTCAAATTCTTTACCCGAAACTGATAAGTAGCCCCCTGTTTCCGAGCACAACGCCCATTCAATGGACAGGGTATTCTTCAGGACTCGTGAGGTGTACAGGTGCCTCAAGGAGCCCGATGCCAACAAATCCACTGGTCTCGATAATACACCTACCGAAAAAGGTGGCTCCAGCCTTCCCTCTACCGCCCAACAGCAATTACTTCTAGTTCCTCCAAAACCATGGAGACGATAATCAACAAAAAGGGATCTCTTGAATCCAACCTACTCATACACGACAGACAGAACGGCTTCCGTCAAAAAAGATCCACTGGCGAGTTTGTCTTACAGAACACCTCAGCCAAAGTCTGCATGGATCTGGTGAGTCTAGTCTGGTTGCTCGGGATATCTCCAAGGCTTTCGATAGAGTTTGGCATTCAGCCCTGTTAGCTAAACTCAAAGCTATTGGAGTCGACTCACTTCTACAGAAGTGGATAGATAGTTTATTTTCCGGACATTCATTCAAGGTGGTATTGGATGGCGTCAAATCCGCATCCTACCCGATCTCTGCGCCACCGGTCCCACTCGTCTCATTCCCTCCATCTGCAACTCCCCCTTCCACGCACTCTACTAGATATGAATTCGTTTGTAAATAGAACAACTCGACTGTGGATTAATCTCTCGCAGTCAGTATTTCCGAGCTCCTACAACATTCAAACGCAGGGTTCAAACCACCTTCTTCAATACCCCCCCCCCCCCCCGTACCTTTATAACCATTAACCTATTCCCCTACCCTCCTCCCTTACTAAGCTTACTGCTAGACATTGCACCATGACATGACAAATGACATGACGGACTGATAGTACAAAGGGTGACTCCTGAGCTTAGCACTGCCACATAACAAAAATTAGTACTCCTCAATCATATCTGCTCAAAATTCACTAAGGCGTTTTTGAATTGTATTAGTATCATAATGTCACCTAAGAACATCGTTTCCATAGCATTCCACGTATCAATTAATTACAATTATTACTAACAAATGTTACCTTAAATATTTAACTTCCCACTTTCAGAAGGCAATTTATGTACATATGTACGTAAACAGCAGAATAGTGAGAAAAATCACTTTACAATGACTGTGATTTGCGAAAGACTAATTTATACTTTCAGTTTGTTTTATAATTTTCTTTTATTGTTACTTTTTTGTTTTGTAATATCCAATGCTCCTTGTCACTCGTCTCAGCCTTACATTGATTTATGCTATCGGTCCACGTGCGACACTATTAATCGCAGTTTTTCAATCAATTTCTATTCTTCTCATTGTCATTTAGATTAGACCATTTGTAGACCACACCCCTTAAGCTGCAGGCGAATGTCGACAATTATACGGTAGAAAATGATGGATGGATTAACAAATAGGCGTAATTATATATTAGCTGAAGTGAATAATAAAAATAAATAAAATAGTTTAGACCTTACTTTATAGTAATTAAAGTAATTGTTCTCATTTTTGAGTGATGTGAGCATTTAGCATAAAAATTAACCCGTTGATGAATAGTGTTCTATTTATAAACGGTGGAGAAATGACAATAAAGTACAGTTTAATTTTTGTGGCATATGCATCAATTGATGTGTTTGCAGTGTAATATATGAAAATATGATGAAGGCCTGTGATAATAATTTCATAAAATGGTCATTCCACATCAAATAAACCAATTTTATCTTGGATTCAGCTACAAACACATATTGGCACCTTTTACTTGACAGCGACGACGGTTCTTTGTATGGGGCAAAGTTGAACATGCCCCTAAGCTAATCTAAATACGGACAAATTGCTATTCGCACAACAGCACCTCCTGCTAAAAAAGGTGGTTCTGTTGTTGCAATACGGGCTGCCATGGGAACTCTGGTTCAGATAATTGCAAATGACTTGTTAAATATTTTTCAAAGAATGTGGATCAATTGTAAATAGAACAAATTGCCGATATTGCCATGATAGCACGATGGTTACATACATCTTCACCTCGGAATGAGAGGTAATAAACTGAAAATTTGTATGAAGCTTTGTTTTGGTATTCTCAATGATATGTCAAAAGTCTCATATAATCTCGAACCCGCGTCTTGAGATATTAGAGGTCAAAGGTCACAAAAATCAGTCTCAAGCGTTGGGTTACAAGCACGGTTTCGAACCCTATAAATTTTTAGCGCGGGTACGGGTTCGGGTTCATTACTTTGAAATTTAGTAGTGAGGTTCCCGCATAACCTCATAGATACAGTTGGATTCACACTGCAGTAATAATAATAGTTTAAGGTATTTTATATAGAAAACTAGATTGCAATCATTGTAAATAGATATAAGTGAGTAGGCCTAGTCAGGATAGTATATAATAGTATATAAGAATAGTACATAAGAATCCCTACTATAAATACGAGGGAATTTTGTATAGGAGTCAGTCATTGTTCATCAAGCAGCAACTACAGGGCGCGCAAAGGGCTTTAGCTCTTCGCTCTATTGCTGACAACAATATTTAAAATAAAATATACGTTATATAAATATAAAGTTTTATTTAAAGGAGAGCTTGTTCCAATCATTACATGGCGACCCTGCAGCATAGTAAGAACCTAGAAGAAAAAATAAAAGACCCGAGAGTAGGACCAAGGCCGATAACTATAGAAGAATATAGAAAAAGAAATCGGAAGCTTCCAGAAGTGGGTGAGGCTAAGCCTATAGAGCTGGTGAAGCCGAAAAAACCCAAGGGTGGCTACGAGAGGAGATTAAGAAAGAAGAACAAAGAAGCAGTAAGAATTGCAGCAATTGCGGTTAGTGTAGAAGAGAGGAACAAATTCATTCAAGAAGCGAATAAAATTACTAAAGAGTTGGACCAAAGAAGAAAAAATAAATAAATAAATAATAAAAAAAAGAATTTTAAAATTTCGTTATATTTAAAATGTTATTATGTTACTAGCTCGTTCTGATGTTCACTTGTTAAAATATTGATACTAATAATAAAAAATAAATAAATAAAAACGAAGTTAAGATGAGATATGTTGCTTAATAAAAGAGCACAAAAGTAATAAACTTGAGGGATATGCCAGAGGATGAGGCATCAGAGATTTTGAAAGAATTACATAGAATAAAGGCGAATATAAAAAAGGCGCCATATAAAATAAGAACGACAGAGAGACTGTTGAGAAGAAGAGTTGAATTGAATGAGCTAGAAATACGAATTAACGCTGTAGAAAGTAATGAAGGTACACTGACAGAATTTAGAACAGTGTACAAAGAAACAGATGAAATAATAAAGTACCAGTTGAGTGTAATATTAACTGAGGAGAAGGAAACAAACTCAGAAGAAGGGCAAGATACCTTGAGTGATAGAGCAACAGTATGGGGACTCTAGACCCATTCAAGATATTAAAATTGGTACCTACTTTTGACGGTGAAGAAAAGGAACTGACCAACTTCATCAATACCGTTGAAATTATAGGAGAAGCATTAAAAGATGACCCGGAGAGGGTAAAACTAGTGCAATTGGTGCTAAAAGCACGGATCTCAGAGAAGGTCAGAATAAAGATTGGAGCAAGTACTCCGCAAGGCATAGTTGGATTTAAGATATTGTTCGAGAAACATTTTAGGGTGAAACGCAATCCCTTAAGTATACAAAATGAGTTATCAAGGATTCAACAAGGAGGTCAAACGGTTCAAAGCTTTGCGACCAAGATACAAAATTTACTAGCACAACTGAATGACGTGCAAATAACAGAGCATGGTGAAGATAGTCGAAAACTGATTAATGCTCTAAATGACAAATCGGGATTGAATGCTTTTCAGGCAGGTCTAAGAGAACCTTATAAGACAGCAATATTTGCAGCGATGCCAGAAAATTTAGACAAGGCTGTAAGAATAGCCACTGAAATAGAAGCGGTGAATGACACTAACAAAATGTTCCACCATGGTAGAGCTGACAGAGGAAGAAATGGGAATGAAGAATTTTATAGGAATAACTGGCAGAGCAATCGGAATAATAAGTTCAAGAATGAATATTTAGGAAATCAGAAATTCAGTAGGAACTGGGTTAATGATAGTAACAAATATAGTTATAAAGGGACTGGATACTTCGATAAGAGGAATTCTGCAGAAATAAAAACGAATACGCTCAATGGTAAGCGAGAGAGACAGCCCGATATGCAAGGACACTATGCGGAGCAAAGGTATAACAGAGGTTATAACTCAAAAAATTACACAAAAAGAATCAATATAGTCGATTCGGGAAACGAACAAATCCCCAATGAAGATGATGGTTCAGTATTAGATGAAAATACGAAGTTCAGAAATGCAAAGATGTTTTCATATAACTGTCAACGTATGAATAACTATATAACTGCTAAAATAATAGGTATAAATAAACCAGTAAAATTTTTGATAGATTCAGGAGCAGATATATCAATAATCAAAAGAAACTTGATAAAGAATGTTCAAATTGATAAGTACGATATATGCAGATTAATAGGCATTACAGCAAGCGATACGTACACAATAGGAGTGGTTGAAACGAAAATTTTGATTGAAGGGGAAGAGATTAAGCAGAGACTACACGTGGTATCTGATGATTTACCTATTGGTACAGATGCGATATTAGGAAGAGACTTTCTGTACAAAAATAAGTGCAAGCGAGATTTTGAAATATTCACGATAACGATTGTAGTAAAAGATCGGGACATCATAGTACCACTAAACAATTATTTACCTCAACATGACACCATAACGATTCCAGCAAGATCACAAATTCTACGAGCTGTGAATAAAGAAATTAAGGAAGATAGCATAGGGGGCCTCGGTAGCCTAGGGGGTAAGGCGACTGGCTACTATCCGAGAAGTCCCGGGTTCGATCCCGGTCAGCCCCACGGTCCTTCGCCTTTTCCACTTTTCCACCTACATAACTTTCCTTCTTTCTTCTTCCCTCTTTACATTCCTGATTCCTTCTGTCATAGCCTTCCTTAGCCCTTCCCCGCTCCACCAAAGCGTATGTCATCGGTTGGTTGATGAGATTCAACTCGTTTCAGGAGGCATAACACTCCAGCGAGTTGTTTCTCGATGCCCCGATGTCAAAGTCGCAATAGTAATGGTTGGAAGTAGGTAGACTAAAAATATCGCGGGTAGGTTGTGGCAGTTCCTTTCTTCCCCGACTAGAGCTGCTGTTCGACATTGCAATCTATACGAATAAAATAGATTGTCGACAGTATAAAGGGCCTTTCCTGTGACTCTAGTCTTTCACATAAAAAAAAAATTGTCCTAAGTCAAGAGATTCAGGATGGAGTCTTCGTTGCTAATACATTGATTCCTTCAAAAGGAATAGCTCATATAAAACTGCTTAATGTAAACGAGAAAAAAGTTAATATTAGATTACCAGAGCTGAGAATATTACCATTAAGAAATTACAATATTATAGATCCGAGGGAAATATCAAGGATAAATAGACAACGACAAAACAAACTTTTACAAGAGTTAAATGTAAATGATACAGATACAGTAGCAAAAGATACAATCATAAAACTCTGCATGGAATACGCAGATATATTTCACCTAGATGGTGATAAACTGACTGTGAACAACTTCTACCGGCAAAAAATAAAAATGAAGGATGAAACACCAGTGTATATTAAACTAGTGGGATGTTGTGCCTAGAGACTAGCCACTAATTACGCTTTTTCATGGTATTCTTTCTGTTGAATAACACTGCAGACTGGATGACAATATATTAAGTGGAGATTGATCCGCACTCACTTCCAACTCGCCGGATCTGGGAAACGAGGCCAATAATTCGAATGTGTCAAATTAAAAAAAAAAAAAAAAAAAAAAAAAAAAAAACATTACACATGTAAACACTATATACAACGAATCTAAACATTTTTCTTTGGATTGGAGGCAAATCTAATGTGATGCACTTTGCACAACAGAATTAGGTGTATTATTTTACTTAAACATACAAGTGCACGCACACAAGTACCCCCACCTCGCAATGAGACCAACACCAATAATTACCCGCCAAAAATTTGAAAGAATTGATATATTTTAATTGCACCCCATCTATGACAAAGAATAGTGAACACCAATATTACAATATTACATTACTCTTCGTTTTACCTATGATTATCAATTTCCATAAAATATACAAAATACATTTCATAAATAATAGAAAATCTGTTGTCATAATTCAGTTGTTTACTTTCTTCGAAACTTTATACATATCTAGTATTGGAATGTACCTTTTTACGTAAGCATGAATAAATATGTTTATTGCCACATTCCTACAAGTTAGTGTTTGGAGTAATGGGAAGGCCCTAGATTGGGGTATGTTTGGCCCCAAACCCTAAAAAACAAATACCAAAACACAAATAAACCTAAAAAGAAATTTTATTAATATGAAATTAACCATAAAAATATACCTATCGGGTTATATCCAGCAAACTCCAAATCATTCGGCCAAATCTAAAATGTACAATAAAAATTAATTATTTAATTAAATAATATTGAATATATTTACATATAAGTAGAAATTCCACAAGAAGTCAAGGAATTTCTACTCCAATAACAAATATCAAAATGACATAAAAACAACAACAACAAGTACATAAAAATGTAAACAAAGCAAAAATCAACACAGTTAACATAAATTAAACACATAGCGCAGTGAAACAATGAAAAGTATATTAAATAATATTTCACCTGTGAATTAACATGAAAATAAACTAAACTTCCAGGTGAAATATTAAATGAAAAACATAGAATAACACATAACCTACCTTTTATGGACAAACATTGAAACAAGCAAAAAACACATAGTTCACATGCACATATAACACCAACACACAGCATAAACACTAAAAACCTTGCGCAAAGGCTTTTACTTACCTTAACACAACTGGAACACACGTAAAACGCACTTTTTACGCGAAATTAAACGCGCGCGACTTCGCGATAAAAACACCGGCGACAAACGTCAAAATCAAGCTTTACGTATTGTCATGGTGTGATACATGAAACCACAGTAAAATTTAAAGAGGAATTCAATGGTGTGACCAGAAAGGCAAAATATTTTATGTGTAAAAAGATATTAAGATAAATAAAATTTTTTCATAAAAGGTAGTAAGAGTGAAAGAGAAAGAAAACAAAAAGGATAAAAAGAACGAGATACATATATTTTCAAAAATACATTGATAAAAATATATGTGGCCATTTTGAATAAAAATAGTAAGAATATTGGTGTTTGAATTTGGACCGTTGCTTTCCTGGCTATAAAATCCGAGCACCAACAGCACTCATTACCAGTCGCTTGGTAGCAGCAATCGAATTGAGTGATCACACTTCTATATGCTAAATAGTAATTGAAGTTATATATGCTCAAAGATTTACAAGAAACTTCAAACGTTAAAAAGGACTTGGACAAATATTAAGTGATTGTGTCACACATATGCCAATTAGGTTATAGTGGCGCTGTATGCTTATATTTCAAAGTCCAGTAGCATAAGTATATAAAATTATATTAAATTTGTTTTATATATTTAACATTTTTTTCATAAATAAAGAAAACTTGGTTGTTAACTGACGCGTTTAATTTCTAATTCCTAAACTCTTCAGTTTGCATTTAACAGGGTACGAAAGGGCCCGGGTTCGATTCTTGATGAATTTGAGTACTCTTTTTTAGCTACGATGATTTATTGTAGTATAATAAACTAAGCGTGCGTTGATGGTAAAATCTCAAAGCGGCGACTAATTAAAACCTTTGGTACATATTCAATTGTGAGCTATAACTCAATCTATAATAAGCTAAATAAGCCAAATCCGTTCTTAACTAAAACTTTTATTCCACGTTGCATTGATTTAATTATTGTCAAAATGCTGTATCCTAGTTTGGCCATGGAGATTCATAGATATCACACTGACCAACGCTATATATAATTAATCTGGAAAGGCTTTTGTTAAAGGCTAATGTAGGTTATAAGTTGTGAGACTGCGTAATCTAAAACTTAACAAAGTATTTAACAAACACTACAATATAATCATCATAGCTTAAAAAAAAGAAATCAAATGTAAACAATAAAATTCTTTGATTCTTCACCCACGTCATGGTATATTTCTTTATTCAATATAAACAATAGTTTTTGAGCAGCAAATAAAAACTATATGCCATAATTTCGTTATCATCGGTTTTTGTTCTGGAAGCAAATTTAGAGACGTATTCATGTCAAAAACTTGTTTCATATGAAACAAAATCCCCGAAGGAAATTAAAAAAAAAATATTATGACGAAAAAAAAAGCACCGCGAGCCGAAGGATCGAACTCGCAGCCCCACGGACGAGGGACTTTCCCTAGCCCTTTATAGTCCATGGAAATGGTACTTTAACATTGCAAAAATGCAGGGCAAGGTTATATTTTTAGGATGTGTAGGGGGGGCCAGTGAGAGCTTAAGTTTGAGTTTTCGGGATTCTAACCCCCCCCCCCCCTTTTGGCCACCATCTTGGAAAACGTATGCAAATGGTTTTTCCACTATATCTCCGAAACGGCACATCTTACCGGAAATTTGCAAGGACACTTTTTGTTTAGAATTAAATAATCTA
Source organism: Thereva unica (assembly GCA_949987705.1). Lineage (NCBI taxonomy): Eukaryota > Metazoa > Arthropoda > Insecta > Diptera > Therevidae > Thereva > Thereva unica. The sequence goes on along the minus strand of OX465282.1, from coordinate 73,810,765 downwards.
CAATTTATTACTTGGAAATTTTGTGGTAAAATGAATAATTAAGAAGTTATAAACCTTAGAACACAAAAATTAGTCACAATATTTTCTTTAAAGGCCCTTTTTTGTTGTTTAAATATACTTCTAGTTGAAATTTCCAGACCATTTTCTCAGTTTTTGGTCTTTTGACCAAGAGCTACATTTTGAGATATTTTCCAAGTCTGTAGCTGCAGTACTTTCAGAGATGAAAGTAGGCTTCAGACGGACAGACTGACAGACGGACAGACGGACAGAGCCTCTGTATAAGCTTTTTTTTTTTTTGAAAAAGCTAAAAAGAAATCAAATGTAAACAATAAAATTCTTTGATTCTTCACCCACGTCATGGTATATTTCTTTATTCAATATAAACAATAGTTTTTGAGCAGCAAATAAAAACTATATGCCATAATTTCGTTAGCATCGGTTTTTGTTCTGGAAGCAAAAGAGACGTATTCATGTCAAAAACTTGTTTCATATGAAACAAAATCCCCGAAGGAAATTAAAAAAAAATATTATGACGAAAAAAAAAAGCACCGCGAGCCGAAGGATCGAACTCGCAGCCCCACGGACGAGGGACTTTCCCTAGCCCTTTATAGTCCATGGAAATGGTACTTTAACATTGCAAAAATGCAGGGCAAGGTTTTATTTTTGGGATGTGTAGGGGGGGCCAGTGTGAGCTTAAGTTTGAGTTTTCGGGATTTTAGCCCCCCCCCCATTTGGCCGCCATCTTGGAAAACGTATGCAAATGGTTTTTCCAGACCATTTTCTCAGTTTTTGGTCTTTTGACCAAGAGCTACATTTTGAGATATTTTCCAAGTCTGTAGCTGCAGTACTTTCAGAGATGAAAGTAGGCTTCAGACGGACAGACGGACAGAGCCTCTGTATAAGCTTTTTTTTTTGAAAAAGCTAAATTTACAGACTACCACAATCACAAATTGAAGAAATTAACTCTCATGTTGATAAACTGATAGATGAAAAAATCATAGAACCATCCGTTAGTCCATATAACTCACCATTACTAGTAGTACCTAAGAAAAGCGATAAAGGAGATAAAAAATGGAGAATGGTCGTAGACTTTAGACAGATAAACAAAAAAATAATGGACGACAAATTTCCACTAACTAGACTAGAGGATATTCTCGATAACCTTGGAAGAGCGAAATATTTCTCGACACTTGACTTAACAAGCTCATTTCACCAGATTGAACTGCATCCAGAGTCAAGACCAGTGACAGCTTTTCAACGGGCAAAGGTCATTTTCATTTCAAGAGGTTACCGTTTGGATTAAAAATATCTACAAATAGTTTTCAGAGAATGCTTTCTGTAGCACTAGCTGGACTAGATGCGGAGACATTTCTGTATGTGGATGATATTATAACCTTCGGTTGCAGTCTTGAACACCATAACCGAAACCTAAGGAAGACGTTCCAGAGGTTGCGTGATTACAACTTAAAGTTAAATCCAGAAAAGTGTAATTTTCTAAGAACAGAAGTTGTATATCTTGGGCACTTGATAACCAAAGAAGGAATAAAAACAGACCCCAAGAAGTATGATACGATTAAAAATTATCCCATGTCCAAAAACGCAGAAGAAATTAAACGTTTTACAGCATTTTGTAATTATTATAGACGTTTTATTCCAAATTTTGCAACAATTGCAAGGCCCCTAAATTTACTAACAAAGAAAAATGTTACATTTAATTGGACGGAAGAATGTGATAATGCATTCAAGGAGCTAAAAAGTAAATTAATGAATCCACCAATTTTACAATATCCTAACTTTAATAGACCATTCGTGCTTACAACAGACGTCTCTAACTTTGCACTAGGCGCAGTATTGTCTCAAGGAGAGATTGGAAAGGACTTACCAGTTTCTTACGCTAGTAGAACATTAGACAAACATGAAATAAGGAAACCAATTATTGAAAAGGAGTTATTAGGAATACATTGGGCAATAAAACACTTCAGACCTTATCTATATGGAAGAAAGTTTATAGTGGTAACGGATCACAGACCGTTAGTAAGTTTATTTACACACAAAGATCCATCTTCAAAAATGACAAGAATAAGAATAGATTTAAGCGAATACGACTTTGAGATCGTGTACAAGCAAGGAGCGTTGAACACCAATGCAGATGCATTATCACGAATCAAATTAGACTCTAACAAACTGAGAGCAATGATTCCGACAAATACGGACATGAAAACAATAACAAGGGAAAAGAAAAAAAAAGGAATAGTAATAAAGGCGTTAAAGAAAAAGAATAGATTCATAAGTATCACACTGACCAACGCTATATATAATTAATCTTGAAAAGTTTTTGTTAAAGGCTTATGTAGGTTATAAGTTGTGAGACTGCGTAATCTAAAACTTAACAAAGTATTTAACAAACACTACAATATAATCATCATAGCTTAAAAAAAGGAAATCAAATGTAAACAATAAAATTCTTTGATTCTTCACCCACGTCATGGTATATTTCTTTATTCAATATAAACAATAGTTTTTGAGCAGCAAATAAAAACTATATGCCATAATTTCGTTATCATCGGTTTTTGTTCTGGAAGCAAATTTAGAGACGTATTCATGTCAAAAACTTGTTTCATATGAAACAAAATCCCCGAAGGAAATTAAAAAAAAATATTATGACGAAAAAAAAGCACCGCGAGCCGAAGGATCGAACTCGCAGCCCCACAGACGAGGGACTTTCCCTAGCCCTTTATAGTCCATGGAAATGGTACTTTAACATTGCAAAAATGCAGGACAAGGTTTTATTTTTGGGATGTGTCAGGGTGAGCTTAAGTTTGAGTTTTCGGGATTTTAACCCCCCCCCCATTTGGCCGCCATCTTGGAAAACGTATGCAAATGGGTTTTCCACTATATCTCCGAAACGGCACATCTTACCGAAAATTTGCGAGGACACTTTTTGTTTAGAATTAAATAATATACAATAATCACTTGGAAATTTTGTGGTCAAATGAATAATTAGGAAGTTATAAGCCTTAGAACACAAAAATTAGTCACAATATTTTCTTTAAAGGCTCTTTTTTGTTGTTTAAATATACTTCTGGTTGAAATTTCCAGACCATTTTCTCAGTTTTTGGTCTTTTGACCAAGAGCTATGTACATTTTGAGATATGGCTCAAGTCTGTAGCGTCAGTACTTTCAGAGATGAAAGTAGGCTTCAGACGGACAGAGCCTCTGTATAAGCTTTTTTTTTTTTTTTTGAAAAGCTAAAACTATGTTGACTTGATTGAGGTGCCGAAAAAAGAATATTAACGAAGAAATGCTCAGAAAAAATATCATAGAAAAACTTCGGCTAATTGTCAGAAAGACCTTAAATTGACAAGTTTTGCCAATATCTAATAAACTCGATGGAATGAGGCCCGTTCTAAACGAAGTGGTCTTTTTTGGGTTCTGCACAGCGATAGCCTTCGAACAAAACATCACTTGTCAAAATCCGACAATCTTTCAAAATCATGCTAAAATTTCGTTACCCTTTACAAACAGCGCGAATTTTTCAAACCTTGGATTAGCACTTTTTGACGGGGAATTGTTTTCTACGCGATACAGTTTCAGGAAATTGCGGTTCATCCCGGGATTTCCGGTAGTTACCGCCAAATTTGTTCTTTTTGGTCAAGTCTGACAAGTACTTAACAGTTACAGTTTTGCTAATATCTCCGGAAAGCTTTGGAATTCCCAAATGAAGTCATTCGCTTCTCAGTTTGTCAACGGCGCTTCAGTACGCTCAGTACGAATTTGAACACCCGTTTTAGTGCAGCGAACGAAATACGGAGGAAATGTTTGTTTGCTAACGTTCAGGAAAAACAAATTCTCTAGAAAAATCTTGTTGATTTACTACTATTATAGTTATTTGAACTAGCTTCTCCCGGGATTGCTTTGTCATCAGTTCTGATGCAAGCCAATTTTCCACCAGTGCTAAACGTATAGCTATTTTGTAAGAAGTCAGTTTATTCCATCTTCGTCCATCATACTGGGAAGTTAATCGTGTGGACCGAAGGGGTCAAACCCACATCCCAACTAGTTTTTTTATTGTTATAAACTACATATGTACTTACTTTTTTCCATTTTTTAATGTACACGCGTGTTAAGCGTGGTAAGATTATAATTATCTTTATGTACTTTCGTAAATGTAAATAAATCATAAATGACTGTATATGATGCGATTTTATTATAATTATTAATTTAATATTTTTCATATGCATCTATATAGAGACGGTTTCACACACAATAATGCAATTGGATTCATCTATAATAAATCAGACGCAAACACAAAACTCAAAAATCACCGCATATGAGAATTTTTCGATTGTTTTGGTTTCTCCGTCCGAACCAAAGTCTAGAAATTAACAAGTCTTTCATCTTCATATGGTTAATGAGTGAAAGACGAATAGCTATATGCATAAGTTCTTCAAATGACGATGTCAGGCTATCAGAGAGAGAATGCAATATTTTTATAAGCGCTAGCATATAACTAAACAACAGAAAATTTTATGAGTTTCTATAGGGATAATGTTGATGTATTGGTGCATATTTGCTCGTTTGTTTTGATGACTTCAATTTTGACAGCTGATTCAATTTTCTTTCCTTTTCTGTTCTGCATACTTTACCGTAAAGATAGAATCTGGCTTTGTCTCGCTGAATTCACGAAGTATGCGTTGAGTTTTGCTCAGCAGTGATGTTCATATATGCACGCACACAACCAGCCGGGTGAAAATTTTGTATGAAGATGAAAGACTTGTTATTACTAGACTTTGGTCCGAACCACACACTTCACCTAAAACAAACCGATGACTGGCGAGCTTGTTTCTCTTGTGCATTTGTAATCTTTAAGTTGTAAACCAAACGCCGATTGTAAATAACGAATCTACTTGGCCTTTATATGCTCGTTGTATTCGTTTTTCGTTATTATTCGGCCTTTTAAATCGTTTGGTCAAGTTTGGCTGCCCTGGGCCTTTATGTGATGCCGTTTAAAATGGTTAAAAACTCTACGGCCATCCTATGCCCCTTAAAAAGCCAAGCGGCCAGAGCTCGCTTGTAGAAATCCATTTTTTATTTTTACTAGGGTATACGGCCGGTCTGGTTCTTCTTCGATAAGGGTTTTCCCATTTGTCCTCCTGGTCAACACACCAACTTATGAAAGTGCATTGGCTTATGAACTATGTATCGTTGACTAGATCTCTTGATCGTCTGATTATATTGGAGAAATATTTTTTTATAGAGAGGGCCCTCAACTTTTTCCAACCAGAAGGCCAATCCATGAATGAAGCAATTTGTGTTGCAATTTTTAAAAAGTCTTGGAAGTCCCCAAAACATTCCCAAGAAATCAGCAAATCCGATGCTTTTTTTGCATGAGATGAGTAAGAGGAAGTTTTAAAAGTAATGAGTTTGTGTCAAAGACTACCGCAAAAAGGTCATAATTATACCTGAAACTAATTGTCGCCCAGTGTATATGAATTTAAATATTTCAAAGCGTCTACTCTATATGTAGTAGAGTAGTATGTATTACTTTGCTATTAAGGTTATAAATACACGCTTCATAAGAGCTCTTTTAAAGCAATTTCCCTAGGCTAACAGATCGCCATCGGAATATTTTGATAAAAGATAATCACAAAAACAAAAACAAAATTAAAACATCATTTTAACTAACACATTTATTTATTTAATTTATTTCATAATATATTTACTTACACATACAATAATTACACATGGATGCTTTGTCAAATGCTTAGAGCTTTGTTTTTTATTTATTTATTTTTTTAATTATAACTTTTTATCTTATTGCTAAAAATTTTTTATGGTAACATTTTTTTTATTCATCTGTAATTTATATCGGCACGGTACGCATTTACCAGCTACACTTAAACCTATGATTAACGATTATGACATGATCTGTCAATGCATTATTAGTTTGCTTGTCGTGGATTTTCTCGATAAACATCTTTTAAAATTGAGATAAAATAATTATACACAGAGACTTACTTAATGATTCTAGTATGCTAGTAATTTCTTACATTTTTGCTTTTTTATGTTTTTTAAAGAGGTTTTTTTTTTCTTTTTGTTTTATTTTCAATTTATTACTATACTTTTTTGTTTTGTGATCACATCATGGATTTCACATTTGCATACGATTTTATACTGATTTATTTATAAAATATTGCGCGTACGTGGAAGAAATCCTGAACGTAATTTGCGTAACTTTCTTGGTATATAAAGTAAATGATTAATATTCAATTATTTATAATTTTGTTGAAAATAGATTCGAGACTGATTTGTAGCCGAAATATTAAACTGAAATTTGTATACATATATTTCAGGTTTTTAGCACTAATGTCTTTGAAAAACGTTAAATTGCCTGAATAAACTGACGAGACGATTGATTTGTACACCTGATGTTGGTAGAACCAGCAAACAAAGACTTAATTAGAAAAATTACGTTCACAGGCAGTAGAAAATATTTGATTAAAAATAATTAAATCGCACTTTCAGATACAATAATCATTATTTAGTTGCTGTTGCTATCGTGCTAAGCAGAAAACTCAAGCAATAAATGAAAAGAAAATAATGATTTTTCAATTTAAATGAGAAAAAGATAGAAGAACGCGCTACAAATGAAGGTTGTTGGCTATTGAATGAGGTACTGCGTGAAAATACCAAGTATCATTTCCCATCTGTCCTGCATATCATTTCATCTAAGATCCCAAAAGACTAGGCTCCCCCGCCTGTTCTGTTTGTATTTGCAATAATGGTTATTCCTTAAGATGTAAGCTTTCAAATATTATAAAACAATTTCTGTTTTCACATACAATACAATTTCTCATGTCATTATAGACGCTCGCTTTCAATCCATTTTGTTGCACGTAAGATCATGCGGCGCAAAACAGCACAGGGCAAAACAGCCCATTTACTACGACAAAATTAAAAAAAAAAATTAACTTAGTAAACACAAAATTTCTATTGAAAAATGTTGTTTAATATTTTTCATATACGAAACAGTGAATAGATTGAGCCAGGACAAACAAACAGGTTTCTACAAGTTCACCCAAGTTGACTCTTTGTTCTTAGTGAAAACATGCATTCAGTAGTGTGCTAAATGCAGTATTTATATGCTGAGATTTTGTACAGTAACAAGTGAGCCTAATCAACATTTTTAATTATGGACATTTTACTAAGCACTAGCAAAAACCCGCGTGCGTCCCAACGCCTTTTAATAAAACAAAATTATGTGTGCATAGTCCGGAATAAGAAAAAGGTATAATGAAACAAAGAACAAATCTGCAAGACATGATTTTGAACTTTAGAGTTCACTATAAAAATATGTTACCTACAACTTTTTTTAAAATTCGAGGTTAATCATCGGAAAACTTTTATACTACGTGCACAACAGATACCTAGCCAATTTTATTCAGAATAACTCTTGTGCGCGTAGATTTTGACGTTCTCAGATAATTGGCACCCTGAACTTGCCCATGGCGAACATGGCTTGAGACGAAGATTGCCAACATTTTAAGACGATACTACTGATTTGATCCTAAAAAGGATAGTTGCTGCTTCCCTTTTTTGTGTTTCGTCGTTTCTGGTCATACCGCCCGCACGGCACAATCCACTGTAACGCTTGTTCATAAACGATGTTAGATGTTTCACTTGTAAGTATTACAATCTTTGTGGCATTACTGAGTTGAGTCGATTTAGTTGAGTTGATAGTTCGAAATCGTCATAAATGTCGCTCATCAAAATTTCCTCGTCTATTACGAACTTTCAAACAACATCCAGCTGCTCGCTGTCATCATTCTCATTAATATCAGAACATTTTCTATTGTATATCTTATTTTGAGGAGAATCGTACTGAATTCTGAGTTTTCTGATTGCGTTCTCATCTTTTGCTTTAAATGACGTTTTCCAATATGTCCCTAAATGAGTGATCATTTCAGACACGTATCAATATCATCGGCCCACATATTTGTCCGGACAGCCGTCAATATTTGCCCGGAATCTATACCAATAAAACAGTTACTCCCCAAAATAATTGGTTTTTACATCTTAAATCTCGCGGTGTTCTGTTAATAGATACTTTATTTGCCATAGTACACTCATCGCATTCCCAGACAGTCATCATGCAGTTTTGCAAAACTTTAGATTTTTTCCACGCAGGTTTTTTAGATTTGTTCCCCGCATGATTTTCCATATGATCTTCTTAAATCGGTATCTTAAGCATAGAATGAGCTGTTCTTCGTGATGTGAGTAGTTGCTTATATCTCTGCTACTGTCCTGATCTCATATTGGCCTCATATATTATATATACTAGCTTGAGCAAAAAAATTTCATTCAACATAATTTTTTACTTTTTAGTTCATTTTTAAACAAAAGCATATCTTTAAGTCTTTTAAAATATATTTTTAGTTTTCCTTCGGTTATTTTGTGGTGACCGATATTTAAAATGAGGTCACCCAGCTTACTGTACTCTACTCATCATACACTTTTATTTGGTAGATATCCATAACGAGAGCGTTGTAAAAAAAGGTAGTCCGCCATTTTGTGTTGGCTGCCATTTTGAATTTGGAATTACGCCACCCAGCTAATAGTATTCTACTTGTCATATCCTTTGATGCCCATACCGATCGCGATGTAAATAAAATTTGAAGCTGATTGGTTATATGGAAGTGGGTCAAAAACAATTTTCAAGATTTGTCTACATACAACACATACATACATTCAGGGAGAGCTAATATATAGTGCATATAAATACCCAAAATACTGAATCTTCCAATGAAAGTCCCATCCCAATCGTATTAACCGTTTCCGAGATTAGCCCGAACAAACCGACAGACAGACATGCAGACATACAGGCAGACAAAAATTTTAAAAATGCGTGATTTCGTTTTAAAATCATGTTAATCTTTACTAATATTATGAATGCGAAAGTAACTCTGTCTGTCTGTTACGCTTTCACGCCTAAACCACTGGACCGATTTTGATGAAATTTGCTACAGAAATAAAATTTTGACAGTGCATCCCTATAATGGCGTGGACATCCACTATAAAGCGATTTTTCGAATTTCATCCCCTAAGGGGGTGAAATGGGGTTTACCCAAACCGCTGGAGCTGTAGGACTGGAATTTTGAAAGTGCATCCCTATAATGGCGTGGACATCCACTATAAAGCGATTTTTCGAAATTCATCCCCTAAGGGGGTTAAATGGGGTTTACGCAAACCACTGGAGCTATAGGGCCAAAATTTTGACAGTGCATCCTTATAATGACGTGGACATCCACTAAAAAGCGATTTTTCGAAATTCATCCCCTAAGGGGGTGAAATGGGGTTTATCCAAACGGCTAAAGCTATAAGGCTGAAATTTTGACATTGCATCCCTATAATGACGTGGACGTCCACTAAAAAACGATTTTTCGAAATTCATCCCCTAAGGGGGTGAAATGGGGTTTACCCAAACCGCTTTAGCTATAGGGCTATAATCTAGCCATAGGGCCTATAATAACGAAGAAATTAATGACTCGAAATTCACTTTATTTAATATTCATTTGTGATTGCTTCATAATTTCTTGCACCCACGTAAATAGGCGAACAAACTTAACGAACGTTCATCAAACCCTAAAATGTCACTTCTCTTGATGATATATACATGCCAATCTCTGCTTAAAACTTGCAGATTTGTTGCGCAAAGGTGTGATATACGCAGCAATTTTTTACCATATTTATTAAAAAAATGCAATATAATAAACCCTTTTTAAGGGTAATAGCAGCTGACTTTTTTTTTTAAAGGCGTTGCAAGGCAAGCGGGTTTTATGTTAGTAACCATATAAAATTAAAAAAACACAATTATTTTGAAATCACAGACAGACACTCCAATTATATTAATTATATAGATTAAGTACTTGGAAATAAGATAATTAGAACAGATAAAGTAATGTATTGAGATATAAAACAATTCAAAACATTTTAAGAAGTATTCTAGGTTTATTTTTTTTTTTTGCATATTTGTTATTGTTGTAAGCTTAAAGTTCTATCGAGTTCCGCTCACTTTAAGTAGGTTCGTTACATTCAATATTTCTAAAAAAGAATTCGCAATGACTAAATGGTCAGATTAAACTCCCGAAATTGGTAGAAAGTGTTCAACCCCCTGAAATAAAACAAGTTTAACTCCGTCATAACTTCACAGTAAACAAAGAAACATTCAATCGCTCGTTAAACACATTTCTCCTGTATGCAACTGAATCTAGCTTGACAAAGTCAGGGAGAAGAACAACAGCTAAAGCGATGAAGTTGGCATTGGAAGCTTCACCTAAAAAGCTAAAGAAAATGCAACAAGTAACCCGACCTGCGTTCAGTACGTATACGCCAGAAGAAGCATTAGCTCTCTTAATCCAAAAAGGAGCAAAAGCAAGAGGAGCTTCTTTGTAGTATCCAGTATATAATGTTATATTCAAAGTTAAAAAACTTGCTACCCTGAAAATATGACCATGTCAGAATGCGACGATTGGATTCCTTTACAAAATTTACTTAATTTGACTGTGAGTAAATTATTTGAAGTACAATGGGATGTTATTCAATGTCATCTTCCAATCGCTTGAATAACCGTGACGTGGAACTGGTAGTTAAATTCCACTACCTCGGTAGTATTGTTAACGAAAATGCCAGTGCAGAAAAAGATGTCAGGTCCAGAATAAATAAAGCCTATGTATATGCATGCCTGTTCCGCATATGGAGATCAACCGAGATCTCAAATAACTGTTCAACTCCAACGTTAAGGCAGTACTTTTGTACGGTTGCGAAACATGGAAAGTCACCCAATTCATCACAGGGCGCCTACAGGTCTTCATCTACAGATGCCTGCGTCATATCCTAAAAATCCGCTGGCAAAATAGAATCAAACGAACATCTGGCGACGCGTAAACGAAAATTTAGCCAAACAGGCCCTTGACTGAAATCCGCAAGGATCCCGTCGTTTCGGAAGACCTAGAACAACGTGGAGAGGAACCTTATTAGTAGAAGCCGCAACAACTGACAGATCCTGGTCGGAGCTGAGAGCTGTCGAGCAAAACAGAGTCCGCTGGAGGGCAACTGTTTCCGCCCTATGTCCCATGAGGGATTAAAGGAGCGTAAAGAAGAAGAAGAAGAACCCAGCTCTCTCTCTCACTCCATCTCGGCCGGTGTTCCCCAAAGACCCTCTCCTGCTCTCTATCTTATATTCTCTTTAATGATTTCCTCTTAATCCCCACCAACCCACTTCATAGTTTCGCCGATGACGGTACTCGAAAGTAGAAACCTCTTGGCAGCTTTTTCCCCGCCACACAAGTCTAGCCAACTCGGCTCACCCCACACACTACAGCCCTCCTTTTCGCCTACATTACGGTTTAATAATTCGTTTATGAATAGAACCACTCGGTTGTGGAACTGTCTTCCGCAATCGGTGTTTCCGAACTCATATAAAATCGCAAAGTTCAAACGCAAGGTTCATTGACATTTTCTCACGCACTCTCCAGGCCCTAACCTATCCCTCTCCTCTATCCTTCAGATCAAGGTTACTACTAGATATTCCGCCATGACTTTAACGACATGGCGTACCAATGGTACAAAGGGTGACTCCTCAGCTTGACCCTGTCACATAAAAAATTAGGCCATATAAGGGTTAACCAAAATGAATAGTGCGTTAGAACAAGCGAAGTGCTTAAAGAAATGTATGACGAAATAAATATAGTGACACATATAATACGCTTCTTTCAAGCGATCTGGTTCTAGCTATGATTTTCAAAGGTAGACCATCAAGAAAAAGAAGTGTAAGAAGACCAATAGGTGGATGGATGACATGAAGAATACGAAAACTACGTATAAGAAACTGGAAATAACTAGCAGGACGTAGGGACGACTGGGAGAAGCCCCTTAAAGACGCCCGAGGCTTGCAAGGGCAGTGGCGCCATTTAGGAAGCAGAAGATCTACTAAGGTTAAATAAATTAGCTTAACATATCACTATCAAAAACAAAATATGATGGCGAACGCCTTAAATTCATTACTCTTACCGGCAAATAAAATTTCAATTATATAAACCAAATTATTTTGTACTGCAATCTTTGAATGCTGATTATTTCGTTCGTCGTTTTATGTTATAAAATAATTTTGTATTCGAGTAAATATTTCGAGAATTGACTGTGTTAACTTCCAAATATTAGAGAGCATAAAATTAATTTTAAAATTCACCAAAACCTAAGAAAGTCACTCAAATTACTACAAAAAATGTTCCTAAATTATAAACAAAAAATTTTACATTATGTTTTGCGTACACTTATTGGTAACAATTACACACTATCAGGTTGAACACACAGTTAAATTTTATTAACTAAAGCCTATAAATAATATACATATACATATAAAAAAATGTGTCATAAATAACTTCACTTATTTTTGGGTAGATGTCTCTTCATATGCAGGGCTAGATGGTCACTACGGGCGAAGCTTCTCTCACAAACGACGCACTTGAACGGTTTGGCACCGGTATGCTTTCTATAGTGCCTCGTTAATTCGTCTGACCTTGCGAACCGCCACTCGCATTCCGGCCACTGACAGGTATATGGTTTCTCACCTGAAAATAATCAAAAGAAATCACAGTTAAAACATTTTATTTCATTTTTCTTTTCTTAAAAACTCCAAAGACTTATTCTAACTCGCCCAACAACAGAGCGCTTTATGCTGTACATACTATAAAAGTGTGGAGACTGTTATTTAATATAGGTAGTAATTTAGCTTGTCGCATGCGAGTGTTGCGTTACAAATTAACACTTCGCATGAAATAAACGGCAACGAGCGGTATTCACTCGCATGCAGAACCATAAATCTCTAGCAGCAATTTCATAATTTAGAAGCGATTTTGGCATCTGTTGTCTCGATGTCGGATAGACGAGATTTATCGAACGTATTCCCGCGTTGGACTGATTCAGAATATCTTGAAAATTACGGATAAATTTATCCAAAATCAATAGAAAACTTTCGGTTTAACTATTGACGACTTTTGGTAATTTGATATCTACTTTTAATAACAAAAGAGAACTTTTTGGAAATTTTAAAATTTCTATGCAAAAGTGAACGGGATTAAGGTCAGTTTCTGTGCGCTGTTTCTAAGATAAATTTTGATGTGGGCAGATAAACAGGAAGTGGGATAGAAGTCTTTAGAGAAAAATTATTTTGATTACCTGTTTTGATAGAATCCAGCTAACTGGAGAAACAACCATGGCCCTGTCCTCACAAATTATGCTTTCGTATGAAAATATCGAATTGACGTCAGATTTGTTCTAAAATTACAGAAAAGGCATCAAATGATTTTGAAGGCTTTCTGGAGAGCAGGTTCTTCTTAGGTCATTCTTAACTTGTAAAAACTAAAGATTGACTGTGCGAAAGTTTCGAATTGTGATTTTTTAATATTAAACAATGGATATGACTGGAATAACGTTATATAATGCAAGCTTATTATTACTGGTGTCAATGTACTAAACTATATTTACTAGAATATCTCCAAAATTACGGAAATGGAAATTCATATTGTAAGCTGCGTCAATTTCAGGCCTTTTACCTTAAATGGTTCATAAACAATATTCAAAAGCAATATACCCAGTAGGGAAAAACGCAAGTACGTACTCTGGGAAGTAGATTTGGAAGTACTTCTTTATTTAGTGTTTTCTTAAATACCAAAGAAGTAAGTACATACTTCTGGAAGTACTTTTTAGTAATGCAGAGAAGAATGGGTTTGGTGACCATGCATTTGATTTCGCGCAAAAAGCATGTTCAAAACTGCGCAGCTGGTCGTTTTCTTTGTTAATCATCTCAGTTATCTCAGTCATTAGGTTTTTAACTTTAATGTACATACATACATATATTAAAATTCATGTTTATTTTGCTTTTGTTTTATTAAAATTAAAAAAAATATAAGTCGCTTAATTTTACCACCACCAACCCCACCACTTTACCCCACCCACGACTAAATTACATTTCAAAAATTTACGTTATAATCACTTTGTATATGAGTTCAATAATAAATGTGGTATAGGTACTTACAAAATACATTCTATGGAAGGGAAAATGGAAGTATTTTCGCCATTTTTGTACTGGGTGGAAGTACTTCTAAATGACATGGGGAGGAAAGACTTCTTCCACTCATTCTATGGAAGGGAAAAAAGAAGTACTTCCCGCGTATGCCATCGCCGTGTTAATGTAATGTTTTTTTGTACTGGGTGGAAGTACTGGACTGCTTCTGCAGAAGTACTTCTAGAAGTACTTTTAAAAGTACTTCCATTCCCTGACTAGTGATGAGCAAAAATGGTCTTGTTCCTGCAGTCTTGTCTTGTTCTTGCACATTTAACAAGAACAAGGACAAGAACAAGACTTAGTTATGCTTGCAAGAACAAAAACAAGATTAACTGTGCAAGGAAAAGACCCAGAGCAGGACTTTAGCAAAATTCTTGCAAAATTGTCACGTAAATTCATGTTTTTAAAAACAAAAAATATAAAATTGATTATGATGTTCAAGTAACTATGATATAAATACATGTGTATATATTTACTTTTTCATATGTTAATTGTAAAAGCATTTGTACGGTTTTGTTCTTACAGTCTTGTCTGTTCTTGCACATTTAGCAAGACCAAGAACAAGAACAAGACTTAGTTATGATTGCAAGAACAAAAATAAGACAGACTGAACAAGAGAAGAACAAGACTAGATAAGACTTGCCTTATTCTTGCGTTTGCTCATCACTACATTGCTCGCATAAACGATAATGACCACAGTAACGAAATACGCCAAAAAATTGAAGAAATTTCTCATGAAACATTTGAACTCTGTACAGAACTTGAGCCGCACAACGTCTGCCCAATACTCTGACAAAGTATACAGCTGACAACGCATACCCCGTGAACGCGGCGAGACCAAGGACCAAGCCAGTCCTTCTCTCTCTTCGATAAAGTATGCAGAAGAGGAAAGTAAATTGAATCAGCTGTTTTTATTTTTTCGAACAACGAGAAAAATGCACCAACATATCAAGTTTATCCCTATATGAACTGCGAGCGCGTATAAAAAAAATGTATTCTCTCTCTGATAAACTAACAACGTCTTTTGAAGAACTTGTGCTTATAGCTGTTCGCCTTTCACTCATTAACCATATGAAGATGAAAGACTTGTTAATTTCTAAACTTTTCAGACGAGTTCCCGGACCATAAAAAGAATTTTTCGAACTAGTTGAACGAGCACCTAATTCCTTGAGCTAAAGTAGTTTGGGAGCCTGTATGCAGGCTGTATGTCGGCACTAGTGATGAGCAAACGCAAGAACAACTCAAGACTGATATAAGCCCTAACTATAATGATCTTAAGACATCATAAGATTCTTCGTCAAATTCTCTTAAGACTGGTTAATTATCTGTCAAATCTTAAGCTCAGCTATAATAGCCTTAAGACGTTTTGACATTTTTAAAAGGTAAACAAATCGTGTCTGGGAAAGCGTCCAATAAATTAAAAAAATGGAAATTATCAATAGTTTTATTGAAGAACTGATTGAATTAGTTCAAAACTGTTTTTTTAATGTCTCTATTTATTTTTCTTACACAACACGATCTAGGTTTTTTTTCATATCTTCTACCAATTTCACTAATAACGCCAAATTATTTAATAACTCCAAATTATTCATTTTGCAAAAAAACGTTTTCTGCAACTAGAAACACTAAAGAAAATTACACTTTTCTTATGATTGCTTAAGATTTGTACGCTCGTTACCGTACATTAAAGACTTGACGAAAGATTGGAAAAGTTAACGAAAGATTGCTTAAGGTCGTTATAGTTGGTATTATGACATTTCATAGGAGCGTATAAAATCTTAAGGTATCTTAAGACCATTATAGTTAGGGCTATAGTCTTGGACTTGGTCTTGCGAGAAGAGCTATGCCTTGGTCTTGTTCTTGATCTTGCTAAATGCGCAAGACCCACGCAAGAATGCAAGACCAATGCCATTTTTATCTAATATCCACTGTGATCCGATTGCCTTTTTTATCGAGTCCAGCTAGCTAAGCTCGGTTGCAAGACTTATCGTTACAGTTTAATAGGCATTCCATCATTTAATATGAATGTTAGAAATAAAGTGGAGCAAAGGCGTTATGCTACCATAAACATTGGGTTATGCTCTTAAATATTATTTAAACGAATTGAGGTGGCTTGCAATTTTATCTTAATTTAAATTGAGTTTATAACAAAACTTTTTAAATCTGTTGGTAAATAAATCATTAATAATTTTAAATAAAAATTAAATAATTAGTATCTTACACACTAATATTTAAACAATTTTTTCTTATATAGGGGTACGCTATTTTTGTTCCGTGTCATTTTTTTTACAGAAAGACCAAACATCAGAATCTGACGATGATAGTGTTTGTAAGAATTTTGCGAGACTCTTATTGGTCTTGCACAGTTAGTCTTGGTCGTGGTCTTTCAAGCATAGCTAAGTCTTGGTCTTGTTCTTGGTCTTGATAAATGTGCAAGAGACAAGACTGCACGACCAAAACCATTTTTTCTCATCACTGGTCGGCACCCACAGTTTTCATGAGAACACTGATGTGAATGGATAACGAGTTATAGCGATGGTAGTAAGTAAAATATGGTCGTTGCAAGATATCACGACGGTTATCTATACAATAGAGAGAGAGAGTTGAACATGTCTTAAAAATACTGTCATTAGTACTACTGAATCCAGCTTAGGCGGAATTCGATGATGAATGCTGGCTGCAGCCGTCTCAGAGAACATGGGCATGAAAAAATTGCAAAGAGCTGAGAAAAAAGGAAAGAGTTCATAGAGGGACATTAAGAGCCTGGGAGAAAAACTTCGTTTGTGAAGTAGAACAGAACAGAGACCAAAAGCAGGACCACACACGGGAGTTTTACCGAAGAATTTGTGGTATGACGGAATTCACTGTTGCACATGCTACAAGGACAGAGAGGAGAATCTGATCACTGATCCTAAAGGGATTTGGGAGCGATGGGAAGGGAAAGAGTACTTTCATGAGTTACTAAATGGCGAGCTACATGAAAAATTAAAAGCTCCATTAATATCTAATGATAATCATACTCTGCCGCCACCAAGCTTAGAACAAGTTAGTAGAGCCAACAAGACCCCGGGTGCAAAGGCAGACGGCGTCCCCGCGAAGCTGGTTAAATGTGGATGGCTTAAAATATACCAAGCGATTCATTAATTAATTTTACACATTGGCAAGTGCAAGTAAAAGTGCATGAACACTTAACATTGATCCCACATTGCGGTAGTAAAATCTTAGCTTGTTGCAATATAGTAGCAGCGGACAATAGCATAGAACCAAAAATATGCACACGTCTTCTAAAGGTCAGCAAAGCCTACTACATACATATAGTCTGTCAAGTATATAACATCCAAGCCGCTCATATAAAAGGTGTATACAATAAGTTTTCAAAGAGGCCGGACGCTGGGCCCGTTGAAGTGGTTTTGTTAGAGTTTTACAATATCACTCTGTATTTTTGTAACACTTTAACCTATTTTTATAAAGAATTTCCAGAGTTTTCAACAAAAAGGTCAATTTCAACTAGGTACCTATTCTCCAAAAAATGTGTAGTTAACCAATATTTTCTTCCAAAATTGGAAAGCTTGGAACGAGCTAATAAAAAAAGAAGAAGTGTCGACCAAAGCCTTATAAAGAGTGCATATAATAAAGATAATTGTTTAATCAAATGGTAGAAATAAATAGAAAAATTAAGTATTTAACATCGAACACCGGAAAAATTAAAATATTTTGTAACACCTTATAGGTTACAAAACGCTGCAGCAAAAGTTCGAATAACTGGTATATTTTTACGCAGAATTGTTATTAAAAAACTTTTATATGATAAACAGTAATTTTGCACAAGTGATTTGCCACCTACTTATCATTTTAGTACCCCCAAATTAATTATTTTTCTCCATCATCGATTGCCACATAATAATTCCCAATCATGTTAAAACTTTTACGCTTTAAACATCCGATTGCATCAGGTATACGTTAAAATATAATTATATGCACACGAAACAGTTAATTAAAATTGAAGTCAGCCGCAAACGTTGAACAAATAATGCGAATTTTATTTCAGTGAGGCTAACTCACGATCGGTAAATTGCTAATTCATTTGATTTCGTTCCCCATATTAACTTTAATTACTATTGATATCCTCGTTGACTACGGAGCTATAATAATTAAACAAAATGTTATAAGCATTTCCAGGGAAAATGTCTTGCCCTATAGCCAGGTGATCAACGTCAATAATCCATAGAGGATCGTGCTTAGTCTATCAGGTTTTCCTAAATTCTTAACGGCTACTTGGCTGCTGATTATGTTAGAGTCAATATGAAGAGGCACTTGAACATGCGAACTTCTTCGATGCGGACTGTTGAGTCTGAATGGCGCATTAGATGATCTTCCTCAATCCTCATTATGCCCACGTCTACTGCCATTTCACTGATTGCCATACTCGGGTATGTTAATGAGTGAGAATTTACTAACTATCCGAATATGTGCATGGATTTCATACTCCTCCTCCACTGAGTAACATTGCAACCGGAGTTTTGAAAGTTTGTTGCGAATCAAATCGGACATGGTTCGGCATTACTCATTTCTGGCATTCTGGCATGCAAGTAGCCATTCTTACTTCAACGCATTTTCTTCTGTTTGAAATGATTTGCTATATAGCGTGCTCCGCTATGGCCATAAATCTGTTCCCTCACATTCAATTTGCGATTTACGTGAATCATAACCGTTCGATCTATTTGGGTTGTAACGTTCGAGGGCTGGTGGCTGTCTGGCTAAGATCTTAAGGTGAATTTAGCTACCTAATCTTGAAGTTCTAACAAAATCGTGAAAGGTGGCACCGTGAAACCTGGGTCTCCAATTATCTATCTCTTGGTCTTTTTATGTTGTGACTGTCAATGGCGTATTCTGACCCAAATTCAGATTAAAATCAGATGGACTCAAATTGCTGTGTGACACACGGAATGTTTATAATGTGCCGGTTCTATTGAGGATATCCACATTCCAGGTTTTGATAAATGGCAAAGTTGCTGCTATTATTGTTTTTGCGATTATGGAATTGAATTGAGACATTTTATGGGGTTTTTAAAGTGCTATCAAATAAAATTATACAAATTCAATAAACATAAAAGCCAGGTTTTTGGTTTGTTGGAAAAAATTACCTAGAATACAATACAAGTTAAGTTTTGCTAAGTTTTCATAGCCAGCCGGTTGTTGATAGGTTCAGGATAGCGATAAACGAACAGAAAATCGTAGGGGGTGGAAGGGGGGAAATCATAAGGGTTTAGCAGCTAGGGCAAATTTAAATTTGTTTATAGGTTTACATATCACCCTATATTTTTGTAATGCTATAACCTATTTTCATGTAAAAGGTATTTTAAAATTGACGGTTCCCCCCACCAACTTACAGAGTTATGAGTCATCAGAGTCAACAATTTGTTTTTTTAACTGAAATTTTACCTTCAACAACCTTTTTCTTCAAACCGTTTTTTCCACAATTAAAAAGCTTGAAGTATTTCCTAAGAATAATGTCCACATAATTTTTGTGCTATGATTACGACATTTTCCCCATAACAATAACGTCAACTCTGCCACTATAAGAACGAGTGCATTTTAAATTTTCCACAACCAAATCTGTGAAGCCTAGTGAGAACATATGGTTTAAACAGGAATGCATGAAGGAAATAAAAATTAAAGAAGCCGCATTCAGAGCTTACAAAAAATTTCCGGAGGTGATAACAGATAGCAAATCCAAAGACGACAAACTGGCATCTTTGTTCTCCTCGAATTCTTCTCTGCCACTGCGTTGCCATCCCTGCCTCAAATGCGCCTCACACACACTCAAAGGAAAAGGTCTTGTTCAGAAGACGTGAGATATATAGGTGTTTCAAGTAGCTCGAGGCTAACAAAATCGGCTTGTTTAGAATTTTTCTTTGCCGATCCCAAAGGCATTTTGGAACGATGGGAAGAGCACTCCCATGAATTACTAAATGGTGAGCTAACTGACGATTTAAAGGCTCCACTAATATCTGATGATAATACTACGCTGCTGCCACCAAGCTTGGAAGAAGTTAGCAGAGCCATAACCCGGCTCAAAAGCTGTAAGCCCTCGGGTGCAGACTGGTTAAAGATGAAGGGTCTACATTGGTTAAATATGGAGGGCCTACCAAGCGATTCATAAATTAATTCTGCAAGTATGGGAGCAGGAAGCGATGTTCTCGGATATATCACAACGTGCATAAATTATGGTGGTTTAACGTTCTTAAATACCATGTATAAGATATTCTCTGCTATCTTACAAAATATGATACACCAGAAACATCGTAGGCGTACCAGATCAGATTTTCACCTTGAGGCAGGGAAAAATGGCTAGAGTTTCAAAACTCAATACAACACCTATTCATAGACTTTTAAGCCGCCTATGAGAAGCATAACCAGAGTGGACCTCTACAAAGCCATGAGAGAATTCGGCATACCCAAAAAGCTGACAGGATTATAAAGGTTGATCATGACCAATGTGACAAGCCAAGTAAAGATTTTCGGAACACTGTCCAGATCAATCAACATCTATAATGGACTGCCTGCTTTTAAACCTGGTAAGACCTATGAAGTGCGACAGCGAGGGAGACCCAACCTCCGTTGGAAGGATGGCGTAGACAAGGACCCTCAGAGCTTAGGCACCGGATCCCTACAAACATTACGAGTCGAGATCGAATCGAAAACGAGTCGCGAAATGTTCGAGAAGACTTCGTGACGAGAGTCGATTTCGAAACGAAATCGATTTGAAACCGACGAAGACGGAATGCTATAGCAAATCGCTTTAACGACGCGTTAACGACTCATAGTAGCGACTTTGAATCGAAGAGCTTCTTATTCGATTTCTTTGGTGGGCAAGAAGAAATTGTAAAAGATTTTTTTTTTAAATATTGTTGAGGAAATTAAGAAAATCATATAAAATAACCGAACTTTTTTACGAGAATCAAGTTTTTGACGAGCGATTCTCGACTCATAAACGAGTCGTTAAAACGACTAGTCGAAAAAATGTTTGCAGGGTTCTAGGTTGTAAAGCCGTTAAAGAAAAGAAGAAAAGTGTGTGTGAGTGTGTGTGTGAGAGAGAGGAAGTAAAGGAAAACTTCCGTCCACAACTCAAAAGCACAAGGGTTAAAACTACCCCTACAATTATAAAAAACTACTTTATATAAAAAAAATTGCAAAAAAATTTGGTTTTTGCTTTTTGCTTGAAATTTGTTCAATAGGTATTGTCAGCCACAAATTTATTATTTTCAACCCTTAAGAGGGTAAAACTACCGCTACATTAAAATTGTAATTGAAAAAGATTGAAATTTATTGTTTTGCATTAAAATTCGGGTGCAATATCTTAATTTTATTACTTTGCTTACTTTAATCAGACACCCCATTATTCAGAAGTACCTCAAATAAATTAGGGTACATATTTCCCAATTATTGTGTGATTGTCGTTTTTACCCTGCATTTTGACCTTATTTAAAGATTCCACGAAAAGAAATATTTCTCAATGTATTTTTTATTTTGTTTCGGCTTAGGGGTGTATTAATCTCTTCAAAAAGGGGTTTAAAGTGAAATTTTCCAAATGTTTTAATGATTAAAAATGTAAAATAAAATTTTAAGGCAAAACAATAAATTTCATTTTTTTTTTCAATTACAATTTTAATGTACGGGTAGTTTTACCCCCTCAAGGTTGAAAATAATAAATTTTTGGCTGATATTCCTATTGAACCAAATTGCAAGCAAAAAACCAAATTGCAAGCAATTTTTTTTATATAAAGTTTCGCTTTGGGGGCCTCGGTAGCCTAGGGAGTAAGGCGCCTGGCTACTATCCCAGAGGTCCCGGGTTCGAATCCCGGCCAGCCCCACGGTCCTTCGCCTTTTCCACTTTCCCACCCACATAACTTTCCTTCTTTCTTCTTCCCTCTTTACATTCCTGATCCCTCCTGTCATAGCCTTCCTTAGCCCTTCCCCGCTCCACCAAAAAGCGCATGTCATCGGTTGGTTGATGAGATTCAACTCGTTTCAGGAGGCATAACACTCCAGCGAGTTGTTTCTCGATGCCCCGATGTCAAAGTCGCGACAGTAATGGTTGGAAGTAGGTGGACTAAAAAACAAAAAAAAAATATCGCGGGTAGGTTGTGACAGTTCCCTTCTTCCCCGACTAAAGCTGCTGTTCGACATTGCACTCTATATGAAGAAAATAGATTGTCGACACAGTATAAAGGGCGTTTCCTGTGACTCTAGTCTTTCAAATAAAAAAAAAAGTTGATTTTTATAATTGTAGTTTTAACCCCTTAAGGGTTGAAAATAATTTATTTTTACCTGACAGTACGCCCACAATCGAATTTGAAGCATGAACTTGAAAAAAAAAGTTTTACATTTTTTTCTATTTTTAGCCGATTTTCAGGTGGTTTTAACCCTTTAGGATTACCCCTTATCATAAAGTCCGCCTTGATTTAGTGTGTTTAGGCTGAACCCTAAAAATAAACAAATTACTTAAAACAGCAGAATACTTAAAAGGATACCTAGTGCCTGGGACTCTACAAGCACAATCCCGCCGAACGAGTTAAAAGGCCAGCTTCGTCCTCAATATATCCATATATATAATAAATATACAACAAAAATAGGGTGTCTTCGAAAATGCATAACAAGAAAATAAAAACACTTCACCGCCGAAGCTTGACACTTTGACACGTCAAACTGTCAAGTGTACTAAAAATTTGCTGACAATAAGTTCTGAATGTCAGCGATTTCGCCAATAAACATGAGCGAAAGATCCGACAACAAGACAGGGACAACTCCAAGAAATTACCGGCTTCCAAATTTCCAAGGAACCTGGAAATTTTGAGAGAGCCAAAGGTCAAGGAGGACGAAGAAAAATTTTCACTTGACCAGAAACCGTTGGCGGCAGAAGGCGAAGTTTTTTTCTAATTCGGCAAGATTTGATTTATTAGTTTTTCAATTTAAATCGGCAGTTTTTTTTGCGTTAAAATTGTAATATAAAGTGTAGTTAGAAGGCGGCATTTTTTAGTTTCTTTTATATAGTGTAAATTTAAGTCGGCAGTTATTTTTTCTTAAAGTCACCCAGGTATAATACAAGTCAATTTTTTTTGGTTCGAACATGTCCATTGCAGACATCAGGCCAATCCATTAATTAATAATTTTATTTCAGTGATTATCAAAATTAATATCTATTTCAATATTCAATAATCTATCAATAAAAAAGAGCAAACATGTTCGTACGAACATCGCTTCGATTTTATTGATTTTCTTTCAGGTAGTGTAATTAGATTTAGGAAGTGAATTGTGCAATAAAATTTAAGAAGAAAATTTGTAATTAGTTAAAGAAGTGAATTTAATAATCTATTTTTAAGGAGTTAATTTTTGAAGAAAGAAATTTAAATTGTGAATTAGGACCTTAAGTTTCATTTTTGGATAATAACAATAAATAAGTGGAATTTTGTAAAGAAAGGTGTTTTCTCATTTCTATTTCCTTAAGCAGCGTACTCAGAGAGTACACAATTTAACCACGACAATATACATTGCTGTAATTATAGGCCGCTACACTACGGACCGCTCAAACATTGGTGGTTCCATCCAGGATCAGCAATCTATTGTGTTGGTTAATATATAAGAAAGTTTAAAAAACATGAGTACGCTGAAGAAGGCAATGAAAAGAGAGCAAACATTAAGAGCTCGAATAGAAAAATTTATTGAAAACTCAAAAAAAACGGCATTAGCGAAGCGCACCAAATCCTTTTATGAAGTCAAATTGGATGAGCTCAGAAATTTGTGGGCAGACTACAAGGATACGGACCAGAATTTAACTGACTCATTCATTCTTGAGGAATTGGAATCTGAAACATTACCCGAAGATACCTATGTGTTATTAGAATCCAAATATTCGGAATACCTCAGTGAATTAATGGAAGGACTTCAAAGATTTACTCCACCAGAAGTGCAGCCACCATCTCCAGCAGTCATTCGGCAAGATACAATGCTACCAAAAATCGATCTACCAAAGTTTGACGGAAACTATGATAGATGGTACTCATTCCACGATCTGTTCGTCTCCCTAATACATAACAATTCACAATTAACACCAGTTCAAAAACTACACCACCTCAAGTCATGCCTAGTGGGGGATGCTGAAAAATTATTAAGACATATACCAACTACAAACGATAATTACGAGTCATCATGGGTTAAGGTGAAGCAACGTTACCAAAACAAAAGGATATTGGTAAATCATCATTTAAAAACATTATTAACCCAACCGAAAATAAGTGCCGAGAATGCTACCAGTTTAAAGACATTCATATCGACTATTGACGATTGCCTTCAACAAATAAGGAACTTGAACATCGATACTACTTCGTGGGATATATTGCTCATACACATCCTTATTCAGAAACTGCCATTTATCACACTGAAGATGTGGGAAGAGGAACAAGGAGCCTCTCAAGATCTTCCTACATACCAAGAATTTTACGACTTCTTATGCAAACGACACAAGATTTTAGAATCGATATCCGATATGGTCCAACCAACTTCATCATCACAATCAAGCCGAACGAGAACTACTACAAGGGTTTATCACGCAGTTCATGGTGATCAATGTCCAGCGTGCCATGAACCACATTGGTTACAACAATGCTCCAAATACATCAGTATGGCTCCAAGTGCCAGAAGGAAACTAGTTACTACAGCCGGTCACTGCTACAATTGCCTGTCAAAGAGTCACGCAATAAAGGAATGTAAAAGCAAATTTCGATGCCAACGGTGCAAGGAAAAACACCATACCACCTTACACGAAGATAAACAAACTGGGTCTTCTAGGTCAACTACAACACAACAACGATCGAAGCCCTTTACTACAAACAATTCAACTAAGGAAGCCTGTCGTTCAAGTCAATCAACAAGCGACACATCTACATTAATACAGCAACAAAACAACCAACAACTCAACAGTGATTCCGACTCAAACAATATACAAACATTTCTGGCGAGAAGAGGAGCACACGCATTACTATCAACGGCTTTAGTATATGCAAGGGGGAGCAACGGGGAACATCATACCATAAGATGCCTAATAGATAATGGATCTGAGTCATCTTTTATTACGCAAAATGCATGCAGAAAGTTAGGATTGACTTGCAGCCCCACAACATTGAACATAACAGGAATGAATACATGTCCACTAGGGACGTCTACAAAACAAACAATGCTTACTTTAACATCACGCGTTTGCAGCAAGTTTCAAATTACAGAGACATGTTTTGTGGTCAACAAAATAACAGATACTTTGCCGACGACCATACTTCCATTACATGATTATGAACACCTGCAGGACCTCGAACTGGCAGATCCGGGATTCTGGAAACCGGGCAACATAGACGTCTTACTTGGTGTCGTCCCATACGCAAGAATCTTACAAGATGGTTTACGACAAGGCTCAAGGAATAGCCTTATAGCAGTCAACACTGGCCTGGGATGGATAATCTTCGGGCCTACAAGCAAGAATCAACCTACACAGTCCAATACATTTACCATACAAGTGACCAATGAAGATCTTAGCTGCCAGTTGAAGCGGTTCTGGGAAGAAGAGGAACTGCCTACCAGGCCACAGTTAACGCAAGAAGAACAGGAATGTGCCGATTTTTTCACAAAGACACACAAGCGATTGGATAATGGAAAATACCAAGTAAAATTGCCATTCAAACAAAACAAGGCGCCCAACTTAGGCGACTCCCGTACACTAGCCCTCAAAAGGTTTCACTACCTAGAAAAACGACTTAGCAACAATTTAAATCTTAAGAAGGAATACGAAGATTGTCTGAACGAATACATACACTTAGGACATATGATTGAAACGAGCCCTCCAAAGGACAAGGAGCCAAATTATTACATTCCGCACCATGCGGTACTGAAGGACAGCAGCACCACCAAACTTCGAGTGGTGTTTGACGCATCGGCAAGGACAACAAGTGGACGATCTTTAAATGAATTCTTACTATCTGGTCCAACTATACAGCCCAAGTTGTTCTGCACATTACTGAAATGGAGAAAGCATAAGGTTGCGGTCCATGCAGATATAGAGAAGATGTATCGAATGGTCCAAATAGCACCTGAAGATCAAACTTACCAAAGAATCTTGTGGCGGCATCCTTCACGACACAATGTGCAAGACTACATGCTGACCACAGCTACCTTTGGGACAACAGCTGCTCCCTATTTGGCAATTCGCGCACTAAAGCAACTAGCAGCTGATGAGAGTAAAAACTATCCACTAGCATCGAAGGCAACTGAATCTGACTTTTATGTAGACGATTTGTTGACTGGCGCAGATGATACAAATACAGCACTAACGTTGCAAGCTCAACTAATCGCAATGCTAAAGTCAGGTGGGTTTAATCTCAGAAAATGGAGCAGCAATGAACGGGTGATTTTGGAACATTTGCCAACCGAGTTTAGAGAACATAAGGACATAGTGTCGTTTTCGGAATCCGATTCAATAAAAACCTTGGGAGTGCGATGGCAACCGTACACGGATCAGTTTTCATTTAAATTTAAACTGCTCAAGGACTACAGCAACGTAACAAAAAGAACAATCCTTTCCGATGTGGCTTCTTTATACGACCCATTAGGACTAGTACAACCAGTGATTATCATAGCCAAAATGCTAATTCAAGATTTGTGGCTAACAGGATGTTCGTGGGATCAGCCAGTTCAGGAACATGTAAAAATACAGTGGACAAACTACAAGAAGGATTTAGAGAACCTAAACAAGTTTACAATTCCTAGGTGGATTCACTATTCACCACGATATGATGTACAAATACACGGGTTCTGTGATGCGTCCATACGAGCAATTGCTGCAGTTATATATTTGCGCGCCACAGACGACAAGGGCAACACAACGTCAACCTTAATAACTTCGCGAACAAGGGTTGCACCCGTTAAACCTATTACCATACCGCGTCTTGAACTAAATGGTGCACTACTCTTAGCTCGCTTGATGAAGGAGACCGTCTCAAGTATGCATCTTCAAGGAATTCCAGTGGTAGCGTGGACCGATTCAACTATAGTTTTGCAATGGATAAGACAACATGCTGCCCGATGGAAGACGTATGTGGCGAACCGAGTTGTAGAAATTCAGGAGCTTCTCAAATATGATCGATGGAGGCATGTCCCTACGCAAACCAACCCCGCTGATCTCGCGAGTAGAGGAACCACTGCCAGCTCTTTAATTGATAATAAGCTTTGGCTGTATGGCCCACCCTGGCTTATTAAACCATCCGAGGACTGGCCAAGGAATGTCACCATAAAGGAAGAAACAACACTAGAAGCCAAGGACAACACAACAACTCTATTCTCTACAATAGACGACGATCTACTATGTCGATTCTCATCCTACACACGACTTATACGGATAGTAGCCACAATACTTCGATTCATTAACAACGCTAAGGATTCCAAACACAAACGAATTCAACCATTAACCATAGAAGAGCTAAACCAGGCTGAGCATACAATTTTAAGGCGTGTTCAACAAGGCACCTTTGCTAAAGAATTTCACAGTTTACAAGCAAACAACGCACTATCACCAAGTAGCAAATTAATCATGTTAGCACCATTTATTGACAAGGACTGTCTAATAAGAGTCGGTGGGCGATTAAACAATGCCATGATCCCGTATTCGCAAAAACACCCTATCATCCTGCCACGAGACCATCATATAACAAGGTTAATAATTAACAAGACACATCTGGAGACATTGCATGGAGGCGTGTCTCTGGTTTTGGCTACTACAAGAAACAAATACTGGATTTTAGATGGCAGAAGATCTATTTCAACGCAATTACACAAGTGTGTGATTTGCGCTAGATATCGGCAAACCACAAGCCAACAATTAATGGGAAACTTACCCCGATGTAGAACAACTATTGCCAAACCTTTTACCAAGACAGGAGTGGATTATGCTGGTCCCTTCAATATCAAAGCAGCAAGGCATCGGAACGCGAAGATACAAAAAGGGTATATCTGCATTTTCGTATGTATGACGACCAAGGCAATTCACATAGAATTAGCGTCAGATTTAACATCCGAAACCTTTGTGGCTGCTTTCAAGCGCTTCATCGCTCGACGAGGAAGGTGCACCGACATCTACTCAGATTGTGGTACAAATTTTGTAGGCGGTAGGAAACTACTAGATCGGGAATTATGTCAAGTAATCAAGGAATCCAGCCCTGAAATTGAACAATACTTAGCAACATTATCAATAAGCTGGCATTTCAATCCACCTGCCGCCCCACATTTTGGAGGCTTGTGGGAGGCAGGTGTGAAGTCCATAAAATATCACATCAAACGAACCTTAAAAAATTCCATTTATACATTCGAGGAATTTACGACAGTCATCAACCAAATCGAAGCGTGCCTAAATTCACGTCCACTATGCTATGTGCCCAACAAACCAGACGATCCCCTCATTCTGACGCCGGGACATTTTCTAATAGGTCAATCATTATTAACACTACCAGAACCAGAAGCAGAACCCAACAACATCTCACTTAATCAACGATGGCAGCATCTAAAATGTAAGATGACACAGTTTTGGAAACAATGGTCAAAGGACTATTTAAACCAAATGCAACATAGACCGAAATGGCGACAGCAAGGGATAGATATGATGCCAGGGCAAGTAGTTTTCGTAAAGGGCGATAATACACCTCCATCAGTATGGCCACTTGGCATAATCGAAGAAACATTTCCAGGAGAGGATGGATTAACTCGAGTGGCACAAGTTCGTACTCAATTTGGTAGACTCAAACGATCAATCACCAAATTGTGTCCCCTACCGCTAGAAGCCTAGTGCAACGTCCTTTACTGTTGTGTTTCGTGCGTTTACGTGTTGTCCCTCAACGTCAGTTAGCAAATATTTACTACTTCCATTACTGTTTCAGATGGGAAACCGGTACGAGTTCGAAGAAGAAGGTTACTGGGAAGACTACCTCTACATCAACGAAGAGGTCTCGTTATCTCCTCCACATCAGGATGGTTCGACGAGATCTCTCGACAATCTAACACCACCTAGAGCTACTACCAAGATGGAGTATCCGCCAGCACCACCAGAGCAAACCAGGTACACCATATCTACAGTAAACGAACCGGCCACAATCAACTCCAGACATGTGACGTCACTAAAGGTACTGCGGCCCACTACCAACCTGAAGGAGTTTAAAGACCGAGAAAACAATAGCTTCCAACGATTCACTACTCGAGAAGGAACCGACATTTTCCTTCCTAAAAAGGTACTTCAAAAAATCGACTTCGAAAAAATAGCAAAACGAAAGGGTAGAGAGCAAACCATAAATCTTCCTGGCCGCTATCAAACGAAGGTGAAGGTAAGAGCTGACGGAACAATTCTCTTCCACCACTACCGAAAAAGAGGAATTTCTAAGGAAAGGAATATGTTGATCGATACCGATCAACGAGGGGGAGAATGTTTAGGCTGAACCCTAAAAATAAACAAATTACTTAAAACAGCAGAATACTTAAAAGGATACCTAGTGCCTGGGACTCTACAAGCACAATCCCGCCGAACGAGTTAAAAGGCCAGCTTCGTCCTCAATATATCCATATATATAATAAATATACAACAAAAATAGGGTGTCTTCGAAAATGCATAACAAGAAAATAAAAACACTTCACCGCCGAAGCTTGACACTTTGACACGTCAAACTGTCAAGTGTACTAAAAATTTGCTGACAATAAGTTCTGAATGTCAGCGATTTCGCCAATAAACATGAGCGAAAGATCCGACAACAAGACAGGGACAACTCCAAGAAATTACCGGCTTCCAAATTTCCAAGGAACCTGGAAATTTTGAGAGAGCCAAAGGTCAAGGAGGACGAAGAAAAATTTTCACTTGACCAGAAACCGTTGGCGGCAGAAGGCGAAGTTTTTTTCTAATTCGGCAAGATTTGATTTATTAGTTTTTCAATTTAAATCGGCAGTTTTTTTTTGCGTTAAAATTGTAATATAAAGTGTAGTTAGAAGGCGGCATTTTTTAGTTTCTTTTATATAGTGTAAATTTAAGTCGGCAGTTATTTTTTCTTAAAGTCACCCAGGTATAATACAAGTCAATTTTTTTTGGTTCGAACATGTCCATTGCAGACATCAGGCCAATCCATTAATTAATAATTTTATTTCAGTGATTATCAAAATTAATATCTATTTCAATATTCAATAATCTATCAATAAAAAAGAGCAAACATGTTCGTACGAACATCGCTTCGATTTTATTGATTTTCTTTCAGGTAGTGTAATTAGATTTAGGAAGTGAATTGTGCAATAAAATTTAAGAAGAAAATTTGTAATTAGTTAAAGAAGTGAATTTAATAATCTATTTTTAAGGAGTTAATTTTTGAAGAAAGAAATTTAAATTGTGAATTAGGACCTTAAGTTTCATTTTTGGATAATAACAATAAATAAGTGGAATTTTGTAAAGAAAGGTGTTTTCTCATTTCTATTTCCTTAAGCAGCGTACTCAGAGAGTAACAATTTAACCACGACAATATACATTGCTGTAATTATAGGCCGCTACACTACGGACCGCTCAAACATAGTGCAAATCAACTACCTTCGCAAATAAATATTAAAAAAAAGTGTATTTCATTGCATTAGTTTTCCCTATTATTGAAATAATTGCGAAAAACCCCTAAAAAGGGGTGCTTTTTGCATTTTTAAGGGTAACGCCCATGTTTTAGGACCGCGGAACCCCGACTTTTGTGATCAGCGAAACCAAAAACCTTTAGGGTTCGATTTTCTTAACGGTGTTATTTTGGAACACCCAAACGCGCGTTTTGAAGAGACTACTAGTGGATAGGGAGCCCACAAGCGTGGATTGCTTAGGGCATCAAGTAGTCAGTCCGGCACCGCCAGTAGGAGGTAATAATAAATGGAAGGAGTTATTCTTTTCTTCCTATTCGACGGCGGGTGAAAATATTTTATTACCCTTCCATCGTGAATAATAACCTGTTTATAGAACTAACAGAATAATGGTTCTCAAAAAAGTAGTACCTAGGAGTTAGAAGTGCATTAGGTAGTACCAAGGAATTAGACAAAATACATATAAATAAATTCAAAATGCAGTTTGTCACAATTTGAAGGATATTTACCAAGGAGATGTCCAGATCGTGTGTCACAACAAGTCAATCTATCTTTCAAACTTGTTACTAGACATTGCAATTTGACACATGTTATTCAATAATAAAAGAAAAACTTATTCTAAAAATTAATGCAACAAACTTATTTTATACTTCTTTGGAGCAAACGCCAAATGAAACGAAAACTAAATTCAAAACTCCACTGTTGAATCCAAACTCTTCCGCATTCCGCATTCTGTATAAAAAATGTTCCATGCCAAATTATTTTTTTGAAAAAGCTCAAGTGCAATACAATTTGTAGAAGAAATAGTTTCCTCAATTTTTTACACAAACTTAATTTCTATCTTCAATTAACAGACAACATGCTAATTCATAACGAGAACAAGCAATTTCTACAGGAACTCAATTAGAGTCCACTGGAACATAATTTAAGGTAATTCTAGTGAAACACGCAACGCCATCGACTTTTAACCTCATTTTTGAACCATTCGGTCATGCGTTGTTGTATACATCCAGTCCGAATAAGAATTGTCCACATTCTATAGCTGGCCTATAGTTGTTTCAGTGTTTGATCTCCTCATGGTCTTAAATCTTAGCTATGCAAGAACCGCTTGGGGAATAGAATTTTAACAATGTCGAGCACACATTTTGCGGTTTGTACCAAGTCGGCAATTGTTAATAGACCGTCGGATATTTATAAATTACTTTGGTACATTTTGTACTGACACTGCATGCGACAGTTTCTGGACGGCTTTGACCATGGCTTCTTGGAAGATGAATTGTTTGTGGTTTGAAGCTAATGAAGTGAACTAAATTAAATATCAAACGGATCGGGCCAGGCGACTACTTATAGAAAGACCCTTCGGAATAGGATTTTATTTTGATAAAAAAATCTTTGAGAGTATAATTTGAAAATTTAAGCAATACTAATAATAATATTAGAAACCGATTTTTTGAAATTATATTGCTGGTTTATTCAATGGAACTTTTTTTCCAAAAACAATATAATTCTTCGACTTAATTTACTTAGCTAATTGACGCTCAGCGTCACTTTCTTCCATCATTAAGAGAAAATTGATAATCTTTCTATTATTGGACCTGAGGAAAAAGTCTACGTCTAATGACACAAAGTTTTCCACAGTTAACCTTGAAGCTTGCATGCCCTTTCGATCAAAAACAAATTCCACGTCACGATAACACCTCATATGGCAATAATAGCATTGGCTTGCAGCATCCAGTAGTTCATTTTATATTGAATCGTTTTTGTCTTTTGTTCCTTTTGATTTGTGTTTGCTTACTTGTAGTTAAAACTAAATGCAATAAATTATTTTTACTAGGCTTTGTAAAGAAACATTACGCCCTTTAGAATACTTATGGAGTAAAAACTTAAATTATTCCAATTTAAGCTTACTGAAAAAATTCCACACGTAAGTGTCATGCTTGCACAGCATCTCTTACTTCAAGAGGCTAATAGAAAATTTGTAGTTCAGTGACATTGCAATGTTTGCTCAATATGCACTGTAAAATACTCCTGGGGTCTTTTTACAAAAAGGCACATGAAACTTTTGTAACAAGGAGGTATGTAAATTTAGAATATACATATATTATTAGGAATATTCGTAATCCAAGCAAATTCTGCATGTGAAATTGCAAAATTTATGGCAATATTAGAAAGCTTTATAGTTAAATTTCAATAAGTCCACCTATCCCCCGATTTACACGGTACTTGTTTTACACGTTTTCGCTTTTACACGGTTTTCCAAATAAGTTTTTTTTTGTTTTTATCGCACTCTTCTAAATTACCACGTTTATAAGCGGAGTTTCACTCCCGGATTTTCAGTCCAAAGTAAAACTCCCGATGCGTTTATAAGCAATGGGAGTGAAAATCCAAAATACTTTCTGGTTTGAAATGACAGCTCCAAGCTCAAATTTAATCATAGCAAAGACAAATTGTAAACCCAATGCGATTAAGCAAACAACGCTCAATAGCTGTTGGAAAAAATTGTGGCCAAATGTAGTCAAAAATGAACATTCCATTTCAACGTTAAATGATGAATATTCGCAGATAGTACAGATGGCGCATTCTTTGGGCGGAGAAGGTTTTGATGATTTTACTGCTGATGATATCGCAGAGTTAATGGCTGATAAAGAACTAAGTGAGGATGATTTAGTTAACTTAGTTTGCGAAAGTGAGTCTGACAAATCTGATGAAGAGGAATTAGTACCAGTAACATTCACTGCTCAAGACATCCGCGAAGGACTCGCATTGGGAAGAAAGCTGGGTAATCATTTTATACAAAATGACACAAACTTTGAAAGGGCTTTACGATTCCAACGTGACATAAATCGCTGCTTGGCTCAATATGAAGAAGTTCACAAAGATCTTACAAAAAATTCGAAGCAATTGTTAATAACCGATTTTATTACCACCTCTCAGAATGTAAATATTTCTGCTTCAAACATCGAATCGGCACAAATAACTTCGAGTGATGAAAGTGAATTCCAACCTTCGATTCCGAAAAAAAGAATGAGGGTAATTTCTGATAGTGATGAAGGATAATTAAACACCTTTGGTTTTATTTTTTGTTCTTCTGTTTAATGTATTGTAATTAAATAAAAAAACAGTGTTTCCGTAATATATTACATATTTTAACCTGTCAATGTATTTTATTTTTATTTCTGTGTACAAATATATTGAAAAAAAAAAAAATATTGAAAAAAATCACAACTGTAAAATAGCAAAATTATGCATTTTCTGCAAGCTTTTCGATTTACACGGTTTTGACTTGAAAATTTTTAATTTTTGATTTACACGTTTTTCTCAGGAACGTATCTACCGTGTAAATCGGGGGATAGGTGTATGTACGTTTTTCTTTACAATGCCCTTGGTATGGGTATCAAATGAAAGGGTAAGACAAGCACAACTTTTACCTCCAAATACATCTAGGAATCACAGGTAAATAAATTAGCAACGTAGTCCAACTTGAACGTCTGATAAATCTACACAATTCGCGAATGAGTGCATATGAGTATTTTAAATCATTAAAACGGTGATATCTTATGAGAATAGCAGCTCGTACAGGAAATAGCGGATTCGTACTTTTTTTGTAGAGAATCGTGAACATTATTTTATGATAGGACTTACAGTTTAAGATGTATTTGAAAAAAATAAATGGTTAAAAATTTTTTTTTTAAAAAATTCTTTTCATTAACTAAAAAATGTACTGAAGAGTAAAAAATAAAAAAATATTTTAAAGAAAGCGTGAAATTTCAATTTTAGTGAAAAAGTTAATTAAAAGAATGGCGCATTTTTCATCAAAAATTGAAAATATAACTGTAAATCGCGTGAGATTTACAATAACCCTCAATTTTTTGCTTTGTTAATTTCAAATTCTAACAAAATTTTTTGGTGAAAAATGCGCCATTCTTTTAATTAACTTTTTCATTAAAATTGAAATTTCACGCTTCCTTTAAAATATTTTTTATTTTTTACTTTTTAGTACATTTTTTAGTTAATGAAAAGAATTTTTTTAAAAACATTTTTTTAACCATTTATTTTATTTTCTACTTTTTAGTTTATTATAATATGTATTCCGCCATTTTATGATGGCAATTCTATTAGATTGAAAATTACGTCACACAGTTTACTGTATTCATTTGATACCCATGTCGTGGGCTCGGTGGAACATAATTGCAAAAACGGCCGCCATCTCGGAACCGTCTTCTTGATTTTTTTACAAAAAGGTCAGATTGCATTTAGTACTTATACATGATGAGTTGAACTCAAGTTGAACCCAAGTCTATCTACATGTAAACGGGAGTCGAGTTGGGTTAAGGTTGACTGAACTCGACTCAGCTCTGCTACCTGGGTTGAGTTGAAATTATGCATACGGACATGAGTTCAGTAGTTGAGTAGTTGAATTTAGTTGACAGCAGCATCCCTGTGTTTTGTTTGTGATTTTTTGTAAAGTATACTGCTTCTTTATTATCAACTCACCCTTAACTCAACTATTCATCTCATCATTCATACACATTAACCACCCGAACTACGAGTGTGTGCAAAATTGGAAGTTGATCGGTTATATTTTTTACTTTTTAGTCTATTATAAGCTTTCCGCAATTTAGTGTTGGCCGCCATTTTGAATTTGGAATGACGCCACATAGGTTATTGTGTTCTACCTGTCATATCCTTTCATTTGATACCCATGTCAGAGGGCCGCGGAGCACAATTTCAAAAATCGGGCGCCATTTTGGAACCGCCATCTTGATATTTTTACAAAATGGCCAGATTGCATTGTCATCCAAACTAAACGTGTATGCAAAATTTCAGCTCTATCCGAAACCGGGAAGTGGGTCAAATTTAACTTCCAAGATTTGACGACAAACAGTGTAAGTGTTGGCCGCCATTTTGAATTTGGAATGACGCCACATAGCTTATTGTGTTCTACCTGTCATATCCTTTCATTTGATACCCATGTCAGAGGGCCGCGGAGCACAATTTCAAAAATCGGGCGCCATTTTGGAACCGCCATCTTGATATTTTTACAAAATGGCCAGATTGCATTGTCATCCAAACTAAACGTGTGTGCAAAATTTCAGCTCTATCCGAAACCGGGAAGTGGGTCAAATTTAACTTCCAAGATTTGACGACAAACAGTGTAAGTGTTGGCCGCCATTTTGAATTTGGAATGACGCCACATAGCTTATTGTGTTCTACCTGTCATATCCTTTCATTTGATACCCATGTCAGAGGGCCGCGGAGCACAATTTCAAAAATCGGGCGCCATTTTGGAACCGCCATCTTGATATTTTTACAAAATGGCCAGATTGCATTGTCACCCAAAACTAAACGTGTATGCAAAATTTCAGCTCTATCCGAAACCGGGAAGTGGGTCAAATTTAACTTCCAAGATTTGACGACAAACAGTGTAAGTGTTGGCCGCCATTTTGAATTTGGAATGACGCCACATAGCTTATTGTGTTCTACCTGTCATATCCTTTCATTTGATACCCATGTCAGAGGGCCGCGGAGCACAATTTCAAAAATCGGGCGCCATTTTGGAACCGCCATCTTGATATTTTTACAAAATGGCCAGATTGCATTGTCACCCAAACTAAACGTGTATGCAAAATTTCAGCTCTATCCGAAACCGGGAAGTGGGTCAAATTTAACTTCCAAGATTTTACGACAAACAGTGTAAGTTAAATAAAAGAATTTAAAAAAGTGATATATTGACCCTAAAACCCTTTAAAAAGTGAGCTTCCTGAGGTAGAAAGTCGGTAGACTTTATAACCTAAGGAAGCTCTGTGGCTATTTTTAGCCTATACCCAATCATTTCCGCTATTTCGCTTTTTCAGTTTAATTTAGCTGTACTACCTTTACCGCTAAGGGCAAAAAAACTCAAAGTGGCTTATTGAAAAAACTCAACAGATCCTAAAAGAATTAGATTCAATATCTCACGTTCGTAAAGGACGTTCGGAGTTCGGAGAGAGAGATTGTCGATTTACTTTAGAGGAATTCGATTGCAGAGGCTATATTATAACAGCGAAATGGCTGTGTCTCTGCGATCATTTGATAAAAATTTCAATAGGAGTGAAAAGGCTGCATCGGAACCTATATCCCTCATGGGATATAGGGCGCAAATAGTTACCCTCCAGCGGACTCTGTTTTGCTCGACAGAACAGATCTCAAGATCAAGCTCTCCCAGTTTTTTCGGCCTCTGCCAATAAGGCTCTCATCCTAGCTGTTCTATGACCATCGACACGACGGGTTCCTTGCGGATTCCAGCCAAGAACGTGTTTGGCTAGATTTTAGTTTTCGATACAATACAATTCCATTTGCTTCCTTCCTTCGTCGATCCTTTCTTAGCCATAGCTCTTCATTAGGAATTCTATCTTGCCAGCGGGTTTTAGGATACGACCCAGGCATTTGTTGATGAAAACTTGTAAACGCCCTGGATGAATTGGGTAACTTTACATGTTTCGCAACCGTACAAAAGAACTGACTTAATGTTGGAGTTGAACAGCCGTAGTTTTAGTTGAAATCTCCGTTGATCTCCATATGCGGAAGGCGGAACAGACATGCATATGCGCTTCGTGCTTTATTTATTTTGGAACTAACGTCGTTTTCTGCATCACCATTTTCGGTTATAATACTACCGAGTAGTGATGAGCAAAAGTGGTCTTGTTCTTGCAGTCTTGTCTTGTTCTTGCACATTTTGCAAGAACAAGAACAAGAACAAGACTTAGTTATGCTTGCAAGAACAAGAACAAGACTAACTGTGCAAGAACAAGACCCAGAGCAAGATTTCTTGCAAGATTCTTGCAAAAATTCCACCAATTCATTCTATTAAAAACATTTTCTAGGTGAGAAACTGCAAATATTTTGAAGCAAAATCAAACCCTAGATGTCAGTATTCAGTAGTTCAAGTAGTTTATTAGAAAAGAAAAAATGCTCTAAAAAAATTCTTTTTTGAGTAACCTCTTTTGCTTTTTGGATGGCAAGGAAACTCGGACTTTTCTCAATGTATGTAATATTTTCAAGGCCTCCACATTGGTTACATCGCATCGTAAGAACGACAGGAGCGTGAGCCAGTTTTTGTATTGCTGCAAAGGGATTTAATAATTTTTTGTGCCCATACACGACATTTCTTCTTTAATGAATCATACTTGGACAACCTAATTTTTTATAATAAGTAATGGGTATAATACTGGTTTACTTTTGCTTCAAAATATTTCCGTTGTAATTTGTTGCTTACACACTTGACATAAAAATGTCTACGCCTAACTTGTTCCCATATGAATTTAATGTAATTTTTCAGGGGCGCAAACATAATAACGTCACCAAGAGCAGTCGTGAAACTGATTTGTTTAATAAAAAAGCCATGTGGAATTCTCATCTCAAAGGTAGTAAATTTTCGGTGTATACAAACTTTTGACGCTGACTGACTGACGCTAAAATTATAATAGTTTTAAAATCAATTTTTTGCATTTTGTTGTTTGGTATATCCATTTTTTTATTAAAGTCTAGGTTTATTTCAATAACCATTTTATAAAATCAACATACAATATCTACTACATGCGAGAAAATACCTTGGCCTTGCAGTTTTGTCTTGCCTTGTCTTGGTCTTGCACATTTAGTAAGAACAAGAACAAACCTTAGGTGTATTTGCAAGAACAAGAACAAGAACAAGACTTAGGTATGTTTGCAAGAACAAGAACAAGAACAAGACTTAGCTATGCTTGCAAGAACAAGAACAAGACAGACTGAACAAGAACAAGACAAGAACAAGACTAGATTAGGCTTGTCTTGTTCTTGCGTTTGCTCATCACTACTACCGAGGTAGCAGAATTTATCTACGAGTTCCACTTCACGGTTATTCAGCGCTGTTCATTCAAGGGTGTTCTCATTTAACAGCATTCCTTTGGTTTTATTCGGATTAAGCATTAAGCCTGCTTGACTACTTTGTGTTGCCAAATGTCTGAAGTGTACTTTGCTCCCAGCAAGAGCCTAGCCTACAAAATAGCAAAGCAATCTCCAAAAGCTGTTCCTGCTGCGAAATCTGGGGAAAGCGAACTGAAGTCAAGAGCAGGGATATCGACGCTTTATGAAAAGGACATAGCTTCTTCAACTTTTAATTTAGATTCACGTAAGCTGACGCGTTCCATGTCGTTTTCACCGGTGGTACAAAATATGCGACGAATTAATGACTGTAATAACATTGTTACTTTTGACGTAGGTGATATAGGCTAGTGCAAATACGATTTAAATGCTTCAAAACAAAAAAAAATTAATAGCAGGCAAGGCTCAGCAGTTAAATGTGGTCAAGGCTATAACTAAGAGAAAAAAAAACTTTTAAACACGAAAAAAGGGGAAATCTTAAAATGGGGATGCTATTTAGGGGTTGAAAACGGTTTTTTGTGATTTGCGGTGAAACATGACCTCCTAGTGGAAAACGCTTCATGCAAAAGTTGTAGATAATAAAAAAATCTATAACTTTTGTATATAACATACTAGCATAAAACCCGCGTGCCTTGCAACGCCTTTAAAAACTGTTTATTATGTGCAATGTTTTCCTTAAAAAAAACCAACAAAAAAGTCAGCTGTTATTATCCCTAAAAAGGGTTTATTATAGTGCATTTTTTTAATAAATATGGTAAACAAATTGCTGCGAATATCACCTCTGCTCAACAAATCTGCAAGTTTTAATGTAGATTGGCATGTATATGTCATCAAGAAAAGTGACATTTTAGGGTTTGACGAACGTTCGTTAAGATTGTTCGCCTATTTACGTGGATGTAAGAAATTATGAAGCAATCACAAATGAATATTAAATAAAGTGAATTTCGAGTCATTCATTTCTACGTGATTATAGGGATGCACTGTCAAAATTCCAGCCTTTCAGCTTCAGAGGTTTGGGTTAACCCCATTTCATCCCCTTAGGGGATGAATTTCGAGTAATCGCCTCTTAGTGGATGTCCATGTCATTATAGGGATGCACTGTCCAATTTTCAACCCTGTAGCTCGAGTAGTTTGGTAAACCAAATTTTACCCCTGTAGGGGATGAATTTCGAAAAATCGCTTCTTAATAAATGTCCACGTCATTATAGAGATGCACTGTCAAAATTTCAGCCGTTTAGCTATAGTGGTTTAGCTTAACCCCATTTAACCCCTTTAGGGGATAAATTTCAATCACCCCTAAGTGGATGCCCACGTCATTATAGTGATGCACGGTCAAAATTAGAACCCTCCAGCTTCAGTGGTGTGGGTTAACCCCATTTCACCCCATTAGGGGATGAATTTCGAAAAATCGCTTTTTAGTGGATGTCAACGACATTAAGGGGATGCACTGTCAAAATTTCAGCCCTATAGCTCCAGCGGTTTGGGTAAATCCCATTTAACCCCCTTAGGGAATAAATTTCCAAAAATCGCCTTATAGTGGATGTCCACGCCATTATAGGGATGCACTGTTAAAATTTCAGCCCTATAACTTTAGCGGTTTAGATAAACCCCGTTTCACCCCCTTAGGGTATGAATTTTGAAAAATCGCTTCTTAGTGGATGTCCACGCCATTATAGGGATGCACTATCAAAATTTCAGCCCTATAGCTGCAGCGGTTTGGGTAAACCCCATTTCACCCCCTTAGGGGATGAATTTCGAAAAATCGCTTCTTAGTGGATGTTCACGCCATTATAGGGATGCACTGTCAAAATTTCAGCCCTATAGCTCCAAAGGTTTGAATAAACGCCATTTCACCCCCTTAGGGGATGAATTTCGAAAAATCGCTTTATAGTGGATGTCCACTCCATTATAGGGATGCACTGTCCAAATTTCAGCCCTATAGCTTCAGCGGTTTGTAAGAACCCCATTTCACACCCTTAGGGGATGAACTTCGAAAAATCGCTCTTTAGTGGATGTCCACGTCATTATAGGGATGCACTGTTAAAATTTCAGCCCTATAGCTCCAGCGGTCTGGGTAAACCCCATGTCACCCCCTTAGGGTATGAATTTCGAAAAATCGCTGCTTAGTGGATGTCCACGTCATTATAGGGATGCACTGTTAAAATTTCAGCCCTATAGCTCCAGCGGTTTGGGTAAACCCCATTTCATCCCCTTAGGGGATGAATTTCGAAAAATCGCTTCTTAGTGGAGGTCCACGCCATTATAGGAATGCACTGTCAAAATTTCAGCCCTATAGCTCCAACGGTTTGGATAAACCCCATTTCACCCGCTTAGGGGATGAATTTCGAAAAATCGCTTAATAGTGGATGTCCACTCCATTATAGGGATGCAGTGTCCAAATTTCAACCCTAAAGCTTCAGCGGTTTCGGTAAACCCGAATTCACCCCCTTAGGGGATGAATTTCGAAAAATCGCTTCTTAGTGGATGTCCACGCCATTATAGGGATGCACTATCAAAATTTCAGCCCTATAGCTGCAGCGGTTTGGGTAAACCCCATTTCACCCCCTTAGGGGATGAATTTCGAAAAATCGCTTTATAGTGGATGTCCACTCCATTATAGGGATGCACTGTCCAAATTTCAGCCCTATAGCTCCAGCGGTTTGGATAAACCCCATTTCACCCCCTTAGGGGATGAATTTCGAAAAATCGCTTCTTAGTGGATGTCCACGCCATTATAGGGATGCACTATCAAAATTTCAGCCCTATAGCTGCAGCGGTTTGGGTAAACCCCATTTCACCCCCTTAGGGGATGAATTTCGAAAAATCGCTTCTTAGTGGATGTCCACGCCATTATAGGGATGCACTATCAAAATTTCAGCCCTATAGCTGCAGCGGTTTGGGTAAACCCCATTTCATCCCCTTAGGGGAGAAATTTCGAAAAATCGCTTCTTAGTGGATGTCCACGCCATTATAGGGATGCACTATCAAAATTTCAGCCCTATAGCTCCAGCGGTTTGGGTAAACCCCAATTCACCCCCTTGGGGTATGAATTTCGAAAAATCGCTTCTTAGTGGAGGTCCACGCCATTATAGGGATGCACTGTCAAAATTTCAGCCCTATAGCTCCAACGGTTTGGATAAACCCCATTTCACCCGCTTAGGGGATGAATTTCGAAAAATCGCTTTATAGTGGATGTCCACGCCATTATAGGGATGCAGTGTCCAAATTTCAACCCTAAAGCTTCAGCGGTTTCGGTAAACCCGAATTCACTCCCTTAGGGGATGAATTTCGAAAAATCGCTTCTTAGTGGATGTCCACGCCATTATAGGGATGCACTATCAAAATTTCAGCCCTATAGCTGCAGCGGTTTGGGTAAACCCCATTTCACCCCCTTAGGGGATGAATTTCGAAAAATCGCTTTATAGTGGATGTCCACTCCATTATAGGGATGCACTGTCCAAATTTCAGCCCTATAGCTCCAGCGGTTTGGATAAACCCCATTTCACCCCCTTAGGGGATGAATTTCGAAAAATCGCTTCTTAGTGGATGTCCACGCCATTATAGGGATGCACTATCAAAATTTCAGCCCTATAGCTGCAGCGGTTTGGGTAAACCCCATTTCACCCCCTTAGGGGATGAATTTCGGAAAATCGCTTTATAGTGGATGTCCACTCCATTATAGGGATGCACTGTCCAAATTTCAGCCCTATAGCTCCAGCGGTTTGGATAAACCCCATTTCACCCCCTTAGGGGATGAATTTCGAAAAATCGCTTTATAGTGGATGTCCACGCCATTATAGGGATGCAGTGTCCAAATTTCAACCCTAAAGCTTCAGCGGTTTCGGTAAACCCGAATTCACCCCCTTAGGGGATGAATTTCGAAAAATCGCTTCTTAGTGGATGTCCACGCCATTATAGGGATGCACTATCAAAATTTCAGCCCTATAGCTGCAGCGGTTTGGGTAAACCCCATTTCACCCCCTTAGGGGATGAATTTCGAAATATCGCTTCTTAGTGGATGTCCACGTCATTATAGGGATGCACTATCAAAATTTCAGCCCTATAGCTGCAGCGGTTTGGGTAAACCCCATTTCATCCCCTTAGGGGATGAATTTCGAAAAATCGCTTCTTAGTGGATGTCCACGCCATTATAGGGATGCACTATCAAAATTTCAGCCCTATAGCTGCAGCGGTTTGGGTAAACCCCATTTCACCCCCTTAGGGGATGAATTTCGAAAAATCGCTTTATAGTGGATGTCCACTCCATTATAGGGATGCACTGTCCAAATTTCAGCCCTATAGCTCCAGCGGTTTGGATAAACCCCATTTCACCCCCTTAGGGGATGAATTTCGAAAAATCGCTTTATAGTGGATGTCCACGCCATTATAGGGTTGCAGTGTCCAAATTTCAACCCTAAAGCTTCAGCGGTTTCGGTAAACCCGAATTCACTCCCTTAGGGGATGAATTTCGAAAAATCGCTTCTTAGTGGATGTCCACGCCATTATAGGGATGCACTATCAAAATTTCAGCCCTATAGCTGCAGCGGTTTGGGTAAACCCCATTTCACCCATTTAGGGGATGAATTTCGAAAAATCGCTTCTTAGTGGATGTCCACGCCATTATAGGGATGCACTATCAAAATTTCAGCCCTATAGCTGCAGCGGTTTGGGTAAACCCCATTTCACCTCCTTAGGGGATGAATTTCGAAAAATCGCTTAATAGTGGATGTCCACTCCATTATAGGGATGCACTGTCCAAATTTCAGCCCTATAGCTCCAGCGGTTTGGATAAACCCCATTTCACCCCCTTAGGGGATGAATTTCGAAAAATCGCTTTATAGTGGATGTCCACGCCATTATAGGGATGCAGTGTCCAAATTTCAACCCTAAAGCTCCAGCGGTTTCGGTAAACCCCAATTCACCCCCTTAGGGGATGAATTTCGAAAAATCGCTTTTTAGTGGATGTCCACGCCATTATAGGGATACACAGTCAAAATTTCAGCCCTTTAGCTCTAGCGGTTTCGGTTGTGCGTTGTCTGTCAGTCAGTTACTTTTTATACAATAGAAAAAAATCCCCTTACAACTTATTGAACCCCATTTCACCCCCTTCAACCCTTTTGTTCTCCATAAAAAGTAGCCTATGTCCGTCTCCAAGGTCTAAACTATGTCTGTTGAAAATTTCATCAAAATCGGTTTAGTGGTTTAGGCGTGAAAGCGTAACAGACAGACAGACAGACAGACAGACAGACAGACAGACAGACAGAGTTACTTTCGCATTTATAATATTAGTAAGGATTTTGACATAACCTCAAATTCTATAAGAAAATGGCGGAAAACCGATTTTTCAGTTTTTAATTTTTTTCTCACGTAAAATTAATTCAATTTAAATGAAAATTTGTAAGAATATACCTTGTATTGTGTTAAATAAGCATGATTTTTTCTTGGTTTGAAAAACGAATGGTTTCCTAGATATTGACATTTTTCGAAAAAAATACCCTAATTTTGCAAGAACAACTTTATTGGTGTTTTTTCGGATTTCGATGTTCAAATAAGTGCTCAATTAACCGTTGAAATGTCTACTTTCAAATGGTGTATATATGTTAATACTTTATTCTTCATTAAACTGCTTAAAATTAAGAAAAACCGAAAAAGGACTTTTCGGATCACGAATATTTCAATTTTACAACTTTTTTAAAATTTTGAATTATTTCCGTTAATGACGGTTAAATTTTAATGACAGAACTTATTTTCATATAATATTACTTAAATTAAATAAAGTTAATTACAGAAAGTGGCACACACCATCCGCAACATTTTAAATAAATAAAAAATAAAAAAAAAATATGTACGT
Organism: Thereva unica; assembly: GCA_949987705.1. Classification (NCBI taxonomy): domain Eukaryota; kingdom Metazoa; phylum Arthropoda; class Insecta; order Diptera; family Therevidae; genus Thereva; species Thereva unica. The sequence goes on along the minus strand of OX465282.1, from coordinate 73,766,210 downwards.
ATAAATTTTGTTTCACTTGAATTACCCGCCCAAACCCAATTACCCGCCTAAATAAAAAAAATGTTTATCGTGCAAAAATTTGTAATAAAAGTAAAATCATAAGAGTTACCGACAGTGTTGAATGCTAGGAAAAAATACTACCATAGATTTTCACCTTGTTATTTTACGACGAGAGCAGATTTCAAACTTAATCACCACGTGCTCTTCTACAAGCCAGCATCACAAATCTTGGCTCGTACTAGTAGAGTGCGTTTTAGTGGTGTCTGCCAGTCTTGAAATCGCCCACCCAAGGCGGGTAATTGGGTTTGGGCGGGTAATTCAAGTGAAACAAAATTTATACGTACATATTTTTTTTTTATTTTTTATTTATTTAAAATGTTGCGGATGGTGTGTGCCACTTTCTGTAATTAACTTTATTTAATTTAAGTAATATTATATGAAAATAAGTTCTGTCATTAAAATTTAACCGTCATTAACGGAAATAATTCAAAATTTTAAAAAAGTTGTAAAATTGAAATATTCGTGATCCGAAAAGTCCTTTTTCGGTTTTTCTTAATTTTAAGCAGTTTAATGAAGAATAAAGTATTAACATATATACACCATTTGAAAGTAGACATTTCAACGGTTAATTGAGCACTTATTTGAACATCGAAATCCGAAAAAACACCAATAAAGTTGTTCTTGCAAAATTAGGGTATTTTTTTCGAAAAATGTCAATATCTAGGAAACCATTCGTTTTTCAAACCAAGAAAAAATCATGCTTATTTAACACAATACAAGGTATATTCTTACAAATTTTCATTTAAATTGAATTAATTTTACGTGAGAAAAAAATTAAAAACTGAAAAATCGGTTTTCCGCCATTTTCTTATAGAATTTGAGGTTATGTCAAAATATGTTATATACAAAAGTTATAGATTTTTTTATTATCTACAACTTTTGCATGAAGCGTTTTCCACTAGGAGGTCATGTTTCACCGCAAATCACAAAAAACCGTTTTCAACCCCTAAATAGCATCCCCATTTTAAGATTTCCCCTTTTTTCGTGTTTAAAAGTTTTTTTTTTCTCTTAGTTATAGCCTTGACCACATTTAACTGCTGAGCCTTGCCTGCTATTAATTTTTTTTTCCAAAAACCTATTTGCACTAGCCTAATAAGCTGAACGAGTTAACAAAAAATTACAATTTAAATTATGTAATAAATTAATTAAAGATAAAATTAAAAAATAATGTTTGAGAACGAATTTATAATAACCCTTGATAATCTCTCTAGATTTATCTACCTAATAGAAGCGTTACCTACTCTCGCAGTAACCTGGAATATTTTCGTTCCCGAATCATTTAATTTGCGACAAAATCTCATCTATTGTCTATTTATCGAGGAAGAACATTTTGCAGTACTGCCGACAGGTCCATATGCTGCCACATGTACCATCATATCCAGGTGTATGGGTCTACCTGAGCAGAATACAAGCATGTTTGTTGATAGAATTTATCAAGGAGCAGAAGTTTGTCCCTTTATACGGTAGAAATGAAGATTGTTTGTAATTTTCAGTTCAAATCATAATATTGTGATGATTATGCGCCATCTGTTTGTCGAGAGGATGAATCAACGATTTTCGGTTGTTGTCTGAACTAAGAATTTATGTACTAAACTAACGAGCGATAAGCGAAGACAACTTCAAGCTGGTCGAAACTTAACGAAATAAAAGAACATACCACAAGGAACCAGAAGACGAAGGTTCCAGAAAGTAGACAAAGGTGGAGCTGCCTATATAAAAGCGCCTGGCAGCCGCTATCGAGTCAGTTTTGATTATAAAGGCGATACAAGTGTTTTTAAAGTGAGAACAGTGAAAAGTGGTGATTTATAGTGAAATAAAAAGCGATAATTAGAATTGAATAGTGCGAAATATTAAATTGCTAGTGATTATAGTGAACTCTAAGAACTGTGTTTGTAATTAAATTGTGTTTCGTTTGTAATAAATAAATTATTGTGTGGATAATTAAAAGGTGTATTCCTTAATTAATCCTACGAATCCGTTAAGCCGTAAAAACGTAACAATTGGTGTCAGAAGTGGGATTAATTAAGAGATAAGTGAAATAAGTGAACTTGAACAATAATTGTGATTGGAATTTAATTTTTGTGAGTGCGAACTAAAGACATAATAATAAAATGGGTCGAAAATTAGTTGATTTGCGTACTGTGGAGTTGAAAACAGAACTAAGTAAACGCTCGTTGTCAACGGTGGGTGCTAAAAGTTCCTTAACCGCGCTGCTTCGAGAAGCTATGGTGAACGAGGGAAAAGATCCTGAAACCTACATTTTTGAAGCCGAAGTAGAAGCGGAGCCAGAAGAAACGACAGTGAGTATGGCAGAACTTTTTAAAACATTGATGCTGATGAAGGAAGCGCAAGAACGGTCATCAGTAGCGCAAGAACGGTCATCAGTAGCGCAAGAACGGTCATCAGCAGCGCAAGAACGTGCATCAGCAGAGATGAAGGAAGCGCAAGAACGGTCATCAGCAGAGATGAAAGAAGCGACAACAGAGATCAAGGCGGAAGTGTTGGCGTTAAAAGATGAACAGAAATTATTAGCAGTAGCTCATGAACGCTCGTTAGCAGAACTCAAAGAGTCTATGGAAGAACAGAGAAACCAGATGGAGCAGAAATTAGAACTAATGTCATTCTCTGTTGACAAAAAGCTGGAAAATCTCGAATCTTCCATTAAAGCAAATGTAGAGAATGATCGGGAAAAGCTCGAAAATTCCATGAGAGAAAATGATGAAAAGTTGAAGGTTGAGCTAGAATCGGTCAGAGCAGAGCTAGAAAGGGTAAAGATTCACCACCCAGCGACGGCATCTCACGAAGTCATCGGAGTTAGGAAACTGCAGCCTCCAACTTTCGACGAGCAAAGCCCATGGTCTACTTATAAGCTCCAGTTCGAAGCAGCAGCAGTAGGCAATTGCTGGACTGAGGAGGAGAAAGCAACGGCCTTAACGTTGTCACTAAGGGGCACAGCAGCAGAAATATTGCAGTCAATACCAGCAGAACATCGCAACAGCTACGGGTTCTTAGTTCAAGCGCTGGAAATGCGTTACGGTGATCAACACATGCAGCCAGTCTACCGAACTCAATTACGAAATAGATTTCAAAGGCCCGGAGAGACGTTGCAGCAACTTTGGGCAGATATCGAGAGGCTAGCGCGTTTGGCATATCTTAATTTCTGTCAAGACTACATTAACGAGATAACAAGAGAGGCTCTTCTTAACTCGTTTGCCGACCGTGATCTGCAAATGGCAGCCAGATTGGCCGGAAAGAAGACTACCCAAGACGTTTTGGCATATGCTCTGGCATACGAGGCAGCGAAGCAAGCAACAAGGAGTACAGTCCACCTCAGGGGTATCAAAACGACTGAGAACATTTGCCATCGAATCAACACTTCGGAAGTACGTTGTCGTCTACGATGCTGGAACTGTGATGAGCCGGGCCATCTACAAAGCAGTTGTCGAAAGCGAAGGAGGGAATCTCCAGGGAGTACGAGTGGCTCAACGTGCTGCGGAAAATCTAGACAACGGCAGAAAAGCGACGAGAGGGAGTTGGTGGGGAAAATTGAGAACCCTGATGTCATCGCCAACATCACCCAACTGCAACGTAGCAACAACAGCCTTGTCATCGAGGGAAAAGTTGGTGATGAGCAATACACAATTACAGTGGATACAGGTGCTTCAAGATCTGTCATCAGGGCTGATTTGGTCGGTAGAAAGTGGCTGAAAAACGAGGACCAGTACATCCTGAAAACTGTAACAGGAGAGCCAGTGAAATTACATGGGGAAACAATGATGGACGTGGTACTCGGCGACATTAAGTTTACACATTCGTTCCTGGTAGCTGACATAGTAGACGAGTGTATTCTTGGTTTGGACTTTATGACAACACACGGAATACTATTGGACCTTGGAGAATCGATGATGAAACACCGCAACAGGGGAATTCCAATGGCTACTGCACTGTCCCGGCGACCATGCGAACCAGGTTTTAAGTATCGTTGGCGTATTGAGGAAAAGTGTCAAAAGACGACTGCGGAGCCAAGCATAAAATATGAGGACCAAGGAATTCGAGATGCGCAACGCGACGACCCGGACATTTCTGCGATTTTGTCATGGAAGGAACACAACGAGAAGCCTGAATGGAAAGACATCGCAGAGAGAAGTGAAATCCTGAAGAGCTATTGGGCCCAATGGGATTCATTGCATATCGAAGGAGGAGTATTGAAGCGCAAATGGGAAACAGCTGATGGTACCTCTCATCGAATGCAGGTGTTAGTCCCTCGTGCTGGAATAACAGATATTCTTGAGGAGTGTCATAATAGCCCGTCAGGAGAACATTTGGGAGTCAACAAAACTCTGTCAAAAATAAAGGAGAGATTCTATTGGCTTCACATGCGGGAGGATGTTACGAATTGGTGTCGCAAATGCACAGCTTGTGCCGGCAGCAAGGGTCCTCGAGTAAGAGCGAAAGGAGAAATAAGACAACACCACGTTGGAGCCTCAGTTGACAAAATCTCAAGGGAGAATCCTAAGACGGCCAGTGACAGGATGAAACCAAGGTACGACCTCCGAGCAAACTGTAGCGGATTCCAGGAAGGTGACCTCGTTTGGCTGTTCAACCCTCGAAGACGGGAAGGCAAGTCTCCGAAACTTCAGCGTCAGTGGGAGGGGCCCTATAAAATCCTAACACGGATCAACGATGTGGTCTACAGGATTCAATAAGGACCCAAAGCAAAGAAGAAGATTGTGCACATAGACAGGCTGTGCCCATATCATCAGCCGGATCCAGGATGGACAACTGTTCGGGACGAACAGTCCTAAGAAGGGGGCAATGTGATGATTATGCGCCATCTGTTTGTCGAGAGGATGAATCAACGATTTTCGGTTGTTGTCTGAACTAAGAATTTATGTACTAAACTAACGAGCGATAAGCGAAGACAACTTCAAGCTGGTCGAAACTTAACGAAATAAAAGAACATACCACAAGGAACCAGAAAACGAAAGTTCCAGAAAGTAGACAAAGGTGGAGCTGCCTATATAAAAGCGCCTGGCAGCCGCTATCGAGTCAGTTTTGATTATAAAGGCGATACAAGTGTTTTTAAAGTGAGAACAGTGAAAAGTGGTGATTTATAGTGAAATAAAAAGCGATAATTAGAATTGAATAGTGCGAAATATTAAATTGCTAGTGATTATAGTGAACTCTAAGAACTGTGTTTGTAATTAAATTGTGTTTCGTTTGTAATAAATAAATTATTGTGTGGATAATTAAAAGGTGTATTCCTTAATTAATCCTACGAATCCGTTAAGCCGTAAAAACGTAACAATATAATACCATTTCACCCATTCTTTATATGTATGCACTCCAGTTATTTAAAGGTAAAATCGGTTCGAACTACTACAATTTGAATATTTAAATTGTCGTTTTTTTCTTCAAACCCCAGACTATTAGCTTTAAACGAGTATTTGGAATAACTTCAAAATAAATTTACTAAAAGCTGTTTTCCAAATTGGCATAAATTTACGAAAAAAGCAATCTCCTTGAAATATCACGACTAAATCAAAAGTCTATAATTTTTCATAAACCACGGATTTAAAATCACTTAAAGCAATAATTGAAAGGTCTTAGGTAAACGTTGAGGTGTTTTCGATTATCTCCCCATTAAATGCTTTACAGGTAAATTGAGACGTGTTCATCGCTCTGAAGATCATGACAGGTATGATGAGCAATGTACGATCAACTGGCAATAAACAACAAAAATCAACTGCAGCTAAAACGCAATCATCTAATCACATAATTTCATCGCTTATAATTAAGGCATCCGCATCAGGAGGGAGATCTATCAAATCGCTTATGTATACCTGAATGATCATTGATAATCGTAAGTATTACTGCGACCAAAGACGATGCTTTCAATTAAGTGCTTTGGTAAATTGTTATTAACTGTCGCTTTTTTACATTAATAATTGCCCACAGCACGACTTCTTAATCTTGGACGCCAGTCCACCGAATAACTTTCGATCGCTTTAAGAAAATCGTCGTATACGATCAGTCGAAGAACTGATCTTGACCAATTCAATGATCGTCTTTTCGGTCACGTTTTATCTATTGAACTTTAATTGAAAGCATCGCAGATAGTCGTGCGATAATTGCGATGAATATGCCTTCACCAAAAAAATATATATCGGAAATTGAATCGCGATCTTTACAGGTCAAGCAGAAACTTTCGGCGCTTTTGTGAGTTTTCCCTTTCGATTCATTAAAAAATTTTCGATTCCAACATTTATAACGAATTTTCACGGGGATCAGTCGTCTTCTGGTGGCTTTCAATAAGCAATCGGTGATTTGCGCTCACAGATATCATAAAATGCAAATCATTCAAGTCACGAGGCAATAATTTTTCGGATTGTATAACTGCTTTTTGTGTTATAAATTTGCTAGATTTTACATGAAAATTATTATCTGGTTCTGTGATGAAATACGAAATGAGGATTTAGAGTGTAGAGTTATGCAATGATATTTTTTTTGTAATATTTTTGGAAACTATTTAGTATTTTATATTTCAAAATACTGTTGTCGAGTTCTTGGTATTCATCAATCATTTCACAATTAAAATTCATTTAAAAGGAGCTATTTCATAGTCGGACTTCATGCCAAGTTCCAGGTTTCTGTTACGGAATACTGACCTTAGCACCCTATTCCGTTGCACCTAGTATTGCCCTTTGTTTTTTATGTGGAGATTCTTGTTTTACTACATAAGACATTCTTCCATTACCTGACCAAGTAAGTTGAAAGGGTATGAAATTTAACTTTTTTTTTATATGAAAAAACCAAGCTTAGGTGTAACCCGCCTTTACTTAAACATAGAGGCACTGACTAAGAAAACTATATTAGTAGACAATTGCTTACTATTTAATTGTAGACGGCCGTTTTCAGATGTGTTGTGTTAATAATAAATCTTCTTTCTTCTTTGATCCGTTTGCTGGCGGTCCGTTAGGGACGCCCCCGCAACGGATGCGTGCTGTCGGTGCCGCTGGGTTTCGAACTCTATTCACGATTTGTTTCCATTCTTGCCGGTTTTAGGCGAGGTCATCGGTAACTGCTAATCGTTGATTCCTTAGGTCACCCTC